>CM067327.1:128977500-130177500 GCA_034376525.1 Nicotiana benthamiana
CGCTATTTTTTATTCCACTAGCAAATTAACCGGGTTTCCCCTCCCATTCTTTCAAAAAATTTCCCCAAATATTTCTTCTCTCTCACACACTCAATCCCTTCCCCCTCTGACTCCAAGCAGTAACGATGCCCCCCACCCCCCCCCCCCCCCCCCCCCCCCGCCACCGGTGATCACCTCTGGCAGCATCACCACCTTCGGTAGACTCCACTCCCAAGGTTAGTTTCTCTCTCATTTCTTTGTTTTTCTGAAAAACACTGATTTTGATTAATTCCTCCATGTTAGGGTTCAAATTTATTTATTATTTGTACAACCATATTAAGGTTCAAAGTTAGTTTCTCCATGTTAGGGTTCAAATTTAGCTCAACGATATTAGGGTGCAATGTTATATATTATTTGCAATTTGTAGGGTTCAAATAAATTAAATATTTAGGTAAACTAATTTATATATGGATTTAAATTTGAATTTATGAAGTAACAACAAGAAGCATGGAGAAAGAACATTAAAAGTACTAAATTTAAGCCTTCAAAGGACAAGAAACTTTTAAATTAGGATATGAATTGGCCTTTAAAGGCCTTTAGCAAAATGTTATACAAATAGAAATAAAAGGTTTTATTAAATAATTTTAGGATATGAATTGGACTTTTAGTTAAGTAAAAAAAGATTAGGATATGAATAAACAAAATTACTTTCCTCTTGTTTTATTTGTATAGATGGAACATCGTACTTGGATGTACAATAGGAATTATCCTAATAGATTGGGATTAAGGGAAGATTTTATAGAAAGGGTGAATAACTTTATTAGACATGCAATATCACTTCCACCATACCTAACTGAAGGAGTAATTAGGTGCCCTTGTGTTAGGTGCGACCGTATGAGGTTTGGATAACCGGCGGAAGTTAAACATCATCTTTATAGAGGGGGGATTATTGAAAATTACTTTGTGTGGACTAATCATGGAGAAATCGATGGTAGACATTGGATACTTCATAATATGGTTGTGGGTGAAAGTAGTAGGTCGGTGGAGAATACAAATCGTGATTCTTGAATTCGTAATATGGTTGCAGATGCTTTTGTGATGCACTTAGGGGGTGATCCCAATAAAAATGTTGAACAAACTCCTAATCATGACGCAAAATATTTTTATGAATAATTAGAGGAAGCTAGTAATCCACTACATAACGGAAGTCCACACTCTGAGTTGTATGTTGCTGTTAAATTACTAAGAATGAAATCTGATTGGAATATTTTTCTTGGAGCCATGGACTCTTTCATTGACCTTATGCGTGAACTAGTTGACCCTGATATTGAATTACTTGGTGATTTCTACAAGGCAAAGAGATTGATTTCTAAGTTAGGACTTTCGTCAATGAGAATTTATTGTTGTGAAGATGGTTGCATGTTATATTATAAAGATGATGCAGCTTTGGACAGTTGTAAATTTTGTGAAAAGCCTCGTTTCAAGAGGCTTTCCAATGTGAATATGGTTGTTATCTAGTCAATGCATTATTTACCTTTTATACCTTGGTTAAAGAGGTTATATTTGTCGATGAGTTCTACGCATCATATGAGATGGAACTTTGAAAATAGAAGACTACTTGGTGTTATGTGTCATCATTCAGATGAAGAAGCCTGGATGCACTTTGATAGGACATGCCTAGATTTTTCTAGTGAACCAAGGAACATTTGGTTAGGTCTATGTACGGATTGCTTCATGCCTTTTTTCTATATCTGCGACACCATATTCATGTTGGCATGTCTTTCTTACACCCTATAATCTACCACCCGAGTTATGCATGACTAGTCCATATATATTCTTAAATTGTATTATCCCTGGTCCACGTAATCCAAATAGTTTGATTGATGTATATTTGCAACCTTTGATTGATGAGCTAAAACAATTGTGGTATGATGATATTGAAACATATGGCATATCAACCAAGCCGAATTTTATTTTGTGTGCTAATTTAATATGGACAATTAATGATTTTCATGCGTATTGAATGTTTATCTGGGTGGATGACTGCTATGAAGCTAGTTTGTCCTCACTGCATGGAAAATAGTAAAGCGTTCACTTTGAAATAAGGCCAAAAGCAATCATGGTTTGATTGTCATCGTCAATTTTTACCTCTTGATCATGAGTTTAGAAGGATGAAAAATGCATCCAAAAAGAATAAAATGGAATATGATTTTCTACCTCCGATACTTTTAGGTGAGGAAATTTGAGAGAGCGTCCAAAACTTCAGTAAAGTTATCGAAGCTCCACCTTATAGATTCCCCGGAAACGGTGTTACTCATAATTGAATGAAATAGAGTATATTTTGGGAGTTGCCTTATTAGAAGGATAATCTTCTTCATCACAACCTTGATGTCATGTATACTGAGAAGAACTATTTTGACAATTTACTCAATAAAGTTATGGATGTTAAAGGTAAGACAAAGGATAACCTGAAGGCTACAATGGACTTACAAGAATATTGCAGGCTACCTAAATTATACTTTCAGACAGCAAACAATGGTAAGGTATTCAAGCCCAAAGCAAGTTACACATTCACTTGAAGGAAAGATGGCAAATTTCTGATTGTGTAACGAAATTGAAGATGCTAAAGTTTATGCGTCGAATTTTGGAAAAAAATTTGATATGGAGGCAGGGAAGTTGAGCTATTTTAAAACTTATGACTTTCATGTTTTGATGGAGACCTTAGTACCTATTGCATTTTGTGGTTTTCCTGAACGAATATGGAAACCCATCACATAGATTAGTTTGTTTTTCAAAGACTTGTGTTTTTCCACATTAAGGGAAAAACCCTACTCCGGATGGATCAGAACATTCGTGTAACTTTTACTAAGATGGAAAAAATATTTCCATGTGGGTTTTTTGATGTGATGGAACACCTTCTAATCCACCATGTACACGAGGCATGACTTGGAGGGCATGTTAAATGCATATGGATTTATCCCTTTGAAAGGTAATATTTTATGTTTCATGTAATTTTCTATTTTAAACGAATGTTCTTGGCTAACCTGAAATTGTGAAGGATAATTGGAAAATGCAAATAAATTGTTAAGCAGAGGAATAGGATTGAAGAATCTAAATGTGAAGCTTATCTTGCAAAGGAAACTACTCATTTTTGTTCTTATTATTTTGAGATTAATGTGCCATGTGTTAGAAATAGGCCCAATAGGCACACGGTCGACCTTAGAAACGATCCATTATATCCTCCTACGTCCATATTCAATCTACTAGGCTGATGTTCTAAGGATGTTAGAAAGAGAAGTTTGAGTGATATGGAGTTTAAGTTAGCTACACTTCACATGTTGATAAATTATCCCGAAGTTTTACCATTTCTCAAGTAAGTGTTGATTTAGTAGTTATCAAAATACAAAAATTACTGTGATTACATCTCAATGCAACTACTAAAAATATTTGATGTGTCACAGTCACTTTGTGGATCAATTTTTCCATGATGCTGTATATACGAGATTTGATACGTGGTTTAAACAATTTGTAAGTTTCTCCTTAAAATATTCCAACACTATGTAGGTAACAATGTTTGAAAGTTATGCTAACTTATGAATTTTTCTAGCGATATGTAGGTAAATGATCCAAATAATGGTGTAAATCAACTTTTTAAAAGATATATCTTGGGGACCTGGGGTTGAGGTCACAACAATGTCTAAGTACGTTGTGAATGGTTATATGTTTCATATAGAGGATTTCTCTAAAAATAAAAATAGCAACAACACTGGGGGTGGGTTCAACTTTGTGATCGAAACCAAGATAGAGATATTGATTACTATGGTGCGATCACAGAAAAAATAGAACTAGAATATACAGGTTGGCCATTTAAGAAATTGATACTCTTTAGATGCAAGTGTTTTGACCCACATGCAACAAGAGGTACAAGAGTACACAATCAATACTGCATAATTGAGGTTAATCATATGAAGGAGTATGATCACTGTGATCCTTTCATAATTGCACATAATGTTAGGCAAGTGTATTATGCTTTTTATCTATTGCGGCGAAATTAGGCCGATTGGTAGATTGTAATAAAAACTAAGCTTGTAGGTAGGGTAGAAATCGAGAATGTGTTAGATGTTGCATATCAAAATGATATCTTCAGTTTTCACCAAATAGTGAATTTGGAACAATTGAACACATATTGGAAGAAGTTGATATAATGAAGTATGAATTATAGAAAACGAGGAATAAGAATCAATTGATGAAGCTCAAACTAGTGATGAAGAAGAATGCTCGGACGAGGAACTATACGTCGATCAGCTTTAAAAAGTTAGTTTCTTTTATAACTCTCATTTATAGCTAGTTTCTTTATATGTTTCAATCTAAAAATATATTATATTATGCAGATGACAGGCAAGGGTCGAGGTAACAATGATCCTAGTGGTTCTCAGGGTTGAGAAAAGGTTAGGAAATAAAGAGGAGGGTAGAAGATAATACTCAATCTTTCCTTGCCTCTGCATAGATGCATGTGCCTATTCCTATATCATTGCCTCAACCACAGGGATATTCTGAGCTACCATAGCATCACGATCCCTAGACCTTCGTGTAGACACCAGGTCCTTCTTCACAAGGCCATAGGATTGTATGTTCGACATACAGCCCACTTGTCTCACGACCACATGGATCGCAGCCATCAGCATCTCATGGATCGCATTGATCCATGTCACATCCACATGGATCACATCCATTTGTGTCAAAGCCATTGGGGTCACAGCCACTCAGGTCACAACTATTAGTGTCACGTCCACTTGCAGCCCATAGAGCTATGTCGAAGTCCCAAGGCTCGCGTCCATCTTCATCTGGGACACCATCTATTGCAGGCCTTCGCTTATCAGATACTGGCTCTGACCCCCCTAAACCTTCCACACACGCCTCTGATATACATGCTTCTGACGGTGATGCTAATGATGACGAGGAGGTGAATTATTATGAACATGGAAAGATCATCATAGCCCCTGAGTGTGATGGGTAAGAATTATTTGTTATTTTTACTTTTATTGTTTTGTATAGTTTTACAACCAGAAAGCTTTATGATGGACCTTATGCGACTTGGAGTGAATTCCCATTCTCGCTGAAGGAGCAAATTTTCAATCAATATAAGGTTAAATATTCTTTTAAGTAGTATAATTATTTATATTTTTGATATTTCCATCTAAATATGTATTATAGAATAGATCTTATCTTATATATATCAAATTTAGCGAATATTATATCGAATTTAGCTTATATATATCGAACATAGCTTTTATATATATATTCATTAGAAGCTTAGTGCGTTAATAAATAATTATTCAAAAGTTAAATGCATTAATACTTAGCATTTATTAGCTAAGGCACTAATACTTATTTTTTTGTATATAGATATATATATATATATATATATATATATATATTATATTATAAGCAGTTAATGCACTTAACTTTTGAATAATTATTTGCTAATAAAAGCTAAGTATAATATATCGAATATAGCTTTTATGATATTTCCATCTAAATATGATAATTCTATATAATATTTAACTTTTAAATACATAGCAAGTGTGTATGGGAACAACGCCATTGTGCAGATATTGCTGCAAATTTTCAATTCAAAGCTCGAAATCGGTTGTCCCATTGTTTCTCCAAAGTCAAAAAGTTGAACTAGAAGCCTAGTTGGTATATAATACTTAGCTTTTATTAGCTAAGGCACTAATACTTATTTTTTAGTATATATATATTATAAGCAGTTAATGCACTTAACTTTTGAATAATTATTTGCTAATAAAAGCTAAGTATAATATATCGAATATAGCTTTTATGATATTTCCATCTAAATATGATATTTCCATATAATACTTAGCTTTAAAAATACATAGCAAGTGTGTATGGGAACAACGCTATTGCGCGGATATTGCTGTAAATTTTCAATTCAAAGCTCGAAATCGGTTGTCCCATTCTTTCTCCAAAGTCAGAAAGTTGAACTAGAAGCCTAGTTGGTTGCTTCAGAATTTATGGGAGCATTTAAAAAGGAAATGGCTTACCGCAGAGTTCATACAGAAGAGAGAAAAAGGAAAGAAAGCTCGTGCATTTGATAAGGGAGGATCCTTAGACACTGCAGGTGCGATCAGCCTAGAGACGATAAAAAGAAGAATGGTATGTAGTTGCTTAATTTATTTTAATTTTTAAAGTATATGTATTTTGTTTATTAACTAACATGTATGAGTTTTCAGGAAAACAAGTTGGGGCGTACGATGAATCAAGATGAGCTCTTCAAGGAGACTCATATTGCAAATAAGAAGAAATAGACAAATCAAGAAAGGTGGGTCGAGGGTCGAGACTCGATTCATGTAAGTTTTTACTTTTAGCTTCATTAAGAATTTTGATTTACTTTTATATAAACTTCGAAATACTAATTCAATGTAATTTTTCTTATAGTGTTTCTTGACAACTGAAGTGGAGCAATTTATATGAAGTCAGCCCCCTAATATGTCTGGCGTGCCAATCCAACTATCGGACGAGGATGCTGAAAGAATGTGGACGCACGCTGCTGGCGTCCAAAGTGGAGGAAGGTATACGGGCTTCCTAATAAGAAATTTCATCGCTATAAGTGTGGAACGCAAGGAATAGGGATTTTCTTGCAAGCCGATCAACTTGATGGGGAGAGCCCCTCCTCTATGCGGGAGACTTTGGCAAAGCTCACATCCAAGCTAGCAGCCCCCAAGGAAAGAGAAAAGCTTAGAGGTGCTCAGTACATTTGCATGCAAGAGCAGATCAAATCTCTCCTAGCTTCTGGCAGTTTTATGATTCCCCGATCTCGTGAGTCATCACCAGGCACGCCTTCCCCGTGCTCGTTCCTCCCATCCTCCCCATGATCCTTCTTCCCATCCTCGAAAAATACATTCTTCTGGATACCGTCTTGGTGATGAAAATTTATCAGATTGTGATGATAATGATGTATAGAACAATCCTTGACTTTTATTCACTTTGAACTATAAAAATACAATCGGTTTAGGAATGTTTTTGTAATAACATTTAACTTAGTTTGGCTAGCTTAAAGTATAAAGTTCTATTGAACTTTATACTTTGTTAGTTATAATATTGTTGTTGTTATTATTATTGTTGTTGTTGTTGTTGTTGTTGTTGTTGTTTATTGTTGTTGTTGCTTTTTATTGTTATTGTTTTTATTTATCGTTGTTGTTGTTCGCATAAAATGCATGTTTAGGAATTTTGGTAAGCTAGCAGGTGGTGTAGCTTCCAAAACAGGCAGATTCTGCCAAAAATATATCAAGAAAAGCGACCGACTTTGGTCGCTAGTTGGTCTCTTTCACTTAAAATTGTTTTTTGAGGAAATATCGACCAAGGTTGGTCGCAATTGAACCTAGATATCACAAATAAGCGACCAAATTTGGTCGCTATTCAATTAAGAAAAATAACAATTTAAGTAAATATAGCAACCAAATTTTGTCGCTTATGATTAAAAAAATTTATTCTTGAATTTATTAACCAGCTTTGGTCGCTAATCTTAAAAAAATTAAAAACAATTATAGTAAAGCGACTAACTTAGGTCTCTATTTCCATATTTTAAAATATAATATTTTATATACAAACCAAAGTTGGTCGCTTTTTTATGATTAATAATAAATAAAAATAAAATATAATTTACAGTTTGAGACCAACTTTGGTCAAAAAAATTATAATGTTTAAATAACGTAGCGACCAAAGTTGGTCGCTATTTTCTTTACCCGAAAAAATGGTCCTTTTACCTGAGAGACCAAAGTTGTTCGCTAATTTGCGACCACCTTTGGTCCCTAAAGGTAAAGAGACCAGCTTAATATCGACGAGGCCTGTTTGGTCGCTTTTTGTCCGATAAGCGACCAACTTTGGTCGCTTTTCCTGGTTGCTAAAACTCGAATTTCTAGTATTGTCTACTCATACTAAGAAGGGCCGACATCCCCACCTCGATCCTCAACTATTCTTCTTTGTCTCAAAGAAGGAGAGCTTTTGTCATCTTATGGTTTGTGCGGTTGATGAGAGGACCCATGCATAGAATAACCTAAATCGAGGGTTTCCCGGCAATCCCACGCACAACAAAGAAGCTCAAGTTCATGTCTTGAGTATGAAAAAAATCTTGATAGCTAGGGAACTGTATGGATCAAAATTAGATCAGAGAAATTTGATACGCGGAGACGTAAGGCCGGGGTTGAACAATCATCAATAAGGTCAAGGTCGGACAGGCCATGGTCGGACAAGCCTGTTTAACCGAAAAATGAAATATTAGTCAAAGCTATAATTTAAAAGAACACGGGTTACTGATAATCAGAAGAATGTATAAAAGGAAATAATTAGGTATCAAGACAGTTTTTCAAGAGAAAAATAAGTAAACCAAAATATTTTACAACGATTTTCCTTTGTCCACAATTGATCAAATATCTCCCTTTTATAGGTATCTTGGAGATATACATTTTGCCCGAATCATAATGAGCCTATTATGAGCAATTGAAGACATTAAATGTTACATTACATAATCATTACATTCAATACAAATTCCCTAACATATTTCACATTTAATGCCCATTAAATGTCGTATCTGCACTCTTTTCTATTGTCAGATTCATTCCTTTTGACCCTCGGACATAAATGGCTTCAATTGGTACGGGTGTTGAGTTATTTGAATAACTACTCATGACTCTTCTTCTGTCATTTGCTCGTACCTGTTGCAGCTCGTGCCTCTTGGTTAGTTGTAATTCTTTGACGATTCCATCGGTCTATGTGTCTTGACATGTTTCCTTTATATTTAAATACATTTTTTTCCTAAAATAGATGGTCCCCCCCCCCCCCACTTTCCATTTATTCATCAGTTGAATACTTGGGAAGTGAATTTCATTAAAAAGAGAATTTTTGTCACTATTAATGTTATGATAAAAATGACGCTTCAACTGTTTCTTCCATTTAATGCTCCGCACACGTGTCATTTTCTGTTGGTTCTGCAGTTTTGTAGCCCTTTTCAAGGCTTTTCTTACGGCTCTACTATTTTCGAAGTGTTAGTTATCATTATTAGTGTTTTTCTATCATTGCAATTTTAACTTGGCGGTTGCTTGTCAATATAAATATTTCTGTTTTCATTGTCTTTTACCATATAAAGATTTTACTGAACACTTAATTCCAAATTTTTGTTTAGTTCTCTCTTTCTCATAGCATTCTTCTTCGTCGTGTCTTCACCAAACTCTAACCGTAGGAGAGTTCCTTTTATTGATTCTTTCCTTAATGTTTCCATTAGGAGTAGGAGGGGAAGCAGGCTTCGTAACATAGGATCTACCCGTGGTGGTTCTTCAATGCCTTCTCCTAGCTCTGGTACTTCTTCTAGAACCATAGGCTCCTTTTCTCAGAAATCTTCTTCTAGAGGTAAAGAACCTTCTGAACCATTGTGTAATCCCTTAGTAGGGGAAACAGTCCCTACTGACATGTCCTTTTGCCAATATAGGCAATCTCTTAGGAACCAGGTTTCTTCTTTAGATCATGCTGATGCTTATCCCACTTAAATTAAAGAAATTTTGATTCATATAGTACGTAAATATTGCCATCATTATTCCTTATCCAAATCATAGAATTACCTCTTACTTAACTGGGTTCTCTTTTGTTAATACATATCCTTTCACCTTAGGGTTCAGACCAGCTGTCGATCCAGTTAATCTTGAATTTTTCCGTTTCTTTGATGTTTGTTTGGGTCAAATTGGCCTAATCGTATAGAGAGTTGTTTCCTGTTTGAGGTATTTAGCCAATATAGGTGGTGTTCATTTTACCTTCCCTCACCTAATTCATCTTTACTCCCTAAGGCTTTTCCGCAATGGCGTTTTCACTTTAGTAGCCAAGAGTAAGAGGGTTTTGGTGAACCCTGATGATGAAAAGGACCATGGCTGATATGCACGGTTTGTTGCTTCCCCCACTGTAGGTTTAGTGGGTGAAGATAATGT
This sequence comes from Nicotiana benthamiana, assembly GCA_034376525.1. NCBI lineage: Eukaryota > Viridiplantae > Streptophyta > Magnoliopsida > Solanales > Solanaceae > Nicotiana > Nicotiana benthamiana. Next base: position 128,987,475 of record CM067327.1, read on the forward strand.
TTCCTTCCCTAAGAAGTGGAACTTTGCATGTAAGTCTTTTATCTTTCTTGTTCCTTTTTCCTTTAAGTTAGTCACCTTATCTAGTTTTGCTTCTTTCTTTTTTAGAAACCATGGGAGTTGTGGAGGATGTTCCTAATTTTCTTGGTTGGGTAGATAAATTTCTGAAGACTACGCTAATGGATGGTAGGTCTTGGAAAACACTTTCTAACTGTTATGGTTTGAAAGTAAAGACACATGGTAAGATTTTTATTTTTATCTTTCTTGCGTATTTATATTTTTCTTCTTTTCTCTAACTCCCATACTTCCTTTTATCAGGATTTGCTATTTGAGGAGTTACTGTTGAAACAGTTGCAGCCTCCCGTGTCTCCTCAAGAACACGTACTCCTTCGGGAACCTGTATCTCTTTAGAAAGAGCCCGAGAAATAGTCTTGGGTTCTTCTTCTGCCAAAAGGAGAGTTGTTGAGGAGGTAGAATCTCAAGAAAAAGAAGATGGTAGCTCCCTGGTGATGAGGCCACGAGCTAGGAGACGCATCGTCTCTGATGAGGAAGCTAAAGTTTCTCCTCGTATTTATGTTGTTCTTATCGCACCTGTTGAAACTCTAGTCATAATTCGTGACGATAATGTCCCTCCCCATGATACTCGTGAGTCTCTTGATCATCTTTTCGTTAGTGGTTTTGGTAGTTGTAATTTAGGGCCTGTTTTAGATGAAATACCCCTATCTTCTTTTTCAACCATCGTGCATGTGATTCCTCTCTTACCATCTCTAGTTGTCTCTGTTCCTTCTTGTACTGCTGTCACTTCTTCTACCACTCCGCCTCTGTCAATTCCTCCTCCCATAATTCATCATATGAAATGGGGCTCCTCAAGTAGAAGTGTCTCTATGAGGAGGGTAACTATTGAAGTTCCTACTGATAGCAGCCTTTTGAGAATGTCAGCTCAAGCAGATGTATGGTTGGAGCCTTCAATTGGCCCAATTGAAAAAGAAAAACTAGAGAGCCACAGTTCCTTGACTTTGATGAACGATATCGTGCATTCCACTTTAAAGGTATTTTCATCCTTTCTTCTTTACTTTGTAAAAGAAATTTATCTTTGGAATTCTTATTTTCCTTTCTTTTTTAGGCAAATCTCATCGGCACGAAAATGATGAATAGAATCTCCATCTTGGAGAAGGTACCACGCGACTTTGAAAAGATATCACGTGATTCTCAGCTGGAGGCAATCAATGGGAAAGAAAAATTTGAAAGTGCACAAATTGATATAGAAGACTTACAACAGAGCAAAGGCATCTTAGAATAGCAGGTGTGGGCCTTCACTTCAGAGTTAGCAATTACAAAATCTTCCTCAATCCAAGCAGAGAAAGAAAAAGAACATCTTGTATCCTCTTTCTCAGAGAAACTATCTAAAGCCAATGAAGAGATCAGAGAGTTGAAGGCTCTCTTAAGTCAAAAAGAAGTTTATGTAGAGGAGCTCGGTCAAAGCTTAACTCAAGCACAAGAAGACCTTTGAATCTCCACTGATAAGGTGCATGCTTTAGAGAGCTCTCACGTTTCTCTTCAAGCTTCTTATAACTCTGCCTTGTGAGAATGAAGAGCTAATGAATGAGATTGTTCATTGGGAAAAGGATTATGAGATCCTAGAAGAAAAATCTGTTGTTGAGGTAAGTTGGACATTTTTTAATTCACGTCGTGATACTCTGATTGAAGCTGGCAAAGAAAACTTCAACCTAGAATCAGAGTTGGCTAAGAACAACGAAATCATTGAAAACGCTCAGCAACCTTAGGATTCCCTTCTCCCGTGGATGAAGCTTCTGTGAACGTTGAAGTTGATACTGGTATTGTAACTTATTCAAGCCAAATCGAGCCTACTGCTGAAAGCCAAGTTTAACTCGCAAATGCTGATGTACTTGCCCAAATCGAGCCTGTTGCTATTGATGCTCTTGCTTCAGCTCCACAAACTTCTCAATGACCAGCTTTAATGACTTTGTTTTTATTTTAATTTTGAAAATTTCTAATCAAACCCTTATCTTTATTTGTGGGTTGATTTTGGAGATTCAAGTCCCCATGTCTTTTTTGGGGTGATTTGTATAAACAATTTCATAGTTTTATTACTTAGTTCGTGCTTAGTCTTATGTTTTCTTTTATATATTAAGAAGTTTTTCATGTTAGTATTTCAAACTTCTGTTATGTTTATTCTTGCCTTTATTTTAAAGGACTTACAGAATAACTTTGCATTTTTGTTCTGTGAAAATGCTTCTGTTAATCTCATGACTAATTATCTTAAACATGAGTTTTATAAAAGAGCTCCCTTGTATATTTTGACACTTAATGAAGAAGACGTTTCATTTTTATAATGGTGTTTTCATACGATAAAAGAAATAGGAACACACATATTACTTTGAAATAACTTTGACAAGTTTTGAATAATACTTGAAAATTTTTGAATAATATTTTACATGTATTTAAGGTACATCTATAACTTTCTCGTAATTGTTTTCCATATAACATGTTTTTACAAAAGAAGAATAATAGACACGGGATTTTTCCTTAAAACATGTTTCAGTACATAGCCTTTACCCTAACTATAGTGACGCTTTTCTTTGGCCTTAGATCATGGATCCATCTTGTGACTTTGTGACACATGTCTGTATATATTATGTAGTCCCCCGAGTCTTTGAGTTTTGAAGTATGAAGCCTCGAGCACTTGATAGTTTCTCTCATTTGGTCCTTTCTCTGAAAAGCAATGACTTATGGGATTCAGCGGTTCATTATAGATGAAGACTGCTTAACCCGTTTAAATTTCTATTAGAATAGTTGTAACCCTAGGCCAGGAATTTTAGGTTATTCTGTGTGCCTTACAGGTCGAGACTCATGATTTAGTACAGGCTAGCTTTTTGCCTCTCATCTAAATCGTTAGTAAAGTTTTAATAATTGAAAAATGAAATTTAAAATAACGATACTCGTCCGTAGGTATTCCTTAGAAATAGTATTCTTCAAATGAACAGCATTCCAATGTGAAGGTAGTATTTTGCCATCCATTGTCTCCAGTTCATATGCTCACTTTCCTGCTATATTATGAACTCTATAGGGTGCTTCCCATGTTGGACTTAATTTACCCGCGTTAGCTGCCTTCGAGGATTGAAAAACCTTTTTAAGCACGAAGTCCCCAACTTTAAAAAATCTGAGGCATAGTTTTCGGTTATAATATCGTTCTATGACTTGCTTCTGAGCTGCCATTCTTATTACTGCAGCTTCTCTCCTCCCTTCGAGTAAATCAAGATTGACCTGCATCTCCTCGTCATTAGATTCTTGTTTTACCTCTGTGAATCGCGCACTTAGCTCTCCTATCTCAACTCGAATTAGAGCCTAAACTCCATAAACCAATGAAAACGGTTCTTCTCCTGTGCTTGTTTTTTGTGGTTGTATGATATGCCCATAAAACTCCAGGTAATACTTCAGGCCTGTTAGCTTTTGATTTCTCTAGCACTTCTTTAGATTGTTAATAATAACCTTGTTTGTTGATTCTGCTTGCCCATTACTCACTGGGTTATAAGGTGTAGATGTAATCCTTTATATTTGTCAACTTTAAAAGAATTCACTGATATGACCTCCAATAAGTTGAGGGCCATTATCACACACAATCTCCTTTAGTACACCGAATCGGCAAATGATATTCCTCCAAATGAAATCCTTGACTTCCTTTTCTCGTACTTGTTTAAATGCGCCTGCCTCTATCTATTTAATAAAATAATAAGTAAGTATGAGCAAAAATTTTATTATTCCTTTTGCTTGTGGTAATGGACCAACGATGTCCATTCCCCATTTCATAAATGGCCACGGTGTGATTACTAGATGTAATAATTCAGTAGGTCTATGCATATATTATTGTCGTACTTTTGGCATTTATCACATTTAGCCACGAACGTTTTTCTTTTTCTTCCATTTTAGGCCAATAATAGCTTGCTCTAATAAGGGTTCTTACTAATGATCTTCCTCCTGTGTGATTCCCGCAATGCCTCTCATGAATCTCTCCCATTACATACTCTATTTAAGAAGGTCTGAGACATCTTGCTAAGGGTCCACCGAATATTTTACGATATAAATTATCTTGCTTTAAGAAATACCGAGCAGCCTTTTTTCAAAGTGCATGAGCTTTCTTCTTATCATCAGGCATGGTACCATACTGCAAAAAAATAACAATCTCGTTCCTCCAATCCCAAGTTAAATTATTAAATTTATATCATTCTTATCGGGTTCGAGAACTGGATAAAATAAATGTATAACTAAGATTTTTGCATCGCTTGCCACATCAGTCGCAGATGCGAGGTTAGCTAAAGAGTCCGCTTCAACATTTTCATCCCGTGGTTTTTGTGTAGCTTTCCAAGTTTGAAATAGCTTTATCAATTCCCGTACCTTTTCTAGGTACTATAGCATCTTCGCTTCCCTGGTTGTATAAGTCCCCAACATTTGATTAACCACGAGTTATGAATCACTCTTGATTATAATCTAATTTATGCCAAGTTCTCTTGCCAATTCTAGACCTGCAATTACAGCCTCATACTCCGCTTCATTATTAGTTATGGAGTTACATTTAATAGCTTGTCGAAAGGTTTCACCCGCAGGTAGTAACAAAATAATTCCTAAACCTGCACCTTTTACGTTAGATGAACCATCAGTGAATAAAGTCCAAGTCCTGGGTTAGCTCCATTGAACACCTATAATTCTTCCTCTGCTTCTAATTGTGTTCCTTGGCTATATCAGTAATGAAATTGGCTAAAACTTGTGATTTTATATCATTCCTAGGTTGATATGTGATTTCATATTCACTTAACTCTATAGCCCAATTAGCCAATCTGCCTGATAACACATATTTATGTAATATATTTCGTAAAGCGTAGGCAGTTACTACAGCAATAGAATGACACCGAATATAACGTCTTAACTTCCTAGATGCATTATTAATGCAAGTGCAAGTTTTCTAACTGAGGATACCGCGTCACCGCATCTAACAAATATTTACTGATATAATATATGTGGGATTATTTACTTTGCTCCTCCCGGTCCAAAACAGCCCTTACCGCTACTTCCGAAACAACAAGGTAAAGAAATATTCTTTCCCATGCCTTTTGTTTTTCCAGTAAAGGTGGATTTGATAAGTATGTTTTCAAATTCCAGAGTGTCTGTTGACATTCTTCATTCCATTAAAATTGATCCTGCTTTTTAACGTCCGAGAAGAATTTAATGCATTTCTTTGATGTCTTAGAAATGAATCTCCCCAAAGTTGCAATTCTCCCTGTTAATATTTGAACTTATTTCTTGTTTGGAAGTATATCGGGGATTTCTTCAATGGCCTTAATCTGTACAAGATTTACTTCAATACAACGGTTAGAACAAGAAAACCCAAAAACTTACCCGATGCAACGCCAAATGCACATTTCTCGGGGTTTAACTTCATATTAAATTTGCGTAAAATTAGAAATGTATCGTATAAATATGATATGCGATCCTTTTAATACTGAGTTTTATCAAGCATATCATCTATATATACTTCCATGGTTTTTCTTAAATGCTCTTGAAACATTTGGGTAACTAACCTCTGATACGTTGCACCTGTATTGTTTATACAAAAGGGCATTACCATATAATAATAAGTCCCCCTGTCTGTTATGAATGAAGTTTTTTCTTCATCTCCTGAATCTGTTTTAATATGATTATAGCTTGAATATGCATCTGAAAAGCTAGTTAGATGATACGCTTAACGCTAGAGGGGGGGGGGGGGTGAATAGCGTTATTATAAAAATTAGCGTAAACTTGCGGAATTTAAAAATTGCAGGAAATAAATAAGTGCGATAAGTAAATAAATTAGAACAAACGCACCGATATATCCTGGTTCACCACAACCCGTGGCTAGTCCAGTCCCCGAGAGACTCTCTCGAGATTTCCACTAACTTGTTAAGCTTACGGGTGCTCAACATACCGTTACAACTTGAGGACACAAGCCTCAACAACCTTTGCTCGGAGATACAACACTCCAAGACTTCAACCAAGGAAACACAAGTTCCTTCTTACAACACAAGGGACTAACACTTCCCTTCAAGTGTACAAAAACACTTAGCACTCAAACAAGACACTCCTTTAAGAGTAGATATGAGTAAAAAGAATACGCTCAAGATCGCAATAACTTTCGACACGAATTTGGCTCTCAAAAGCTTATGTAATGAATATAAAATGATAAGCAATAAAGTATGCAAGCTTTAGCAATTGTATGATCAGTTGTTGTGTGTTGTTGTTGTTAAAAGACTGAATTGAAACTGTATTTATAGTTGAAAAACTTTGTATTACCGTTGCCTAATTGCCAATTAAGAATTGCTGATTTTACTCATTGACAATCGATTGTCAAAATGCCACAATCGATTGTTTGCCAATCGTTCCAAAAATCAATCCCAGATTTTACGCATAACAATCGATTATTTGAGATCAACAATCGATTACTGGCAACGTTCAAAAAATCATTTCCAGATTTAACGTAAAACAATCGAGTATTTGAGATCAACAATCGATTACTGGCAACGTTCAAAAAATCCTTTCCAGAGTTTAATTAAAACAATCGATTATAACAAATCCATAATCGATTACTCAGCAACGTTCAAAAAATCCTTTCCAGATTTTAATTAAAACAATCGATTATAGGAAATCAATAATCGATTACCTGACGGTATTTGAAAATATTTTGGCAACGGTCAGTTATACAATCGATTATACTAAGTTAACAATCGATTATATATCAGTCTTGAAAAATCAATTTAGACACTTCCTCTGACAATCGATTGTCGTAAGTTCACAATCGATTATCTAATAACTTTGAAAAAGTCTGGAAGACACTGCCTCAACACAATCGATTGTCATATGTTCACAATCGATTATTTTGTGACTTTGAAAAATCTGATGGACACTGTCTCTTCACAATCGATTGTCATTAGCTTCACAATCGATTATTTTGAGCTTTGAAAAACTTTGATGGACACTGCCTCATCACAATCGATTGTCATAAGGTTCACAATCGATTGTCATGCAGATTTGAAAAATCTGATGCTTACTGCCTTAACACAATCGATTGTCATAAGTTCAAAATCGATTGTCAAGCAGCTGACTTAAACATAATCGATTATCATAAGTACATAATCGATTATCTTAGTCCAGATTTTAGAGGCATGTTTAAAAATCATTTTGACTAAAGTAAATATGCATAATTTAAAATCATTTATCTCTTAATTAAATATGCATGAATTGTTAAAAATATTTTTACGAGAGAAGCCAAGTCTTGAGTTTAAGTTGTCGGATCAAGATCACAATTAATTACCGACTCATATAAAACTTAATCTCGATCTTTGTCTTGTGCTTGAATCTCGTTATATATCAATTTTGCGCTTGTGCTTGGATCTCGTCATATGTCAATTTGCGCACAGTTTGTCATTCATCAAAACCTACAAATATGAACACACGTTTAGTATAATGCCTTGAGAACGTGTTTCCAACAAAGCTTAATAGCTCATGACCTGTAGTCGCATCAATCAATTGATCTATGTGTGGTAGTGGAAAAGAATCATTAGGACAAGATTTATTAAGATCTGTGTAATCTACACAAATTCTCCACTTATCCTTCTTCTTTGGAACCACATAGTATTAACTAATAAGTTAGTATACTTTACCTCACGAATAGAACTAATTTTTAGCAATTTTTGGACTTCTTCTTGAATCACCTCATTTTCAAATGTTCCTTGCTTTATTTTCTTTTTCTTGGCATGTGGGTACGAGGGATCATCATTTAATTTGTGAGTCATCACCTCTGGTGGTATCCTTAATATGTCAGAATCGGACCAAGCAATGAAGTCCACGTTAGTTTTTAAAAATTCAATTAACTTACCTCTCATACCTTGGCTAAGGTTAGCCCCGACGTAAACTTTCTTATAATGCCATTGAGCAAATAATATGACAGGATCTAATTCCTCTATTGTTGTTTTGATATTTTCAGTCTCTTCTGGTTCTTGAATTGTATCAATTCTTGAGTCTATATCTATTTGACCTTGCACCGTTAAGGTTTGTGTTGTTGTGACCTCAAATGCCTTCTACGGTTGCTATTTACCTTCATTTCTCGTGCTTGTATCTGCAATAGAATTGATCGCCCTGGATGTATGTTGATCCCCACGAATTTGACAGATTCCACATGGCGATTGAAATTTTATAACTTGATGCAAAGTTAAAGGTACTGCATCCATTTCGTGGATCCATAGTCTCCCAAGAATTATGTTGTAAGTCATCTCCATATCTATTTTGTATCTTTGATGACACGTTCAGTGAATCTGGTGAGTGTTACCTATCCTTTCGTGACAACAATAAAATCATCGATTCCAGATAGAGTATGGGCCTTTGGTATTATTTATCTTCGGCTTGCATTTCATGCAGTACTCTTAGCAAAATAATGTCCACGGAGCTACCTGGATCAATCTAAACTCGATTTACATTAGTATCATATATAATTAAAGATATTACAAGTGCGTCGTTATAAGGTATTAATACACCATCTGCATCTTTGAATGTAATGTTGTCTTCTTCTAATATATATCGCACTCGTTTCTCTTGGGTAATTGTTAATTTTGAAATCTTGTTAGCGGTCGTGTATGATATACCATTGATGTCTTCACCTCCACTTATAACGTTGATACTCCCTTTGGGAGAAGGTGCTTTCGGAGGCTCTTGCCTATTGTTCATGTAATCTTACTTGCCTTTCTCGCTGAACAACTCAGTGAGATATCCTTGCTTCAATAAGTTATCAACTTCACTTTGTAAAAATATGCAGTCGGCTGTTTTATGTCGATGGTCATTATAAAACTCGCACCAATGATCAGGGTTATGCTTATTTGGTTTCAATTTCATTTACTTTGGCCATCGTACCTTATCTCCTATGCTTCACAAAATAGCCACGAGCTCAGAGGTGCTGACGTTGAAGTTATAGCTACCGAATCTTGCTTTTAAATTTGTATCATCATCTCGTGACTCACAGTTATTTCGCTTGTTCCTAAAGTTTATGAAAAACCTGATTCTCTGTTTCTTGATCTATCATCGTACCTTTGATTATCCTGTCTTGATCATGAGACTTGTATCTAATTTTATCGGATCTTTATTCAGTCCCCGCACATCTTGAACTTACCTTTTCTTCTTTTTGAAATTGTGGAACGGTTTCTTCCTCAATCCTCGTCTTCGTGCTATACCTGTAATAAACATCATTCCACGTTGTAGCAAGGAATTCTCGAAGGCTTTCTTTGATTCTCCTCGTGGATTCCGAGCTTTGTCATTCAAATTGCATGCGAAAGCTATAGCTACCCAGTTGTCAGGTACGCATGGCAATGTCATTCTTTCACGCAGAAATCTATCCACGAATTCTCTAAGAAATTTTGAGCCCCCTTGCTTGATCTTAAAATATCTTCCATTTTTTTTTTCACTTTTTGAGCTCCCGAGTGTGCTTTGATGAAAGAATCTACAAGGTTAGCAAAAGAATTTATAGAATTTTCGGATAGAATAGAGTACCATGTGAGCGCTTATTTAGTAAGAGTTTCACCAAATTTCTTGACTATTACAGATTCAATCTCTTGCTTAGTCAAGTCGTTGCCTTTTACACCCGTCGTGAATGCAGTTATGTAGTCTCGTGGGTCTGACGTTCTATCATATTTTGGAATGTTGGCATTTTGAAATTTTTTGGAATTGGAAGAGGAGCTGCACTTGGCTTCCAGGGTTATTGCAAATATCGATCAATATCTACTCATTTGATTATGGTTGGCACCCCAGGTATCTTCTCTATGCACTCATATTGCTCCTTGAGGTGTTTTTGCAAGGTTAGTACTAAGTTTTGTAAATCATAATTAACTACATTATCGGGTTCCCTTTCTTGTGATTCACTGGGAGTTCCTCCATTACCTTAGTTAACAAGTTCGGAACAAGGGTTTTCCAAAGTGTTATTATTTGGAGTCGGTGCAGGGGTTGCAACAGGTAACATGTTAACAAGTGCTTCGACACCTTTATTGACCTGAGCAGCAATTAGTTTCTACAAAGCGTCATCAACAACTTCGGCATTCTCAAATTGAGCATGCTCATTTATTTTGAGACCCATCAGAGGTTCCTTCACAATTGTTAATATTCTGTGGATCTCCCTGATTTTGTTGATTTTATTGATTTACTCGAGTGTTCTCATTGTTCTTCGACATAGTTGATCGACAAGAAAAGTTAAGCGCGAGAAAATAGATTATAAGATTCACGATAAAGGAACCAATTTGTTTAACCAAAAAATAGAGTTTTAGTCAAAGCTAGAATTTACAAGAACACGGGTTACTGATAGTCAGAAGAATCTATAAAAGAAAATAATTTAGGTAGTAAGAGAGTATTTCAAGTGAAAAACAAGTAAACTACAATATTTTCCAATGATTATTCTGTGTCCACAATTGATCAGATGTCTCCCTTTTATAGGTATCTTGGACATATACGTTTTGCCCAAATCATAATGAGGCTATTATGAGTAATTAAAGACATTGAATGCTACGTTATAATCATTACATTCAATACGAATTCCCTGATGTATTCCACATTTAATGCCCGTTAAAAATCGTATCTGCACTCTTTTCTATAGCCAGATTCATTCCTTTTGACACTCGGATATAAATGACTTCAATAGATAAGGATGCTGAGTTATTTGAATCACTACTCATGCCTCTTCTTCTATCATTCGCTCATAACTGTTGCAGCTCGTGCCTCTCGACTAGCTGTAATTCTTTGACCATTCAATCAGTCTACGTGTCTTGACACGTTTCATTTATATTTAAATACAATTTTTTCCCTATACAAATCCGAGATCGGACAGTCATCAATAAGGTTAATGTCGGATTGGCAAAGGTCGGACCAGCCGAGGTCGGAAGTCATCAATATGGCCGAGTTCCAACAGGCCAAGGTAGGACAAGTCGAGGTCGAACAGTGATGAAACAACTAATCTGCTTCGAAATCCTTAAAAAGAATATTCTATTGAATATTCCCTCTAATTGTACTTTTTTCTTTTAGGATTATTCAAGTAATACCCCTCATAAATAGGAAAGGATGACTTCCGGGGGAGGGGGGCTCGTTGACTCTTTCCCTCTCCCTCTCTAGAAAATATGTAAACAAATCTCTTAAAGAGATGGGAGGATCTATGATCTCATACCTTCTTCACATCCAACAAGGGTCCTAAGGTTCTTGTATTTGTCTATCATTCATCTTTATCAAATAAAAGAAGATCTGTCCCACTCAAGATTGGGTGAATCTTTTCCTTTATTTATTTTTTGTTGTCACTTAATGTTACTTAATGCATCTTTCTTTATGCTATTAAATATGTCCATCATCACTTATCAACATTTATACTCGGCTATGTTTTTCTATTCATATTATTCATCTCGGATCTAGAGTTAATTATCCTTAACTAGGATTTACCCTTCATTTTCCTTGATTGATTTGTTCAAAAAGGACTGAATATTTTTTGATACAAACAATTTGGCGTCGTTTATGGAGATTTTCTAGTTAAAATTTTAGATTCCTCTATATCAAGAATTACATAATTCTTTTAAAATGTCTCGGATTACGGTCTTAAAAGGAGACTTTCAAGAGTCTTTTTGTAAAAATCTCTCTTAAACGAGAATACTGACTCACCATTGACAATTGGATGATTTTAATTCTTATCAACTATGTTCCTCTACTGCTTGCTGATATTGAATTAAGAATTAGGTAAATACTACAACGTACTACCATAAGTTGCTCGCTCAAATAGGCAGCACTAGTTGTTATGAGTTGTATTAAAGAAGCTTCTAGTCAATAATGAGGCAGCTACAACATCTGGTATATAGAAATATGGATTGTACAACGATTTATACCTACCTTATAATTTGATACAGAATAACAAAATGATTAGCTTTTCCCATCCCAAAGCTTTCTTCTCTTAATTTCTAATTAAGCCATTTTGACCTACTTCGACACAGTTCACCTTACACTTTGGCAGTGTTCTGTTTCCCCTCCAACGTCGGTCAAAAAACTTTCTATAAATAACTTAGTTTGGCAACGTGGTCCATCTGACATTCATTTCAGTACTCCACATAGCCAACTTCTTCATTTCTCATTCTCTTCAAACATCTTAGTCAAAATAGAGAAACATTACAATGGCGAACCTCCAATTTTCTTGCCATGTTCTATTTATGTTTCGTATTCCTAATTTAAAGGGTGTTATCAACAACATTTACATTAGTAAACCAGTGTAGTTATACAGGATGGCGGGGGATATTATCAGGTGCAGGTACTGCCCAGCTTTCTCCAACTGGACTTCAGCTAAATCCTGGACAGGCCATACCCATTTAAAATTCAAATCGATAATGGAGTCGGATTTTTTGCTACCAGTATTTAACTACAGGTAAATGTACTTTCATCACAGGGGATTGTGGCTCCGGAACAATAGAGTGCATCGGCAGAGCTGCACCGTCGGCGACCCTAGCAGAGTTCACTCTCAACGGCGCCAGGGACCTTTATTTCTATGATGTTAGCCATGTGGATGGTCATAACTTGTCCATGCTAGTGAGCATACAAGAGGAGTTGGCGCTGGAAACTGTACCGCAACTGGGTGTCTTGTGAACCTTAATGGGCCATGCTCGACGGAGCTGAAGATGATGAGTATCGGCACTAACGAAGGTGTCGGCGAGTGCGTTGCATACAAGAGCGCGTGTGAAGTGTTTGGGGGATCTAAGATATTTTTGTAGTGGGCTGTATGTTACGCTTGATACATGCATGCCGACGGATTACTCGGAGTTTTTTAAGAGTTCATGCCCACGCAGTTACAGCTATGCGTATGATGATGGAACCAGCACCTTCACTTGTGCTTCTGCTGATTATGTCAAACACATTTTGTCCTACTCCTGGTGCTAGGAAGACCAATAGCAAATGTGTGCCTCAAAGTCTATGGGTACATGAGTATGTCACTGGATATTTCTTTCCTCAGCAACTTCAAACGCAGCCACTACATGAAGATCCCGAAGATCCCTCCTCGAGCAAGGTTCTTGGTTTAGTTTTTAGGAACAATAATTTCTGGAACCATCAACGTATCTTCATAGTCTCTACAGAAACAAACCCAATTGTAGACTTAAAACTTTACTAAAGCGGACAACCATGCCAAATTGGTGGTGGCCACGGAAAAGCATAACCGGAGACGGGAACGTGATTAAACTGAGGTAACAAATACTTTTATTTTATTTTAGCTGCCTATTTTTTAACGTGGAATAAAAGTAGGGGCAGTCACCAGGATATGCATCATATTAATCATCGCAAGAAAAATTAAGCAAACTAGGACTCCCCCAAGAAATGCATCATATTCACCAATGCAAGCAAAATTAAGCAAACTAAGACTGCCAGATGAAATGCATCATATTCCCACGCTCAAGAAAAATTAAGCAAATTGGGACTCCCCCAGTGAACACCCTTTAAGGCCAAGGGCCTTCGCCAAAAATAAGAGTTCGCCCTCAATCGAACAACGACGGATTAACATTTTGATAAGTCGAAACAAAACCCTTTAAATCCAAGGGCCTTCGCAAAAAAGAAGAGATCGACATTATTTCTAACAACAACGAGTTAACATTTCAATAAGTCGAGAAAACACTCTTTAAGGCCAAGGGCCTTAGCCAAAAAGAAGAGCCCGACATCGTTTCTAACAACGACGGTTTAACATTTCGATAAGTCGAAATCACACCCATTAAGGCCAAGAGCCTTCGCCAAAAAGAAGAGTTCGACCTACATCGAATGACGACGGGTTTACACTTCAATAAGTCAAAATAACACCCTGTAAGGCTAAGGGCCTTCACCAAAAAGAAGCGTTCGACATCGATCGAACAACAATGGGCTAACATTTCGATAAGTAAAAATAACACCCTTTAAGGCCAAGGGCATCCGCCAAAAAGAAGAGTTCAACATCGTTTCTAACGATGATGGGTTAACATTTTGATAAGTCCAAATAACACCTTTATGGCCCCAAAAATAAGAGTTCGACCTCAATCGAATGACAATGGGTTAACACTTCGATAAGTCGAAATAACACCCTTCAAGGTCCTTCACCAAATCGAACGATGACAGGTTAACATTTTGATAAGTTGAAATAACACCTTTTAAGGCCAAGGGCCATCGTCAAAAAGAAGAGTTCTACATCGATCGAACGACGATGGGTTAACATTTCGATAAGTCGAAATAACACCCATTAAGGCCAAGGGTCTTCGCCAAAAAGAAGATTTTGACCTCGATCGAATGACGATGGATTAACTTTTCTATAAGTTGAAATAACAACCTTTAAGGCCAAGCGCCTTCGTGAAAAAGAAGAGTTCGACATCGGTTCTAACGATGACGGGTAAACATTTTGATAAGTCAAAATAATACCATTTAAGGCTAAGCGACTTAACCAAAAAGAAAAGTTCGACATCAATCAAACGACGATGGGTTAACATTTTGATAAGTCGAAATAACACCTGTTAAGGCCAAGGGCTTCACCAAAAAGAAGAGCTCGACATTGTTTCTAATGACGACGGGTTAACATTTCGATAAATCGAAATAACATCTTATAAAACCAAAGGCCTTCGCCAAAAAGAAGATTTCGACCTTAATTGTACAACAGCGGGTTAACGGTTCGATAGGTCTAAATATTACCCTTTAAGGCCAAGGGCCTTCATCAAATAGAAGAGTTTAATCAAACGACGACGAGTTAACATTTCCGATAATTCAAAATAACACCCTTTAAGGCCAAGTGCCTTCGTCAAAGAGAAGAGTTCGACATCGATCGAACGACTATGGTTTAACATTTTGATAAGTCGAAATAATACGCGTTAAGTCCAAAAGCCTTCGCCAAGAAGAAGATTTCAGCCTCGATCGACGACGACGGGTTAACATTTCGATAAGTCGAAATAACAACCTCTAAGGCCAAGGACCTTCGCCAAAAAGAGGAGATCGACTTTATTTCTAACGACAACGGGTCAAGATTTTGATAAGTCAAAATAACACCATTTAAGGCCAAGGGTCTTTGCCAAAAAGAAGAGTTCGACCTCGATCAAATGATGACGGGTTAATATTTAAATTAGTCAAAATAACACCCTTTGAGGCTAAGGGCCTTCGTCAAAGAAGAGTTCTACCTCGATCGAATGACGATGGGTTAACATTTCGATAAGTCAAAATAACACCCTTTAAGGCCAAGGGCCTTTGCCAAAAAGAGATTTCGACCTTGATCGAACGAGGACGGGTTAACATTTCGATAAGTCGAAATAAAACCCTTTAAGGACAAGGGCTTCACAAAAAAGAAGAGTTCAAATTCGTTTCTAACGATAACGAGTTAAGATTTTGAGAAGTCAAAATAACACCCTTTAAGGCTAAGCATTTTCACCAAAAATAAGAGTTCGACATTGATCGAACGACGATGGGTTAACATTTTGATAAGTCGAAATAACATCATGTAAGGACAAAGGACTTCACCAAAAAGAAGAGTTCGACATCATTTCTGACGATGATGGATAAGTAAAAATAAAACCGTTTAAAGCCAAATGCCTTCGCCAAAAAGAAGAGTTCAACCATAATCGAATGACGACGGGTTAACACTCCAATATGTCAATATAACACCCTATAAGGGCAAGGGCCTTCACCAAATAAAATAGTTCGATCAAACGACGACGGGTTAACATTTCGATAATTTGTAATAACACCTTTTAAGGCCAAGGTCCTTCGCCAAAAAGATGAGTTCGTCGATCGAACGACGATGGGTTAACACTTAGATAAGTAAAAATAACACCCTTTAAGGCCAAGAGCCTTTTCTTGAAAGAAGATTTCGACCTCGATTGAACGATGACGGGTTAACATTTCAATAAGTCAAAATAACAATCTTTAAGGACAAGGGCCTTCGCTAAAAAGAAGAGATCAACATTTTTTCTAACTAAAAAGGGTTAACAATTCGATAAGTCGAAATAACACCCATTAAGGCCAAGGGTCTTCGCCAAAAAGAAGAGTTCGACCTCATCGAATCATGACGGGTTAACATTTCGATAAGTGGAAATAACAACCTTTAAGGGCAAGGGCCTTCGTCAAAAAGAAGAGTTCGTCCTAGATCGAATGAAGAAGAATTAACATTTCGATAAGTCAAAATAATACCCTTTATGGCCAAGGGCCTTCGCCAAAAAGAAGAATTCGACCTAGATCGAACGACGATGGGTTAACATTTCGATAAGTCGAAATAACACCCTTTAAGGCCAAGGGCCTTCGCCAAAAAGAAGAGTTCAACCTCTATTGAATGACGATGAGTTAACATTTCGATAAGTTAAAATAAATTCCTTTAAGGCCAAGCACCTTCGCAAAAGAGAAAAGTTCGACATCGATCGAACGACAACGGGTTAACATTTCGATAAGTCAAAATAAAACTCTTTAACGCTAAGGGCCTTCTCCAAAAAAAAGAGTTCGGCATCAATCGAATTACGATGGGTTAACATTTCTATAACTTGAAATAACAACCTTTAAGGCCAAGGGCCTTTGCCAAAAAGAAGAGTTCGACCTCGATCGAACAACAACGGGTAAACATTTTAATAACTCGAAATAAAACCCTTTAAGGCCAAGGGCCTTCGCCATAATGAAGAGTTCGACCTCGATTAAACGATGACGAGTTAATATTTCAATAAGTCGAAATAACACCCTGTACGGCCAAAGGCCTTCGCCAAAAAGAAGATTTCAACATCGATGGAACGACGATGGCTTAACATTTTGATAAGTCAAAATAACAACCATTAAGGCGAAGTGCCTACCGCAAAAAAGAAGATTTCCACCTCGATCGAATGATGGCGGGTCGATAAGTTTAAATAACACCCTTTAAGGCCAAGGGCCTTCACCAACAAAGAAGAGTTCAACTTCAATCGAACAATGAAGAGTTAACATTTCGATAAGTCGAAATAACACCGTTTAAGGCCAAGGGCCTTTACCAAATTGAAGAGTTCGACATTGATCGAACGATGATGGGTTAACATTTCGATAAGTCGAAACAATACCCTTTAAGGCCAAGGGCCTTCGCCAAAAAGAATATTTCGTCCTTGATTGAATGACGATGGATTAATATTTCGACAGGTCAAAATAACACCTTTTAAGGCCAAGGGCCTTTGCCAAAAAGAAGAGTTTAACCTCATTCGAACAACGACGGGTTAACATTTCGACTAGCTTGAAATAACACCCTGACAGTCAAGAGCCATCGCAAAAAAGAAGAAGAAGAATTTGACCTCGTTCTAACCACAACGGGATAACATTTCAACTAGCTCGAAATAACACTACGACGGCCTAGGGCCATTGCTTAAAAGAAAAGTTTGACCTCGTTAGAATCAACTTCGTCCTCGCTCGAGTTCACATTCGGCGACCTCGTCTGAATTCAAAATAGGCGACCTCGTCTGAATTCACAATGGGCGACTTCGTTCGAGTTTCGAGTAGGTGACCCCCTCCGATGATGCCATCCTTTCCAAAGCCCCTATCCTGGCCTCGACATCATTCTCCAACTCTACCGTCTTCTTGATAAAATCATCACAAAAGTCATTGTCCCTGATCGAACTCTACTAAAGTTCAGCCTACTGGGATACCGCTTTGACCTAAAGATCGGCGCCCTCAGCCGTGATCCACACTAGTCGACCTCCAAATCGGAATTTCTTGAACTACGGTTAATGAAGTCCGCTCACCGAGCTCGACGAAGAGACGACATCGATAAGCAGGGTGACTAAATATATGGGTCAAAATTATATCAGAGAAATTCGGCACGTAGATACGTAAGGCCGAGGTCGAGCAAGCCAAGGTCAGACAGTCATCAATAAGGCCGAGGTCGGAAAAGCCAAGGTCAGACAGTCATCAATAAGGTCAACTAGCTCAAAATAACACTACGACGGCCAAGGGCCATTTCTAAAGAGAAAAGTTTGACCTCGTTAGAATCAACTTCGTCCTCATCAAAATCAACTTCGTCCTCGCTCGAGTTCACATTCGGCAACCTCGTCTGAATTCACAATAGGCGACCTCGTCTGAATTCACAATGGGCGACCTTGTTCGAGTTTAGAGTAGGTGACCTCCTCCGATGATGCCATCCTTTCCAAAGCCCCTATCCTGGCCTCGACATCATTCTCATACTCTACCGTCTTCTTGATCAAAACATCACAAAAGTCATTGGCCCTGATCGAACTCTACAAAAGTTCAGCCTACTGGGATACCACTTTGACCTAAAGATCGGCACCCTCAGCCATGATCCACACTAGTCGACCTCCCCACCGAAATTTCTTGAACTACGGTTAATGAAGTCCGTTCACCGAGCTCGACGAAGAGATGACATCGATAAGCGGGGTGACTAACTATATGGGTCAAAATTAGATCAAAGAAACTCGGCACGTAGATATGTAAGGCCGAGGTCGGGCAATCCAAGGTCAGACAGTCACCAATAAGGTCACGATGGCACAGTCATCAATAAGGCCGAGGTCGGAAAAGCCAAGGTCGGACAAGCCAAGGTCAGACAGTCATCACTAAGGTCAAGATCGCACAGTCATTAATAAGGCCGAGGTCGTCCATGCCAAGGTCGGACAAGCCAAGGCCGGGCAGTGATGAAGCAACCATTCTTCTTTGGAATACTTAAAAGGAATATTCTACTGAATATTTCCTCTAATTGTATCTTTTCTATTATGGTTTTTCTAGGAATACCCTTTATAAATAGGAAGGGAGGACTTCCCAAAAAATGGGGTCTCAATGGCTCTTTCCATCTCCCTCTCTCTAGAAAATATGTAAACACATCTCTTTAAAGAGATGGGCGGAATGTGATCCCATACCTTCATCAGATCCAACAAGGGTCCTAAAGTTCTTGTATTTGTCTATCATTCATCTTTATCAAATGAAAAAAGATCTGTTTCACTCAAGAATAGGTGAACTTTTCCTTTATTTATATTTTATTGCCACTTAATGTTACTTAATGCATTTTTCTTTATGCTATTAAATCTGGCCATAATCACTTATCAACATTTATACTCGGTTATGTTTTTCTTTTCATATTATTCATTCGGATCAAAAGTTAATTAACCTATATTAAGATTTGCCCTTTATTTTTTTTGATTGATTTGTTCAAAAAAATCTCAATATTTGCTGATACAAACACGAACACTTTTTCTTTTGATGGACCTTATGTGTCACAAATTCAGATCAGTTGAACCTAATCGACTACGAAACACTGATTGGAAAACAAAAAAAGAAAATTTAACAGCATCTTCAATAATATCTCTTTTTCTCGACTTGAACTTTCAGTATCCATAATTCTTAGGTCCCACTAATTCAGATTGGTACCAAATAAGCTCACTAACCTCCTTCCATTTTCTAAAAAGTGTTGTAGCGCATGGAATATTTTTCAATTTTTGGATTCGAACTCAAAATATCTAAGTGACGTTGGAAAAATCGGAACCATATATCCTACCAAAACTCGTGAGGGCGATCTTCAATATCTGCCATAAGCTAGATATCCCATACGTAACACAAATATATTAATATAGTACGTAGCACGTATATCCAAATTATTCTCTAATTATTTTTAGCGAATACTGAGAGAGAGATTTGAAGTTTTGAAACAATCAGTTCCACTGTTCCAGTAGTTTTTCACTTTCGAAATCAACTATTCAAGTTATAACTCGTATTATATCAGTTTTAAGAGCCAAATTGCTTTGAGTTTATTTTTTTACTTTCGCAAGATTAAAAAGGGGGGATTTAACATGCTATGGTGGGATAATCACTATTTTATCAGATTATTAATTAATGTTTCTCATAAGAATTTATATATGTAATTACCTTATAAGTGACATGTTATTTAAATATATTAGTTACATTGACAATTCGTAAAACTTGAAAAAAAATTATTGTCATCTTTTTTTTTCCTTCTTTTTAAAATTTTAATAGTCGATCTTCACTTACTTTCATATTAGTCACTCTTTTAACTTATCGATTGAAAGGAAAAGTACATCACAAATTGAGCCTAGCCCTCTTGATCCTGTTCACGTCTTCTCTCTTCCTCTGCCCCCCCCCCCCCCCCCCCAAATTGATTAAGAATAAATGAGAAAAATTGATAAATAACTATTTTTTGGGTCGATTATTTTGCCTTGGCCGCCTTTCAATTGTACTGGTAAAGTAGTCACACAAAAATACCTATATCTAAAATGCAAAAGAACTCCGGCGATCGATAGTGAATTTAAATATTCTACAAGTAAAACGAATTTACTATATTGGAGTTTTAAAAACTCTCTACAAGTATAATCCTAAATATACTTACTACGATACTAGACTTTAGAACTTCTAAAGGTAAAGTTCTAGCACAGTATATTACATCAAACCTTCGTAGGTTTAAAGACCAATAATAATTACTAGGGTTCAAACCCTAGCAATACTTACTGCATTTCAAACCTTTACTGATTTTGCATTTCTTTTTCCTTCTATTTTCTTACGATTAAGGTCTCATGGTGTATTTTTTTCTTATTTATTAACTTTCTCATGTGGTCTCTTTCGTTTGATTTTCTATGAACGTTTGATCGTCGCAAATCTGTAATTTTGTTTAGACTCAAATTAATTACTTATGAGTTAAATTTTGTTGGTGCTAACTACTAACCAATAACAACTCATGGTGTAAAGGGGAATAAATTTTAAACATTGAAATACGCCCTTCATTAAATTGTTTAGCAACATTTCTTATTTCTTTTAGTTAATAAAAAATGTTAGAGCAAAAAAGCACAAAGCAGGCGCATATTTTTTGACCAATCCTTAGCAGATACTGGAAGAGACATTACATCTATGTCAATTTGTCTGGATAATATGCCCTTAGTGTTAGACATTTGGACTTGTACTACATACATATGGACAATATATGGATTAATTATATGTTATGTAGGTTTGGCCTAAATTAGTGGTCTTATGGACATTATTATTAAGGAGGCCAATACATTGTCATATAATGTGTAAGACTAATTTATGTGTAGATACCCATATAGAGTAACCTTAGTTAATGATGGGCTAACTAAGGTTACATACATGTAACTATGGTTACATGCTTATAAATAGGGGGTTATGGTTCCCATTTGATGCAAGACTAATTCTCTTCTTCTTCCCATTGAAATTAGAGAGCAAATATTTTGTCTTGCACATCAAGTGGAAAGCCAAACCCGGACAATCTCCAAGCCGGATCAAGGTGATCTTCAAGCCGGATTAAGGATCTTCCACCAATGGATTCAGGTACGCTTCCGCTTATGTTTTAGTTCCATATAATTCAATATGAAGGCTAAAGTGTTATAGTCGGATTTATTCCAACAATTGGTATCAGAGCCTCCTTCGTATTGGGTCATTTGGAAGTTCATGAATTCACTATTATAAAGCTTTATGATTAAATTAAGATAGAATTTTGATTTTGAAACTCTAGTACCTTGATATAGCATGCTTTCATGAATGATTTGTTGATGATAAACTTTAGTATTTCGATACAATGTTATCACCGTATGAATTGAAATGTTGAAATAAATTGCCTAATTTCGATTGTTGAACATGATTCCTTGATTAAGCCTTTTGTTGAAAGCCCCACTAAGTTTATTGTCCTTGAGTGGCGATCTCAAATGTTGCCACAAATAACCTTTAATGACGGCCACTCCAGTTTCAATAAATAGTCGCCACTAATACATTTAGCGGCGACTTCTATGGGTTTAGTGGCAGCGTTCGTCGCCGCAAAAGGTCCTGGAATAAATTTGCTGAAACGTTTGATTATCTGGCAATTAAGACAGAAACGTTTTTAATAAAGATAACGTTTTTTTTATTAAAAAACGTTTTTCTGGTGACATTAATGAAACCATAATGCAAAATTAATTAATAGAAACGTTTTTTTATTTAATTAAGATATTAATGGAGTCATAATGAAAGATTAATATTAAAACATTAATCTTGCATTATTAAAGAAATGTTTTTCCATTAATTACAAAAACGTTTTTCTATTATTCAAGAAACGTTTTATCATTAATGGAGACATAATTAGTCATGCATTATTTATTGAAACATTTTTTATAATTAACATATTAATGAAGACATAATGTACAATTATTAAAGAAACGTTTTTCATTATCAAAGAAACGTTTTAAGTTTTCAAATTTTAAATTGTACATTAATGTTTTGTCCATTAATATTCAGATTTTAATATTCAAATTTTACATTATAAACATGTGATATTCAGTTAAGATTCAATATATGACTTATAGAATTTTAAGGAATGGAAAGAGAACATTATGATAGTTCTCGGTTGCATGGATCTAGACCTTGCACATCGGATTGAGAAACCTGCTTCTCTTGAGGATACATCTTCTTCTGATGACAAGAAGGAGATGGAGAAGTGGGAATGCTCAAATCGCATGAGTCTTATGATCATGAAACGTGCAATTCCAGAATCTTTTAGGGGCACTATGACTGAAGAAAATAATGCCAAAGTTTTCCTTGAGGACCTTGAAAAGCGTTTTGCACAAAATGAAAAGGCGGAAACTAGTACTCTTTTGAGTAAACTTGTTTCCATGAAGTATAAAGGGAAAGGAAACATAAGGGAGTACATTTTAGAAATGTCTCATCTTGCTTCAAAACTTAAGTCACTCAAGTTGGAATTACCTGAGGAACTGCTTGTGTACTTAGTTTTGATCTCTCTCCCTGCATAATTTAATCAGTGTAAGGTCAGTTACAATTGCCTAAAGGAGAAATAGACTCTTAATGAACTCATTTCACATTGTGTGCCAGAGGAAGAGAGAATAAAGCAAGATAAGACAGAAAGTGCTCATTTGGCATCCTCTTCTAAAGACAACAAGAAGAGGAAAAATAAGGAAGTTGCGGTCTCAAGGCCCCAGAAGAAGCAACAAAAGGAAACTAAGGTTGAAACTACAGAATCAGGTTGCTTTTTCTGTAAGGGGACTAATCACAAGAAGAAAGATTGTACCAAATACCACGCTTGGCGTGCGAAAAAGGTATATCTCTTGCTCTTGTTTGTTTTGAAGTTAATTTAATTTCGGCACCTAAAGATACTTGGTGGGTAGATTCTGCTGCTACTTCTCACATAAGTATATCTGTGCAGGGTTGCCTTAACTGCCGAAAACCAAGTGATGGTGAAAGATACATCTATGTGGGTGACGGCAAAAGGGATGAAGTTAAGGCTATTGGAAATTTTAGGCTATTGTTTAAGACTGGTTTTTAGTTGGATTTGAATGAGACTTTTGTTGTACCGTCTTTTAGACGGAATTTAATTTCTGTTCCCAAATTGGACATATCCGGTTATTCTTGTTCATTTGGTGACAATAAAGTGAGTCTTTTTCAAAATTCAAATCTTATCGGTACTGGTCTTTATCATCATATGATAGCCTATATTTGGTTGACATAATAACCTCACATAATGAAACTTTGCATACAAGTTCTAGTGGTACCAAAAGAAAATTAACTAATGAGAATTCTTTATCACTCTGGCACAAACGTTTGGGTCACATACCCAAACAAAGAATTCAGAAACTCGTGTTAGATGGAATTCTTGGTTCTCTTGATTCCTCAAATTTGGATATTTGCATTGAGTGTATCAAGGGTAAACAAACAAACAAGACGAGATTAGGTGCCCAGAGAGCTTCAGATGTCTTAGAATTGATACATACGGATATTTGTGGGCCATTCCTACACCTTGTAGAAATAGTCAACAATACTTTATCACATTCATAGATGATTACTCTCGTTATGGATACATATATCTCATTCATGAGAAGTCCCAATCTATAGACGTGTTCAAATCATATAAGGCCGAAGTTGAAAATCAACTAAGCAAAAGGATTAAAACCGTTAGATCTGACCGTGGTGGTGAATACTATGGTAGATATGATGGTTCAGGTGAACAACGTCCAGGGCCATTTGCAAAATTCCTAGATGAGTGTGGGATCGTTCCTCAGTACACTATGCCAGGCAGTCCTTCTATGAATGGTGTATCTGAGAGACGAAATCGAACACTAAAGGACATGGTGAGAAGTATGATTTGTCATACTACTTTACCAGACTCGCTCTGGGGAGAAGCATTGAAAACCGCAGCATATATACTTAATCGGGTTCCAACTAAAGCTACAATCAAAAACTCATATGAACTTTGGACTGGAAATAAGCCCAGTATAAAGCACTTACACATTTGGGGTTGTCCAGCTGAGGCAAGGCCTTACAGGCCAAATGAAAAGAAACTGGATTCTAAAAAGGTTAGTAGCTTTTTTGTTGGATACTCTGAAAGATCAAGGGGGTATAAGTTCTATGATCCCACTTCTAGAACTATTTTTGAGACGGGTAATGCTCGGTTCTTTGAGGATATTGAGTTTGGGGGGTGGGGAGATAAAGTTAGAAATTTTATCTTTGAGGAAGAACATGTGTCTTTTCCTCAAGTTGTTGATCTTGATCAGGGTGTTCTCATTCCTGACACGGATCACACAACTCCAGTTCAAGACAATCTTGATAATCTCCCTAATCAAGTTCCTGATATTATTAATGAAAATCAAACTCAACAACCTCAAGAACCTGAAGTGCCATTAAGGAGATCCACTAGAGAGAGGAGAAGTGCAATTCCGGACGATTATGTTGTATTCCTCCAAGAACAAGAAAGTGACATTGGACTTGAGGAAGATGATCCAATCAACTTCCGCCAAGCCATGAAAGGTTCTAACTCTCAAAAGTGGATTGATGCAATGAATGATGAGATGAAGTCTATGAGCGATAACGGCGTTTGGGAGCTTGTTTCATTGCCCGAAGGTGTTAAACCAATTGGTTGCAAATGGATATTTAAAACCAAGAAGGATTCAGAGGGCAATGTCATTAGGTTTAAAGCTCGCCTAGTCGCAAAGGGCTACACTCAAAAGGAAGGCATTGATTATAAAGAGACTTTCTCTCCAGTTTCATCGAAAGACTCTTTCAGGACAATAATGGCACTAGTAGCACATTTTGATATTGAACTTCATCAGATGGATGTTAAGACAGCGTTTCTCAATGGTGACATTGAGGAATCAATTTATATGGTGCAACCTGAAAACTTTGTTTCGGGAGACTCAAAGAAAAGGGTTTGCAAATTAAAGAAATCCATCTATGGGCTCAAGCAAGCTTCCCGTCAATGGTATCACAAGTTTCATGAAGTCATTACATCTTTTGGTTTTGAACCAAATATTGCTGATGACTGTATATACCATAAGTTCAGTGGGAGCAAATATATTTTTCTGGTTTTATATGTCGATGACATACTGCTTGCCAGTAAAGATATAGGATTATTGCGCGAAACTAAGAAATTTCTTTCAAAGAAATTTGAAATGAAAGATCTTGGTAATGCCTCTTTTGTATTAGGAATTCAGATACATCGAGATCGCTCCAAAGGTGTTCTCGGTCTGTCACAAAAGGGCTATATCGATAAGATTCTTAAAAGATTTGGCATGCAGGATTGTAAACCAGGCGACACCCCTGTTGCTAAGGGAGACAAGTTTAGTCTCAAACAGTGCCCAAAGAATAGTTTTGAATCCATGGAAATGGAGAAGACACCTTATGCTTCGGCTATAGGGAGTCTGATGTATGCTCAGGTATGCACACGACCTGATATAGCATACATTGTTGGGATGCTGGGCAGATATCTCAGCAATCCGGGAATGGACCATTGGAAGGCAGCCAAAAGGGTCATGCGGTACTTACAGAGAACAAAGGATTACATGCTCATATATCGGAGATTGGACTAGCTTGAGATCATCGGGTACACCGACTCCGACTTTGCTGGATGTCAAGATAGTCTGAAGTCTACATCAGGCTATATCTACATGCTTGCTGGCGGTGCTATCTCTTGGAGAAGTATCAAGAAAACTCTTACGACCACTTCCACCATGGAAGCGGAATTCATGGCATGTTATGAGGCATCCAATGAGGGATTATGGCTGCGAAATTTTGTTAGTGGACAGCGCATAGTAGACAGTATTAAAAAGCCACTCAGACTATTATGCGACAACATATCAGCAGTCCTTTATGCTAACAATAACAGTAGTTTGACGAAGGCAAAGCATATGGACGTCAAGTTTCGGGTTGCTAAAGAAAGAGTACAAAATGGACAATTGTGCATAGAGCACATCAGTACAAGCTCCATGATTG
Source organism: Nicotiana benthamiana (assembly GCA_034376525.1). Lineage (NCBI taxonomy): Eukaryota > Viridiplantae > Streptophyta > Magnoliopsida > Solanales > Solanaceae > Nicotiana > Nicotiana benthamiana. The sequence goes on from CM067327.1 coordinate 129,013,737, forward strand.
CGGATCCGCTTAGTAAGGGACTACTACCCAAAATATCTCATGAGCATATTGCTCACATGGGTGTCAAATCAGTTGAGGATTATGAGTTTTAGTGGGAGTTTATGTTATACAATTATGTATTGTCCAGTACATTCAGTAATTTAGTCTTTAAGGTTTTATCTGCAGATATTCAGTCTTAAAGTTTTATGTACTCTTATGGTTTATGATTGATCTCAATAAAGTGAACCAGTTGGAAATAGACATTCTATTTCAGACCACACTTTGTGTTATTTCCCTGCTACACACCTACACTTGATTCATGTCGTTGGTTATATTGATATACGTGATCAATGTTGGGTCTAGTTACGCAAGAGTAACTAAGATCTCTTAGATCCTATGTTGATATGATTGATGGACCGGATTGATCATGACAATTTTATTTTGATAGCAATACTGAGCTCATAAAGTTATAATGTGATATAATACTAAGGTTTGTACATATGCATGAGTATATCGTCCAAGTGGGAGATTGTTAGACATTTGGACTTGTACTACATACATATGGACAATATATGGATTAATTATATGTTATGTGCTATCTTTTGGTTTGGCCTAAATTAGTGGCCTTATGGACATTATTATTAAGGATGCCAATACATTGTCATATAAAGTGTAAGACTAATTTATGTGTAGATACCCATATAGAGTAACCTCAGTTAATGATGGGCTAACTAAGGTTACATACATGTAACTATGGTTACATGCTTATAAATAGGGGGTTATGGTTCCCATTTGATGCAAGACTAATTCTCTTCTTCTTCCCATTGAAATTAGAGAAAAAATCTTTTGTATTGCACATCAAGTGGAAAGCCAAACCCGGACAATCTCTAAGCCGGATCAAGGTGATCTTCAATCCGGATTAAGGAGCTTCCACAAATGGATTCAGGTACGCTTCCACTTATGTTTTAGTTCCAAATAATTCGATATGAAGGCTAAAGTGTTATAGTCAGATTTATTCCAACACTTAGTATCCATTGATCTTTTATCTTCCTAGAAATGCACAGCGAAAGGCTATTACAAGAATGATTAAGCTACCCAATTTTTCAAAGTTCACTGAAGCACCAAAGGCTTGTCTAAATATGCATACCATTTTCCTACTAAGAATAAGAACATATGAACCGTCTTATACAGTAATAAAACTCTTCATGTGTTTAACCATTATTAGAAAATAATGACTAAGTTCCAAAGAATCAACCTCTATGCAGTGATCTCGCGTTCAAATGCTAACAACTATAGTATTTTTAAGGAAGAAGAAGATAGGCTTCCCAAATTATTAATAGGGGTAAGGCATTTGTGACTATTCATGGACTCTCTGCTCCTTCATCTTTACCACCTTCCACTATTCCTCCTAAGTCACCAAATCCATCTCATATTCTACCTTATCATGATTCAAACTTTATCTTATCCACCGCTCCTCATGATGCTATCCCTTCTTTCAAATCAATCCTCCTTTCAAATTCCTTTGATCATAAGATAACTACATAGCTTCATAACAATCCAAGTGATGTTGAAATGGATAATCCTACTGCTGCCTTGGAACAAGAGCATAGCACTCAAGTCAGTCAGAAGATTTTCATGTAAATCTCTCCACAGAGGACTTGCAGTGTATCCATTATCCGTGGAGGCACTCCCTCATCATTAAACTATTAGGCAAACGAGTTAAACATCTTTATCTTAAGAGGAAACTCCAAGACATGTGCAAAGCATCAAAATCTTTTTGTTGATAGACTTAAGGTCAGACTATTACATTGTAAAATTCACCATCAAAGAAAACATGTTCAAGGTCCACAATGGAGGACCTTGGTTTATCAACGGCTCTTATCTGTCATTACAAAAATAGTTTCCAAACTTCATTGCCTCCGAAACCAGACCACTCATTTTCTGCAGTTTGGGTCTGATTACCTACTCTTCCAACTTAATTCTACGATGGCCTCATCCTACAAAACATTGGCAATAAAATAAGGAAACTATTTAAAATCGATGCTTGTACTTCTGCCACTCTTAGAGGCAGATATTCTAGACTTTGCCTTGAACTCCCATTGGATCCCCATGTTAAATCACACATCTAAATAGGTAAACATCACCAGGACATACAATATGCAGGAGAACACTTTCTATAAAAAAAAATTGTGGCAGATTAGGCCACACCGAAGGCAGTTGTCCATTTGTAAGCTTCAATACCCCACAGCAGCCACCAATCCCTCTATCAACTACAGTTGAGTTCAAAGAGGTATCACACACAGTTTCATTCTCCAGGAAGAAGACCACCCCAACTCGGCAACAAAATCCATCTCATAACAATACAAGTATCAAGGTTCGCATTTTTTACTGAAATATGTTAGTAAAAATGATCCCGACAAAATTGGCCCCAATAAGCAACAATGACACTCCCTAATGTATACTCTTACTCCCAAAATCCTAGAATGCACAAATCAATTTGCAAAGCTGCAAATCCAGCCCACAGACATTGACAATACCGCCTCTACCAGCGGAACAGACTCCATGATCGCCCAATGCATGGTGGCTGACATGGATCTCCTTTATCCTGGGGATGGCCGCGTGACAGGCTTTTTACCTAAATTATTACCAATAACTTCCACTAATGAGTCACGTCTTAATGATTGTCACTCTACTAATCCTAATTCTAATTTACTCAAGCCATCAGACACTTCTAAGCTAAACCAATCCTCTTTCCCGATGCTTTCACTAGACGTCCCCATCCCAGCCTCCACTACTACTCCCAACTCACACTTGTCAACTAACATTGCATGCAACAGCCAAATGGCAGTTCAAAATCTTTAGAAATTTCTACAAATACCTTCCCAAATATTTTGCTGACCCATCCACGACTTAAATGGATTGCATGCATATAGATTCTATAAGTATTAATCTATATATGCCTACTCTTTCACACTCTTCTTCTCCACCAGAATCCCTTATAAACCAAACTGATAACAATGCAAAGGCTCCCATTATCTCATAAAAGGTGGCTACGGCTCATACAGATTTTCAACCATCAATACGAAACAGCCATGAAAAATCTCTCTCTACCTCTTCCCAATCTACCCCACTACTACACCTCCTCCGCCACTACATAACTACCAACCTCTCTATTGGCTGGAGATGAGGCTCATGGGCCATGCCATCTCCTTCAATATCATGATCAATGGTCAAGAGACTGTCCACGTAATCTTAAAAATCAGTATCCTGCACAATTTGTCTCCGAAGGAATACATCTTGCAATGAACTACTATGTCGATCAGACATGGCTAAGTTAGATCTTGCAACCTCTTGCTCCCAACCTCAACCTCTCTCTAAGTCACGAGATGCAGCAGCAATGGAACATGCCCTCTAAATCAACCTCCAACACCTTCTCTCTAACTTCCCAATCTCCCATTCTTCCCACAGGAAGAACAAACCACTCTGAACCCCATCTTCATGCAATGGGAGATCTAACCCCACCACAATAAAACTCCCTCTCAAGAGGACCCTCCAACTCCCATGCAAGAAAATATCCCTCCAAACAACCCTCATCTGATGCCCAACTTGGTAGCAGAAGAAGAGGACCTAGACCTCCACCACCACGAGCTACCAACAGAATTTGCAAGTCTAGGAGATGTGAAGGTGTTTCTCTTTAGGGAAATGCATGAGAAGAAGTTCATTTTCAACTGTCCGATGGCACTGTACAGGTGCTCCATATATATTCGTCCCCCTCCCCCCCCCCCAAGATCCCATAGTGGGGAAGCATGCTATAGTTGTAGTACCTTTCATGAGAAGGAACCTTCCTCTGGATGGAGGAGGGGATGCAAGCCCGCAACCTGATTGTCCCTGCAATGCATAGGCCAGCTTGCATAATCTTATGGAATGTTCGTGGTGCTAACAATGATTCTTTTCACAGGCACTTAAGGATCTCATGGATACTGTCAAACCTAGTGTAGTTACCCTTTTGGAAACACGTATGGTCTTACATACACCACTCTTGAACGGTTATGACTTAACTAACATGATCGAGGTTCCCGTGGAAGGGCAAGTAGGAGGGTTGGTTATTTTGTGGAACAATAGCTCTGTTAATGTCCATAGCTTCTCTAGGTGGGATCAAGCAATTCATGCAATGATCGAGGTAATCGTTACAAAAAAAACTTGGCTCTTTAGTTCGATTAATGCTAATACATCTGTTGAAAATATGAATGATCTTTGGAACAGTCTTATTAATATTTCTAATAACTATAATGGTCCTTGGTTGGTTGGTGGAGATTATAACAATGTGCTTATGGATAATGATAAATTAGGGGGCCGTTCTATTAATACTCATAGATCCTCCCTCCTTTGGAAATATATTAGTGAATACAATCTTTTAAACTTAGGTTATAAAGGTTCAAAATTTACCTACTCAAATCAAAAGAAAAGATCCAAAGGCTTGATTATGGAACGCCTTGATCCTATTTTTGTTAATGATTTATGGCTAAATCTTTTTCCCATTACCTTTGTCACACATCTTCCTAAGACATATTTCGACCATAACCCTCTTCTTCTTACACTTTCTAATAACACTAGGAATACATGAAAATGCTTTCACGTCACATTTAACATCTTGTTGATATTCATCTTTGGGAACCCATTAAGGCGACTCCAAAAGGACCTTATCTCTCTCATATATTTTTTTCCGATGATCTAACCCTAATGGGGAAAGTTATCAAACGAAACTGTTCCACTATCCCATCATGTCTCAATAAGTTCTATAATTTTTCTAGGTAAAAAATCAACCACTCAAAATCTAGGATCTACTTCTCCATCAATTGGTCCAAAAAGGACATCCAATTTGCCTCAGGATACTTGAGTATCAAGAGCTCAAAAAAAATTTGGAAATATTTGGGATTTCCTATTCACAATCACCATCCCAAAAATAATGACTTCTACTTCATCTTGGACTTTTAAAGATCAAGATTGGCTAGCTGGCAAACTAACTTTCTAAATATGGACAGCAGAACCACTCTTGCTAAATCTACCCTAGCAAGCATTCCTAACTGTGTCATGCAAACCACAATGCTTCATGGCAAGATCATTGCCATCATCGATAAAATAATTAGGAACTTGATTTGGGGAACAACGAACACTAAGAAAAAAATTTACCTTCTCAATTGGGACATTATCACTAGAGAAAAATCTTTAGGGGGACTGGGTATTAAGAAAGCTCGAGACAAGAATAAGGCTCTGCTTTGAATGGCGTCTCCTAAATAATCCCTCAACTCTTTGGGCTAACTTACTCATCTACAAATACATCTATTCCACAACCAAGTGGCCCTCCTTTACTTGGAAAAGCCTCAAAATTTGCTGGAGTATTTGTTCTAAAGGAACTTCCTGGTCGATAGGCCGGAACTCTAAATTGAATATTGGGTCTTATAGATGGATTCCCAACTGCTAGCCCCTTCGTCGCCTACTAATTGGTCCTTTACATCAAAACAACCTCCTCCTGACTCCTAGTTACTTTTTCCAAAATAATGTTTAGAACCTTGATAAAATCTCTTTTGAAATTCCACCTTCCATATCTACTAAAATCTATCTATTACAATTTCTCATAGCGGTATATCTGATAGTCTATACTGGTCTCCTTCTTCAAATGGTACGTTTTCCACTAAGTCTTGTTATAACCTCCTAGATAACTCTAAATATGCATTAACTGGAAAAAATTGATTGGACCTGTGTCTTAAAATGCAATAACAAAATAAATTTTTTTATGGCTTTCCTTCCGTAATAGAATTCCCACCAGAACCGACGTCCATTTCATTGGTGTAAACATTAATCCTATATGTACAGTATGCCGAAAAGAAGTGGAAACCACTGAATATATCTTCTTTCACTGTGATAATACTCAAGATTTCTTGCAATCTCTCTTCTATTCGAATGCCTATTGAATCCCGTTCACTACTATTGAACACTGGGTCTTTTCCCTTATAAATCCGAACCCTCCTGCCATATATTGTTCTAGCTTATCAACCAACTTTATGAAACGGAGGAATATTTTCCCCTTTATCATTTGGAACCTTTGGATCACCAGAAATAGGAACTTATTTAATAACACAACCCTTTCCTTATCACCATCCTCAATAAAAAATCAAGTCGTAGAGTACAAATTCCTAACCGAAAAAACTATCAACATCTCGTGGTTCCTCAATATGAGGATTTCTTGGCATGCACCCCCTAGAGGTTGGTATAAACTCAATACTGATGGTTCCTTTCATAGTTCTAAGCTTTCTTCAGGGATTGGAGGCTACATCAGGAATGCAAACTCTTCGTGGATTCTAGGGTTCATGAAGTTAGTACATCCAAGTTGCCCTATGCATACGGAACTTCTAGCCCTCCAACAAGGACTATCCTATGCACTTGCAGAGCAATTAACTCCCATGGAAGTGGAAATTGATTCCACTGACGTCTTAAAGTGTTTTGACAAGGGATCTCTAACCTACAATAATATTATCTCTAACTGCAGATGGTTGATGCACAAGCTGGGACAAGTAACCCTCCGATATATCTGAAGAGAAGCTGATGGAGCAGCTCATCTACTAGCAAAGGAAGGAGCCAAACAAACCTTCAGGAATAACCTAATATGTTTTCAGAATCCTCATAAATTTGTCATGTCCAGAATGCTGGAGGACACAGGTGGTGAAGGAACAGTTTGCAATATGACATTTGATGTTTGTAGTAAATTGGCAGCTCTAGGTATATTAATGCAATGTTAAGTATTTCTGGTTCTACAAACTTGGCATATAATAATTCTATTCGTACTTAATATTAATATTATTATTCTTTTGCCTAAAAAAATAAGGGTAATGCAATTCTTTGGGCTTAAACATTGAAAGATGATCAAAATATAACAATAAACAATATAACAAAAAATTAAACAACTGCAAAGCATATGACCATGACCCTATCTACATTTCACAAATTCAGCTTGCTTCACAATTTCTGGTTTACACTCCATAGGATTGATTTGCTCAATTAATCAAACCACTGAATTGCCAAAACAAACTCAATTGGAACAACATATATAACAAGTCAATTCCTACTCCATCTATAACTCAACATAGATTCTAAAAAAGATCAACACTTACCAATACACATATTTTCATAAAACATAAGTGAGTCAATCATTAGGATCGAGAATAAAGCCCCCAACATGAATATTTATGAGATTAGAAGAGATGTCTCAATCTGCAAGTGCCAAAGCATAAACAAAATAAAAAAATATAATAAGAAAGAGCAAAAATCTATATCTTCTTTTAACAATGATCTAATTTCCGAATCATATCTTGATATACTAGTTGTTACAAAAACAAATTATCAAATATGATAAAAAGTCCATATTAAACCTGAATCAACTTACTTTATGAACTAATTGTTTTAACAATGGTTTAATTTCCCGAATAATTATCTTTTAAAAGATTTAAATATGAAATTGATCTATTGTCAACAACACCTTCATCTATCAAAATCCACCAACGAAAATCCCAACTTCACAAACTAGAAACCACAAAATTTATCATCTAATACAAAGGACATAGTAAATTAACGGGTTTATCAAAAATCTTACAAGAAAAAAAAGAGAAAACAAAAGAAGCAGCGAAATAATTTTCCGGTGAAACAATAGTGAATATCGAACAACCACAGAAAATATCAAACATGGAAAAAATACCAAATACCTATATCTGAGATTCCTTATATTAGCCGAAATGGTTGCACTTCATCGGAATGGATCTTCCTTCACCGGAGCTGGCAGCACATTTCATCGGCAATTTTTCTAGGTTTAAGACCGGGACAGAGAGACGAAAGGGCTTCTGATGATGAGACGAGAGAGAGAAGAAATGCGTTTTCTAACTCTACAAAAAAAAAATTCAAGAGTTAGCATCAAAATTTGGTTTCCTTTTTTAATAAATATGTAGGAGGGAAAGTAGGGCGGAAAAAATAAATCGTCCCAATATACATTTTATTTTATCAAACTATTCCCATAAATAATTCTATTGTATCGCCTTTATAAATTGTCTTCATAGCTTTGTTTACGGTGAAGGTTGTTATCCTATTAGAACGATTTTGCTTCAGAAGTCCCAAAACATTTCGACTCTATTGAGATGATCAAAACCATTCCAATACATAATAAATTATAACACTTCTCTAACCGTTCAATAGAACTATTTTTTAGTAGTGTCTCCTTTGTTGAGCCATCGATATGTTTGTTTCTTCTATAATAGAAATTATTTTCTGCTTCATTTTTACTTGTGATTTAGTAATTTGTCTTTCATTTTATTCCTAGGATCACGTATAATATGTGCGAAAAAATAAATATCAATTTTGCTAATAGGATACAAATAATCACAACAAATACCATAAAGTGAAGTATTCTGTTTACTTTGTAATTTTTGATTTTTTTGAAGTATTGTGATAACTATATTTCTGTTTGAAATTTGTGTTTTGATTTTCTTCTTTAAATTGAATTGTCTATTATCTTAAGACCCAAAAAAAAATTTGTTTTGCTGAGTGAATACAAATAATTGAGCAGGTATTCTCAAGTGAAGCACTTTCTTCTGAAGTGAAGTACTTTATATTTCTTTACTTTAATTTCATATTTGTTATGAACTAAAGTAAAGACAAGAACAATAATGCAAGAACAATAGCAATAGAGAGAAGAGTAGAGAGAGTTCTTCTTATTGAATTGAGAGTGGTCTCAAGGGGTGATTTACAATGGTAGGGGGCACCTCTATTTATAGGGGAGAGGAAGATTTAGCTACCACTAATAGAACTCTAAAATCTCTCTAATTAAATACATTAAAGACATTCACCTTAAATAGAAGTGTAAGAATCTTCTATTTCATAACACTCCCCCTTGAATGTCTATTCAATGATGTGCCTCATAAAACCTTAAAACCAAAACCCAATGGGAAAAATTAAAGTAAGGAAAAAGAGTACACATGTTTGAATATGCGCCTATTGGTTGCCTCGTTAAAAACCTTGCAAGGAAAACCCAGTGGGACAAAACCTTGTAAGGGAAAAAGAGTGCAACGCGCATTGACTCCCCCTAATGAGTACATCGATTTATATCCTTGAGCATTTGCATTCCAATCTTGTGCATCATCTTCAAAACGATCTTTGGTAGACGTTTGATAAGTAAATCAACCATATTGACTTGAATAAATATTCCGCACCTTGAAATCATCATTCTTGATAGATATGAACATCTTCATATAATATCGTGGAATAGCTCTTCAATATCTCCATAGATGCATTCTCAATGCCATCATGCTTATAGTTATAGCAAGATACATATGTACACAAATTGCACTTAGGATGTGGTACTTCAGGACCAAGAATTGCATATGCTTCAAGCAACTTAAATCTTTCAAGTTAAGTCATGTAAGTCACATAATAGACTTTAGCTGCATATCAAAGTTTTCATGTCATGCTAAGCAAATAAGATATCGAAAATTGACTATACATACCTTTGCCTTTATACTTTCAAGCATATGAACTATAGGTTCAAAGCTACATGTCTTTCATATGGAATCAATTCTTCTTGAATTGTATCTCTTCCATGTAGTTACTTTCTTTGAGTCAGCAAATGCGTATAGCATGCTTTGCAATATGTTGCAATTGCATTTCCCCTTTTATGAACTACAGGTTCATATCATGATATTCGGGGATATACATATACAAATGAAAATTCATCCCATGTAACACTTTCTCAAGTGTTTATCATGTCTCCCCCTCATGTTAGTAAAGCTAACATGTTTCCTCAACTTTGGGAAATCATCTTTGTGCATTATGTCAATATACACAGCACCTTAGTAATAAGATGAAATTATTTGGTTCCTGACCCTGAACCATTTGTGAGGGGAGAATATACTCTCGTATACAACTTATATCAAACTGATATATACAACTTCGTTCTCATAAGGAACAGTTTAGCTATTAAGTGGAAGCACTCAATAATTATCTTGCTAAACCAACTTTGATATAAACCAACTTATCAAGATGAACTGTCTTGAGTAGAGAATCTGGAAACTATGCTCGAAGTTAGATTACTGAGCGATTTGCCTCGCAAGCACTGCCAGGCTGCGGGTTAATAACAATGGCGCATGTAACCATATCATAGATGCATCATATGTGGTATACATGGCAGGTGAATGGGCCCATATTCACCTTTGATATTTCCAGAATTTAGGGGCTTCAACCCGAACTCTTTAGTTGGTCAGTTCATTACTGAGAACAAGAACTTCTAGTTCTTTGATATTCACCTATGTGAATTTGCACATCATACTTCAAATGAGATGGCTAACATAAATTATCAATATTGGTAAACTTCAAATTTACACCATGACATGTGCACTTATCAATAAACTTCGGGTTTATTATGACATGGGTTTTATACCAATAGATATCCATTTTATTGTGGCATTCTTTCGTTTGTGTAGTACAAACTGGAGAACAAAGCGGGTAGCTTTTCATATACAAATTACCCCGCTACAAGTTGTAGTAATAGGAGAATCAAAGCCTTCCTTTATTTATAGTCTCAATATAATCAACCGCTTTCGCGTGTACTTTGGAAACTGAATAAGTTTCTTTGAGACTTACTACAGCACAATACTCAATTGTGTTTCTCCAACATAGTAATAATTGGCTCTTCGAGAGCTCTCAATTAATTTTGTACTACCACAGACTGAGGTTCAAGATCCTCACATTCTTGCATTCCGTATTTTCAAGAGTCTCAGGCTCAATAGATTCTTCGTGAATCTCGGAATTAATCAAATTATGAGCGTCCTCCTGTGATTCTTTCATAGTGTCATTTAGATCGTTCTTTTTCCTCTTTCTAGGATTTCGATCTTTGGAACCTAATGGTCTGCCACGCTTCTGGCGTGCATTTGACTCATTGGATATGACACTAGATATTCGTCCAATAGGGACTTCAATACGGATCGGAACATTTTCCGCGTGAATGTGGGATTTCGTTATCCTCTTCAAGTCCGTAAATGCGTCAGGCATTTGATTTGCTATTCTTTGCAAATGGATAGTCTTTTGTACCTCTTTCTTTCAAATAGAGGTATGTGGATCAAGATGAGATAATGATACATTTTTCCACAAAATTTCCCGTTTGGTTTCACCAACTTCTCCCCCTAATTTTGGGAAAAGTGTCTCATCAAATTGACAGTCTGCAAATAGTGCAGTGAACAAATCTCCTGTCAATGTTTCGAGGTAGCGAATAATGGAGGACGCGTCAAACTCAACATATATTCCTAACCTCCTTTGCAAACCCATTTTGGTGCGGGATGGCGGTGCTACAGGCACATATACTGCGCATCCAAAGCTTCTTAAATGGGATATATTGGGTTCATAACCCAAAACCAATTGCAATGGGGAATATTTGTGTCAATTCGTCAGTCAGAGACGAACTAGCATTGTTGCATGCAACATGGCGTGACCCCAAACCGAAGTGGGCAGCCGACGAACTAGCATTGCTTCATGCAAAATGGCGTGACCCCAAACCGAATTGGGCAGCCGACAAACTAGTATTGTTGCATGCAAAATAGCGTGAACCCAAGTCGAAGCGGGCAGCCTCATTTTTATGAAGAATTCAAGATTATTCTCATCTATTATCCATTAACTTTGCAAACGCAAGGTTGCGTGATGGCAACAAGCACACATTAGACCATCTACAGGATGCGTCTATCAAGACCATGAAATTCCTAAACTACCCACTATGTGGGTGAATAGGTCCACAAATGTCCCCTTGTATACGTTCCAGAAACTGGGGTGACTCAGTCCCAACCTTTGTTGGGGATGGTCTGATAATCAGCTTGCCTTGGTAACACGAAGTTCAAGGATATTCATTACTTGAGAGAATTTTGAAATTCTTTAACGGATGCCCATATGAGCTTTCTATAATCCGTCTCATCATGGTTGATCCTGGGTGACCCAGTCGATCATGCCAAAGTACAAATGTATTGGACTCAGTATTCTTTAGTTTTACTGTTGAATGTGCCTCAATTGCACTAATTCTTGTCCAATACAGGCCACAAGATAAAGACGGGAATTTCTCAATAACCCTCTTTTGGCCGGAGACATTCTTTAAAGTGAGGACAAGATATTCAAGATTATCTTCATCCATTGTCTCAATATTGTAGCCATTCCGGCGTACATCTTTAAAACTCAACAAGTTTCTTCTTAGACTTGGAGGAGAATATTGCATTCTCTAAGATAAACGTCATGCCTTTGGGCAGAGTTACATTTGCTCTTCCGGAGCCTTTCAATCAATTGACATACAAAAGGAATACATGAACATAAGAATAAACAAGTTCAATTCTTTTGCGTCACATAATATTTTCAAAATCTTCTACTAACAGTTGACTAACAAAATCAGATATGTTGTCCATAATCAATTACTTTGCAGTTTGAAAATTTCAGCGTTTTTCATAAGACAATCGATTATTAAACCCACACAATCGATTGTTGGAACATAGACAATCGATTGTTATACACAGACAATCGATTGTGGATGATTTTTGAAAAATTCCAGATTACACTGTTTCAAGACAATCGATTGTTAGACAAAGACAATCGATTGTTGGCTATTTTTGAAAATTTCCAGACCTCTGTTTCAAGACAATCGATTGTTAGCCAAAGACAATCGATTGTTGATCAATTGTTTTTCAACTTTAATGCGAAAATAGTTGATAATCGACTAGTTTTTCAGGCTAGTCGATTACCCCCACTGGAAAATAAAAGTTTTATTGATATTTGAACATATTGAAGATATTCTGAAGAACTACTGCTAACATTGCATTATGGACTAACTAATACGAGCTAATGCTAATGACTATTAGTTTATTCACTAACTAATACAAATAAGTAGAACAAAATCAAATAACTCCATCTTCTTTCATCACGGATCCATCTCCGATTAGGTGGTCTATTTTTCCATCGGGTTGCTCAAAGAAGTCTGCCACATCCAGGTGGGTGATATCCTCATTGTCGTCATAGACAAAATTTGTTTCAGGGCCTTTTCTCTTTCGAGATGCTTGATAAAGGTCAACCAAGTGTCTTGGTGTACGGCAAATCCTAGACCAGTGCCCATTTCCACCGCAACGATAACATATAGTTTCTGAACTATTTGCCTTAGGATCTTCTGGACCCCGTTTCTGCTTTCGGTGGTTATCTCTCTTTGGGGGGTGACGGACTTCTTTGGAATTTCTTCCTTGTCCACGTCCTTGGCTTTGACCCCGTTTATGACCGTGATCATGGTCCCTTTTATGTTTGGCATAATGCGAGTGCACCATATCTGCTTCAGGCAGTGGTGTAGACCCAGTTGGTCTATTTTCGTGATTTCTCGTGAGCAGATCATTATTTCGCTCAGCCACTAGTAAGAGAGAAATCAGTTCAGAGTACTTCGTAAAGCCTTTCTCTCGGTACTGTTGCTGCAGTACCATATTGGAGGCATGAAACGTTGTAAACGTTTTCTCAAGCATATCGTAATCGGAGATGTTATCTCCACATAGCTTCAGTTTAGAAGTAATTCTGAACACAGCAGAATTATATTCAGAAACGGACTTAAAGTCCTGTAGCCTCAGATGGGCCCAATCATATCGTGCTTGTGGCAGAGTGACCAACTTCAGGTTGTCATATCTCTCCTTTAAGCTGTTCCACAAAACGAGTGGATCCTTGACGGTGAGATATTCAATCTTCAAACCTTCGTCAAGATGGTGGCGCAAGAAAATCAAGGCCTTCGCACAATCTTGGGTGGATGCTTTTTCTTTATCTTTGAGGGTGTTTCCGAGACCCATAGCATCTAGGTGGATTTCAGCATCCAACACCCATGTCATATAGTTCTTGCCCGAAATTTCAAGGGCAACGAACTTTCTTTTCATAATGTCAGACATACTCGAAAATTAAATTAGGAAGAGGGAAAATACCTTGGATTTTCGAGAATGATACTTGAGACGGTAGAGTCTCGTGCTGATAACGTGTTATGAACTAAAGTAAAGACAAGAACAATAATGCAAGAACAATAGCAATAGAGAGAAGAGTAGAGAGAGTTCTTCTTATTGAATTGAGAGTGGTCTCAAGGGGTGATTTACAATGGTAGGGGGCACCTCTATTTATAGGGGAGAGGAAGATTTAGCTACCACTAATAGAACTCTAAAATCTCTCTAATTAAATACATTAAAGACATTCACCTTAAATAGAAGTGTAAGAATCTTCTATTTCATAACAATATTTCTTTTATTTGACTAGGAGAAATTTTAGCAAAGTCGATGCTTTACTAGCTGATAAAAATATTATCTATTTACATGCCTCTAACATATAATTGGACTTAAAGAATCATGTATTAACCTCTCACTTCCTCTTTGCCACTATCCGAAATTTCCACCTTCGGGAGTCGTGATAGCGCCTACTCGTGGAAGCTAGGCAAGCCAAGAACCTTTGCATACATTAACCCATCTCGTATTATACATAATTAAACAATTAAATTATCAATGAATAAGCAATTAAAAGACAACGAATAGTAAAAGTTAGCGGAAGTCTGAACTAAAAATAGGAAAGCGTCTAGAAAAATAAATACAAGTCTCTACACATCACCTGGTGTCACAACCATACACGCACTGTCTAGGATTACTACAAATAAGAGTTTGAAATAAAGGACATCATCTGTCTCGAATACAAATGTCAACAGAACATGAAAACTGATAGAAGAGACGCCGGGCCTACGGATGCCAGCAAGGCTACCTCGGAGTCTCGTGGATAGAAGGTCGGCTCCCTGTCTACTGTTGTGTAACATAAGCTGCTCCAACACTTGGATCTGTGCAAAAGGGCACAGAGTGTAGCATCAGCACAACAGACCACATGTGCTGGTAAGTGTCTCGCCTAACCTCGGCGAAGTAGTGACGAGGCTAGGACCAGACCACTAACTAAACATGTGCATTCAAACACATTTACATACATGGGAAAAATATACAAGAATTAACTAGTCATTACGTGGAGGGGAGCATGTTGTGGAAAAAATAATAACTCTGAATAAAATCATCAAATAACGAAGAAAGCAACATAATTTAGACACTAATGAAGAATCATAAGTCAATAAGTGCACGGCATTACCCTTCGTAATTTTACTCTCATTTTCACCAAGCAATGATATAATAAAATTTGCACGGCATCATCCTTCTTGCTGATACTCTCATCCTTACCAAGCAGTGATATAGATAAAAATGTGCACGGCATCACCTTTCATGCTTTTACTCTCTTTCTTCGCCTATAATTAATAGAATTGGCACAAAATAGTATATCGTGCGGCACGACATCACTCTTCGTTCTTAAACACTCTTTCCTCATAATAGCAAATAATACACGGCATCACCATTCGTGCTTTAACACTCTTTCTTTTTGCAATAGCAAATAATACACGGCATCACCCTTCGTACTTTAACACTCTTACTCATCCAAACAACAGTCACACACAAAGGGCGAGGGAGTAAACAAAACAATAATAAAAATCTCGGCAAGGGAACACAATTAAAGAACTAAATCCTGGCAAGGGTAAAATATCAATAATCTCAACGTCCCTGCAAAGGAAAATAATCAATAAGCGATAATATCCCTACAAGGAAACAATTTAAATACTCTTTCTCTTTCTTTAACATTTACTTTATATCTCACTTTACAATTTGAGTCAATGCTCCAAAGGTTTCAACCATTCATATACTTTCACAATTATAATATAACTTGAGTCAATGCCCCTCGATATTCATAGGTCACAATTTCCTTTCACAAGTTTTTTACAACAAATAGAAACTATCACCAAGACAAGAGAAATACAACGACATCAAGATATTCACAATTTAAAGACTCACGGTCATGCTAGACACTAACATATAGATACTCGTCACCATACCTATATGTCATACTCGATAGTTACCACATAGAAAATAGGACTCAGCTCTTAATCTCTCAAGCTAAGGTTAAACCAAATACTTACCTCAAGCTTCCATGGTCAATTCAATCCTCAATAACCGCCTTGCCTCTCGAATTCGGCTCCAAATCAATTGTATCTATACATAAATGACCCTAGTACATCAATAATTGCTAAGCAACACAACCCAAATTCCTAATTATAGATTTTGCATCGTATTCGCCAAAAACTCAAAATTCAATCCCAGGCCCCCGTGGTAAAAACAAGAGGTTCAAACCAAAATCGAATCACTCGTTCACCCACGAGCCCAAATATACAATTTATTTTCAAATTCAACCCCAAAATGAGGTCTATATTACGAAGAATCAAAAAGCCCTAACTCTACGCAAATCCCTAATTTTATGCCCTTAATCACATGCTTTAGGCCTAGAATTTCAATAGATGTTGATGAAAAATGAAAAAAACGAGTTAAAGATAACTAACCCATAAGGTCTTGGTGAAGGATTGCTTCAATAGTCACCTAAGAGCTTGGAGAATAAAGGTTTTTGTGAAAACTTGGTTAAATCCCATAGTGAAGTTTAAAAAAATAACCGGCCAGCAAAATACCCTATGCGATCGTGGAAAATCTCATGCAATTTTGCATAGGGATAGGAAGGATGTCCATCGTGATCACGAACAGCGTATTGCAAATGCGTAGAAGAAAAGAATTTGCCTTTTTAGGTTTGGGTTAATGAATTGCAATCTCAGAAGATGTATGCGATCGCATTGAATGTATTGTGGCTAAGTTACGTGATCACAATGACTCTATGCGATCGCACAGAACAAAACTGGGCACCTGGAAACTTGCACTATGCGATCGCGATAATGCCCATGCGATCGCATAGTACAAATTATCGGACACCAGAACTGCTACTTTCTGCAACTATTTCTAAGTCTAAACCATCCTGAAACACGTCTGACACATACCCGAGCCCTCGGGGCTCCTTACAAACTCATGTAATAACTCAACAACATCATACGAACTTAATCGTGCGATCAAATTGCCTAAATAACATCATTATCAACAGGAATCCACACTGATAAAAAGTCCACAGTGATCTTCTCCCACTTTTACTCGGGAAGCTCAATCCTCTGAAATAAACCACCAGGCCTCTGATGCTCATGCTTAACCCGCTAACAATTCAAACAACAAACCATATATGCTATGGTATCCTTCTTCATTCCACGCCACCAATAATGCTGCCACAAATGTTGATACATCTTCGCGGCGCCCGGATGAATAGAGTACTGGGAGCTATGGGCCTCCTCCAATATCAACTCTCAGAGCCCATATACACTAGGCATATATACGAGACCCTACAATCTCAAAACTCCATCATCATCTAAGGAAATATGCCTACCACCTCCGCGCTGCACCATGTCTCTAAGGACACACAAATGGGGATCATCATAGTGTCGATCACGGATGGGCTACAATAATAACGAACGAGCGACCGTGCAAGCTAACACATGATTAAGCTCAAAAAATATCCAGCCTCATGAACTGATTGGCTAAGGCCGGAACATCCAAAGCAAGCGATCTCTCAGGGAGTGGAATATAAGCAAGACTACCCATACTAGCTGACTTCCTACTCAAAGCATCGGCCACTACATTGGCCTTTCCCGGGTGATATAAGATAGTGATATCATAATCTTTCAGCAACTCCAACCACCTTTTCTTCCTCAAATTCAACCTTTTTTGCTTGAACAAGTACTGGAGACTCTTTTGATCAGTGAACCCCTCACATACCACACCATACAGATAATGCCTCCAAATCTTCAGTGCGTGAATTATGGTTGCCAACTCCAAATCATGAATTGGATAGTTTTTCTCGTGAATCTTCAACTACCTCGAAGCATAGGCAATAACTTTGCCATCATGCGTCAACACTACTCCAAGCCCAACATAAGAAGCATCACAATAGACTGTATAAGGCCCAGAACCTGTGGGCAAAACCAACACCGGTGACGTAGTTAGAGCTGTCTTGAGCTTCTGAAAGCTCATCTCACATTTATCCGACCATCTTAACTGGGCACCCTTTTGGGTCAATCGGGTCATCAGTACTGCAATAGATGAAAACCCCTCCATGAATCGTCGATAATAGCTTGCCAACCCCAAGAAACTCCAAATCTCTATAGTTGATGCTAGTCTAGGCCAGCTTTTGACTACCTCAATCTCTTTAGGTCCACCTAGATACCCTCTGCTGAAACAACATGACCCGGAAATGCATTTGAACCCTACCAGAATTCGCACTTCTAGAACTTAGCATACAACTGACTATCCCTTGGAATCTGAAGAACCACTCTAAGTTGGTGCTCGTGCTCCTCCTGGCTACGGGAATATATCAATATATCATCAATGAAAACTATCGCGAATGAATCCAAATAAGGCCTGAACACTCAGTTCATCTAGTGCATGAAAGTTGTTGGGGCATTTTCAACCCGAATGAAATAAGCAAGAACTCATAATGCATGTACCGAGTGCAGAAAGCTATCTTAGGGACATCGGATGCCCTAATCCTCAACTGATGGTAGCCAAATCACAAGTCAATATTTAAAAATACCCTGGCACCCTAAAGTTGGTACAAATCATCAATTATGGGTAGCGGATACTTATTCTTAATCGTTACCTTGTTCAATTGCCGGTAATAATTACACATTCTCATTGACCCATCCTTCTTCTTGACAAGAACACCGGCGCACCCCAAAGTGAGACACTAGGTCTAATGAAATCCTTTTCAAGAAAATCCTACAACTGCTCCTTTAGCTTCTTCAACTTTGGCGGGGCCATACGATATGGGGGAATAGAAATGGGCTGAGTCCAGAACCAGATCAATGAAGAAGTCAATATCCCTGTCGGGTTGCATACCCGGCAAGTCTTAAGGGAAAACATCAGGAAACTCACAAACAACAGGCATAGATCCAATAGAGGGAACCTCAGTACTGGAATCACAAAGATAGGATAAATAGGCCAAACACCCCTTCTCGAGCATACGTCGAGCCCTCACATACGAAATAACTCTGCTGGTAGAATGACCAGGAGTCTCTTTGCACTCTAAACGAGGCATGACCGGTAAAGCTAAGGTCACAGTCTTAGCATGGCAGTCAAAGATAGCATGATAAGGTGATAACCAGTCTATCCCCAAAATGTTGAAATCAACCATGTCTAAGAGCAACAAATCTACACGAGTCCCAAGACCCCCAATCACCACAACACAAGAACAATTGACTCGATCAACTATAATAGAATCACCCACTAGTGTAGACATATAAACAGGAATACCCAATGCATCACTAGGCTTGGCCAAGTACGGGGTAAAATAAGATGACACATACGAATACGTAGACCCCGGATCAAACAACACTTAAGTATCTTGATCACAAACTAGAACTGTACTTGTAATAACCGCATTTGTAGCCTCTGCCTCGGGCGTAGCCTGAAGAGAATAACATCTGGGCTGGGCCCCACCACTCTGGTCTACCTCTCTAGGACGGCCTGCTGCTGGCTGGCCTCCACCTCTGGCAGTCTGAGCTCCACCTCTATGACTTTTACCTCCACCTCTGGCACCTCTACCCCTACCTCTAGCTGGCTGGGCGGGCTATGGAACACCTGGTGCCTGAAAGATGGCAACAAAACCCTGGTGGTGAGAACTACTCGGTGCTGGAGGGCAAAATCTAGCAATATGACTCGTGTCACCACAAATGTAACAAGCCTCGGCTGCTGAGTCTGCTGGCCCTGTCAGTCAGAATGGCAACCGCGGAAACTTTGAAGTTAGGGTGCACTAATAGGAGCTGGTGGTACACTGAAGGGTCGCTGATCAGAGTAGTGCGAATAAGAACCACGACCACTTGAGGACCCGTGAGAAACCTGGAGGGCTGAGTGGAAAGGCCTAGAAGGATGACCTTTATCCTACAAATCTTTGTCTCCAGATGAGGCACCACTGAATCTGCCTGACCGACGGGGCCTCTTGTCTGCCCTATGACCACTCCCATATGACAATACCATCTTAATCCTCGGGGCCACATTGGTTGTCTCCTGGAAAGATATCTCACCTCCAGCCTCTCTGGCCATCTGGAGACGAATCGGCTGGATGAGTCCATCAATAAACCATCTCTCTCTCTCTCTCTCTCTATTTATGGGAAGTATAATAAGAGCATGGCAAGCCAAATCAATAAACCCAGTCTCCTACTGGGTGACTGTCATGGATCCCTGTTGTAGACGCTCGAACTGCCTCCGATAGGCCTCTAGCTGAAATAGCTGTGTGAACTGCTCCCTTGTAAAGGTTGGCGACCCTTCTGGTCTATCAAAACAATAATCCCTCCACCAAGTCATGGAGGATTCAGACAAACAAAATGTAGCGAAATCAACCCCATTGGTCTCAACAATGCCCATCTTCCGAAGAACCTCGTGGAAGTTGTCCAAATAATCCTAAGGGTCCTAGGTAAATGCACTGTTGAAGGTAGTAGTGAAGAGCTTGGTGAACCTATCCAATCTCTATAAAGCATCGGCAGACAAAGCTGCCCCATCATCGGCCTGGGCCACCATACTCGGCTGAGCTGCTCCAACTGGCTGAACTGATGGAGTTTGAATTTTGGGAGCTACCTGCTCCGGAGTACGAGTAGCAGGAGTGTGGGCCCCTCTTCCAGCCTGAGAGATAGCTAGTGCTACAAGAAGCAAACCTACTTGGGTGACACTCTCCATAAAACCCACAAATCAGACTAGAGCGTCTTGAAGAACTGGGGTGGTAATAAACACCTCTGGGACCTGAGCTGGGCCAGCCGGAACTGCTGGAGTTGGGGCCAAAACTTCCTCGTCAAATTCAACCTGAGGCTCTGCCACTGGTGTTGCTGCTTGGGGCTGAGCTCTGCCCTTATCTCGGCCTCTAGCATGGCCCTAGCCTCACCCACCTCCCCCAGTGGGAACTGCCTAAGGCTCAGACTACTGATCAGAAGATGAGGGAGTGCATGTTCTCACCATCGGCGGAAGAACAGAGTAGAAATTCAATTAGCATTGAGAAACCAAATTGCACGATAAGAAAGAACAAATGTGAAACTTTTCCTAACTCTGTAGCCTCTAGGGATAAATCACAGACGTCTTCATACCGATCCCTCATACTCTACTAAGCTTGTTTGTGAATTGTGAGACCTATGAAACCTAGAGCACTAATACTAACTTGTCACGACACGGAATTTCCACCTTCGGGAGTCGTGACGGCGCCTACTCTTGGAAGCTAGGCAAGACAAGAATCTTTGCATACTTTAACCCATCTCCTATTATACATGATTAAACAGTTAAATTAACAATGAATAAGCAATTAAAAGGCAATGAAAAGTAAAATTTAGTGGAAGTTTGAACTGAAAATAGGAATAGCATCTAAAACACCAAATACAAGTCTCTACCCAGCACTTGGTGTCAAAACCATACACGGACTATCTAGTATTACTACAAATAAGAGTTTGAAATAAACGACGTAGTCTGTCTCGAATACAAATATCAATAGAAAATGAAAATTGATAGAAGAGACGACGGGCCAGCAGATGCTAGCATGGCTACCTCGGAGTCTCGTGGACAAAAGGTCGCTTCATGTCTACTGCTGCTCACCATAAGCTTCTCCGACACCTGGATCTATGCAAAAGAGCACAGAGTGTAGCATCAATATAACCGACCCCATGTGTTGGTAAATATCTGGCCTAACCACGGCAAATTAGTGACGAGGCTAGGACCAAACAACCAACTAAGCCTATACAGTTCAAATACATATGCATACAACGGAAAAGAAATACAAGAATTAAACAGTCAATATGGGAGGGGGTGCATGCTGTGGGGAATATAACAACTCCGAATAAAATCATCAAATAATGAAGAAAGCAACATAATTCAGACATCAATAAAGAATCAGAAGTCAATATGTACACAGCTTCACCTTTCGTGCTTTTACTCTCATCCTCACCAAGCAATGATATAATAAAATGTGCATGGCATCACCCTTCGTGCTTTTACTCTCACCCTTACCAAGCAGTGATATTGATAAAAATTTACACGGCATCACCTTTCGTGCTTTTATTCTCTTTCTTCACATATAATCAATAGAATTGGCACGGAATGGTACATCGTGCAACACTTTAGCACTCTTTCCCCATAATAGCAAACAATATACGACATCACCCTTTGTTCTTTAACACTCTTTCCTCACAATAGCAAACAATACACGGCATCAACCTTCATTCATTAACACTATTCCTCATTTAAACAACGGTCATAGACAAGGGGCGAGGGAATAAACAAAACAATAATAGAAATCCTGGCAAGGGAACACAAATAAACGACTAAATCCCGGCAAGGGTACAACATCAATAATCTCAACATCCCAGTAAGGAAAAATAATTAATAAGCGATAATATCCCGGCAAGGGAACAATTTAAATACTCTTTCTCTTTCTTTCATTTTTACTTCATATCTCACTTTACCACTTGAGCCAATGCTCCAAAGGTTTCAATAATTTCATATAGTGTCACAATTATAATATATCTTGAGCCAATGCCCGTTGACATTCATAGGTCACAATTTCCTTTCACAAACTTTTCCCAACAAATAAGAATTATCACCAAGGCAAGAGAAATGCAACGAAATCAAGATAGTCACAATTTAAAGATGCACGGTCATGCTAGATACCAACAGATAGATACTCGTCACCATGCCTATACGTCATACTCGACCACATAACAAATAGGACTTAACTCCTAATCACTCAAGCTAAGGTTAAACCAAACACTTGCCTCAAGCTTCTACGGTTAACTCAATCCTCAATAACCGCCTTGCCTCTCGAATTCGGCTCCAAATCAATTGTATCGATACATAATGACTCCAATACATCAATGATTGCTAAACAACACGAACCCAAATTCCTAATTATAGCTTTTCCATCATATTCCCCAAAAACTCAAAATTCGAACCCGGGCCCGCTTGGTCAAAACACGAGCTTCGGACCAAAATCGAATCACTCATTCACCCACGAGCCCGAATATACAATTTGTTTTCAAATTCGACCCCAAAATAAGGTCTAAATCAAAAAGAATCAAAAAACCCTAACTCTACCCAAATTCCTAATTTTCTACCCTTAATCACATGCTTTATGCCTAGAGTTTCAATAGATGTTGATGAAAAATAAAGAAAACGAGTTAAAGATTACTAACCCACGAGGTTTTGGTGAAATATTGCTTCAATGGTCGCCTAAGAGCTTGGAGAAGAAAGGTTTTTGTGAAAGCTTGGTGAAATCCCATAGCTACTGTTTCTGAAGTTTAAAAAAAATAACCAGGCAAAAAAATACACTATGCGACCGCGGAAAAGCTCATGCAATCGCATAGGGATAGGAAGGTTGGCCATCGCGATCGCGCACAGTGTATTGCGAATGCTAGAATAAAAGACTTCGCATTTTTCAGGTCTGGTTTAATGAATTGCGATCGCGGAAGATGTATGTGGTTGCATTGAATGAATTGTGGCTAAGTTACACAATCGCAAATGACTCTATGCGATCGCATAGAACAAAACTGGGCACCTGGAAGCTTACACTATGCTATCGCGATGATGCCTATGTGATCGCATAGAACAAAATATCGGACGCCAGAACTGCTACTTTCTACAACTATTTCTAAGTCTAAACTATCTCGAAACACCTTCGACACACACCCGAGACCTCAGGGCTCCTAACCAAACACATGTAGTAACTTAACAACATCATATGAACTGAACCGTGCGATCAAATCGCCTAACTAACATTATTATCAACAATTTCAACCTCAAATCAAGGCATTTTTTCAAAACTTCATCAAATTCCAAATTTAGAGTTTCGAGTCCAAAACACATTAAACGACGTCCGATATTAATCAAACTTCAAAGAAATATCTTATTTCACATATAAGACCTGTATCAGGTGCTGGAACTAAGATACGTACCTGATACCAACACATTCCAATCAAATATCATTTCAATTTTTCCTTAACAATTTAAAAAAATTCATTTCTTTCAAAAATTCATTTCTCTGGCTCGAGACCTCGGAATTCGGTTCCGTGCATACGCCTGAGTCCCATATTTTCCTACGGACCCTCCGCGACCGTCAAATCACAGGTCCAGGTTCGTTTACCCAAAAAGTTGACCAAAGTCAAATTTATTCATTTTAATATTAACACTTAGCATTTTTCATATAATTTCATATTTAAGCTTGACGGCTACGCACCGGGGCTATGCAAATCGAGAAAACTCTAAATAAGGTTTTTAGGGCCTCGAAAATACAAAATTAATTTAAAACGGGTAATGACTCTTTGGGTCGTCACATCCTTACATAATTATAATATATGTAAGTGAAACTTTTTTTCTTAAAAATCCCTTCTCTTTTGTTTCCTTTTTAAAAGAAAATAAGGAAAAAATATAGTCACCTAAAATCTAAATCTAATAAAAATGCTAAGTATGTGATTTCATCAATATCCAGAGTTATCTTTGGTGTATATTAATATAAAAAATTATCTGGCTTATTTACTATATGTCGTTAATTTTTTTTTAAAAAAAATTTAGTGATAATTCTTGCCATCGAGCGAAGCGCAAAAAGTTTCACTAATAACATATATACCTCTATGCAAGCATTAATTAATTTTACGACTCAAATCTAAAAATCAAACAAAAATAATTTTAATATTACTCGGAAGCTTCTCAATAAAACAATGGAATCAAACAAAAAATTCATAAATCAACCAATCTTTCCATGATAACAAATGCAAAGCATCCCATGGATAAGGATCCAATCCCCCCTTACCTCTTCATTTTGCATTATTCCTCTCTTTTTTTTTCCTTATCATAACATACAAGAATTTGAATGGCATCGAAACTGAACAGTGGAATGGAAAAATTGGATGATTCCTTTACATTTGTGACAAACTGCTGTGTTGTTCTATAATATATATGAAATACAAGACAAAGCTAATTACTGTTGAAGTCCACCAGCCAAGAAAAGAAATGAATAAACAGGCCAAGTAAAATAGCTCCTATGCTTGCCACTATTTTATCTTACTGGACATGTTTACATAACAACAACACCAATTTAGTAAAATTCCACAAGTAAAATTTGAAGAAAGTATAATACATACAAATCTTATACGTCCCTTGTACAGGCACATAAACTGTTTCCAATAATTTCCGGCTCAAGATAATCACAGGTGTTAATATATGAATGAAAACATAAATAATACTATTAGTCTATCCCCACCAATGGAGCGACAGAGAGCCCTCTCTCTCTATATATATATACACACACTCAACTAGAGGTAGATGTAGAGTGCTGACGGTAGATTCAATCGAATTCATTTTTTTTTACGCGGAGTAAAAATTTATATTAAAAATTCGTTAAAATTATAAAATAGTAAATATGACATAACTTTAAAAATATATTAGGTTCAATGCTAAAATCTTAAAAATTGAACCCATAAAATATAAATCTTGTATCTGCATCTATTCAACCGATTTTATATAATCAAAGATATTATTTTTTCCTTTTGGAATTATAATATGTCTTGCAAAAGAAATTCAAGTGAACCTCCTATACTAAAATCTAGATGTGCCCTTGTTATCCTGCACCGAACTACGCTTAAAAATGAGACTTTTTATACAAATAATCGATATATTTATATTTCCTTTTTTTGACTGATATTTATTGATTATATGCTTATTACAATAATGTTATATATATATTATATATGGATTATATAATACTTGAATCGTATTCAAGATTTTAAAGATAATACATGCAAGCCGCAATAATGCACCACGTCTCGAACATAGGCCAACTTAATCTAATAGTAAAAAGGATTTGACATTATCAATGTCCATAACATAAAATTACGATGAAGTATTTTATGCATAAGACAGAAGTTTCACTGTAAAAGGTGAAAAGAGAACTCTTATTTAATTTATTCTTTTTCGGTTGATCCAATGACTTAAGACGATACATTTGATAATCATGTACAGTAAAAAGGATTCCAACTTTCCAAGTGAAAAATGTTATCTTATTGATTATTACTAGATTGTCATAATCGAAGTAATATAAAAAGTGAGTTCAAGTTTTTAGATGTAAATATTTTTATCAAGAGTTACTGGTATATTTTTATAATTAACATTTACTAATAATATAATAAAAATGATAAGTAACATGCTATAATAGGTTAAACTACGTTCAAAATTTTTTTTATGTCAGTATAGGTCTCAATCCCTACCAATTTAGGTGTAGGTCTTAATCCCTAACAAATTATGATGGGCTGTATGATAAATATTTGGAGCTAGAAAAGTAGCAGAATAATAATATCTGTCATCTAGAGAGTTGCAGACAAATATCTCATTGGGAATTGATATTTGCTATTTATACTCGAGGGAAGATTGTCTTTCTTGTCACAAATTATAAATTCTGTCCCCCTTTTCTCTTGTGTCCAATAACTCAATCACCTTCATTTTAGACTTCGTTCATTTTTCTTTCTGAATAAATTAACTTCATCATTATACAATAATGGTGCTTATTAACCTGGAGAAGGCGTATGATAAGGTCCCAAGGGAAGTGTTATGGAGGTGTTTGGAGGCGAAGAGCGTGTCGGAAACCTACATCAGAGTAATCAAGGACATGTACAATGGAGCTAGGACTAGGGTTAGGACGGTGGGTGGTGAACCAGGCCATTTTCCAGTGGTTACGGGGCTCCATCAAGGTTCGGCGCTGAGCTCCCTCTTGTTTGCCTTAGTGATAGATGCTCTTACCCGTCATATTCAAGGGGACGTGCCGTGGTGTATGTTATTTGCTGACGATATAGTATTGATAGATGAGTCGAGGGCACGTGTTATTGAAAGGTTAGAGGTATAGATGCAGACTCTCGAGTCTAAAGGTTTCAAAATAAGCAGATCTAAGACAGAATACCTGGAGTGCAAGTTTAGCGACGACCCGAGCGAAGTAGGCAGGGACGTGATGATTGGCTCTCAGGCCATCGCCAAGAAGGACAGCGTCCGATATTTTGGGTCGGTGATTCAGGGGGGCGGAGAGATTGACAGGGACGTCACGCACCGTATAGGAGCAGGGTGGGCTAAGTGGAGGCTTGCATCAGGAGTCCTGTGTGACAGGAAAGTTCCACACAAACTCAAGGGGAAATTCTATAGAGCCGTGGTTAGACCTGCGATGCTGTATGGGGCGGAGTGCTGGCCCGTGAAGAATTCCCATGTTCAGAGGATGAGGGTCGCGGAGATGAGGATGCTTAGGTGGATGTGCTAGATAAGATTAAGAATGAAATTATTCGAGAGAAGGTGGGGGTGGCCCCGGTGGACGAGAAGATGCGTGAAGCGCGACTGAGGTGGTTCGGGCATGTGCGGAGGAGAAGTCCCGATGCTCCGATGAGGAGCTGCGAGCGGCTGGAGATCGTTGGTGGTCGGCGCGGCAGAGGGAGGCCCAAGAAGTATTGGGGAGAGGTGATTAGGCAGGACATGGCTAGAATGCAGGTTTCCGAGGACATGACACTCGATAGGAAAGTCTGGAGGTCTAGAATCAGGGTTGTAGGATAGGGGCCCCTAGAGTTTTTCGTTCGCTCCTCCCAGGGTTGGGGGGGACAGCAGGGTTACTCGTAGATGATGTGTGTTTACTGTACGTTACTATTACTTGCTATTGTATTTTGGTATTCTGTTTCCTTTTTTCGGATTATTATTAACGTTATTTATACTGGAATTTCTAATGCACTAATGCTATACTGCTTCTGTTTTGTTTTATCTATGTTTTGTTTTACTACTGTTTTTCCCTAACCCTATGAGCCGAGGGTCGATTGGAAACAGCCTCCCTGCACTTTCGGGTAGGGGTAAGGCTCGTCTACATATTACCCTCTCCAGACCCCACCTGATGGAATATACTGGGTAGTTATTGTTGTTGTTATTATACAATAATGACAGTTTCTTCAGGTCCTATTAAAAATTAACCAGCCTACTTCATCATATTTGACAACTCCAAGATTTCACAATTTGCCAAGAAAAAAGGTAAGCAAAAATAACTTCCCATTTGCTTTTCTTGGAAAATTCTATCTATGCCGAGGGTACCGATAATAGCCTCTCTACCTTCACAAAGGTCGGGGTAAGGTTTGCGTACATTTTATTCTTTCCGAATAATTTTCAGTGGGTTTATTGTTATTGCTGTTGTTGTTGTTGGAAAATTCTATAGTCAAATCTCTATATAACATGCTCATTTATTCCGTTATTTTTTTCTGTTATAGTGAAGTGTTGTTGCATGGGATACATATTATTACGTAACGTAAAAATTCGATTCAAAAGAAAATATAACTTTTATAGTGAATGGTTGTTACGTAGGGATATTGTTATAGATGAGCCTGACTGTATCTAATTTTTTATATAAAGTTTCTTAAATTTACTGGCTCAACTAATCTCGAATTGTCCTTGTTTCAGTATCTTGTAAAAGCTTCTGTAAATGGATAGGAAGAACATAATGGAAAGATCGTAACAAAGAAAGAAAAAGATAGTTGGTAGATTGATTTTACAGGAGAAAAGTCACCTACACAATTTTTGGATACAATCAATTATCCAATGCATATGAAAAATCTATCCAAATTGGTAATATACTAATTAAAACATTAAAAGTTAACGCTTATTATTTTTTTGGATTATTTGATGAGTTCTTTTAAAAGTTAACAGGATCTTGAACAATTAGCTGGAGAGTAAGAGCAGAGATTCTGTATTCAGTGGCAAAGACAGGGGGTCATTTGAGTTCAAATTTAGGTGTTGTGGATTTAACTGTGGCTTTGCACCATGTTTTTGACATTCCAGATGATAAAATTATATGGGATGTTTCTTTTTATTTTCTCGAAGAACGGGAGGAGAATCTTGGCGTAACTGCTAAAGTTGTTGTCATGTGACCGCGAGGTTATGGGCTCGAGCCATAAAAATAGCTTCTTACAAAAATACAAGGTAAGACTGAGTACAATAGACCCTTGTGGTCCGATCCTTCCTCGATTCCCGCGCATAGCAGGAGCTTAGTGCATAGAAAGAGGAATCTTGGCATAACGGGTAAAATTGCTGCCATATGACCAGGAGGTCATGGGTTCGAGCCTTGGAAACAACGTCTTGCAGAAATGTAGGGTAATGTTGCGTACAATAAACTCTTATAGTTCAATCCTTCCTTAGATCTCGTGCATAGCGATAACTTAGTGCACCGGGATGCCCTTTATTTTCATAAAGAATAGATAATTCAATAATTTTATGTATCAGCAAACTAAAGTGGACAAAAATATTTGCAGGCATATGCACATAAAATCTTAACAGGAAGAAGGTCTAAAATGCATACAATTAGAAAGACTTCTGGACTAGCACCATTTCCTAAAAGGGATGAGAGTATCTATGATGCTTTTGGTGCAGGGCATAGTTCAACAAGTATTTCTGCTGGTTTAGGTGATATTTCCATTTCACTTTGTATTTCTTTCTGTAACAGCTCACGAACCACTGGTGGCTGAACTCGAAAAGAGATTCACCGTAAAACTTTCCTTAGGCAAATCCAACATCGGTATTGAGGAAAATTGACACTATAAAAAGGCGAGTTCAAGATCCGACTCCCATTGAGGTGCCTTTTGGTTTAAAGCCAAAGGGCACAAAACCGTGATGGCCCAAAAGTTGGGTTACAATGGACAATATCTTGACAGTTGGGTCTGAGCTGTTACGTTTTCACTGAGAAAAAAGTAGATAAACCCCAAATAAATTCCAAGTTTACTTAGGTTCAATAACGTGTTGCAGGCATGGCAGTTGCGCGAGATCTTTTAGGGAAAATCAACCATGTTATTTCTGTAATTGGAGATGGAGCCATGACTGCAGGACAAGCATATGAGGCCGTGAATAATGCAGGATTTCTCGAGGCAAATTTAATTGTCATATTAAATGATAATGAACACGTTTCATTACCAACTGCAACTTTAAATGGACATGCAACTCCAGATGGAGCATTCAGTCGTGCCATAAGCAAACTCCAAGCTACTACTAAGTTTAGACAACTTCGCGAAGCTGCAAGCTAGTACTAAGTTTAGACAAGAGGGGTTGCTCTGATGGTAAGCAACCCCCACTTCCAACCGATAGGTTGTGAGTTCGAGTCTCCCCAAGAGCAAGGTGGGAAGTTCTTGGAGGAAAGGATGCCGGGAGTCTATTTGGAAACAGCCTCTCTACCCAAGGGTAGGGGTAAGGTCTGCGTACATACTACCCTCCCCAGACCCCACTAAGTGGGATTATACAAAACCCCAGACCCCACCTGGTGGGAGTATACTGGGTAGTTGTTGTTGTTAGTCTTTGTTAAAGATTGAAATTAGGCCAAGGTGTTGAGGATGTTTCTTGTGTTTTTTGTAGAGTATAACAAAGCAAATTGGACCTCAAGCACATGAAGTTGCAGCTAAAGTTGATGAATATGCAAGGGGAATGATTAGTGCTTCTGGTTCAACTATTTTTGAGGAGTTACGATTATATTATATTGGTCCATTAGATGGTCATGATATTGAAGATTTGATTACTATTTTAAATAAGGTAAAATCAATGCCAGCACCAGGACCAGTTCTAATTTACATTGTAACAGATAAAGGAAAAGGCTATCCTCCTGCTGAAGCAGCAGCTGATAAAATGCACGGTAAGGCAATAAAATTAAAAAGATTACATGTTATAAAATTTTGCTGGTATATTTGCTGTCATGTGACCAAGAGGTCACAGGTTCGAGCCATGAAAACAGCCTCTTGCAGAAATATAGAGTAAGGCTGCATGCAATAGACCCTTGTGGTCCGGCCCTTCCCCGAATCCCGCACGTAGATGCAGTTCAGTGCATCAGGCTGTCGTTTTTCTAAGTTGTAAAATTTTGAAGAGGACTAAGGTTTTATGTTTGTAATTTTCAGGGGTGGCACAGTTTGATACGGAAACAGGAAAGCAATTTAAGGCTAAATCGTCTACGCTTTCATATACTCAATACTTTGCTGAATCCCTGATTGAAGAAGCTGAAGTTGATAATAAGATTGTAGCTATACATGCTGCAATGGGTGGTGGAACTGGCCTCATTTATTTCAAGAAACGATTCCCAGAACGTTGTTTTGATGTCGGCATTGCTGAACAACATGCAGTTACCTTTGCAGCTGGATTAGCTACAGAAGGCCTAAAACCGTTCTGTGCTATCTACTCCTCATTCCTATAACGAAGCTTTGACCAGGTAGGTAACTAGGAGAATATTAACATAGCATTTGAAGAACCCGACACCTAACATTTTGCATCTTTCGGATTGTTATACTAACATTTCTTAATTGCATAAAAGGCGGTGCACGACGTGGATCTTCAGAAATTACCTGTCCGGTTTGCAGTGGACCGAGCTGGTTTGGTTGTGCAGATGGTCCAACACATTGTGGAGCATTTGACGTTGCATACATGGCATGTTTACCTAATATGGTAGTCATGGCTCCATCAGATGAAGCAGAGCTAATGCATATGGTTGCGCAACAGCAGCAGCTATTGATGATAGGCCTAGTTGTTTCAGATTTCCTAGAGGAAATGGAGTTAGTGGACTTCTTCCACCAAATAATAAGGGAATACCAATTGACGTACAAATTCATTACTAATTCACCTCTAGTAACATCTCCATAAAAATGCCTAAGGCGGCGTTTGTTTAAGTTCATAAGTTGATCAAACTAGCTTATATGCATTTTGTTGCATATTTACGTATTTGATAAACACAAAAGGTGCTTATAAGTCAAAACCAACCAAAACGTCATAACTTCACACCCTCAACTCAAGTTATAAGCATTTTTGGTTTGATCAAAATTTTTACTATTTTATCCCTAATACCTTTTGTACTTCTCTAAATAGCCTTTCCAAAACAAAACCCTTAACTCCTATCTATTCCATTTTCATCCATACTCCTCCTTGTAAAGACATTATTCTAATTTATACTTTAAAAAAAGTAAGGCCATTTTAGTCATTTTGACATAAAAGTATTTATTAGCACTTTTACAACGAAACATCAATTGCATATTATCACCTTCAGCACAATCCAAATATATAAAGACCTATTTATAGAATAAATATCACCAAAGAGCATTCATTTTTCAATATTTGATGCTTATCCACTACTCTCGATGACCAAATAAGCTCTAAATTATGTTGGCATTTATGTCTATATTGTAATATCAACAGATTGGTAAGGGAAGAATACTGAGAGAAGGTGAAGAGGTCGCCATTCTAGGATATGGTTCCATAGTACAACAATGTTTGGGAGCTGCAGACATCCTAAATACACATAATGTAAGAGTAAACAGTAGCCGATCCTCGGTTCTGGAAACCATTGGATGCTGATCTTATTAGGAGATTAGCCAAAGAACATGAAATCTTGATCACTGTTGAAGAAGGATCAATTGGAGGATTTGGCTCACATGTTTCTCATTTCCTAAGTCTAAGCAGTATTTGGATGGACCCCTTAAGGTAAAAGCATTAAAAAAGTGTGAATGGTACGGCGAAAGTCATTTTTTAGGAAAAAGATACAACGAAACCCTACAGGTGGATATTATTGGGTTGTTGTTGTCCTAACCATACGCCGAAAAAGATTTTCTAGATTGATGGAACATGACATATGTCATACCAAACATATGAAAATATAAAATTCAAGTATCTTTTCTGCAACTACATTTGTAATTTTTCTTGTTCCTTTTTGTGTTTAAAATTTTAAATTTTTGAATTTTGCAGTTGAGGTCAATGGTACTTCCAGATAGATACATAGATCATGGATCACCACTTGATCAGATTGAAGCAGCTGGTTTGTCATCTGGGCATATATCTGCTACAGTATTAACACTATTGGGAAGACCAAAGGAAGCTCTTGTAATAAATTAGATTTGCCAAGTGAAATTCTATTGAGTTTAAGAGAAGGATTAGATCATATATCCAGGAAAATGTATCATTGTTTTAGCACTAAATTAATCGACGTATAACCTATTATTTCCTTGTGCTCGTGTATATTAGTGTCATTTCGTATAGTGATGCAGAATTACTCTTTTGTGTTTTAAGGAAAATGAGAGAGGTCTGAATCTTAATTGTAACACCTCCCTTTTACAACTACATCTCGTGAAGGGTATAGATAAGGGGTTTTTCAATTAAAGGGCAATCGAAACGAGATTTAATTTATTTAAAGATTTCAGAGTGGCCACTTGGGATAATTAATAGTGTCCCAAGTCACCGGTTTAAAATCCTGAATCGAGGAAGGTTTGACTCTGTAATACAGTCTCCGAGCCACAAAACCGGGGTAAGGAATTCTGTTAACCCGAGAGAAGGTGTTAGGCATTCCCGAGTTCATGGTTCTAGCACAGTCGCTCAACGGCTATATTCGGCTTTAATTATCTGTTATGAACCTATATGCAAATCTTCACTTTTAAACCGCTTTTATTAAATTTTATGAACATTGCAACGTCGTTGAAACGCCTCTTGAACCACGTCACATAAATGAATCTGTAATTTGAAACACATTTTATCTAACGCTGGGATTTGGATTTGGGTCGCATAAATACGCACCCGTATTTAGGAAAATAGATTTTGAGTATCGTGCCTAAAGCATTTGCTTGTTTTTAGATTCGAGGGGCCATAAAATTTGCTAAATGGCACGCCTCGAGTTCTAGTGTTAAGTGGAAACTAACTGAAACAAAAGTCATGCAATTGTTATACTTGTTCGGCATATTCAACCCATTTTTAAATTAAAAAAAACGTTTGGACGAGGCTGTGGAGGGCCATGGGCCACCTTGCGTTATTTAAAAAAGCTTGCCTCTGGTAAAGAGATACCCGTTGAAATCATAATTAGGGGAATTATGACTAATTCACCTAGATTCGAACTTGTCAGCTATTCAAGAGCTACCAGGCCTAGTGACAGGCCCAGTACTCGTCGAAATCTCTATTCAGAGTCAAGAGGTGTGTTCTTCCAAACGAAGTGGTCTCAATGTTCAGGCCTAAGATGGGCCCAATTACTAGTGAGTTCACTGATTGTGGATGCGAGGCTCAAAGTCTAACCCCAATAAGATCAACCAATATGCGAAAGAGACATAACCATTTGAACTTATATCCACAGTTGATTAACCTTACACATATAAAGAATTTAATATCAGACTCACAGGTTTTCAGATTCAATTTTAACCATACCATTACATCTACTACTTTTGCGCATATTTAAAAAAAAAAGAACTTGTATCAACATGCATATGATCAAGCTAAAACAACCCTTGAAACCAATAAATCACATCCTATCTCACACAAACAATTACCTATTATGCACACTAGATTCAGAGATACACTACAGCCACCTGAGACATCTTTACTTAACATATCACTAGTGATTCAAAATAGCTTTGAACCAGTCAAATTAACAACATCCAGATTCAATCCTTAAAGAAAATAAAGCAAGACGAGTAGAAGAAAGTAAATGAACCAGTGAGTTAGGTTATGAATACAATTACTATAATGAATCAGAAAGAAGAGGAAGCAGACTACAAAACTACACTGAATATTAATGTTTTCAACTTTCGACTTTGCAGATTCACAATTTCAGAGATGTATACCTGGCAATTGCAAATGAAAGAACAAATGAGAGTCAGGGGTTAGCAACAATAGCAAGAATCAGCGAACAAAATCAGTAAGCCTCAACTTCAAACCCAGAACTGATATATAACAACCCAAAAAAAACAAATTCCACTCGAACAAAACCCAACAGACATTGGAATCAGACTTGTAAACCAATTTATTCAAATCATTTCTCTAATTCCAAAATGAAGAACTATGGTTTTCAGGTTACAAAAGTAATCAGAAAATCAGTCACATTCAATGAAACAGTGTTTTCATTTATATTTTTAGTTGTTTTAGGAATTTATTTAGGGTAAAACGTTACAGTAATTTTAGTGATTCTCTCTAATGGAACAGTAGCAGCCTAGCCTTTCTTTTCAGTAGTTTTCTCCTCTCTCCCAGACTTACTTGCCAGCCAAGGACATAATGGCTTTATAGGCAAGTACGTAGAGTAACCCTTAGGTTTTTATTTTACATTTTAGTCCTTATGTTGTGACTTGGTGCCGAAAATAGCCTGAATTTACAGGAAGCCCCTACTAGAAGCTTCCCATTCTTGTTACTAAATATTCCTTGGGTCCGTTTTCCCAAACTACCTCTCAGCTACCTTAGGATTACCCTTTAGCCAATGGGTCAAGGATTAACCACTTTACTACCTGGGCTCAAAATGATTCAAAGCCTAATTTTACAAGTAGGCGGCTTATCAAAGAAACAACTAGACCAATTTTTCCAGAATTTAGAACCTGAACCAATTAATGCCAATTTGAACTAAATTAACCCCATTGGTGTAACTCGACTAAACTAACTGATATGAACATGAAATTCATTAAGAGAGACAAAATCAACGGTTAAACTTGGGAAAGCATAAAGTTTTAACCAGGCCCAAAATTGTGAAGGAGAATGACAAAGAATAGAAGAAGAAGAAGAAGAATAGATCAATGAACCAACCAGTCGGATTTCATGATAGTAGATTAACTTAATTATGTACCTAATTTTACTGGCTACGTAATTATACTGATAATAAAATAAAAACACAATAATTAAGCTGTTAAAAGAGCAACAAGGGATGAACTAACAAAGACCAGAGCCCAAGCATTTCCAAAAGAAAAAGAAACATAAAGGAAAAGCTAAAAAGACTAGTGAAGAGACAAACTCAGGTATATGAAAGAAAAGAACAATACAAACGGGAAGGAGCAAACTTACTAGGTTAACGAAACTTATGGCAACTCGAACCTCTGATTTTGTCCTCTAATAACATTAGTCATTTGTTCTTTGTACAACAAACAAATAACGTTATCAGAGGACAAAACCAGTACTGAGAAAGATCGAGACAATAACCTAAACACCTCCATGCATAGATCAGACCTTCAAACTAAGATTCGAACTATCGGAGCTTGATTCGAGGGAAACTGAGTTAAGATTGGGGAAGAAGGAGCCATGGGGATTCTGAGTTGTTAGTTTAGGGTGATTTGGAAGCGGCTCCGCCGAACACGGCGGAGGAATCAGTGGTAGCGGCCTAGGGTTTCAAAGATTTGAGAGGTTTGGGAGAGTTTTGGGGAAAACCAATGGCAGATGCGAGATGAGGAGGTGAAGGGGAGCCTGTGGTGTAAAAATGGAGGTTATTGGAGGATCGCCGCAGGCGGAGGCGATTTTTGGCTGGCGGTTCATGGCGGTGGATGGCGAAGTTAAGTCTAGTCTTTGTGAGAGGTGATAGAGACCAGGTGTAGGGGGGTTCTGAGGGGGGGGGTCCATTTGGACATATATATACTAGGGTTGATTATTTCTAAGCCGTTAGATCTTGAATCCTAGACAGCTAGGATTAATTTAAGAATAACGGTGTCTTTTTAGT
This sequence comes from Nicotiana benthamiana, assembly GCA_034376525.1. NCBI lineage: Eukaryota > Viridiplantae > Streptophyta > Magnoliopsida > Solanales > Solanaceae > Nicotiana > Nicotiana benthamiana. The sequence goes on from CM067327.1 coordinate 129,050,232, forward strand.
TTATGGGGGGGGGGGGATCGGGTCTGGGGGGTTCAGGTTTCAATTTGGATGGGGTTGAGGGTTTGAATTGGGCCTGTATTTTGGATTTTGAAGAATCATCCCAAATTGGGTCTCTTACTAAGACCACACTCTTTTAATTTCTTTTTTTTAATTAAAAACTCCTTTTCTTTTCAAATTAAAATAAAAATTAAATTAAATTATAAAACCAAATTAACATACCCTAAATACTAATTAGTCCTAAATAATGATCATCACAAACAATTAAAACAAATTGGGAGAAAAATCACCTAAAATCAAAGTTAATATTAAGGGTGCAAATTAAACTATTTTTATTTTTTTTTAATCTTTATTAAATAAAATAACTAATTGCTAATTAATTCTTGAAATAATATTAAATTAACTTCAAAATGCATGTGCAACACATTTTTTGTATTTTTCACTAATTAAGATGCACAAAAAAATGCAAACAATTAACAAAAAATATCACAAAAATCCACAAAATTGCAAATAAACAAAAGAAACTATTTTTGTTTTAAATTTATGAGAGTAATTCATATAGGGCAAAAATCACATGCTCACAGATGCCCCTCTTAGCTCGGAAACACGATGATTTTTTGTGCAAAGACAAGTGAGAGGGTACGAGCGATTTTTGTCCGTTTGAATACTCCGTGGGAAGCATTTTTGAAAAGCTTGACCATACCATGCTTCAAAGGTTTCCTACATATCCTTGGCTAAGAAGGAATCAGGTCAGTGTAGTTCAGGAGTATTTGGTAGCTGGGACTATCGAAGCTGTGATCTCACTATTGTTGTTGCTGCTACTGCTTGCTAGATCCCCTTATTACACCGGGTCAAAATAAAAAGAAGCTAGACAAAGCTATGACCCATTGATTACAAAAGAACATATATATGTCTTTAAGCTTGTTCTCGATCCTTGTTGCCTTGTTGACTTGTATTTCTTCATGTGAAAGCTCATTGTTGCCTTGTTGACTTGTATTCTCCTAGTGAAACTCCTTTTTTCCACTTTGAATTGTAATCTGAGATGTTTTTCCGTGTTCCCCAGGTGGACGCCTGATTTCCAAAACTTGAATTGCATTCATTTGTTCTCCAGGTGGGCACCTGATTACCAAAACTTGAATTGTATTCCCTTGTTCTCCAGATGGGTGCCTGAGTGCTAAAAACTTGAATTGTATTCCGTTGTTCTCCAGGTGGTCGCTTGATTACCAAAACTTGAAATGTATTCCCTTGTTCTCCAGGTGGGCTTCTGATTGCTGAAAACTTGAAATGTATTCCCTTGTTCTCCATGTGGGTTCCTGATTACCAAAAATCGAATTGTATTCCCTTATTCTCCAAGTGGGCGCCTAATTACCAAAAATTCGAATGTGTATTCCCTTGTTCTCCAGGTGGGCGCCTGATTATCAAAAACGTGAACTGTATTCCCTTGTTCTCTAGGTGGGCGCCTGATTACCAAAAATCGAATTGTATTCCCTTGTTCTCTAGGTGGGCACATGGTTACCAAAAACTCGAATGTGTATTCCCTTCTTCTCCAGGTGGGCGTCTGATTACCAAAAACTTGAATGTGTATTCGCTTGTTCTCCAGGTGGGCGCCTGATTACCAAAAACTTGAACTGTATTCCCTTGTTCTCCAGGTGGGCGCCTGATTACCAAAACTTGAACTCTATTCCCTTGTTCTCCAGGTGGGCGCCTTATTACCAAAAACTCAAATGTGTATTCCATTGTTCTCCAGGTGGGCACCTGATTACCAAAAAATTGAATTGTATTCCCTTGTTCTCTAGGTGGATGCCTGATTACCAAAACTTGAATTGTATTCCATTGTTCTCCAGGTGGGAGCCTGGTTACCAAAAACTCGAATTCTATTCCCTTGTTCTCCAGGTGTGTACCTGATTACGAAAAACTCAAATGTTTATTCCCTTGTTCTCCAGGTGGGCGCATGATTACCAAAAAATTGAACTGAATTCCATTGTTCTCTAGGTGGATGCCTGATTACCAAAACTTGAATTGTATTCCCTTGTTCTCCTGGTGGGCGCCTAATTACCAAAAACTCGAAATGTATTCCCTTGTTATCTAGGTGTGCACCTGATTACGAAGACTCGAATATGTTTTCCCTTGTTCTCCAGGTGGGCGCCTGATTACCAAAACTTGAATTGTATTCCCTTGTTCTCCAGGTAGTCGCCTGATTACCAATACTTGAATTATATTCCCTTATTCTCCTAGTGGGTGCCTGATTAACAAAAACTTGAATTATATTTCCTTGTTCTCCACGTGGGCGCATAATTACCCAAACTTGAATTGTATTCCCTGAAATTGCGGCCTTTCAACTTGCTAGGTGCGTGCTTTTCCTATGGAGGACTTCTCCGAGACATCCAGAATTTCCTTCCCCTGTTTTAATCAAAGAAAAATTCTGTCAGTTTAAAAATGCGGTGGTTGGTTGGTCTTGAACTTTGAAGGCGATTGCTCCCTCATTTCCTATGATGACTGATTTCCATTCGAAGACCTCGCTTGTTCCTTGACTATCCACTTCTTTTATCACCCTTAAGACGTGAAATACCTCTTCTCCATTCAAATTTTATACATTTTATTTATTGCATTGCTTCTGAACTGACATTTACCAACCTTTTTGTCTCACATGAACCCTAAAGCACGTTAATTGCCAATACCCTCATTGCGTATGTTGTTCTTTCTTAACTTAAACCCCTGGCCTTGGCCTTGAGGTCTGTTTCTCCTTCACTTTCCATGATAACTGATTTCTATTCAAAGAACTTGTTTGTCCCTGGTTTAGCACCCTTTTGTCAATCTTATCATAGTAGATACCTTTGATCTGTTCTCCCTAACCCTTCGTCTATTGCATTGTTCATGAATTTTATATATACCAAGCCTTTGTATTTCACAAGGATTCCAACATGTTGATTTTTACCAACTCATTGTTGTTCTTTCCGGACTTATGACGCTTTGATGTGCTAACCACATCCCGCTTTGTGCAAATGAAAAGCTAGTGGCAAATTTTGAAGTCATTTCTTACTTGTTCTGACCTAATCGACTCAAAAATAGGAAAAAGGGACAGAGTAGAGGATAATGGAAAGAAATGATTCCTAACAAGAAAAACTAAAAAATAGGAACCTATCGGATGGTGATATTAACTCTAATGACCATGACATGCACTGCGGTCTATCATATGAAGCAAATCTGATGTTAACCTCATGTTATACGCTTAACGATGAAACTAGGCTTCGATGCTCTGTTGTTAGTCATCTTTCACAATCTCTATCTGGTGACCTGATTCTCAATCCTTATTCGACTTGTAGTGCTCGTAGGGTTTTCACCATCAAGCCTCTCTCATTTTGGTCTTTATCTCACTTTACCGTCGCCTTATGATACCCTTGAAGGTTTTCGCCAATAAGACTCTCTCATTTTTGACTTCTCTCGGCTCCCATTGCCTTATGGTGCTCGTGACGGTTTTCACCAGTAAGACTTTCTCATTTTCATTATTTTTTCTACTTGAAGCGGAATATTGCCCCTGACATGAATCACCTCTACTTACTCGCCTTGGAATCTCTCTAAGACTGATCATAAGGTCTTTCTTTGGAGCGTAACATGGGCTTTTTGATAGGGTTAGAAATTAAGGGTATTAAAGGCTCACAACCATTCAAATGGGTTCAACATTACAACTTCCAGAATCAAATATTCTTACAAAAACAACAACTTTTGCCCCACTTTCTTGCTTGGGGACTTTGGATTTTTATTTTGATGAGACTGAACCGTGAGGCTGCCTACGTATCATTAAAAGGAATCAGGTCAAACGTATTTCATGTCATCGGAATTACTTTGTATGTTGTGATTTTTCTTTTCATTTATTTTCTCTTATTTACTTCTTTTTTTTTGTTGTTGTTGTTTTTCTTTTCTTTTATTTTTCTTTTCCTTTCTCTTTTTATTTTTCTTTTCTCTATTTTCCTTAACTAGTCTTTCACGGTTGCGTTTCTGGTCTTTGCTACTGATTTCAAAAGAGGGATATGAAAGGAAATGAATAAGGCTCAATGGGGTAACAAAGGATTAAGTATCTAGATAGCAGAACAAAATGTCTTCGTCATTCCAATCTTCAAAATGTGCCAAGTCCAAACAACCCAATTAAACAAACTACAGAAAACTTTCGTAACATCTTTTGATTGTACCAGACTTTCTAACCATATCCACACATTCGCCTTCTATATCTGTTAACTAAAAGCACCATTGGAGAACATCCTCGCTCTCATTACCACGAATGGCCCATGTCTATTTGGCGCAAACTTGCCGTTAGTTTCAACTCGATGCAACATGGTGTATTTCAATAGTCTTTCTCTATGTTCTATCTCCCGGTCTCACACAGTTCAAGCTTGAATTGATCTCCAAATTATGTACTTATTTCTTTCAAAATTTCTTCATTACTTCATGAGTAAACTAGCTTTCTAGAACCAGGCTGAGAATTACGCGTGCATGCCATGTCACTAAAGTCAACAGGAAAAGCACTATATAAAGAAAAGACAACTAAACGAAAATGACTGGAAATTATAGAAAATAGAAAATTACATTAAACAGATGGTGAAATGGTTTGGACAACAAAACATGAAAACTAATGGGATGATTATCCCGAGCAACTTGTTCGTTCCACCTGAGCGAAAGATCCATAAAACATTCCTTGGGTTTCTTTTCCATATGAGGTATGGAGGAGTGGTCTTGGACAATGTCTATATTGTGCCGTAAGTGTCGCAAAAAATCTTGAGCCATATTGTCCTATGTATGCCACTTACCGACATCTTGATGATTATGCCATTTCAGAGCTGCCCTGGTCAAGCTCTTACTGAAATATGCCATCAACAAGTCATCTTTCTCTCCAATAATTCTCATTTCACTGCGATAAACCCTCAGATGGGCTACCAGATCTCCACACCCATCATACAAGTCAAACTTGGGAACTTTGAAACCCGCAGGCAGGCGAACGCCTCTTTGTATTTCATGCTACCCTGGTCTCCCGTCCCTTGCATGTTCTTCAATGACTGTTATGTTCTTTTTAGCTTCCCAGATATCTCATCTCGCCCGTCTTTTCCTGTAACCTTTTCATTTATAGCATAAAGCTTATCCCGAGGGTTCTTCTTGCGAGCAACTTTTGAGGGGTAATATTGGGCATCATGAGCTTTGATTGGTTATTCATTGTTAGGGATATGAGGGCAATTATGGGGAGAAGTAATTGGAGAATGAGTGATGGAGCTACTGGGGTGATTGGGAAGTGCCAAAGTTTGGGTAAAGGGAGCATCTATGAAGCCAGGTGGTGGCGAGGGTGGTGCCTTCCCAATAATCCAAGCCTAATACATATCCGCCATGTGTTGGCTTAACATGTTTATCTCTTTGACCAACCCATTTTCCCGTTCAACCAACTGCTTTCGGGTACCGGTATCAATCAACTCAGTTATGTTGTTGTCTGCCATTGTAGAGAAGAGTTACAAACCACAAACTAACCATCCTTCTGCTATGAATATAACAAAAAGAAAGCTATTACGTTAGCGTTAGGGAATTTAATATAAGATAATTTCACTTTATGTGCAATGCTCCTAGCCATAATTATCGGTTTCTATTATTCACAAAAGCGGCTGCTTGCGTCATCTCGGCTTTTCCTTTTCTCTCTTGTTTTTCTCTTTCTTCTTTCCCTTTTCTTCTGCTCAGCTTGTTTTTGCCTACCTTCTTTGTTTTGTTATTCTCTCGCTTATTTACCGTTGTTTCTCCCATGATTTTCTCTCTTTTCTTTTCCCCTTTCTCTTTTTTTGGTTATGGTCGAATCCTATACTACGTATGATGACCCCTCATGAATCAGACCAAACGTAGTTCTGGAAGATAAGTACATAAAATATTTTGGAATTTTTTTTAATTTTCATAAAATAAAACACTTGATTACAACTACTAATAGACTTTAAAAAAAGAAATCAACAGACTCCGACTCCGACGAAACCAACAGACTCTGACAGAAGGATAAAAATAATTGACTTGACAACCTATTACAGACTCAAATAGAAGAAAATACATACTTCGCCAATGGACCAACAGACTTGATTGAAAATCATGAATATAAAAAGACCTCTAATGCTCTTGGGGCTTGCGGGACATGTTAGGCATGTGCGCTAAATCCCCTTAGAAGTGATGGTGGTTTTCCATCACTTGACAAACGAAGGTCGTTGCAGTGGCAAAAAACATGGATCTTGTCATATCTTCTCAATGGCTACACTTTACGTTGATGTAATCAACGATCATCCGTACCCTCTCTCTAATAGCACCTTTTTCTTGCAACAATTGTCCAATATGCTGGGCCCTGGCCTCAAACATTTGTTCGGCTACACCATTCATTTCTTGAAATTGTTGCAAATCTCTCTCTAGCCATGCTATTGTTGCGTAGCAATGCTCTCTCTCAGCCTTGAAGTATTTTGATTTCTTAACCATTTTGTTTTCAACCATGATGACCCTCTTCTTCAACCCCGCAACCTCGTTGTCATACTTTTCTTTCAATTGTTCGATCATGCATGCTCGTTCCTCTGCATTTTTGGCCAATTTTTTTCGGGCCCTGTCTAGCTAACCCTCTGCTTTGTTCAAGTTAAAAGCATATTCTTCTACTTTCCACCTTAGATTGTCTATGATCTTTTCATCCTTCGCACTTCTGGTGGGATTTTCTGCCGCTATTTTCATTCTCTGAATTTGGGCTTGCAGAGCTTCATTTTCTTTGGCTAGTCTTTTCTTTACCCCCTCGTTTGTCACAGCTTGAAAACCATTCTCGAATTTAAGGTTTTTGACTTGTTTTTCCAATTTCCCTATTGTGGCCCTATATTCGTTTTTCTTGGCCAACCAATTCCATTGTTCTTGTGACGCCTCAGCAAGTTACTGAAGGTGTGGTATTTTGGCCAGTCTTCTTCCACTTCCTTTTTATACCAAGCAAGGTACCCTGGTGCAACTTCGCCTTTAGACAAGTCTCGTACTCGAGTGTTCGCCGTCAAGTACTAGCACTCGCTCCAAATCTAGCGAGTTGCTGCTTCGTGAAACTGACCATTTGGACCAATTTCACCCATGTGGTGACTAGTATCTTACTCCCTGGGAACCATTTGGCACCCTTCTAACTATCTTAGCACCAGCTATGGGGCATACAGTTGGATGCTCCGAAGACCCATCAAAAGGAAATGAGGCCCGGTAGCTGGCATATATACAATTTCATCAATGGGGAACCACCCAAACATCCATTCTATTCAACTTGCACTTATTGTATGGAGATGTGATACCTATTCTCAAATAAATCTCCTCCGGCTTTACAGGCTGTGAGGGCAAGGAAGATTTCAGAAAATATCATGGGTGCGAGGGTGCTCTTTGCCTCAGTGAGCAAGGTGCTGACAACCCCTGCTATCCGTATATCAATATTCTCGTCTTTCCGTAGAAACATCAAAAGGGCGAAGAAAAATACCATGAATACGAGAACTGGTGTTCTTCCCATTTGAATCGGTTTCCTTTGGTACAAATTTTATTTTCTGGGTCGTTAAACCCCTTATCTGCCCATACCTTTGCTATATATACTGTGGAGTACAAAAACCGACTGATAGATCTGGATTGTGAAACCCCAGCTTATCTTTAGTGAATCCAAGAATTTGTGTACAGCGATGGCCCTTGGCGCAGTCAAATACTGGTGTCTCAGAGGAATTTTGGGGACCCCGATATATCCAGCTATTTCTTCTAGGGTTGGGGTGAGGTCAAAGTCTGGGAATATATTTTGGTTCAGGTCCTAGAATGTAACCGACACCTTTATGATATCCTCTGTAGGATTAATTTTCAACAACACAATAAGTCCTCCCAAGTGCGCATTGGCCTTATTTTGCCCTGATTCACCTATATTATTCCACCACATATGTAGCTCCAACGGGATTTTGTTCATAACTGTTATTGGAAAATTTTGGTTCGCGCTCATTCTGCATATTTATTAGGGTGATTAAGCAAAAATCATAATTTATTGGATTAAAAAACAAAGTTCATTTTTTTATCAAATTTTTATTTTAAAATAAAATACGACTTTGAAAATATGGCTTTCAGCACTTCTGGGGGAAGGTTTTAAGGTTGTGCTTGCTACCAGCCAAAATTTGAAAATAATCCAGGGCGGCTGTTCTTGCAAAAACAGCCTTCCGATGCCCTTTTGGGGACACAAAAACTGCCTTATTTATTTTTCTCAAACAAAATTTGGTTCTTTGAGGCTACTTTTGCAAAATGAAGTTGGGCTCGGTAAGTATTGCCTACGTATCTCACGCCTAGTGAGAATCAAATCGATGTAGTTCAGGCAATTCATACAGAATTAAAAACCAGATTTTTTTCTTCTTTCTCTTTTTTTTGTTTCTTTTTTCTTCGAAAACAAACTCATTTTTTTGGTTTTCTTTTTTTATTCAAAATTTCGACAGTATTTCAGTATCGGTTTTTGAAACAGAAAAATTCCATCCTCATCCCTCACACTATTATTTTGTTTGTCAAATACTCCTCTTTTATTTGTCAAAAGCCGGTCGGCATGCAAATCCAGAATAATTGCACAAGTAGCACGCAAGATACATCATGGTATGTTATTCTGGGGGCACCTATCCTAGACGAACCCATTCCCCTGTGTTGACTCCCCTAAGTCAAAAGTATGATGCAAATAAGCATTCCTACTAGAGACCCATCATGAGGTTAAGTTATTCTAGGTTCAAAACCTGGGCATTTGTTCTAGACTGTGTACCTTAGCAGACAACTCAAGCCGATAAGGGGGCTACGTACCGGGAACCAAAAGGCTATCCGGCTTTGTAACTTATCTGAGCCTCTTTCTTATTCCAAGGTATGACACTGACAGAATAGGGAGTCTCGACCAACGGGCACATCTCCGAAAATGAGAAGAGAAGGGTTTCGCGGATGTTTATATACAGTTCAAATATCAAAGCGGTAAAAACCAACAATTAGCATATTGGGCACAATCATGTAGTAAAATCAGATATTAGCAAATCCAATACAAAAATTATTCTAAGCTCGAATTCTGTACCCTGAACCTGAGATTCTGGGTTAGATCCCCAGTAGAGTCGCCAGAGCTGTCACTCCTTATTTTTACCACTACACCCCGCGAAGCGCATATATAAGGGAGTTTTTCCAATTAAAGGACAATCGAAACGGGATTTATTTTATTTAATGATTTCAGAGTCACCACTCTGGATAATTAATAGTGTCCCAAGTCACCGGATTAAAATCTTGAATCGAGGAAGGTTTGACTCTGTAATACAGTCTACGAGCCAAAAATCCGGGTAAGAAATTCCGTTAACCCGGGAGAAAGTGTTAGGCATTCCCGAGTTCCGTGGTTCTAGCACGGTCGCTCAACTGTTATATTCGACTTTCATTATCTGATTCTTTACAATTATGAATCTATATGCAAATCTTAACTTTTAACTGCTTTTATTTAATGTTTAGAACATTGCAACGTCGTTAAAATGCGTCTTGAACCACGTCACATAAATACACCCGTAATTCGCAACATATTTTATCTAGCGTTGGGATTTGGATTTGGGTCACATAAATGCGCACTGATATTTAGGAAAATAGATTTTGACTATCGTGCCTAAAGCATTTGCATGTTTTTAGATTTGCGGGGCACGCCTCGAGTTCTAATATTAAGTGGAAACTAATTGAAACAAAAGTCATACAATTGTTATACTTGTTTGTCATATTCAACCTATTTTTAAATTAAAAAACGATTGGACCAGGCTGTGGAGGGCCATAGGCCACTTTGCGTTATTTAAAAAAGCTCGCCTCTGGTAAAGAGATACCCGTTGAAATCATATTTAAGGGAACCATGCCTAGTCCACCTAGATTCGAACTTGTCAGCTATTTAAGAGCTACTAGGCCTAGTGACAGGCCCAGTACTTGTCGAAATCACTATTTGGAGTCAAGAGGTGTGTTCTTCCAAATGAAGTAGTCTCGATGTTCAAGGCCAAGATGGGCCCAATTACTAGTGAGCTAACTACTTATAGATGCGAGGCACAAAGTCGAACCCCAACAAGATCAACCAATATGCAAAAGAGACATAACCATTTGAACTTATATGCACAGTTGATTAACCTTTAGCATACAAAGAATTTAATATCAGACTCATTGATTTTCATATTCAATTTTAAACATTACATATACAACTTTTGCGTATATTTTAAAAAATACTTGTATCAACATGGACATGATCAAGTTAAAACAACCCCTGAAACCAATAAATCACATCCTATCTCACATAAACAATTATCCATTCTGCACACTAGATTCAAAGATACACTATAGCCACCTAAGACATCCTTACTTAACACATGACTAGTGATTCGAAATAGCTTTGAATATGTCAAATTAACAGCATCCAGATTCAATCCTTAAAGAAAATAAAGCAAGACGAGTAGAAGAAAGTAAATGAACCAGTTAGTTAGGTTATGAATACTATTACTATTATGAATGAGAAAGAAGAGGAAGCAGACTACAAAACTACATTGAATATTAATGTATTTTATTCCATTTCAACCTCAATCTTTGCAGATTCACAATTTCAGAGATGTGTACATTGCAATTGCAAATGAAAGAACAAATGAGGGTCAGGGTTAGTAACAGCAGCAATAATCAACCAGTAAAATCAATATGCCTCAACTTCAAACCCATAACTGATATATAACAACCCAAATGGAACAAATTCCACTCGAACAAAACCCAACAAACACTGGAATAAGACTTCTAAACCAATTTATTTAAATTATTTTTCAAATTCCACAATGAAGAACTATGGTTTTCAGGTTCCAAAAGTAATGAGAAAATCAATCACATTCAATGAAACATTATTTTATTTTCTATTTTTAGCGGTTTTAGGAATTTATTTAAGGTAAAATGTTGCAGGAATTTCAATTGATTCTCTCTAATGGAATAGTAGCAGCCTACCCTTTCTTTTTTGTATTTTTCTCCTCTCTCCCAGACTTACTTGCCAGCCATGCACATAATGCCTTTATAGGCAAGTAAGGTAACCCTTAGGCTTTTATTTTGCATTTTAGTCCCTATTTTGTGACCTGGTGCCCAAGTTATAGCCTGAATTAACAAGAAGTCCCTATTAGAAGCTTCCCATTCTTGTTACTAAAGATTTATTTGGGTCCTTTTTCCCAAACTACCCTTGCTACCCTAGAATTACCATTTAGCCTCAAAATGGGTCAGGGATTAACAACTTTACAGACCTAGGCTCAAAATGATTCAAACCCCAATTTTACAAGTAGGTAGTTTAGCAAAGAAACAACTGGACCAATTTTCACAGAATTTAGAACCTGAACCAATTAATGCCAATTTGAACTAAATTAACCAATTGGTCTAACTCGACTAAACTAACTAATATAAACAGTAAATTCATCAAGTAGGACAAAATCAACGGGTAAACCTGGGAAAGGATAAAGTTTAAATAGGACCGAAATTGTTAAAAAGAATGACAAATAATAGAAGAAGAAGAGTAAATGAATGAACCAACCAATTTGATTTCATGATAGTAGATTAACTTAATCATGGACCTAATTTTACTGGCTAGGCAATTATACTGATAATAAAATAAAAACACAATTAAGCTTTTAAAACAGGAACAAGGGATCAACTTACTGTCACACCTCCTTTTTTACACAGCTACCCCGAAGAATAAATGTATAAGGGAGTTTTTCCAATTAAAGTGACATTATTTGAAATGAGATTATTTATTTATTTTGAGTCACCACTTGGGATAGGCTTGGCTTTTGGTGTCCCAAATTACCGGTTTGTTTTGAATCCCAAATCGAGGAAATTTTCGACTTCCCAAATGGAGTTTGCGAACCAAAAATTCTAAGTAAGAAATTTTGTTAACCCGAGGAAAGGTGTTAGGCACCCTCGGATCCCGTGGTTCTAGCACTTTCTCTTAAACTATTATAATTGGCTAAAAATATGATTTTAATCATGTTCATCCTATATTATAATTTTAATTTATTTACCGCTTTTAATTAAATTTTCTAGGAATGTGAATGTCGTTTAAAACATGTCTTGGATGTGTCACATGAAATGAACCCGGATGCGAAACTCATTTTATCCAACATTTTGGGATTTGAATTTGCGTCACATGAAATGGACACCCGTATTTAGGAAGGTAAATAATTAAAATACGTGCTTAAAGCGACTAACGTATTATCATCTTTGCGGGAAACCGTGAAGTTTGCTAAACGTCATGTCCCGAATTTCTAGGTATTTTAAGATAAGCATTTAAAGAGGGCCACACAATTTGTGGGTATTATTTGCACGGCGCACCTCGTTTTATTATATAAAGGCCAATATAGAACAAACTAGGATTTTCTATTGAATTTGTATCTAATATAGCTCTAATTAATTAGCGTTTTTAATTGGCTATTTATTAGAAATTATTCGAATAATTTGGACCTCAAGCACAAGCCCACATTTGAACAAGAGGATAGCCTATTAATTCAAGTATGTTGCCTAGCTTGGAAGGGCCAAACCCTTCGTTATGAATTTAAACCTCCAGACCCAATGCAAGATTAGGTCCTTGACGTTGGTTTTTATTACCTTGGCCCATCAGCATAAGGAAAAATTATCGGTGACGGCTACCAGCCTTTGGGCCTCGAGGCACGTTCAATTTGGAAGAAGAAGAAGGCCTGGGATGAGGCCAAGCATATGCATATTGTTGCTTAACACAAGTAGTGTGGGCTATCAGCCTTGGGATTATGAGTAAGCCCAAACAAAATTATTGGAAGAGCTTTAAACTACCTAGACCCATCGATTGGAATAACACACAAAAGGCAACGTTAAAATTCTATACAATTACCAATTTAAATCTAAATTTTCTCTTCAGATCCAAGCTAGCAAAATCTATTAAAAGACGAAACGGACTTGTTTAAAATCAAATTCAAGGATCCTATTTTATTGAAACACAATTATTTTGTGATCGACAATAGCCAAGAATTTACAAGCATCAGGAGCTATGCATATGCTAACATACGAACTAATATAGTCTACAATTAAAATCAATTACACAGTCCAATCGTACAATCTGGTTGAACAGTCCTATTATATGCAATTAAGATCACATATTATTACTATACAATCCAACATGTGTACTACAGGTATGGAAAGAAATTAAACTTGAAATCAACATGAGGAATCGGTCATTTATTCAGCAATTCGAATACAACTTTGGATTTGGTCCTTTATACATTCAAAGTTGAAGAATACCTAGAATTACAATGAAACAAAGGAGAAGAAAGAGTTCAACAGTAGTTCAGTAGCAGTTCAACACAGAAAATCAGAGGCTTAAAACTCAGAAGGCAATGTCCAAAAACCAACACCAAATTCAACCAATGAAACACCAAAACAGTTCAAATACACCCAAAAATAACACAGGTTTGAACCCAGGACACTTTTGTAACTTCAACAACTGAAAGTTGCGTTAAGAGATGAAAATTGATGACTAGAACTTAAAAATCGACCTAGAGAATTCAATGTAACATTGTTTCAACACTGAGAGTTAAGATATTTGATCTTCTTTGGATTTGAAATTCAAGTTTAAATACCAGAACTTACAGAAAATATTTTTGGGAATTTTAAGATGATGGAAATTTTTGGGGAATTTTTCAGGGTTTTCAAAACTTGTTCAATAAGGCAATGATATGTCTTTTTATAGGCAAGGCTTGTGGAAACCTTCCAATTCTTGTTTTACCTATTAGCCCCTCTTTTATTTTCCATGTTTACTCAATTAGTCCTTTTATTTATGCCTTGTTACTCAATTTACTGCTTTATTGTCTTAAAATTCTAATTGGAACCCCATCTAGAATGTTCTAGGTGTTTCCAAATCAGTTACAACATCACTTATCCAATATAAAATACCTAAATCACCCTTGAATACCCTTGAATTAACTGACTTTGGTTTACTAAACCCAAAGCCCCCCTACCCTGGTAAATATTAGATGCAATGACCATATATAACCAAACCAATTAGGTTAACACTTAAAAACGAATTCTAATTAACAAAATTTCTTAAGGCTAAATTTGTTATTAAACTAACAAACGACAAACTAACAACTAAAATCAAACAAATGGAACTGAAAATGAACTATGAAGAAAGGACAAATAATTAGAATAAAAAATCGAAAAGGTAAAATAATGGCAAACATGGAGTCCTACTTTAAAATTTAACGGGCAATCAAATCCAATTAGAAAACAAAACATATCATCAACACAATTCTAATCCCTAAATCAACCCTAACTTAGCAAAAGAAATACTGAATATGAACGATAACAAAAATTGAAAACTATGTATTAAAGGAAATATTTACAAATAAAGAAGGAAAGAAAAATAAGAAAACTCATTGTTTTTTAAGCCTCACATCGACTAGCCTCGAATCTTGTCCGCAAATAGTGTTATATGCTTGTTCTTGCCAAGAACAAGCACATAGCATTATTTTGGGGCCTATTCGAACACGGATTAACCTTGGAAATTTGATCCAGTCTCCGAAAAAACCCTAGATCTAAAAATTGAGGGATACAAGCTGGGTTTGAGGAATTTCGGTTACGGATTCGGGGAGAGGAGGGTGAGAAGGCTATGGGTTGTGATTTTCGGTGAGATTTGAGGTGGCGCCGCCACCGGACAACAAAGGCGGCAGCTAGGGTTCATGCATTCAAATAAAGATTCGAGGAGTTTGAAGGGGTTTCTAGGAGAACTAAAAATGGATTGGTAATGGGAAGGATGAGAGGAAACGATGGTGTATTATTGGGAGTGATCGAAAAGGTTTGTGTTGTTGCCACCGGCGGGTTCGACAGAGGATACTTCTCTAGGGTTTAGGAAGGGGAGTCTGAGAGAGACAACAGAAGGTGTAGGGTAAGGGGGTTCCGACATTTAAATAGTAAATGACCCCAAGTTCTGGTCCGTTGGATCAGCAAAACATAGACGTTTAGGATTTTTTTAAATCCGAACGTTGTCGTTTCGATGTCTGGGGAGCTGGACCGGGTCGGACGTTTGGGCCTTGGGGGGTATGGACGGGTTAAGCTTGGGCTGCTATTAAAATTGGCCCAAAACATGGGTCTTTTATTAAGGGGACCAAATTTAAAATTTTTTTCTTTTCCTTTTATAATTTTAAATGCTAAATTAATTAAAACCTAATTTAAAAACTGAAATTAATCTATTCATTTCCTCAAAATTTGTTAAATCCTAATTTTCAAGGGAAATCCGAAAATTAAAGAACTAAAAATGCAAAAGAGCTAATTTTATTTATTTTTGCAATGTCAATTAACTAATAAACCTAAGAAAATATAAAATTGGGTCCTAAATGCAAATGTGCCATTTTTGTATTTTTATGAATTATATAAATTAAAAAAATGCAAAAAAATGCAAACAAGCAAATCATGCAATTAATTCCTTAAATATTAAAACATTAAAAGAAAATTCCTAATTTTAAGAATTTTATAGGAATATTTCAAGCCAGGCAAAACTCACGTGTTCAAAGATGCCCCTCTTTGCCTGGAAACACGAAGGGGTTCGGTCAAATATAAATGAGCAACATGAGGGATTTTTGCCTGCTCAACACTCCAGGAGATGCATTTTTAAAATTGTCTGACCGAACCCTGATTCAAAGGTTGCCCACATATCCTTGGCTATAAAGAAATCAGGTCAGTGTAGTTCTAGAAGTTTTGGTAGCTGGGACTACCAGGAGCTGTGATTTCACTGCTGATGTTGCTACTACTGCTTGCTGACCTCCTTATTACACCAAAAAGGAAAATTAAAAGCTATGCTAGCTATTTCCTATCAGTTATGGGCTACAAGATTCCTATCTATAAACTTCTTGAAGCTTGATCTTGAGTCTTAGCTGATTCTCTTGTGGACCGCGACCTGAATCTTGATGGTCATTCAGTTGTAGGAGCAGGTTCTTTCTTCAGCATTGAAGCAAAGCTGGACATGCGAAACTTGTGATTTTGAATCAAATTTGAGCAGTCCACATCATTCTTTTTCAATCACTCTAAGTTCAACTCTTGTTCGTTTCTTCTTTTCCTTTATTCTGGTTTGAGATTCGCTCTATCGGTCATCTCGAATCCTGTGCTTTGAGGTAAAACCTGTTCAGACACCAAAACCAACAAACAAAAAAAAATTTCTGCCTCAGTTTTCACTGGAAAAATTTCATGAGTTAATTGCAACACAAATCTAAGCTATTTCTTTATTGAAAACAATAAAAGTCAGGATTATTTATCTTTCGAAAGGATTGCCAAGTTATGCAGGCAGATGGCCGGGTTATGCCGGGAAAGAAAAAGGATCCTTGCTGGGGATAAGAGGAGGATCCATAGGTTATACCAGGATAGGAATAAAAGAGTCCCTGTTGGGGGTGAAAAGGAAAATCCGTAGGTTATGCCAGGATGAAATGAAAAAGATTCTTGGGTTATACCAGGGAGATCCGCAGGTTATGCCGGGGTAGGAAGAAAAAGGTTCCTAGGTTATGCCAGGTGGTCCGCGGGTTATGCCGGGATAGGAAGAAAGGTGCTCCTAGGTTATGCCAGGGACATCCAAGGTTATGCCGGGATATGAAAAAAGGCTCTTGGGTTATGCTAGGGGGATCCACGGGTTATGCCAGGATAGAAAGAAAAGACTCCTAAGTTATGCAAGGGAGATCCACGGGTTATGCCGGGATAGGAAGAAAATGGCTCCTGGGTTATGCTAGGAGGATCCACCGGTTATGCCGGGATTGGAAGAAAAGACTCATGGGTTATGCCAGGGGGATCCACAGGTTATGCCGAGATAGGAAGAAAAGGCTCCTAGGTTATGCCAGGGAGATCTATGGGTTATGCCGGGATAGGAAGAAAAAGGCTCCTGGGTTATGCCAAGGAGATCCACGGGTTATGCTGGGATAGGAAAAAAAGGCTCCTGGGCCATGCCAGGGAGATCCGCCGGTTATTCCAGGATAGGAAGAAAAAGTTTTCTAGGTTATGCCAGGGGGATGCACGGGTTATGCCAGGATAGGAAGAAAGGGCTCATGGGTTATGCCAGGGAGATCCACGAGTTATGCCACGATAGGAAGAAAAAGGCTCATGGGTTATACCAGGGAGATCCTCATGCTATGCTAAGATAGGAAGAAAAAGGCTCTTGGGCTATGCTAGGGAGTTCCACGGGTTATGCTGGGATAGGAAGGAAAAGTATCCAGGGTTATGCCGGGGAAGAAAATAAAAAGACCCTCAGGTTATGTTGGGGATAAAAGGAAATGACCCTCGGGTTATGCCGGTGAATGAAAGAAAAGGGTCCTCAGGTTATGCTAAGGTGAAAGGAAAATGAACCTCGGGTTATACCAAGGAAAGAAGGAAAAGTGTCCTCAGGTTATGTTGGGGATAAAAGGAAAATGACCCTCGGGTTATGTCGAGGAAGAGAAAAAAAGACCCACAGATTATGCAGGGGATAAAAGGAAAATGACCCTTGGGTTATGCCGGGGAAGAGAAGAAAGACCCTCAGGTTATGCTGGGGATAAAAGGGAAGTGACCCTCGGGTTATGCCGGGGAAGAGAAGAAAAGAAAAAGACCCTCAGGTTATGCTGGGGAGAAAAGAAAAATGACCCTCGGGTTATGCCGGGGAAGATATGAAAAGAAAAAGACCCTCGGGTTATGCAGGGATAGAGAAGAAAAGAAAAATACTCTCACGTTATGCCGGGGAGAAAGGAAATGATCCTCGGGTTATGCTAGGGAGAAAGGGAAATGGTCCTCAGGTTATGCTGGGGAGAAAGGAAAATGAACCTCGGGTTATGCCGAGGAAAGAAGGAAAAGGGTCCTTAGGTTTGGAGGGATGGAGTTAAGGATTGGGGGCCCTATGCTACCATGATTTTTTGTGATTCCCCCTTTTCTTCTTTTTTTTTTAATTAAAACCGGAGGAAAATATTTGGAGGAAACTTTCCTTTTGGGCTGATTGTTGCGTTGAAGCTATTCCTAACTCCTGCGCATTTCTTTTGAGATTGCACCTGCTTTTTCCCAGTTGCTCGAATTGAACCTGTTTTAGTTTGTAAACAAAGAGCGATTGTTAGTTTGAACCGGTGGTTTGTTTTGTGGCCTTGAATTCTTGATCTCGACCTTGCTTTTGTTAAGAACGTCTTATTTTCCAGTCTTTTCCTTGATGGTTGGCCGGTGGAACTCAACTTTCAGATTTATTTTGCCTTCGTAGGCCTTTCACTTGTGATTTATTTACCCCAACTTCCATTTCAGAACCCTTGGCTACCTTGGCTTTTAAAACATTTGCCGAAACAGTTAGCCAGGTGGGACTCAACTTTTTCAATTTCATTTGCCTTTATAGGCACTTCTAATTGATTTTCTCCTTCTAAGAGTTTCATTTTGAAGTATCGGCCACCATGGCTAGTCGGGGTTGATTTGATACCCCTGGCAAGAATGGGTGCCTTTTGCACATTAGCTCGTGTCAAACAAGAGCCCTGTAAATCAGTCTTGCTATCCCTTCTTCGTCTTAGTTTGGAACGGTGTTAGACCGAAATGGATTCAAAGAAAACGAACAATGGAATAGATAATGAGTTTCAAAATAATAAGTGCCCATTTTGGGGAAAGGGAAGAGGGACTTATCTGGAGTACATACAGACTTCAATGAACATGACATGCCCTTTGGACTAGATGCCTGATCTGTGTAAACCATCCAAATATCAGAAATTCATCACTACTTTTGTTTCAAAACTCGAGAAACCTTGCCAGACTTTGTTGATGTCGGTGACTGCGAGGATCTTTTCGATCAATGGGGCTATTTGCAGATTTCCACTAGCTGACCTTCCTCAATTCACTTCTCACAATTGCTTCATGGTGCCCATGTGGGTTTTCACTAACAAGACACTCTCATTTTGATTGATTTTTTTTGCTTACCATCGCCTTATGGTGCCCGTGTGGGTTTTAACCAATAAGACTCTCTCATTTTGATTTTTCTCTTCTTACCATCGCTTGACGGTGCCCGTGTGGGTTTTCACCAAAAGACTCTCTCATTTTATTTTATTTTTTCAATTCGGATTACATCGGATCCAACTATCCTTGAGCATTCTCACTGATTGATCGGAAGGACTTGAACAGGGTTTGGGTAAAAAGGATTTGGATTGAGTTACAACTTTGGAACCTTCTGGTGGGCTCACCGCCGAGCCAATACATCATAGGCCCCAGTTTTATTTTTTGGGGACTTTGAATTTTTATTTTGGTGTGACTAAACCCTACAGAGAGGCTGCCTACGTATCCTTTCGGAATCAAGTCAGACGTAGTTCGTGAGTTTTTCCTAAACTATTTTTGTTTTGTTTTTCAATTTAATCACTTTTTTTCATTTTGTTGTTTGTTTTCTCTCTCTTTTTTGTTTTCGTTGGCTTTTCTCTTGTTTTTTCCTTCTTATTCTTTTTTTCTTCCATTTTCAATAATACTTTTAGATTCCAAAGAGGGTAACCAACGAATGGGAGCCGGCTCAAAGGGTTTGCAAAAGGTTGATAGTGTTTGGGTAGCGAGAATGAGAGCCTTTGTCATCCCAACTAAAGAATATTATAACTATATGGAGGATCAAACATAGTACCTTTTCAGTGCATTTGCATTGATAGTTGTTTCAGGGACATTTCCTTCGATGCACCCCAAGTACAACACACTTTTTCGGCATTACTTCTGTTGTAGTGTATAGACCTTTCAAATTCTGTAATCAATTGTCCTTCAGTTGTTCAAACTCTTTGCTTTGTTTCTTCAAATTTATCTTCTTTGCATTTCGACTATTGATTCATTATTTCAAAGTCTGACAGCGTTTTGGGATCTGGGCCTGAAGTCCGCAAGCATGTCTTGTTATTGAAATCTGCATTTAACAGAAGAGAATAGGAAAATCGCAAGATTACGAAAAGAGACATTCCTGGACAATGAAATTTTAATTTCCTTTGATTGTTTTTTGATTTTTGATTTTGTTTTTTCTGACTTTTTTTTTTATTTTGGGTTTTTTTTGAGTTCTTTTTTTTTTGAAAAAGGGTTTATATCGGAAAGTAAGACAGTAAAGGAAAACATCCGGATCACACCCTGAGGTAATCCGGACGTAGAAAGGATAGCAAGACTAGCTAGCGAGACTCCTATTTGGTTGGATGCTTTCATGCTTGGCGACCACTTTGTGGCTTTCCTTCTGTCTCGACAATAGTTGCAATGGACCTGAGTGCCAGATCGAATTCCTTATTTTCACAAATCATTCCGACTGTTGGCCCGTTGTTGTGGGCATGCAACGGGTTGTTCATTACATTAGAAGCATCTTCATCCCGAAAAAATGAATCTTTCAGCTTCAATAAAATCTTTAACTGCCCTTTTGAGGGTCCAACAGTCCTATGTACTGTGTCCCACTACTCCAGAGTGGTATTCACAACTAGTATGAGCTCGATATGAGGGGGACTGGGGGTTTGGTCGGTTTGGGGCCACTGGCTCCAATAGATTTAGCCTGATTAACTTTTGGAACAAGCTTGAATATGATTCAGCGATAGGGGTGAACTGACTCTTTCTGAAAGGCTCTCTTGGGCAAAGATTGTATTGGGGATTATTTGGTTGAGGATTATATGGAGCTTGGTAAGGAGGGGAATTTCTAAGCGGTGGAGCTCGGTTTTGTGTATAATGTTGTGGCTGGGTGTAAGATTACACGCTCATCACCGCATGGGGAGGTTGTGCCACGGCATAAGCGGCATCTGAAAAGGGAAAATAGTATGGTGGAACGATAGGAGGCACATATGATTGGCTGAATGACCGGCGGGCCACCCTCGAGCTTGAAATCATCATGACTCCCTCTTCATTCCTATTTTTTTATTGAACCTTTCGAACTATTCTGAGCAAACTGTGATGTGGCCTTAAAAACGGCATGACTCAAGATTTGACTCGTTTTCAGACCGTTTTCAACCATTTCCCCAATTTTGATAGCCTCGGCGAATGGTTTACAACCGACATCATGTTCTGGAAGTAGTCAACCTCATGAGCTTGCAGAAAAACCGTTACCATTTAAGTTTCATCCATTGGAGGCTTTACCCTAGCAGCTCGCTCACGCCATTTGATGCATATTTGCGAAAGCTTTCCTCAGTTTTCTTTTTCAAATTAGACAGTACTTGAACTGGTGGACAAAATCACGAGCATATCGTCCCACACATGCCAATGAGTAATTTCTTGATCCGTATACCACTCAAAAGCGACTCTGGTAAGGCTTCCCCAAAATAGGCCATTAGCAGCTCCTCATTTCCCTCAGTACCCCTCAAGTGGTTACAATATCGTTTCAGATGAGCAACCAGCTCTCCGTGCCCGTCATACTTCTCAAATTTTGGAATCTTGAAGCCGGGTGGTAAGTGGACATGGGGAAACATACATAGGTCAGACTATGAGACACTCTTTTGACCACTTAGACCTTGCATGTTTTTCAAGCTTTGTTCCAGGCTTTTCATCTTCCGAGCCATTTCCTCTTGCTCGGGATTTTTAACAACTTTTCCTTGCCTCGCTGAGAGATCATGTCGCGAAGGTTGAGTGAGAGAGTATGGGGTAACATGTGCTATTCCTGACTGAAGTTGTGGACCCTGAAATGTGAACATTCGAGGCTGTGCCTTCGAATCCGGTGCCTCGGGTCAAAACACAAAAGGTATGCCAGGAGCATTGGAGGGTGTCCACATGGGAAGAGCGGGTTAGGCACAGGGGTGTTGGTTGCCTAACTTGACCTGGGGACCAACTCGGGGAACCCACGGACTGCACTTGGCGGTTCCCTACCATTAGACTAGGCGTCCCACATTTCCATTACGCGGAGACGCAACATCTTATTCTCTTCAGCACCTGTTGATTCTAGTGGAAGAATAGCCAATGCCGGGCTATCCTCAGGACTAATGACTGGTAGATTGCTACCGGAGTCCATCTATGCAATCGGATCTTTGTGAAGGAGGGGAGGCTAGACTACCAATAAAACCAACCATCAAAACTTGGCTTTTTGCACACGCGACAACCTTGTTAGTTTTGAGATGCTTAATAGATAGGAAATCACATGTTTGGATGCAATGCACCTAAGCAGTTAAATATTTCAACCATGTGTTTGAACGGTTGCATGTTTCATCTCTCCCTTAACTAATCACTCTTGATTTTCTCATTTGCCGCTCTTTTATTACTATCTTTTCTCTCTTTTTGTTCGTCACTCTTTTATTTCTTGTCGCCCTTTTGTTTTCTTTCTTTTCTTCACTTTTTTCACTCAATTTTCTTTCTCTGATTTTTTTCCAAGTTTATTTTTCACTCAATTTATTTATGGCTATGATCGGATCTAATGGGGATTGCTTACGTCTCATGACCCCGCATTAATTAGATCTTGCGTAGCTCGGAAAGATTAGGAATCGAGTAAACATCAGCTATTTTCTTTTTCTTTTTCGAGTTTTTATAAAAGTTAAAGCATTAAAATTTTAAGGCAAGGAAAAAAAAATCTCCTTTTGGATCTGATTTTTTCTTTTGGACTTTCTATAAAAACATGCCTTAAAAGAATAACGGCAACTTTCAATGAATTTTTTATTTTTCTTTTTATTTTTGAAAGAAAGACTTCTAAAATTTCTGTTTCTTTGATTGGAAAGGAAGATTGTTTTTATTTTATTTTATTTTGGAATTTTCATTTGTTTTCTCTTTTTCTTAAGAAGAAAGAAAATATTTTTTTTTGGTTTTGGATGTTGCCTCTTCATTTTCGAAAAAGGAAGTTTTAAGAAAATATTTTGGATTTCTAAATATTTGTTTATTTACAAAAGCTCTTCCAAAGAAAAGCAATATCTTTTTTTTTTTATTTCAGTTTTTGGACTTCAATTTTCAAAAGTTTTATGAACATTTACAAAATAAAGACATCTAAAGAGTATTCATTTTTGGATTTTTGTTCAGATTTTTCCTTATTGATTTTCCCTCTTTTTTTTGAAAGAATATTTCGAAATGAAGGAATACCGTATTTTGGAATCTTGATTTTTATTGATTTTTCTTTATTTGTATGAAAGACATTAGAAAGAAGGAAACCATACTTTGAGTTTTAACAACCTTTTTGTTTTGAATTTTCTAAGGGAATAATTTTAGAAGAAGGAACTAAAGAAAAATATTTTTGGAGTTTTTAAAAAAAAATTGATTTCCATATTTTTGGATTTTTTTGAAAACTTTTTTTGAAATACGAATTTTCTTTTCAATTTTCGAAAGAAGAATGAAAAATAATTCTTGAATTTGAATATTATTTTTCGAAATTTGAGAGAAAACCTTCTAAAGAAGAAACGATATTTTTGCTGGATTTTTTTTTTTGCATTTGATTTTTTTGCATTTATTAAGACATATTTTTGAATCTTAAATTTTCTTATGAAATTAGAAAAAAAATATTTTTGTACTTTTTAAATTTTAGTATCTAAGAGAAAGACTTTCCAAAGAAGGACGTATTTTTTTTTAGATTTTTTAAAATTGGGGTCGGAACCGATGAGGTTTACCTACGTATCTCCCATCCAGTGAGAATCTGACCCGCGTAGTTCAGGTAAAATGTTTGGTGAAAACTAAATTTGATAAAAAGTCTCTTTTATTGCAGCATTTTGGTACTATTTGAACATTGATTTTCCGAAATAGGTGGTTACTCTCATTTAGCCCTAACAATGCTATTTTCTTAGTTTTCTCTCCTTATCCGCAAGCCGGTCAACATGCAAATCCAAAGCAAATAAATGCACAGTAACACGTATGATACATCAGGATGGTCTTTTCATTTTAGGTCACCTGTCCTAGACTAACCCAACCCATGTGTTGAGTCCTCTAAGTCAAATTCACGTGATGCAAACAAACGTTCCCACTATGGATCCAGCATGAGGTTTTGTTATACTAGGTTTAAACCCTGGGTTTATTGTTCTAGACCTGGCTTACACGAGCAGACAACTCGAGCTGAAGGGGGGCAGCATACTGGGGATACATAAGCTCGTTGGTTTAGCAACTTATCCGAACCTCGTTCTAAATGGGATATGACTCTAAACAGAAGAAAAGCTACACGAAATGCACCCTTCTCCATGATGTAGAAGACTCAGAGAGAGGGAGGGATTCAAAACAGTTTATACATACAACTCATCCAATATCAAAGCGGTAAAGCATTTACCACATATAGCATTGAACGCATATTAAAATCAGAAAAGCCAAATATAATCATTATACTAAGCTCGAATTCTTGAACCCTGAACCAGAGATTTTGGGTTCTATTTCTCTAGCAGAGTCTCCAGAGCTGTCATACCTCCTTTTTTACACAGCTACCCCAAAGAATTAAATATATAAGGGAGTTTTTCCATTTCAAGTGACATTACTCGAAATAGGATTATTTATTTATTTAGAGTCGTCACTTGGGATAGGCTTGGCTTTTGGTGTCCCAAGTCACCGGTTTGTTTTGAATCCCAAATAGAGAAAATTTTTGACTTCCAAAATGGAGTCTAAGAACCTGAAATTCTAAGTATGGAATTCTGTTGACCCTAGGGAAGGTGTTAGGCACCCTCAGATCGCGTGGTACTAGCACGGTCGCTTAAACTATTATAATCGGATAAAATTCTTATTTTAATACATGTTCATCTTATAGTGAAATTTTAAATTATTTACCGCTTTTAATTGAATTTTTTAGGAATGTGAACGTCGTTTAAAACATATCTTGGATTGTGTTACATGAAATGTACCTGGATACGAACCACATTTTATCCAACGTTTTGGGATTTGGATTTGCATCACATGAAATGCACACCCGTATTTAGGAAGGTAAAATTATTAGAAGACGCGCCTAATGCGACTAACGTAATATCATCTTTGTGGGAAGCTGTGAAGTTTGCTATACGACATGTCCCGAATTTCTAGGTATTTTAATATAAGCATTTAAAGTGGGCCACACAATATATGGGTTTTATTTTGCACGGCATACCTCGTTTTATTACTTAAAGGCCAATATAGAGCAAACTAGAATTTTCTATTGAATTTGTCTCTAATATAGCTCTAATTAATTAGCGTTGTTAATTGGCTATTTATTAGAAAGTGTTCGAAGAATTTGGACCTCAAGCTCAAGCCCACATTTGAACAAGAGGATAGCCTCTTATTTCAAGTATGCTGTCTAGCTTGGAAATGCCAAATCCTTCATTATGAATTTAAACCTCCGGACCCTATGCAAGCTTAGGTCCTTGACGTTGGTTTTTTGACCTTGGCCTAGCAGCCTAAGGCAAAATCATCGGTGACGACTACCGGCCTTTGGGCCTCAAGGCAGGTCCAATTGGGAAGAATAATAAGGCCTGGGATGAGGCAAGGCATCTAAATATTGTGGCTTAACACAAGTAGTATGGGCTATCAGCCTTGGGCTTATGAGTCAGGCGAAACAAAATTATTGGAACAACTTTAAATAACTCAGACCCATCGATTGGAATAACACACAGAAGGCAACGTTCAAATGTTGTACATTTACCAATTTAAATCTAATTATTCTCTTCAGATCTAACCTAGGAAAATCTTTTAAAAGACGAAACTGACTTGCTAAGCATCAAATTCAAGGATCCTATTTATTGAAACACAATTATTTTCTGATCGACAATAGCCCAGGATTTACAGGCAGCAGGAGCTATGCATATGCTAACATACGAACTAATATAGTCTAAAATTAAACTCAATTACACAGTCCAATTATACAATCTGGTTGAACAATCCTATAATATGCAATTAACATCACATGCTATTACTAAAAAATCCAACATGTGAACTACAGGTATAGAAAGAAATTAAACTTGAAATCAATATGAGGAATTGGTCATTTATTCAGCAATTCGAATACAACTTTGGATTTGGTCCTTTACATATTCAAGTTGAAGAATACCTGGAATTACAATAAAACAAAGGAGAAGAAAGAGGTCAACAGTAGTTCAGCAGCAGTTCAACACAGAAAATCAGAGGCTTATAAACTCAAAAGGCAATATCCAACAACCGACACCAAATTCAACCAATGAAACACCAAAACAGTTCAAATACACCAAAAAATGACTCAGATTTAAACCCAGGACACTTCTGTAACTTCAACAACTGAAAGTTGAGCTAAGAGATGAAAATTGATGACTAGAACTTAAAAATCGACCTAGAGAATTTAATGTAGCAGTGTTTCAACACTGAGAGTTCAGATTTTTTTATCTTCTTTGGATTTGAAATTCAAATTTAATACGAGAACTTGCAGAAATTTTTTTTGGGAATTTTAAGAGGCTGCAAATTTTTTGGAAATGTTTCAGGGTTTTCAAAACTTGTTCAATAAGGCAATGGTATTCCTTTTTATAGGCAAAGCTTAGGGCAACCTTCCTATTCTTGTTTTACCTATTAGTCCCTCTTTTATTTTTCAGATTTACTCAATTAGTCCTTTTATTATGCCTTATTACTCAAGTTACTGCTTTATAGTCTTTAGATTCTGATTGGAACCTCATCTAGAATGTCTTAGGGGTTTCCAAATCAGTTACTGCATCACTTTACCAATATGAAATACCTAAATTACCCTTGAATTCCCTTGAATTAACTGACTTTGGTTAACTAAACCCAAACCCCCTACCCTGGTCAACATTAGATGCAATGACCAGCTATAACCAAACCAATTAGGTTAACAATTAAAAACTAATTCTAATTAACAAAACTTCTTAAGGCAAAATTGGTTATTAAGCTAACAAACAGTAAACTAACAACTAAATCAAACAAATGGAACTGAAATGCACTATGAAGAAAGGCAAAATAATCAGAACAAAAAATTGAAAATGTAAAACAGTGGCAAACATAGAATCCTAAGGTTAAAATTAAGCAGTCAATCAAATCCAATAAGAAAATAAAACATATCATCGGCACCAATATAAACCCTAAATCAACCCTAACTCAACAAAAGAAATACTGAAGATGAATGAAACCAATAATTGAAAACTATGTGTTAAAGGAAATATATACAAATAAAGAAGGAAAGAAAAATAAGAAAACTCACTATTTTTTAAGCCTCACATCGACTGGCCTCGAATCTGATCCCCAAATAGTGCTATATGCTTGTTCTTCCCAAGAACAAGCACATAGCATTATTTTGGGACCTATTAGAACACGGCTTAACCTTGGAAATTCGATCCAGTCTCCGAACAAAACCCAAGATCTAAAAATCCAGGGATTCAAGCCGGGTTTGATGGATTTCGGTTTGGGATTTCGGGAGAGGAGAGTGAGAAGGCTATGGGTTGTGATTTCTGGTGAAATTTGAGGTGGCGCCTCCACAGAAGAACAAACGCGGGAGCTAGGGTTCGTACATTCAAATGAATATTCGGGGGAGTTTGGAGGGGTTTTGAGGAGAACCAAGCATGGATTGGTAATGGGGAGGATGAGAGTAAACGGTGGTGTATTTTTGGGAGTGATCGGAGTGGTTTGTGTCGTTGCCGTCGGCGGGTTCGACAGAGGATATTAGGGCGGATGGCTTCTCTAGGGTTTAGGAAGGGGAGTCTGAGAGAGATAACGGAGGGGGTACGGTAAGGGGGCTCCGACATTTAAATAGTAAAGGACCCCAAGTTCTGGTCCGTTGGTTTAGCAAAACATAGACGGTTAGATTTGTTTAAATCCAAACGGTGTCATTTCGATAGCTGGGGAGCTGGACCGGGTCGGACATTTGGGCCTTGGTGGGTGTGGACGGGTTTGGCTTGGGCTGCTATTAAAATTGGCCCAAAACATGGGTCTTTGATTAAGGTGACCAAACTTAAAAACTTTTTTTCTTTTTATTTTATTGTTAATTTCTATGTTAATTAAAACCTAATTTAATCTACCCATTTTCTCAAAATTCGTTAAATCCTAATTTTAAAGGGAATAATCAGAAAATTTTAAAAATAAAAATGCAAAAGAGATACTTTTAATTATTTTTGCAATGTCAATTAACTAATAAACCTAATAAAATACAAAATTTGGTCCTAAATGCAAATGTGCCACTTTGTATTCTTATGAATTATATCAATTAAAAAAATGCACAAAAATGCAAACAAGCACAAAATCATGCAATTAATTCCCTAAAAATTCAAACAATAAAAGAAAAATCCTAACTTTAAGTATTCTATAGGAATATTTCAAGCGAGGCAAAAATCACGTGCTCACACTAACAAAGACCAGGGGCCAAGCATTTCCGAAAGAAAAAGAAACAAAAAGGAAAAGCTAACAAGACTAGTGACAAAACAAACTCAAGTATATGAAAGAAAAGAACGACACAAAAGGGAAGGAGCAAACTTACTAGGTCAATGCTTGAAACCTATGGCAACTCGAACCTCTGATTTTGTCCTTTAATAACATTAGTCGTTTGTTCTTAGTACAACAATAAAATAGCATTATCAGAGGACAAAACTAGTGCTGAGAAAGATTGAGGCAAAAACCTAAAAACCTCCATGCACAGGTGAGACCTTCAAACTAAGATTCGAACTGTCTGAGCTTGAATAGAGGGAAACTAAGTTAAGATTGAAGAAGAAGGAGCCATGGGGATTCCGGGGTGTTAGTTTAGGGTGACTTAGAAGCGACGCCGCCGGACACGTCGGAGGAATCAATGGCAACGCCCTAGGGTTTCAAAGATATGAGAGGTTTGGGAGAGTTTTGGGGAAAACCAATGGCATATGCGAGACGAGGAGGTCAAGGCGAGCCTATGGTGTAAAAATGGAGGTAATTGGAGGATCGCCGCTTGTGGAGGCAATTTTCGGTCGACGGTTCATGGTGGTGGACGGCAGGGTTAAGTATGGTCTTTGTGAGAGGTGATAGAGACGAGGGGTAGGGGTTTTGGGGGGAGGGGGTCCGTTTGGACGTATATATACCTAGGGTTGATCACGTCTGAGTCGTTATATCTTGAATCCTAGACGACTAGAATTAGTTTAAGAAAAATGGCGTCGTTTCAATTTATGGGGGCGGACCGGGTCTAGGGCGGTTCAGGCTTCAATTTGGATGGGTTTGAGGTTTTGAATTGGGCCTGTATTTTGGATTTTGAAGAATCAGCCCAAATTGGGTCTCTCATTAAGACCACACTCTTTTGATTCCTTTTTCTTTTCTTTTTATTTTTTTAATTAAAAACTCCTTTTCTTTTCAAATTCAAATAAAATGTAATTTAAAATAATAAAACCAAATTAACCTACCCAAAATGCTAATTAATCCTAAATATTGATTATCACAAACAATTAAAACAAATTGGGAGAAAAATCACCTAAAATCAAAGTTAACATTAAAGGTGCAAATTAAACTATTTTTTTTATTTTTGATATAAAATGACTAATTGCTAATTAATTATTGAAACAATGCCAAAATAACTTCTAAATGCATGTGTAACACATATTTTGTATTTTTCACTACTTAAGATGCACAAACAAAATACAAACAATTAACAGAAAATGCAACGAAAATCCACAAAATTGCAAATAAACAAAAGAAACTATTTTGGTTTTGAATTAATGGGAGTAATTCATATAGGGCAAAAATGACATGCTCACGTTAATGGTTCAGATCTCAGATATTAAGTGCATTTGTTTTTAAAGTCTGAATTTTAACTATTAAGATCTTAATTACTAAGTGTTTTTTTTTTACTTCACAACCACTTGATGGGTTTAAATAGATCTGCATAATTAAGATCTATGATAGAGACTTAATTTCATTTAGATGCTATCACATATTAATTATTAACTTCCGCCTCCGCCTACCATTATGAATATGTATTTACTGTGAAAATGGAAACAATAATTACCTTTGATTATAAGGTTCTAATAATACGTGATCTAATTTTTATTCTAGTTGTTAAGCAATGGATGCTAAGTAAAAGGTTAGAAATCAGGATTATAGCTTATAGACGGTATGAAAATCAAACTAAATGGCTGGAAATCGGGGGTCTCGAGCTGCCATTTATTGGGCCTCGGGGTCGAGCTGGATGGCCGATTTAGAGCAGTCGAGAGTGTGATAAAATTATGAGAGCTATGATGATAAATAGAACACAGTGAATATAAGAAAATGAAGAAATGAAATAAAGAGAATGCGCTAGAGAGCAGAGAGAATGTTCTTATATATTTAGTATTGAGCATCGGATCCTTACAAAATGACAAGGACCCCTTTTATATATGAGGGGGAATTCCAACATAGCACACATGCATTAAATACAAAGATGTGGGTTGGTACATCCATTTTATGTCTTGATTTGCTTTTGGGCTAGTCCACTAAGCTTTGTCAGTCTTATTTACGCGCCTTGGGAACTCCCCACTTTTCCATCATAAAGCTGGTTCTTATTGCCTCGAGGTTGATCGCCGAAAGCCCTTCGTAGGTGGGCCTCGACCAAGCTTCGAGCTCTCGAGATGTGCTCACGGGCCATCACAACAATGAAAGATTGATCCCTCCAATTTTACCGTATACAAATATTCCTCGCATTTTATTGAGTGGAATGATGAGAAACGACTTTGATACACATCTCTTTGAACTTATCGGGATGATGTAATACTTATGAAGTAAGCCTTTACGATAACTGAGGCATCCCATTGACTCATCTTTTCAGTGTTGTTCAATGTACTGCCTATTATCTTCTCCAAAGCGATAATATTGCCGCCGATTTAGTTTCTAAAAATGTATTAATTGCACCTGCCGATACGTCTTTTAAAGACATTGATTGTGTTGTTAGTTATACCGTCACTTTCACAACCCAAATTTCCCAACCTCGGGGTCGTGATGGTACCTACTAGTATTGTTGCAAGCAAATCTTAACCACATAAATCATTATCAAATTCTTCTTTAACAAATAAAAAGGCGATAACATGAAAATTGCGGAATTTTAGATAATTAAGCGAAAGATAACCATTAAACATCTGAAATCTGAAAACATTACCGTACTTAAGTCTCAACCACCAAATCCCTGGTGTCATAGTGTCACAGACTATCTAAGACTACTACATACAAGATCTAAAGAAATAACAATTTATTGTTTCTGAAAAAAAGAAAAATGAAACATGGAATAAAGATAGAGGGAGACTCCAGGGCATGTGGACACCTGTAGGTCTACCTTGGATATCCGGTCGACTGAAGGAAGCCCTCCAACTAATGTTGTTGTACTGTACTTGGATCTGTGCAAAACAACATAGAGTGTAGTATCAACACAACTGACCCTATGTACTGGTAAGTGTCTAGCCTCATCTCAGCAAAGTAGTGACGAGGCTAGGATTAGACTACCAACTAAACTTGTGCAGCTCAAATATATATATATATATATATATATATATATATATATATATATATATATATATATATATATATATATAGCGGAAAAGAAATACAACAATTAACCAGTCAATATGAGAGGGGGAGCACGTTGTGGGCACGAAAAAAACTCCGAATAAAAAGCATCATAGCGAAACATCAATAAAGAATTAGAAATCAATAAGTGCACGACATCACTCTTCGTGCTTTTACTCTCCTCCTAACCAATCAATGATATGATAAAAATTTGCACGGCATAACCCTTCGTGCTTTTACTCTCTTTCATCACATATAGTCAATAGAATTGGCACGGAATGGTACATCGTGTGGCATGACATCACCCTTCGTGCTATAACACTCTTTTCTCATAATAGCAAACAACACACGGCATCACCCATCGTGCTTTAACACTCTTCCTGACCCAAACAACAATCACAAACAAGGGGCAAGGGAGTAAACAAATAATGATAGAAATCCCGGCAATGGAACACAATTTAACAGTTAAATCCCCGCAAGGGAACAATAAATAAATCTCAGCATCCCGGCACGGAAGATAATCAACAATGCCATAAACATTCTGGCAAGGGACCAATTTAATAACTATTTCTCTATCTTTTACTTTTACTTAACAATTCGTTTTACCACTTGAGCCATTGCTCCAATGGGTTCAGTCATCTCATATACTGTCAAGTTTTGTAATATACTCGAGCCAGTGCTCCTCGATGTTCAAAGGTCACATTTTCTTCTACTAGCTTTTCACGACTGATAGAAATCATAATCAAGATATGAAAGAAACAATCCATGATATTCGCAATATAAAGACTTACGGTCATGTTAGATACCAACGTATAGATACCCGTCACCATGCTTATACGTCATACTCAACCATTATCACATAGCAAATAGGACTCAACTCCTAATCCCTCAAGCTAAGGTTAGACCAAACACTTACTTTAAACTTCCACAACCAATGCAATCCTCAATAACTGCCTTTCCTTTCCAATTCGGCTCCAATTCAATTGTATCTATACATAAATGACTTCAATACATCAATAAATGCTAAACAATGTGAACCCAATGCCTAATTATAGCTATTCCATCATCCCCCCCCCCAAAACACATAAAATTGCCCCTGAGCTCGTTTGGTCAAAACACGAGGTTCGAACAAAAATCCGACCCATACATCTGATTATATAATTTTTTTCAAAATTCGACCCCAAAACAAGGTCTAAATTAAAATTAATTAAAAAGCCCTAACTATACCTAAATCCCTAATTTTCTACCCTCAATCATATGTTTTAGGCATAGAAATTCATTAGATAAGGATGAAATGGAAGAAACTAGTTAGAGATTACTTATCCCAAGAGATTGTGGTGAAGGAATGCTTCACAAATCGCCCTAAAACTGTGGAGAAGAAAGAGTTTGAAATGTTTTATGAAAATACCGTTTGCATTCTGTTTTAAGTGCTGGGCGACA
The DNA here is from genome assembly GCA_034376525.1 of Nicotiana benthamiana. Taxonomy (NCBI): domain Eukaryota; kingdom Viridiplantae; phylum Streptophyta; class Magnoliopsida; order Solanales; family Solanaceae; genus Nicotiana; species Nicotiana benthamiana. The sequence continues at coordinate 129,082,992 of CM067327.1, forward strand.
GTGTTCATAGCGTTCACGAGAACGCTGTCGCAATCACGAAGGCTGCCAATAATGGACTTACACGATCGTGAGTTCTGCCACGCGTTCACGAAGGGTTGACCCCCTTGACCTTTGCATTCGTGGATAAGCTTATGCGTTCGCATAGAAGAACGACAAAAATCCTAGTCCCCTCCAATTAATGCTATGCGTTCGTGATGAGCAAATCCCCCAAAGCTTCGCCTTCACGACTGTGGCTTTGTGTTCGCGATGACCAATCCACCCTTGTCCCCATTTATCTTACGTGATCGCGAGAGTGACTACGCGATCGCGAAGAACAATAGGCATGAGCACCTATTGCAGATTTTCTGCAATTTTTCCTCAGTTCAAATCTTCCTGAAACACATCCGAAACACACTCGAGCCCTCGGGGCTCCTAACCAAACACACGTACTAGCTCAAAAACATCGTATGAATTTATCAATGCGATCAAATCGCCTGAATAACCTAAAAAATAATGAATCAAACCTCAAATTCATGAATTCTTCCTCAAACTTCATCAAGTTTCAATTTCAGAAATACGAGTCCGAATAACATCAAAGACGTCCATTTTCAACCCAACTTTACAGAAATGACTTAAAATATATATAAGACATGTACCGAGCACCGAAACTAAAATACTGGCCCGTTACCAATGCTTTCTAATCAGATTTCATTTTCAAATTTTCTTAAACATTTCCAGAAAACAATTTTTCAAAAAAATACATTTCTCAGACTCGGGACCTCGAAATTAGATTCCGGGCTTACTCCAATTCCCATATTTTTCTACGAATATTCTGGACCATCAAATCACGGGTTCGGGTGTGTTTTCCCAAAATATTGACCAAAGTAAAATTTATTCATATTAATATCAAAACTTAGCAATTTTTCACATAATTTTATATTTAAGCTTTCCAACTATGCGCCCGGACTGCCCACGCAAAATGGGGCAACTCTAATGGAGGTTTTCAAGGCCTCGGAAGTACAAATTTGGGTCATCACATTCTCTACCTCTGAAATAACCGTTCGTCCTCGAACGGACAGAAGAGAGAAGTACCTGAGTATGCGAAAGGATGAGGGTAACGGCTCCGTATATCGGACTCGGACTCCCATGTTGATGCCTCAGGAGGCTGACCTCTCCACTGAACACGAATAGAAGGAAAACTCTTAAAGCTCAACTGATGAACCTACCGGTCTAGATGAGCCACCGGCTCCTCCTCGCAAGACAAGTCCTTGTCCAACTGGAAAGTGCTGAAATCTAATACGTGGGATGGACCGCCATGATACCTCCGAAGCATGGATACATGAAACAATGGATGCACAGCTGAAAAGCTCGGTGGCAATGCAAGTCTATAGGCAACCTCTCCAACTCGATCAAGAATCTAAAATGGACCAAAGAACCTAGGGCTAATCCTTTCTTCCCAAATCTCATCACGCCCTTCGTAGGAAACCCTTGGAGCAATACCCGCTCACCAACCATAGAAACCACATCTCGAACCTTGCGGTTTGCATAGCTCTTTTGCCCAAACTGAGACGTACGAAGCCTATCATAAATGATCCTATCCTTGTCCAAGGCCTCCTGAACCAGATCCGTACCCAACAACCGAGCCTCTACTGGCTCAAACCATCCAACTGGAGATCAACACCGCCTACCATATAAAGCCTCATAAGGATCCTTCTGGATACTCGACTGGTAGCTGTTGTTGTAGGCAAACTCTGCTAATGGAAAAAACTGATACCACAAACCTCCAAAGTCAATAACACAAGCAAAAAGCATATCCTCCAAAATCTAAATAGTTCGCTCGAAATGACCGTCCGTTTGATGATGAAACGTTGTGCTCATCTCAACCCATGTGCTGAACTCTCACTGAACTACCCCCACAAGCGCGAGGTAAACTGTGTCCCGCGGTCCGAAATGATAAGATATGGGAACACCATGAAGGCGAACAATCTCCCGAATATAGATCTCAGCTAAACTCTCAAAAGAATAGGAGACTGCCACAGGAATGAAATGCGCTGACTTGGTCAACCTATCAACAATGACCCAAACTATATCAAACTTTTTCTGAGTGTGTGGAAGCCCAGTAACAAAGCCCATAGTGATCTTCTCCCACTTTCACTCGGGAAGCTCAATCCCCTGAATCAATCCACCAGGCCTTTGATTCTCATACTTAACATGCTGACAATTCAAACACCATGCCACATATGCCACAAAATCCTTCTTCATTCTACACCACCAATAATGCTGCCGCAAATCTTGATATGTCTTCCGGGTGCCCGAAAGAATAGAATACCGGGAACTATAGGCCTCCTCTAAAATAAACTCTCGAATCCCGTCCACATTGGGCACACAAACTCAACCCTACAATCTCAAAACTCCATCAACATCTAAGGTAACCTGCTTGGCACCTCCACGTTGCACCACGTCCCTAAGGACACATAAATAGGGATCATCAAACTGCCGATCCCGGATACGCTCCAATAATGAAGAACGAGCAACCGTGCAAGCTAACACTCGACTAAGTTCCGAAATATCCAACCTCACAAATCGATTGGCCAAACCCTAAACATCCAAAGCAAGCAATCTCTCGCTGACCGGAATGTAAGAAAGACTGTGCATACTAGCTGACTTTCTACTCAAGGCATTGGCCACTACATTGGCCTTCCTTGGGTGATATAAGATTGTAATATAATAATCCTTCACCAACTCCAACCACCTTATTTTCCTCAAATTCAACTCCTTGTTCTTGAACAAGTACTGAAGACTCTTGTGGCTAGTTAACACCTCATATTGCATGCATAATGATAGTGCCTCCAAATCTTCAACACGTGAATAATGGCGCCCAACTCTAAGTCATGAACTAGATGGTTCATCTCATGAATCTTCAGCTGCCTCGAAGACTAGACAATGACCTTGCCATCCTGCATCAACACTGCACCAAGCCAAATACGTGAAGCATCACAATAAACTATATATAGCCCTGAACCTGTGCAAAAAACCAATACTGGTGCCGTAGTCAGAGCTGTCTTGAGCCTCTGAAAGCTCGCCTCACACTCGTGTGACCATCTAAACTAGGCACCCTTCTAGGTCAATTTGCTCATCAAGGCTGCGATGGATGCAAACCCCTCCACAAACCAACGATAGTAACCTACCAATCCCAAGAAACTCCGAATCTTTGTAGCTGATGCTGGTCTAGGCCAGTTCTTGACCGCCTCAATCTTCTTAGGATCAACCTAAATACCCTCTGTCACTACGACATGACCCAGGAATGCAACTGAAGTCAACTAGAACTCACACTTTGAAAATTTAGCATAAAGGCTGATTATCCCTCAAAGTCTGAAGAACCACCCTGAGATGCTGCTCGTGCTCCTCCTGGCTGCGGGAATATATCAAAATATCATCAATGAAGACTATCATGAACGAATCCAAGTAACGCCTGAACACTCGATTCATCAAATCCATAAAAGTTGCTGGGGCATTTTCAACCCAAATGACATAACCAAGAACACATAATGCTCGTATCAAGTGCGGAAATTTATCTTTGGGACATCGGAAGCCCTAATCCTCAGCTAATGGTAGCGAGGTCTCAAGTCAATCATTGAAAACACCTTGGCACCTTGAAGCTGATTGAACAAATCAACAGTCCTTGGCAGTGGATATTTATTCTTGATTGTTACCATGTTCAATTGCCGGTAATCAATGCACATTCTCATCGAACCATCCTTCTCTTAACAAACAACAGTGGCACACCCCAAGGTGATTCACTAGGTCTAATAAATCCCTTCTTGACAAAATCCTGCAACTGTTCCTTTAACTTTTTCAACTCGGGTGGGGCCATACGATATGCGGGGGTAGAAATGGGCTGAGTGCTCGGAGCCACATCAATGCAAAATATCTCTATCGGGCGGCATGTCCGACATGTCTGAAGGGAAAACATCAGGGAACTCATGAACAACGGGTACCGAATCGATAGAAGGAACCTCGGTACTAGAATCACGAACATATGCCAGATAGACCAAACAACCCTTCTCGATCATACGTCGAGCCTTCACATAAGAGATAATGCAACAGGTAGAATTACTAGGTGTCTCTCTCCACTCTAAATGAGGCATACCCGGTAAAGCTAAGGCCACAGTCTTAGAATGTCAATACAATATAGCATGAAAAGGTGATAACCAGCCCATCCCCAATATAATGTCGAAATCAACCATCTCTTAAAGAAACAAATCTACACGAGTGTCAAGGCCCCCCAATCATTACTATGCAAGAACAATGGACTCGATCGACCATAATAGAATCACCCACCAGTGTAGACACATAAAAAGGAACACCTAATGCATAACTAGGCAAGACCAAGTACAGGGCAAAATAGGATGAAACATACGAATACGTTGACCCCGGATCAAACAACACCGAAGCTCCTCTATCACAAACTAGAACCGTACATGTAAGAACTACGTCTAAAGCCTTTGCCTCGGGCCTAGCCTAAAGGGCATAACATCGGGGCTGGGCCTCACCACTCTTATCTACCTATCTGGGACGGCCTGCAGCTGGCTGGCCTCCACTTCTAGCAGTCTGAGCTCCACCTCTAGGACCTCTACCTCCACCTCTAGCACCTCTACCCCCACCTCTAGCTGACTGGGCTCCTGTGGAACATCTAGTGCTTGTACCATAACACGAGAACCTTGATGTTGTGTGCTACTCAATGCTTGAGGGTAAAACCTTGCAATGTGACCCGGATTACCACAAGTGTAACAAGCCCTCGGCTGCTGAAACTGCAGGCCTATCGACCTAAATGACCACATCGAAAACTCTGAAGCGGTGGTGCACTGATAGGAGCTGGTGGTGCACTATAGGAATGTTGATCAAAATACTGCCGGCGAGAACCGTGACCATCTAGAGCACCATGAGAAACCTGCAGTGATGACTGGTAAGGCCTAGGAGGAGTAATGGCTTCTTAGGTCCTATCTTCTTTTGGTGGAGGTCCTCGAGATCGGGTACCATCTCAGGACTTGTAGTGATATTAATGGCTTCTTGGAGCCTATCTTTTTTTGTGGTGGAGGTCCTCCACCACTTCAATATTAACGCTTTTGCCCAAATTCATTCTCCAGTTCTCTAGTTTTACCACAATTATGACTGGTACATCAAGATCTGTTCGACCAGGAGGAGAGAGTTCTGCCTCTGATTTTCGCCTTGTCGGTGGAGCGCCGCGGATGCAAGGCAGGCCTGCCTTGTAATATTTTGCTTTGAAAGGGGACTTTTCGTCAAAGAAGTCTCCCGATGCTCAGGGTCAACGAGAGCATACCTTGAAGATTCTTTAATAGGAGAGGGTCACCTTGAGTTGGTGAGGAAAGACTGTGGATGGGGGAAAAGGTAGTACTATAGATACCTTCCCCGGAAGAGTACATCACAGACCGTGTCGAGGGGATTTTGAATGTGTATGCATATCCTTTCACGCTAGGCCCCCTTGATAGGGTTGTGTTTGATTTCTGTCAAAGTATCATGTTACCTTGGGGCAAATTCACCCGTCATTGTGGCAGATATTATTGATGATGAGGTTATTTGCGGATAAGGCAGGCCTTGAATTCAGGCTCAGTCATATTATCAGGTTGTACTGGCCTTTTCACCATTGAGGTCTACTAAGTTTACAATGCGGGTCGACACACCTTTCGTATTGATGATAAAGAAGATGGAGATAGGGAATGAGCCGATTCGTTCGAATACGGACCGTTGATATCATCCCAGTGGAGTTTATGTCATTCCCTTAGGAATGAAGTTTTTTTCATTTATCATGTATTCTTTTAGGCATGATCCAATAAGCGCAAAAAATAGAAAAAATATTCCAGAATTTTCTTATTTGATTTAGCCCAAACTTTGTAGTTTTATTTGAAAAAAAAGAGAGACTTGGAGAAACCAAAGTAAATGACACAATAAAAAGTAATTGATAAATGATAGGATCAGAATTTAAACAGTACCATATGAAATTAATAATAAGATAAAGAATTTCTTTAGTCTGATTATTTTTCACGATCCAAAATCCTACTGCAGGCGCTGTGATAGCACTTAGTTTCTAAGACTAAGTAAGCCGATTATAATAACAATTCAAGTCATTATCTTTAAATAGATAATCGAAACCAACAGCGAAAATAAGATACAACCTTCAAAGTCTGGTAGTACTGAATCATGAACTCTAACTTAATACATGAAATAATTTGAAGGAAATTAAATATACAATACCGCTCGAACAATAATTGCCAGTATGATAAAAGGGAAAAGGGACTGCTGTCATACCTCCTTTTTTACCTACACCCCGCGAAAGGCATATGTAAGAAAATTTTTTCCAATTTAAGTGACAATCAAAATGGAATTACTTTATTTAAAGATTAAGAGTCGCCACTTCGGATAATTTATGGTGTCCCATGTCACCGGTTCAAATATCGAATCGAGGAAAAGATTGACTCTGTTTTACACTCTGAGAACCAGAAATTCAGATAAGGAATTCTGTTAACTCGGAAGAAGGTGTTAGGCATTCCCGAGTTCCGTGGTTCTAGCACGGTCGCTCAACTGTTAAAAATTGGCCTATTATACGATTTTAAAACACATTTTAGCTTATGGTTTAATTTTAACTTTAGCCGCTTTATTCAATTAATTAAAGGAAGATTGCAACGTATTTAAAATATGTTTCGAACCACGTCACATAAATGCATCTTCAATCCGTAACACATTTTTTTCTAACGTTGTGATTTGAATTTGAGTCACATAAATGCGCACCCGAGTATAGGAATGTAATTTTTAAATGGCGCGCCTAAAGCAGCTATGTATTTTTAAATTTGCGAGGGCCATGGAAATTCAAGTAAATGGCACGCTTCGAATTCTATGCGAGCGCCGTGCATTTTAAGATTTTATTTGGTACGACACACCTTAATTCGAATTTATAAAGGAAATTCTAAACTATGCTTTTAAGGGTCATAAATTGTACATTTGACTAATATGGCACGCCTAAAACCAATTAAGAACTAATTAAAACAACACAACTTGAAGCCGTTGTTTCCACAACTACTAATTACACGGGAACTATTTTCAAGAAACACGCTTAGCCTCTTTCTTTTAAAACACACTAACAACCAAAGCTACCACATTGTTTCATCAATTTCAATCCAATCTAATTAATAAACAATTCACCATCCCCTTCAATTTTTAATTCCCCATCAAACACAACAAAATTAATTGACTGGATTGTTTCAAAATGAAACCAACTTGGTAAAATATCTGAATATAAATGGAAAGTATTTTCTTGTTGACTAGAAAAGCCATAAAGAACTACTGTATAAAAAAAATAAAAAATCACTAAAGAACACCAATCCAGTCCATATCTACAAACATTCTCAAGTTGCAATTCCGATACAACAAACCAGTCATATTCAAAAATTGAGCCAACTTAACAAGACTATTTGCGAACTGACGGAACCGAATAGACGCTAAGTAGACTAGAGAAAGTAAATACTGTTCTTTCGGTTCAGTCAACATATTTCGACAATAATCTTTAGTATAGAGAAGAAAAATCAGTAATTACATTTCTTGAATTGAGATAAATACATCAACAGCTGTGATAACAAAGGAGAGAAATCCGGAACCATTCAACAACAAATAATGCAGCAAGAACACAAGCTTCAGATACCCAAATTTTTTCAAATAATCCAACTAACCCTACTCAAGAACAAACTATTATCTACTAAATGGAAGACTGCGAACTCGCCGGAAAAAAGCTCTCATCGGCTAAATGTTGCCATCTTCTACATTGAAACAAGTAGTAGTGGGTTCTCTTCCGACATGTCAAGAACCAAATGGGTCCATCTGTAGGAGACAACCAAAGCTGTTGTTTCAAGAAGAGGATCGATAGAGTTGGCAGCTCAACATTAAGTGGATTTACGGTTTTTCTCTGGTTCTTTTCAAGGAAGGATTCTCATTTCTTGTAGTGAAGAAAAGGGAAAAGATGCGTCCATTCTAGAATGGGGAAGGAATCTCCTCTTTTTGGGTTTTTAAATTGTGTTTGTTATATGTAGCGGTAAAGTAAAAGGTAACGAGTATTTGGATAGGGAGATTGGGTTTGGGTTGGACAAATTTTGGTGTCATTTATATTGGCCGATTTAGGCTTTTAAAATGGCCCAGGTTTCAAAACCAATTAAATAAACTCCTTTTTTTTATTCTTTTTTTTTCAAATTAGATATTCTAGATTATCTAAAAATATTAAATTAAATTAATTAACTAATTATAAAATTACAAGAGCTACTTAATGCTAAATTAAAAAAGAAAATATCCAATAAACAAAAAAGTGTAAAAATGAAGCATTTTTGTGATTTTTGATTTTTATAAAAGAAGTAACTACCAATTAATCTTAAAATATAAAAATAAAGCCTAATTTCCATGCGTGATATTTTTGATATTTTTTATGATTTAAAACTTAAACATGAAAAAATGGAATCAATTAATAAAAATATACGAATTTTCAAATAATGAGAAAATTTATTTTTCTTGAATCTATGAGAGTAATTCATATAGGACAAAAATTATGTGCTCACAACTGCGACAACCGAGTAGCTCTACCTTGAATCCTTGAAATCACACTTTGACTCTGTCCGACTCCGATATCTCCAATACCTGGCTCTGTATGTGAGCACGTGATTTTTGTCCTATATGAATTACTCCCACAAATTCAAAACAAAATAATATTTTCCATTGTTTGAAATTTTGTGCTTTTTTGTGGTATTTTCTGTTATTATTTGTATATTATCTGTGCATATTTATGTTATTTAATTAAATACAAAAAATATGTGGCATTTATTTAGGATTTAATTTTGCATTATAGGATTAAGTAGTGAATTAACTATTTTATAAGAAATTAAAAAAATCACAAAAAATAATTATTTGTGCGATTTGTTTTTTTGATTGTTGAACTTTGGTATTTTTCCTTTAACTTGGTATTTAATTTTGTTGTGGTAACCATAATTTAAAGTTCAATTAATTTAATGTGATAGGAAAATTTGATTTAGGTATTAATTTTTGTTTCATTTTTAGTTTTAAATTAAAAGGAATTATAAACATGAAAAAAAAAGAGAAGCAAAGGAGTGTAAAGTTAGACTTGGGCCTATTCTTTAATTTTTTGCCTAAACCCAAATGTTTCCCCAATACCCGGTCCAATTCCGCCTTCTAACCAAACGATATTGTTCAAGCTCGGCAGATTTGGGCCTTTCATAATGCATCAAACGGTCCAAAACATATCTTTTCAAACCCTTAATAATGTCCGAAACTTCTGAGATACTCAATCCACACAAGCACCCTTGTACTTCGTCTCCTCCACCCCGAGCAAGAATCCACCATTGTCATCGGCGCCGGCTCCCAAACGCCTCAAAAATAACCCCCACAAAACCACCAGGACACCCTCATACTGAATCCGTAATCCATTTCCCTCAAATCCTCCTCAAACTTCTCGAATCTGAAATAAAAAGTCTGAATTTCTAAGAGCCAAATCCAAACCTGAGCATGCAAGGTGATTTCTCCAACCTTCATAAGTTTTAGAGTCGATTTTGTCACAAAATAGTGTTGTCCGCTTGTTCTTGACAAAGAACAAGCGATTAATATTATTCGACGTTGAAGTCGGAGTGTCAGGCCTCGAATTCAAGTTCTGTGAGTTGAGTTCTTCCTCTATTGCGATTCATTATGGTATTTCGTCTTCTGTTCTCTTCGTTTTTTTGGACAACTCAATTGAAATTCGAATCAGGCTATAGCCGGAATTTTTAGATGTCCATTTATTCGTCTCTAGTGTTTTCTTCAATCCTGTTTTGTTCATAGCATGATTACTGTCTCAATTTCATCATTAGTTTAATCACTTAGCTAATGAAATTAGGCCCATTACTTAGTTAAACTACTATAATTAGATTGGTTAGGTCATTCAACTTTGCTTTTGTTTTTGCTACATTTTAAAGAAATGGTTCCAAGTTTCGTTGTTTGGGAAAATTTTTGTTCAGCTTTAGTCGGGGGTCCCTAAGTGTTTTAATTGGTTTTTAAATATCAAAAGGCCCAAATAGGGATTTAATTTGGTTCTGAGGACCCATTAGTTTGGTCAGCTGACCGGGGTTGGGATTAAGGGTAATTAGCATGCGTGTGGAGGTTGGTTTAGGAAATTGGGGAGGAAAATCTATCAGTAACTAATTAGGGAAGCTTCTAGGATGCTGGGGGAGGGATTTAAGAGCACTTCTGAAATTTAACTTTGGGGCTACTAAGTAAAAAAGAAATTAGACAAGGATCAAATTGAAAATCTGATCTCCTTAAGGCTACCCTAATAGCTTGCCTATAAAGGCACTCTTACTTGAGAAAAAAGGCAGAAAAAAGAGAGATAAATTTCAAAAAATACCAACGGCTGCAATTTTTATTTTCCTTCTCTGATTTTTAAAGTTTCCAATTGGCTCAAGTAGTTTTTGATTCATTGAGTGTCGATATGGATTGAATTTTGTTTTTTTAAGCTTGGTTTGAGTCTGCTAAGTTGCTAGTCGATTGAAACCTGTTTTATGGACTGGCTGAACATCATTTTTGTTTAAAACTGGTTCACTGGCTATTTCTTGCTGCTGACCTCTGCTATTGCTAATGCTAATCCTTTAATTTCTGTTTCCTTCCATCTCCAGGCTTCGAAATTGTCTCTCAAGAGTTAAGGGTTTGTGTATGAGATGTTTTGAATTTTTATGCCTCTTGTGTTTCTATCAGATTAAGCTCTTCCTACTTGTGTTAATAATTTCCATATAAATGGATCTTATGGAGTTTTGTATCAAAAACCCAGGGGTTTGGATTTGGATCCTCCAGGACTCGATTCCTGGGCACAATGATTTGGTACCCACTGTTGCCCTTTATTACGTTAGCGCTAGGCTCATTTAGGCCCAAAATTTTGAAAACAATTTAAAAAAAAAGAAAGGGGGTGGGCTTCGTGATATGTGTTTAGTTTGTTGCAAAATAGTGCTTTCACGTTAATGGCCATGGCTAGCCCAACCTCCCAGTTTTGCCAAGTGGTAAATCAAGCCTTGTGATTTTCTTATGCCCATTAATCAAATAGCCATACCATTTATTAATGGAGATGAGCCATTTTTAATAATAAAAATAGTGGCCGTCCAAAATTTAGTTCGAATTCCCTTTTAAAATTAGAAATAAGGTACGCCGCGCCAAATAAAATCCCAAATGTGTGGCCCTCATTTAACTATTTCTTTTGAAACATTAGAATTAGAGGCGTACCATTTACTAAATTTTCATGGCCCTCGCAAAGTTAAAAACGCGCAGTTATTTTAGGCGCGTTATTTTAATAATATTACCTTCCTAAATTCGAGTGCACATTTCATGTAGCCCAAAACCAAATCTCATAACGTTAAGTAAAATATGTCTCGGTCCGCAGGTGCATTTCATGTGGCATGGTTCAAGAGGTGTTTCAGATAACATTGAATCTTCCTTAAAAATGATTAAAAGTGGTTTAGTAGGTTAAAATTTTACCATAGGTTAAAACATGTATTATCATCGGATAATATGCCAATTATGATATATTAAGCGACTGTGCTAGAACTACAAAATTCGGGAGTGCCTAATACCTTCCCTTGGGTTAACAAAATTCCTTATTTGGAATTTCTAGTTTGTATAATTTAAAAGGATAATCAAAATTTCCTAGATTTAGGATTTATAATAAACCGGTGACTTGGGACACCAAATAAGATATCCCAAGTAGCTACACCGAAAATTAAATAAATAATCCCATTTTGAATAATGTCACTTAAATTAGAAAAATTCCCCTATACACTACCCTCTGGGGTCGGTGTAGTGAAAAAAGGAGGTGCACTAGCTCTGGCGACTCCGCTGGGGACCAACGCCCAGAACTTCGGTTCAGAGTTTAAGAAGTCAAGCTTTGAATAGCTGTTATGATTGGCTTTATATTTTATCTGATTTTCCTACATGTTTGAGCTTAAGGTGCTAAATGCTTTTACCTCTTTGATATTTTATGAAATGTATATAAACTGCTACAAAACCCTTCTTCTCTCTGAGTCTTCTAAATCATCTGTTAAGTGTGCACTTCGTGTAACTTCTTTTCTGTTAGAGTCTTATCCCAAATTTTAGAACGAGTTTCGGACAAGTTGCAAAGTCGGCGAAGCTTCTGTATTCCTGATACGCTGCCCCGCCCTCGGCTCGAGCTGTCCGCTCGGGTAAGCCAGGTCTAGATTAATCAACTCAGGTTTTAAACCTAGTATAGCAAAACCTCATACCAAATCCCTAGTAGGAACGTTTGTTTGTATCACGTGCATTTGACTTAGGAGACTCAATACAGGGGTTGGGTCTGTCTAGGACAAGTGTATCTGAAATGAAAAGACCGTCCTGATGCATTCTACTTGCTACTTGTGCATTTATTTTCTTTGGATTGTATGTTGACCGGCTTGTAAATAATAAAGAAAATCTGGAAAAGAAAATAACAGTGTGAGGGTTAGGAGAGATAATTATCTGTTTTGAGAAAAACCAATGTCCAAAACGTACTGAACTCTGCTAGATTTTCTTTAAAAAGGGGTGAAAAAGAAGAAAAATTTTCAAAAATAGTTATTTTGTTTAAAAATAATTTCCCAAACTACACCAGTTTGATTCCCACCGGATGTGGGATACGTAGGAAACACCCCTCGGGTCCAACTTCTCTTTTGTAGAAATAGCCCAAAAACAAAAAAAAAGTTATTTTTATCACAAATAAACAGGGTAATGCCATTCTTGTCAAATATAAGCCGAACGTCCCAAAAAGGGCACCGGAAGGCTGTCTTTGTAAGAATAGCCACCTGGGTCATTTCTTTAGTTTTTGGCCAGTTAGCAGGAACAACCTTAATATCTTCATCCCCGAAGTGCTAAAAGGCCATATTTGCAAAACTAGGTTTTATTTTTGATATAAAATTTTGAAAAATGGTGGTACTCTTTTGGGTAAATATGAGTTATTAAATCACCTTAATAAATGTGCAGGATGAGCACAAATGACATTGAACCCTTCACAGCCCTAAAAGAGATCCCTTTACAGCTCCACATGTGGTGGAATGATCAAGGAAGGCGGTAGACAAATATGGTAAAAGTTCTGGGAGGCCTCCTCAGACTATTAAACATCAAGCCTAGGTTGGACGTGATTGAGGCTTTAATACCTTTTTAGGATCCAAATCACAATGTGTTCCACTTTTCTGACTTTGAGCTCACACCCACACTAGAGGAAATTGCGGGTTATGCGGTCCTTAATGGAAACTTTAGAAGTCGATATCTAGTGTCGCCAAGACCGGTATCTCCCCACAAAGTTTTTGATTTGTTGAGTATTAGTCGGGATATTTAGAACGAAAATTTATCTGAAGATATTGCACTTTCTATTTCTTGTATCAATGTTGCAGCAACCCTCAAGGTTTTGAAGCACTAAATACTAGTTTGACCCACGTTGAAAATAAAGATAAATGGAAGGCAAGCCGGGGTTTGGCCATTGCAGCAACATTCTTGGGTATTGTGGTAATATAGAAGTGGGTCTCATAGGAATGGTCGATATTGCAATCAAGAAAGCCAATAGCACTGTCATTCTGCTGATCCTATCTGAAATCTACCGAGCTTTGACTATCTGTCGAGAAGGGGGAAAGTTATTCCAAGATTGCAATCTGCTACTACAGCTATGGATACAGGAGCACCTCTGCCACCGAGTTAGGTATATGAATTACGGTATGACTGATTTGAGTTGCATTGAAGAATTTGAAACCCGAGTAGTACGTATTGAATTACCCGAGGGTAATGAAGCTTGGATTGAATGCTTGAGCTCTTTGACTGCTGATAAAATTGAGTGGGCATTTGGATGGCTTGTTGTCACCAAAGTACTATACACGTCAGCTAAAGCATGTTATCTCCTCCTAATGGGCATCCGGAGCATCCAACAATATTCTCCCCACATGGTTTTTCGCCAATTAGGAAGATTTCAAACTGTCCCCCATGACGAAGATTTGAGCAAACATATCATGGAATTGGGCCCAAAAGTCGTATTTCCAGATGGAAGAATTCGCCTGGTGTGGAATGGATGTGGATTTCTTGAACCTAAGACCACGATGCGAGCTCTAGCTAGAGGAAAAGTGGACCCTAAGTACATTGTTTGGTGCTATAAGAGATTCCAGATTCCTAAAAGACCTACTAATAGAGCCTCAACAATTCACTAACGACTCGCAAGAGCAATGGGGCTGGTTGGCAAAAGAAGAAAGCTATAGGGCTAGAATATGTATGTTAGAAGGACAAATCAGGGACCTCGAATTTGCCAAATGCATCCAAGCTGCTGCAAACAAAGGGGAAAAGAAAAAGCTAACTCAGGAAAATGAAGCCCTCAAGGATCAAATCCAGAAATTTAGAATAGCAGCCAAAAACCCGGAAAGAAGCCGTGCAGGTAAAATTCTTATAAGAAGTCTGAGAAAGAAAGTACTTGAGAGTCAAGATGATCTATTAAGGTCTGAAGCCAATCTAATAAAATTCCGGGCACAATTAGCAAAAAATAAATAAGGGAGGACACAGTTTGTGCAACAAATGAAAAAAAAGTATGAAGGGAAAATCACCAACATGAGAAGAAAATTAACCACCATTGAGAATGAGGTGGCTAAGCAAGCCAAGGAATTTAAAGCCGATAGAAAACATTGTTATGCTTTACTATCTAAGATGGAGGAGGAAATGCAACAACTGCAAAACCAAAACCATCATGACGCTCAGGTGTTAGAAGCCTGAAATCAACAAATCGGGCGTCTACTTTAGGAAAAGGGTAGGATTCGAGAAAGGATTAGAGCTACTCCGACTATATTGTCGCAAAATGCCAAGCATGTGAGGATATGACCGATCTACCTTCTTCGCTGCAGTGATGACATTCGTTTGCTAGATTATGAGTGGCTTGGAGCAGCTACAACGAGATCTCTCACATAGGCCCGTAGCGATGCCGAATAATTCCCCACGGGCCCTAGGAGTTGAAATTTTAGTATATTCCTCATTTTTCATTTATCGAGTCTGTATTTTTGTTTATTGTGAGTCTGTTTGTAGTTTTTCCATTCCAAGAAAATGAGAAGTTTGAAATATTTTGTTATAGAAGTTTTTATTAATGAATAATCAAAAATACCCAAAAATTATTTCTTTACTTTCCGCACTTATTTTCTTGAACTACGTAATGATCCGATTCATGCGGAAGCGTGATACGTAGGCAATCCTCATCGGATCCGGTCATAATATTGTGAATAATTCCCAAAAAAAGAAATGAGAGTAGAAAACCCAAAAAAAAATGAGAGAAGAAAAGCAAGAAAAGAAAAAAACAAAAAGAATAAGAGAGATGAAAGGGAAAGAGTGGGACTTTGAAAGTAGAAATAAATGGAAAGTCGGGAAGAAGCATGCAGCTATGGCAGAACATGTAAAAACATATTTAACAGCATAGGTGCATCACACCCCCAACGTGCAATTACCTATGTGTTATTTGTTTCAAACTAACCATTTGTTGTTGTTGCTCCCAAACTCAGGTTTTTATGGAAGGTGGTTGGTTCTTGTGGTAATCTGGCTTCGTACCCATACTTTACAAGATCAAAAGGGAGCATCGAATGTTTTAAGAAATTACTTTACCAACAATTCCCGTCATGGATGATAGTCAAATCTCAGGCATCCCGACCTCAGAATTGGTAGTTGCTAAAGAAAATAGAATCATGCGTCTTCCGGTTATGGAAATGTGGGATGCTTGGTCAAATTGAAGAGAGCCGCCAAGCACAATCCTGAGACTCCCTGAACTTTCTCCCAGAGCTAACGGTATCTCCACCATCCCTATTAGTCGCCCAAACACACCACTAGGACACCCAACTATCTCAGATCATTTCATGGAACACCTTCTGAGGTTCGCCCCTAGGTGTTAATGTCCGGTGCAGCCTCAAATATCTTCACTGCTCCCTTTTGCTCGGCCACGACACAACCTACACTGCCCAGGCCCAGTTTTGACCCATCTGCTTTCACCTTCTAGACACCCACCTTCCCAATGGAACCTCCTCAATTTCCCACTTATACTTACTTCCAGCCACCCCGATATGAGTTCATTGCGAGGCATGAAAAGATCACCAGAACTCTTTAGCAAGAAGATATTTCGAGGAAGATGAGGAGTATAGAACAGAGTCTTGAAAGCATACAAGGCTTGAGTGGATAGAAAAGTGTATCCTATGCCGACTTATGTATGTTCCCTCATACGCATCTACCATTGGGATTCAAAACCCCAAAATTTGAAAAGTATGATGGTCGTGGTGATCCTATTGCACATCTTATGAGATATTGCAACCAGCTGGGGGGAGCTGGTGGAAAGGAAGAACTCCTCATGGCCTATTTTGGGGAAAGTCTGGTTGGCATCGCCTTTGAGTGGTACATGGACCAAGATATATCCCGCTAGCACATCTGGGATGATCTTGCTAGAGATTTTGTTACAGTTTCAGTAGAACATTGATATTGCTCTGGATAGGAACTCATTAACCAACTTGAAGAAGAAATCCTTGTAAAGCTTCCAACAATACACCGTTAAATGGTCTAAGCAGGCCTCTAGGGTAAAGCCTCCAATGGATGAGATAGAAATGGTCGTAGTTTTCCTCTAAGCCCAAGAAGCCGACTACTTCCAAAATATGATGCCCACAATGGGTAAACCATTTGCTGAAGCCATCAAGATTAGCGAAATGGTTGAAAATGGGCCGAATTCTGATCCAATCTGCTATTTGAGCTACCTCCCAAGTACAAAGGACCAAAGGAAAAGGCCTCAAGAAAGTAAACTAAACTATAGATACGAAAGTTTTCCTATAAAGGGGTTGGCTTCAACAACCCATAAGAGATGGCTTGCCAAGCTACACAAACAGTTAATTTGTTTATAGTCGCAAAAGTTTTCCTCCAAAAAGGGGCTGGCTTCAACAACCCATAAGGGACGGCTTGCCAAGCTACACAACCCAGAAAACTTGGTGGGTTTGGAGGAGTAGCAAAATGTAAGAAAAATGAAGAAACATCAATGGCAGCGTCAGGTGCGAGAAAACACCGTACTCCCGGATTTCTTTTCACAGGATGAACCTCGCATCACAATTACCCCCAACAAGACTTGGCCTATGCTCCTTAGCCATACATGATCATGAATTCTAAATCTTATGTCCAGCCACAATGACAAGCCAACGGGAATCGAGCTCCATAGAAACCAACCTTCTTACGAAACTTAATACAACCCCTGTCCTCCACAAAACAATTTCCACGCTTGTAGCCACCCAAGAGGAAAAATTTCACTCCCATTAGTAAATCCTACTCTAGCCTGTTGCCAAAACTTGTTCAGATGGGTCTGTTGCAGCCTGTCCCTCAAACTAGGCAGAATCCGACATCACCCGCATTCAGAGCTGGCACCTGATGCGCCCACCACTCGGGGGCAGAAGGTCATGACACAGATGATTGTTGGACCCTGAAGAGAGCAGTGGAGAACTTGATAGAACAAACAAATATAGTACTAATGGACGAGGATATTCCTAATGTGACCAATAACCCATTGCATGCCCACAACAACGGGCCGGTAATGAGAATGATTTGTGAGAATAAGGAATTTGACCGAACATTGAAGGCCATTATTACCATTGCTGATGTATAAAAAAAACCAAAAGTTGTCCCAAAGTAGGACATGAAAAAGAACAAAACCACCCTTTGAAGTCGGATAAGAAATTTGAAGTTGAAACTCGGGCAACAGCCCCCAAAGACGTTGTTCTGTATGTCCCCCAAGGTCGCAAAGAAAAGCACATGACATTGACTCCTCCCACAAGATTTGAGCTGAACAAGACAACCTAGATGTATGTGCGCAAGGGAGATTATGTGATGTAGGGGCCAATTAATCCATAAAGGCTGAGTGAGCCCGTGTCTATTGGATGGACGCATAGAGCCCATGACAGATCTCGCTGTTGTGCCCTGGAATTACAAAAAATCAGTGGTGACCTATAAAGGCAAAGAAATATCAGGAGAAGTGCCAGAAAATAACACGACTAAAAAGTATTTTAATATTTAAGAGGTAAACAATGCCACTAGAAAGCGTTTCCCCTCTAAGAAGCCGCTGAGCGCCGAAGAAGCAGAGGCTTTCTTTTAAAATATGAAGATTTCAGATTATAAGGTAATCGACCAGCTTTGAAAGTCTCCCACTCAAGTCTCCCTATTATCTCTGTTGATGAACTCCACCGAACATCAAAAGGTATTGATCAAGACCCTTAACGAAGCATATGTGACTTTTAAGACTTTGATAGAGTAGTCGGAGAGAATGGCAGAAAAACATTTCGCAATCAACCAGATCTCCTTCAGCAAAAATGACTTGCCCCTAGAGGGGGCCGCACATAACAAAGCCCTACACCTAATAGTCAAATGCGAAGGGTACTACGTGAAATGGGTTATCTTCGACGGGGGTTCTAGGGTAGATATTTCCCCACTCTCAACGCTGCAACGCATAGAAATTGGTACCTAGAGAATCCGACCCAACAATGTCTGAATATGTGCTTTCGATGGTATCAAAAGGGGCACAATATGAGAGGTTGATATTATTCTGACCATTGGCACAGTAGACTTCGAAGTAACCTTCTAGGTTTTGGACATGGACACTTATTACAAGTTTCTTTTGGGGAGGCCGTGGCTTCATGCAAGGGGGAGCTGTACCTTATACTCTTTAGTAGATGGTGAAGTTTGAGCATGAGGATCAAAAGATTGTGGTCCACAAGGAAGATAAGCAATTAATTTAACGGGACCCATCCATCCCATGTCTCGAAGCAAGAGAAAGGAGTGAGCACATAGTCTGTTAGGCCTTTGAAATTGTGGTCGGAGATCAGTGCGAAGATGGAAAACCTTGCCCTCAACCCTTCCTTTCAAATGTATCAATCATGGTCGCTAAGGAAATGATCAGGTGTGGCTTCAAACCTGGCAATGGGCTTGGAAACGAATTGCAAGGAATAGTTGAACCTATCACCAGCCTACCAGTGAAAAGTTGTTTAGGGTCGGCTTCAGATCCACACGAGCTGATATAAAATGGGCAAATGATAGAAAGAATGACGGATGGGTCTTGCCGCAGCTAGTAATGCCTCAGTACAAAACATTTGTCAAGCACAAATACAATGAAAAAGAACAGGATAAGGACTTTGCAAACGAATGGATTGAAGTGATCTGTGGGGCAATGAGGAAGCTACTATATGAAACCTACATGATCCAGCCCGGGGAAGGCTCAAGCACCACTAAGGTGCTGTACATGGGACCTAAGGCCAAAAATTTGAAGGCTACGCCATTCCCAATCAGGCAGGAGTCTTAGTAGACCTGTCCTGCCACCTTTTCTACATCATGAGTTATTCTAGGGTGGAGCTTGGGTGTTTTCATTAGTTTCATGTCTTTTAACTTCCAATGTAAGACCTATTATCTTCCAAATTCAGTAAAATAAGATCAATATTTCATCGTCCATCTTTCGTTATTCCTTCTGATTTTTGTTATTTTATTTTTCTTCTTCTTTCAGTTCTAATAATGCGGCTTGAAATAACATGACATGCTTGCAGATTTCATGTTTAGATCCAAACACGTTGGCTAACTGTGAAATAATGAACCAAGAGTCGGAATATGATGAAGAAGAGGCTTTTAGTGAAATAAATCGAGAACTAGAACAATTCGAGAATAAACCTAAGCCGAACTTAGATGACATTGAGCCGGTTAATTTGGGCAGGTCTGAAGAAATCAGGGAAACCAAAATAAGCATTCAGACAGATAAAAAAACTTGGGATGCATAACCAACTCCTATTTGAGTTCAAAGATGTGTTTTCTTGGTCATTTGATGATATGCCAGGACTGAGTATCGATTTGGTGGTACATAAAATTACCAACTTACGCCGATTACCCCCTATCCAGCAAAGGCAAAGAAAAATTTAAACTAATTCTAGTGACAAGATCAAAGAAGAAGTCATAAAACAGTTGAAGACAGGGGTGATCCGAGTGGTTCGGTACACCACATGGCTAGCCAATATAGTTCCAGTATCAGTGAAAGATGGGAAGACCCGACTGTATATGGATTATAGAGATCTATATAAGGCAAGTCCCAAAGATAACTTCCTTCTGCCTAACATATACATCCTTGTTGATAACTGTGCCAAACATGAGTTGTAGTCCTTGGTGGATTGTTGCGCAGGATATCACCAGGTGTTGATGGATGAAGAAGACACAGAGAAAACAACTTTTACCACACCCTGTGGTACATAATGTTATAGAGTCATGCCATTTGGTTTGAAGAATGTTGGAGAAACCTATATAAGGGCCATGACCACCATTTTCCATGATATGATGCACCAAGAGATAGAGGTGTATGTGGATGATGTAATCATCAAGTCCAAAATCCAGGATGACCATGTTTGAGACCTGAGGAAATTCGTTGAGCGTTTGCGCAAATATGATTTTAAGCTGAACCCAAGCAAGTGTGCATTTGGGATCTCATCAGGTAAACGTTTGGGCTTTATAGTTGGCTGGAGAGGTATTGAGATAGATCCAAAAAAGATATAATCTATTCAGGATTTGGCTCCTCCGAAAACCAAGAAAGATGTGATGAGCTTGTTTGGCAGATTGAACTATATCAGCCGGTTCATCGCTCAGTTGACATCCACATGTTAAACCATATTCAAATTGTTGAAGGAAGATGCGGTAATTAAGGGAAAAATGAGTGTCAAGAAGCTTTTGATAAAATCAAGGAGTATCTATCAAAGCCACCGATCCTGGTACCACCTGAACCGGGGAGGCCTCTGTTCTTGTTTCTGATAGTTTTGGAGAACTCTTTTGGTTGTTTCCTAGGGCAACATGATGTAACCGGAAAGAAAGAGCAGGCAATGTACTACTTGAGCAAGAAGATTACCAGCTATGAAGCTAAGTGTACTTTGCTGGAGAGAACCTGTTGTGCATTAACGTGGGTTGCTCAGAAGTTGAGACATTATCTGCAAGCCTACACCACTTACCTCATAACCAAGTTGGATTCTCTGAAGTACATATTGCAGAAACCAATGCCCACGAGAAGATTAGCAAAATGGCAGATCCTGCTCACTAAATTTGACATAGTATATGTCACTCACACGGCAATGAAAGCCTAGGCATTATCGGATCATTTTGCTAAAAACCCGGTTGATGACAAATACCAATCTTTGAACATTTATTTCCCAAATGAAGAGGTAAACTCAGTTGAGGCAATATCCGAGGATACTACTGCTTGGAAGATGTTCTTTGATGGAGCACTAAACGCAAAAGTTGTGGAATTTGGACAGTCTTGATCTCACCTACTAGTCAGCATCACCCAGCCATAGCCAGGCTTCAATTTATCTGCACAAACAACACTAGCGAGTATGAAGCCAACATCATGGGTATAAACATGCAATCAACCAGTATGTTGAAGAGTTGTTAATCATGGGAGACTCAGATCTGATTATCCAGAAAGCTCAAGGAGAATGGGAAACCTAAGATGTCAAACTCATCCCTTACAGACTGCATGTAGAAGACCTTCGCAAGCGATTCAACTTAATAAAGTTCAAGTACATCCCTCGTTGTCATAACAAATTGGCCAAGGCATTTGGTACTTTGGTCTCAATGCTAACGTATCTAGGCAATGCTCACATCGACCCCTTGGAAATCCAAATCTGGGAAAGGCATGGTTATTGTCATATAGTTGAAGCAGAACCAAATACCCAACCATGGTACCATGACATCAACAGATTCCTGAAAATGCAAGAATACCCCGAGCAGGCCAGTGGGGACTAAAAGAGAACCATAAGAAGGCACACGAGTGGTTTCTATTTGAGTGATGATGTCTTGTAAAAAAGAACTTTGGACCTCAACTTTTTAAGATGTGTTGACACAGAAGAGGCTAGAAGAATCATGCACGGAGTGCATGCAGGAGTATGCGGACCCCACATGAACGGGTATTTTTTAGCAAAGAAGATCCTTTGAGCGGGTTATTACTGGATGACCATGGAAAAGGATTGTTTCAGCTTTGTCTGGAAGTGTCATCAGTGTTAGTGCACAATGATTTGATTCATGCACCGCCCATAGAACTGCATCCTATGTTAACACCATGGATATTTGTTGCTTAGGGCATGGACTTCATTGGGCCAATCAAGCCGAAAGCCTCAAATGGGCACCGATTCATACTAGTTACCATTGATTACTTCACAAAATGGGCTGAAGCCATCATTCTCAAATTTGTCACCAAGAAATTTGTGGTAGATTTCGTGCATTCCAATCTTATCTGTCGATTTGGTATTCCTGCAACTATCATCACAGATAATGCTGCAAACTTGAATAATCGTTTGATGGAGGAGATATGCATACAATTCAAAATAACGCATAGCAATTCTACTCCTTATCGTCCAAAAGTCGATGGTGTCGTCGAAGCAGCAAACAAGAACGTCAAGAAGATTTGAAGAAGGAGGTTTCTGAGCTCCTGGCAGTGGCATGAAAAGTTACCTTTTTCTTTACTGGGATATCAGACTACGGTTCACAAATCGGTGGGAGCAACTCCATAACTCTTGGTCTATGTCCATGGAGGCCGTAATTCCTACAGAAGTCGAAATCCCTTCCCTTACGGATCATTATCGAAGCTAAAACTGAAGATAGTAAGTGGTTCAAAAATCATATAGAGAAGTTGACCCTGATTGATGAAGAGAAAAGGGCTGCATATTGCCACAGGCAGTTGTACCAACAAAGAATGGCTCGTGCCTACAACAAGAAAGTGCGGCCCAGGAATTTCGAAGTGGGTAAACTCGTGTTAAGGTGCATTTTTCCCCATCAACAGGAAGCAAAAGGAAAAGTCCCTCCTAATTGGAAAGGCCCGTATATCATCTGAAACATATTTCCAAACGGAGCATTTTACTTAGGAGTCATGGAAGGAAAGGATCCCGAAGTAGCTGTGAATGTGGATGTAGTAAAGTTACTACATTTAGGTTTTCTGCAGCAACGATATTATCTGATTGGAATGTCGAAAGCTTTCATTCTCACTACCCAAACACTATCAACTTCTTGCAAACCATTTGAGCCGGTTACTCTTCATTGACTACCCTCTTTCGAACCCGAAAGTGTGTTGAAAAAAAGGAGAAAAAAATGAATGAAAAAAAAATGATGAAGAAGCATCAAAATAAAAAAAATAAAAGAAAACAGAAAAAACAAAAGAAAAACAAAAGAAAAACAAAAACAAAATGTTTTCCTGAACTACGTTCGACTTGATTCCGAAAGGATACGTAAGCAACCTCTTTCTGGGGTTCAGTCACAACAAAATAAAAATTCAGTTTTCCCCAAAAAGCAAAACTGGGGCAGATGATATAAAGGTTCGGCGATGATCATACCCGAATAGTTCCAAAGTTGTAACACGATCCAATTCTCTTTTACCCAAACCTGTCCAAGTCTTTCTAATTAATCAGCAAAAGGCATAGGAATTAGCAAACACGGTTGCTTGGATCTGATATAATTAAAATGAGAGAAATAAAATTATAGAGTCTTACCAGTGAAAACCTATGGGAACCATAAGATGACGGTGAGCAGACTAATTTAAAATGAGGGGCCTTGTTAGTGAAAACTCATAAGAGCACTATCAGGCGATGGTGAGAAGAGAAATAAGAGAGGTCGACAGGCAAAAACCCGCAAAGGTCTCCATTGATCGGAGAGAAGACACCCATCATTACCATTGGATTCCTGGAAAGTTTTCTTGATTTAGAAGTACGACTCACAATGAGTTTGTGAGAAGTTGGGAAAGTTGTGTGGGTCGGGTGTCACACTTCCTTTTTACGCGGCTACCCCGAAGCATAAACGTATAAGGGAGTTTTTCCAACTAAAGTGACATTATTTGAAATGGGATTATTTATTTATTTAGAGTCGCCACTTGGGATAGGCTTGGGCTTTTGGTGTCCCAAGTCACCGGTTTGTTTTGAATCCCAAATCGAGAAAATTTTTGACTGCCCAAATGGAGTCTGCGAACCAAAAATTCTAAGTAAGGAATTCTGTTGACCCGAGGAAAGGTGTTACGCACCCTAGGATCCCGTGGTTCTAGCACGGTCGCTTAAACAATTATAATTGATTAAAATTCTAATTTTTATTCATGTTATCCTATAGTGTAATTTTAAATTATATTTTTTACCGCTTTTAATATTTTTTAAAGAAATTACAATGTCGTTAATACATGAAGCAAACCATGTCAAATAATTGCACCCACGGTTTTGGACGTATTTCAAATTCATTAGGATTTGGATTTAGGTCACATAAATGTGCAGCCATACTTACGAAGGTAAAATCATAAAAAATGCGCCTAAAATGACTAACGTGTTATTATCTTTGCGGGAAGCCCTGAAGTTCGCTAAGCGGCATGTCTTGAATTTCTTAGTATTTTAATATAAAAATTTATGGAGGGCCACACAATTTATGGGTTCCGTTTGGCGTGGCGCATCTCATTTTATGATTTTTATGGCCAATTCTAAAGCACACTAAGATTATCTATTGCATTTTTCTCTACTTGGAACTAATGAATTGATGATACATTACTTGAAGGGTCTAAATTTATAATTCAATTTTAAAAAAATTTCAAATCTCACTAAATCCGCTATGCCAACGAAGTTCCTAGCTGTCAGACCTCCTTTTTACCACTTACACGTGATTACCCCGAAAGGCCACACATGTATAGGAGTTTTTCCAATTAAAGTGATATTAATCGAGAAGGGATTAATTATTTATTTCAAGAGTCGCCACTTGGGATAGGTTTGGCATTTGGTGTCCCAGGTCACTGGTTTGTTTAGACTCCAAAATCGAGGTAATTTTGACTGCCCAACTGGAGTCTGCGAACGAGCAATGCTTGAGTAAGGAATTCTGTTGACCCAAAGGAAGGTGTTAGGCACCCTCGGATCCCGTGGTTCTAGCACGATCACTTAAACTCATAATAAGTGGCCAAAATATGGTTTATATACCTGTTAATCCGTAATTTTAGATTTTTAACCGCTTTTAACATCGTTTAGGAAAATTTGCAATGTTATTAAAACACGTCGCGAACCGCGTCACATAAATGCACCCAAATTTTAGACATCTTTTATTTCCATTGAGAATAGTATTTGGGTCACATAAATGCACACCCGAATTTAGGAAGGTATTATTATTAAACACATGCCTGTAGCAACTACGTCTTTGACATTCGTGGGAAGACCGTGAAATTTGCTAAGCGACACTTCCTATTATCTATGTATTCTAATGAATTAAGGAGCCATCACATAGTATTTTCTTGAATTTACATGGCTCACTTTAATTTACAAGGATATCTTAACCCAAGCTAAATCCTCTACTTTTGCGGGTGCTTCAATGCACAAATTGTTTTGATGTAAAGATTGTATATTGGAAAACATTATGTGCACCTTTTAATCTTAGAGTAACAGGCCCATGAAAGTTCATAATTAGCCAAAATTATCAAGGTTCAACACAGATGCCTTAATATAGAACTATACAAAGGGCTAGAATAATGAATACATTTATCAACACTTAATTTTCAGAAGTGGCTTAATCAAAATGCTTCAGAAATACTTAAAAACGAGAAGCACACAGCATGGGGTGAGTATTTAGTTCAGGAATCATCTTAGGAAGCAAGTAAAGGCTACCACTGAACAATTAAAGGTCCCAACCCCCAAATCAGCTTAAACCGACATCAATACTGAAAAATCAAAGTCATTATGGCAATGAAATACTTAGTGGCGAACCAGAAATCATAAAATCAGAAGATGGATGTCAATTAAGCCCTAAAAATCACATCACTGAAGAATAACCTAGACTAGGTTTTCCAGTGTCAAGAGATTTGCAAGCAAGATATTACACTACTCAGGAGATGAAAGGATTTCAGAGAATTGACAAACAAAAGCACATGACCATTTAAACCTCTTTCAGGGGAGATTATGGACAAACAAGAAATTATTTAAAGAAGTTGGTCAATCTAAGAGCTAAATAAAAGATAAACTACTAAGGCAAATATATACAGAATAAACCAAGTAATCAGGTAAATATATACAGAAGAGACCAAGTAATCAGGCAAATATGTACAGAAGAGACCAAGTAATCAGGAAAATATATTCAGAAGAGGCAGAGTACTTAGCTTCTTAATCTTGTTCCCATTTAAACCCTTTCAATGAACTCTTGACCCCTTCCACAGGGTTTCGAACCTCCATATAACCAGTTTTAAGAGTTCAAGGAGGCTTTCATGGTTCTGAGACCTCAGTGTCTCACATTGGGATTTACTCAATGCTTGAGGATGTTTGGGATTTATGGGTGGTATGGTTGGTGACAGAAAGGACCAAGGACTGACTAGGAGGAGTTTGAGCCATTTTCGGCAGGTTTTGAGATTTAGGGTTAGGCTTTGAATTGAAATTCGAAATGTTTCAGGCAGATTCAAGAGACGTGAATTACACGGTGTGAACGAGGAGATTGAGGTTCTTTAGGGGTGTAAATTTGGAGGACTTCGGGACAGGGTCGCCGGAGGTAGGGTTTACGACGACCTTTTTAAGAATATTTGAGATGATGGGGGGGGGGGGGGGGGTTAAAAGGGCGTGGGATGATGGATGGGGAACGGGGTGTCCTAGTGGTTATATGGTGTAAAGGTGGAAGGGTTTGGAAAAAGGTCGCCGGAGATGGTGGTTCCGACGACCCTGTTTTTGAAGATTCGAGACGCTGGGGCATGTTCGATAGAAAATAATTACAAGGTGGGAAACATGAGGTTGTGATGTTTGAGTGGTGTAAATATAGGAAGGTTTCGTTGCCCGCTGCGGCCGTGAAATGATTTCCGGCGGCGGCATTAGGGTGGTAGGCCGATGGTCAAGGGGTGGTAGTAGGGTGGTCAACGGAGGCGTTACAAACGGAGAAGACAGTACGAGGACGGGGGGGGGGGGGGGGGGGTTTGGTCTCTATCTGTATTAGGGACGTTAAGACATATATATATACGATTTGGGATGGGGTTTAATGGCCATTGGATTGAGGTGAGATCGACGGCTGTGATGACACCTTATTTGAAACGGTGTGGTTTGGTTCGTTGGGTGTGGACTGGACTGGGGCAATGGTTTGGGCTGGGTTGTGTATTGTTTAAAAGAGGAAGCAGGTTGGGCCACTCAGGTCTGGCCCAATTGTGGCCAGCCTGAGTGGCTATATATATATATATATTTTTTATTTTTTTTTCTTTTTTTTTTAACTTAAAAATAATTTCTAACTTTACTTACAACCACAAATTCCTAATTATCACAAATCAAAACCAAACCAAGTCAACATTAAACAAAAATTATTTCAAACGCCGGAAATGTATATTTGTTTTGTTATATTAATTTGTATAATAAATTTATTTAACAATTAAATCCTAATTAATCTTAAACATGCAGTATTAAACATGTGCATGCAATTAAACACTAAAAATTAAAATCATAATATCTTTAAAGAAAAATCCTAAACTTTAAGAGTCCTTAGGAGCTTGTTTCGATAGGGTGAAAATCATATGCTTACAGCTGCCCCTCTTTGCGCGGGAACACGAAGAGTTTTCGTGCAAAGAAAAGTGAGCAAATATGAGAGATTTCTGTATGATTGAATACTCCACGTGAATAATTTTGAAAATTTTCTGATCGAACCTTGCTTTAAAGGTTTCCTACATATCCTTGGCAATAAAGGAATCAGGTCAGTGTAGTTCTTGAAATTTTTGTAGCTGGGAATCCGCGGGTTATGCCGGGATGAGTGAGAAATCCTAGGTTATGCTAGGGGAATCCACGGGCTATGCTCGGATGAGTGAGAACTCCTAGGTTATGCTAGGGGATCTGCGGGTTGTGCCAGGATGAAAAGAGATCCCGAGTTATGTCTGTGGAATCCACAGGTTATTTTTCATTTTGCCTTTTTTTCTTTCCTTCCGCTCTTAATTGACACTCATGCTTTCAACTACGCCGAATCGTGTGCCGTAAGGTGACACCTGATCATACGTCGAAACAAGCAAACGAACAATATTTTCTGCCCCAGTTTTCACTGGAAACTTTCGTGAGTTATTTGTAACACACATATATGCTACTCTTAAAAAATTAAGGATCAGGATTGTGTATCCCTTGGAAAAATTTACAGGTTATGCTGCTGAGGAGAAATGGTTCCTGCTAGAGAAAAGTGAGCAAATATGAGAGATTTCCGTATGATTGAATACTCCAGGCGAATAATTTTGAAAATTTTCTGACCGAACCTTGCTTCAAAGATTTCCTACATATCCTTGGCAATAAAGGAACCAGGTCAGTGTAGTTCTTGAAATTTTTGTAGCTGGGACTAGCGAGAGACTGTGATTGGCTGCAGTTGGTGCTGTCTCTGCTTGCTAAACTCCTTATTACACCAAAGGAAAACAAAACAAACTATGCAAGCTAAACCTATCAACTACAAGTTACAAGATTCCTATCTATGAGTCTCTTGAAGCTTGATTTTGAGTCTCGGCTATCTTTCGCAGCAGACTCCGATCTGAAGCTTGATACTCGTTAACTGCAGTTGCTTGCTCAGTCTTCATCACTGAAATAAAGCAGTATATTCTGGGCTTGTGACTTCAATTATTTTCGAGCAGTCCGCGTCTTGGTTCGCCTCGTCAATTTGAGTTTAACTTTTTCCTATTTTTCTTTCCTTCTGCTCTGAATTAACACTCATGCTTTCAATTACGCCGAATTTTCTGCCGTAAGGTGACACCTGATCATACGTCAAAACAAGCAAACGAACGATATTTTCTTCCCCAGTTTTCACTGGAAACTTTCGTGAGTTATTAGTAACACACATCCATGATAGTCTTTATTAAAAAAAGGATCAGGATTGTGTATCCCTTGGAAATATTGCCCGGTTATGCTGGGGAGGAGAAATGGTTCCTGCTAGAGATGAGAATCCTCGGGTTATGCCAGGATAAGAATGATAAGGTCTCTGTGGGGATAGCAAGAAAACATCCGCGGGTTATGCCGAGATACAAAAGTTCCCGCTGATGATGAGTTATGAAGAAGTTCCTGAGTTATGCCAAGGGAATCCGCGGGTTATGCCGGGATGAATGAAAACTCCTAGGTTATGATAGGGACATCCACGGGTTATGCCAGGATTAATGAAAAATCCTAGGTTATGCTAGAGGAATCCGCGGGTTATGCTAGGATGAGTGAGAAATCCTAGGTTATGCTAGGGGAATCCACGGGCTATGCCGGGATGAGTGAAATCCTAGGTTATGCTAGGGGGATCTGCGGGTTGTGCCAGGATGAAAAGAGATCCTAAGTTATGTCAGTGCAATCCACGGGTTATTTATCCTATTGCCTATTTTTCTTTCCTTCTGCTCTGAATTGACACTCATGCTTTCAATTACGCCGAATCGTGTGCCTTAAGGTGACACCTGATCAGACTGCAAAATAAGAAAACGAACGAAATTTTCTACCCTAGTTTTCATTGGAAAATTTAGTGAGTTATTTGTAACACACATATATGCTACTCTTAAAAAATTAGGATCAGGATTGTGTATCCTTGGAAAAATTTCCAGGTTATGCTGCTGAGGAGAAATGGTTCCTGCTAGAGATGAGAATCCTCGGGTTATGCCGAGATAAGAATGAAAAGGTCTCTGTGGGGATGGCAAGAAAACATCCGTGGGTTATGCCGATATTGGAAAGTTCCCGCTGATGATGGGTTATGAATTATGCCAAGGGAATCCGCGGGTTATGCCGGGATGAATGAAAACTCCTAGGCTATGCTAGGGACATCAACCGGTTATGCCGGGATGAATGAAAAATACTAGGTTATGCTAGTGGAATCCGCGGGTTATGCCGGGATGAGTGAGAAATCCTAGGTTATGCTAGGGGAATCCACGGGCTATGCTCGGATGAGTGAGAACTCCTAGGTTATGCTAGGGGGATCTGCGGGTTGTGCCAGGATGAAAAGAGATCCCGAGTTATGTCAGTGGAATCCACAGGTTATTTTTCATTTTGCCTATTTTTCTTTCCTTCCGCTCTTAATTGACACTCATACTTTCAATTACACCGAATCGTGTGCCTTAAGGTGACACCTAATCAGATAGCAAAACAAGCAAATAAACGAAATTTTCTGCCCCAGTTTTCACTGGAAACTTTCGTGAGTTATTCGTAACACACATATATGCTACTCTTAAAATTAAGGATCAGGATTGTGTATCCTTTGGAAAAATTTCCAGGTTATGCTGCTGAGGAGAAATGGTTCCTGCTAGAGAAAAGTGAGCAAATATGAGAGATTTCCGTATGATTGAATACTCCACGTGAATAATTTTGAAAATTTTCTGACCGAACCTTGCTTCAAAGGTTTCCTACATATCCTTGGCAATAAAGGAATCAGGTCAGTGTAGTTCTTGAAATTTTTGTAGCTGGGACTAGCGAGAGACTGTGATTGGCTGCAGTTGGTGCTGTCTCTGCTTGCTAAACTCCTTATTACACCAAAGGAAAACAAAACAAACTATGCAAGCTAAACCTATCAACTACAAGTTACAAGATTCCTATCTATGAGTCTCTTGAAGCTTGATTTTGAGTCTCGACTATCTTTCAGCAGACTCCGATCTGAAGCTTGATACTCGTTAATTGCAGTTGTTGGCTCAGTCTTCATCACTGAAATAAAGCAGGATATTCTGGGCTTGTGACTTCAATTATTTTCGAGCAGTCCGCGTCTTTTTTCACCTCGTCAATTTGAGTTTAACTTTTGCCTATTTTTCTTTCCTTCTGCTCTGTATTGGCACTCATGCTTTCAATTACGCCGAATCTTGTGCCTTAAGGTGACACCTGATCAGACAGCAAAACAAGTAAACGAACATAATTCTCTTTCCCAGTTTTCACTGGAAAATTTCGTGAGTTATTTGTAACACATATCTATGCTACTCTTAATTAATAAAAATAAGGATCAGTATTGTGTATCCCTTGGAAATATTGCCAGGTTATGCTGGGGAGGAGAAATGGTTCCTGCTAGAGATGAGAATCCTCGGGTTATGCCAGGATAAGAATGATAATGTCTCTGTGGGGATAGCAAGAAAACATCCGCGGGTTATGCCGAGATACAAAAGTTCCCGCTGATGATGAGTTATGAAGAAGTTCCTGAGTTATGCCAAGAGAATCTGCGGGTTATGCCGGGATGAATGAAAACTCCTAGGTTATGATAGGGACATCCACGGGTTATGCCAGGATTAATGAAAAATCCTAGGTTATGCTAGAGGAATCCGCGGGTTATGCCGGGATGAGTGAGAAATCCTAGGTTATGCTAGGGGAATCCACGGGCTATGCCGGGATGAGTGAAATCCTAGGTTATGCTATGGGGATCTGCGGGTTGTGCCAGGATGAAAAGAGATCCTAAGTTATGTCAGTGCAATCCACGGGTTATTTATCCTATTGCCTATTTTTCTTTCCTTCTGCTCTGAATTGACACTCATGCTTTCAATTACACCGAATCGTGTGCCTTAAGGTGACACCTGATCAGACTGCAAAATAAGAAAACGAACGAAATTTTCTACCCTAGTTTTCATTGAAAAATTTCGTGAGTTATTTGTAACACACGTATATGCTACTCTTAAAAAATTAAGGATCAGGATTGTGTATCCCTTGGAAAAATTTCCAGGTTATGCTGCTGAGGAGAAATGGTTCCTGCTAGAGATGAGAATCCTCGGGTTATGCCGAGATAAGAATAAAAAGGTCTCTGTGGGGATGGCAAGAAAACATCCGTTGGTTATGCCGATATTGGAAAGTTCCCGCTGATGATGGGTTATGAATTATGCCAAGGGAATCCGCGGGTTATGCCGGGATGAATGAAAACTCCTAGGCTATGCTAGGGACATCAACGGGTTATGCCGGGATGA
Organism: Nicotiana benthamiana; assembly: GCA_034376525.1. NCBI lineage: Eukaryota > Viridiplantae > Streptophyta > Magnoliopsida > Solanales > Solanaceae > Nicotiana > Nicotiana benthamiana. The sequence continues at coordinate 129,114,925 of CM067327.1, forward strand.
ATGAAAAATACTAGGTTATGCTAGTGGAATCCGCGGGTTATGCCGGGATGAGTGAGAAATCCTAGGTTATGCTAGGGGAATCCACGGGCTATGCTCGGATGAGTGAGAACTCCTAGGTTATGCTAGGGGGATCTGCGGGTTGTGCCAGGATGAAAAGAGATCCCGAGTTATGTCTGTGGAATCCACAGGTCATTTTTCATTTTGCCTATTTTTCTTTCCTTCCGCTCTTAATTGACACTCATGCTTTCAACTACGCCGAATTTTGTACCGTAAGGTGACACCTGATCATACGTCAAAACAAGCAAAAGAACGATATTTTCTGCCCCAGTTTTCACTGGAAACTTTCGTGAGTTATTTGTAACACACATATATGCTACTCTTAAAAAATTAAGGATAAGGATTGTGTATCCCTTGCAAAAATTTCCAGGTTATGCTGCTGAGGAGAAATGGTTCCTGCTAGAGAAAAGTGAGCAAATATGAGAGATTTCTGTATGATTGAATACTTCACGTGAATAATTTTGAAAATTTTCTGACCGAACCTTGCTTCAATGGTTTCCTACATATCCTTGGCAATAAAGGAATCAGGTCAGTGTAGTTCTTTAAATTTTTGTAGCTGGGACTAGCGAGAGACTGTGATTGGCTGCAGTTGGTGCTGTCTCTGCTTGCTAAACTCCTTATTACATTAAAGGAAAACAAAACAAACTATGCAAGCTAAACCTATCAACTACAAGTTACAAGATTCCTATCTATGAGTCTCTTGAAGCTTGATTTTGAGTCTCGGCTATCTTTCGCAGCAGACTCCGATCTGAAGCTTGATACTCGTTAATTGCAGTTGCTGGCTCTGTCTTCATCACTGAAATAAAGCAGGATATTCTGGGCTTGTGACTTCAATTATTTTCGAGCAGTCCGCGTCTTTGTTCGCCTCGTCAATTTGAGTTTAACTTTTGCCTATTTTTCTTTCCTTCTGCTCTGAATTGACACTCATGCTTTCAATTACGCCGAATTTTGTGTTGTAAGGTGACACCTGATCATACGTCAAAACAAGCAAACGAACAATATTTTCTTCCCCAGTTTTCACTGGAAACATTCATGAGTTATTTGTAACACACATCCATGCTAGTCTTTATTAAAAGAATGATCAGGATTGTGTACCCCTTGGAAATATTGCCAGGTTATGCTGGGGATGAGAAATGGTTCCTGCTAGAGATGATAATCCTCGGGTTATGCCGGGATAAGAATAAAAAGGTCTTTGTGGGGATGGCAAGAAAAAATCCGCGGGTTATGCCGAGATAGGAAAGTTCCCGCTGATGATGTGTTATGAAGAAGTTCCTGAGTTTTGCCAAGCGAATCCGCGGGTTACGCCGGGAAGAATGAAAACTCCTAGGTTATACTAGGGACATCCAGGGGTTATGCCGGGATGAACCAAAAATCCTAGGTTATGCTAGGGGAATTCGCGGGTTATGCCAGGATGAGTGTGAAATCTTAGGTTATGCTAGGGGAATCCACGGTCTATGCCGGGATGAGTGAGAAATCCTAGATTATGCTAGGGGGATCTGCGGGTTGTGCCAGGATGAAAAGATATCTTTAGTTATGTCAGTGGAATCCACGGGTTATTTATCCTATTGCCTATTTTTCTTTCCTTCTGCTCTGAATTGACACTCATGCTTTCAATTACGCCGAATCGTGTGCCTAAATGTGACACCTGATCAAACAGCAAAACAAGTAAACGAACGAAATTTTTCTGCCCCAGTTTTCACTAGAAAATTTTGTGAGTTATTTGTAACACACATCTATGCTACTCTTTATTAAAAAAAAGGATCAGGATTGTGTATCCCTTGGAAAAATTGCCAGGTTATGCTGGGGAGGAGAAATGGTTCCTGCTAGAGATGAGAATCATCGGGTTATGCCGAGATAAGAATGAAAAAGTCTCATTGGGGATGGCAAGAAAAAATTCGTGGGTTATGACGAGATAGGAAAGTTCCCACTGATGATGGATGATGAATTATGCCAAGGGAATCCGCGGGTCATGCCGGGATGCATGAAAACTCCTAGGATATGCTAAGGACATCCAGGGGTTATGCCGGGATGAATGAAAAATCCTAGGTTATGCTAGGGGAATCCGCGGGTTATGCCGGGATGAGTGAGAAATCCTAGGTTATGCTAGGGGAATCCGCGGGCTATGCCGGGATGAGTGAGAAATCCTAGGTTATGCTAGGGGGATCTGCGGGTTATGCCAGGATGAAAAGAGATCCTGAGTTATGTAAGTGGAATCCACAGGTTATTTTTCCTTTTGCCTATTTTTCTTTCCTTCTGCTCTCAATTGACACTCATGCTTTCAATTACACCGAATCGTGTGCCTTAAGGTGACACCTGATCAGACAACAAAACAAGTAAACGAACGAAATTTTCTGCCCCAGGTTTCACTGGAAAATTTTGTGAGTTATTTGTAACACACATCTATGCTACTCTTTATAAAAAAAAATAAGGATCAAGATTGTGTATCCCTTGGAAATATTGCCAGGTTATGCTAGGGAGGAGAAATGGTTCCTGCTAGAGATGATATTCCTCGGGTTATGCCGGGATAAGAATGAAAAGGTCTCTCTGGGGATGGCAAGAAAAAATCCGCGGGTTATGCCGAGATAGGAGAGTTCCCGCTGTGGATGGGTTATGATGAAGTTCCTGAGTTATGCCAAGGGAATCCGCGGTTTATGCCGGGATGAATGAAAACTCCTAGGTTATACTAGGGACATCCACGAGTTATGCCGGGATGAATGAAAAATCCTAGGTTATGCTAGGGGAATCCTCGGGTTATGCCGGGATGAGTGAGAAATCCTAGGTTATGCTAGGGGAATCCACGGGCTATGCCGGGATGAGTGAGAAATCCCAGGTTATGCTAGGGGGATCTGCGGGTTATGCCAGGATGAAAAGAGATCCTGAGTTATGTCAGTGGAATCCACAGGTTATTTTTCCTTTTGCCTATTTTTCTTTCCTTCTGCTCTCAATTGACACTCATGCTTTCAATTACGCCGAATCGTGTGCCTTAAGGTGACACCTGATCAGACAACAAAACAAGTAAACGAACGAAATTTTCTGCCCCAGGTTTCACTGGAAAATTTCGTGAGTTATTTTTAACACACATCTATGCTACTCTTTATAAAAAAAAATAAGGATCAAGATTGTGTATCCCGTGGAAATATTGCCAGGTTATGCTAGGGAGGAGAAATGGTTCCTGCTAGAGATGATAATCCTCGGGTTATGCCGAGAAAAGAATGAAAAGGTCTCTGTGGGGATGGCAAGAAAAAATCCGCGGTTTATGCCGAGATAGGAAAGTTCCCGCTGAGGATGGGATATGATGAAGTTCCTGAGTTATGCCAAGGGAATCCGTGGGTTATGCCGGTATGAATGAAAACTCCTAGGTTATTCTAGGGACATCCACGAGTTATGCCGGGATGAATGAAAAATCCTAGGTTATGCTAGGGGAATCCGCGAGTTATGCCGGGATGAGTGAGAAATCTTAGGTTATGCTAGGGGAATCCACGGGCTATGCCGGGATGAGTGAGAAATCCTAGGTTATGCTAGGGGGATCTGCGGGTTGTGCCAGGATGAAAATAGATCCTGAGTTATGTCAGTGGAATCCACGGGTTATTTTTCCTTTTGCCTATTTTTCTTTCCTTCTGCTCTGAATTGACACTCATGCTTTCAATTACGCAGCATCTTGTGCCTTAAGGTGACACCTGATCAGAGAGCAAAACAAGCAAACGAACAAAATTTTCTACCCCAGTTTTCACTGGAAAATTTTGTGAGTTATTTGTAACGCACAATTATGCTACTCTGTATTGAAAAAAATGAGGATCAAGATTGTATATCCCTTGGAAAAATTGCAGGTTATGCTGGGGAGGACAAATGGTTCCTTCTAGAGATGATAATCCTCGGGTTATGCCGGGATAAGAATGAAAAGGTCTCTGTGGGGATGGCAAGAAAAAAATATGGGGTTATGCCGAGATAGGAAAGTTCCCGCTGATGATGAGTTATGAAAAAGTTCCTGAATTATGCCAAGGGAATTCGCGGGTTATGCCGGGATGAATGAAAACTCCTAGGTTATACTAGGGACATCCATGGGTTATGCCGGGATGAATGAAAAATACTAGGTTATGCTAGGGGAATCCGCAAGTTATGCCGGGATGAGTGAGAAATTCTAGGTTATGCTTGGGAGATTTGCGGGTTGTGCCAGGATGAAAAGAGATCCTGAGTTATGTTAGTGGAATCCACGAGTTATTTTTCCTTTTGCCTATTTTTCTTTCCTTCTGCTCTGTATTGGCACTCATGCTTTCAATTACACCGAATCTTGTGCCTTAAGGTGACACCTGATCAGACAGCAAAACAAGTAAACGAACATAATTCTCTTTCCCAGTTTTCACTGGAAAATTTCGTGAGTTATTTGTAACACATATCTATGCTACTCTTAATTAATAAAAATAAGGATCTGGATTGTGTATCCCTTGGAAAAATTGCCAGGTTATGCTGGGGAGGAGAAATGGTTCCTGCTAGAGAAATGAATCCTCGGGTTATGCCGGGATAAGAATGAAAAGGTCTCTGTGGGGAATGCAAGAAAAAATCCGCGGTTTATGCCGAGATAGGAAAGTTCCCGCTGATGATGGGTTATGAATTATGCCAAGGAAATCCACGGATTATGCCGGGATGAATGAAAACTCCTAGGTTGTGCTAGGGAGATCCACGGGTTATGCCGGGATAAATGAAAAATCCTAGGTTATGCTAGATGAATCCGCGGGTTATGCCGGGATGAGTGTGAATCCTAGGTTATGCTAGGGGAATCCATGGGCTATGCCGGAATGAGTGAGAAATCCTAGGTTTTGCTAGGGGGATCCGCGGGTTGTGCCAGGATGAAAATAGATCCTGAGTTATGTCAGTGGAATCAATGGGTTATGCCTGGATGAAGAATAATCCTAGGTTATGCTAGGGAGATCTGCGGGTTATGCCGGGATGAATGAAAAGTCCTAGGTTATGCTAGGGGGATCCGCGGGTTATTCCAGGATGAGAATGAAGGGTCCCTGCTAGGGATGAAAGGAAACATCCACGGGTTATGCCGGGATGAAATGAAAAAAGATTTTTGGGTTATGCCAGGGAGGTCCGCGGGTTATGCTGGGATGAATGAAAAAGGTTCTTGGGTTATGCCAGAGGGAATCCACGGGTTATTCCGGGATGAGTGAGAAATCCTAAGGTATGCTAGGGGAATACACGGGTTATGCCGGGATGAGTGAGAAATCCTAGGTTATACTAGGGAAATCCAGAGGTTATGCCGGGATAAAAAAGATCCTGAGTTATGTAAGGAGAAAATATGCAAGGCACTGGATGACCTTAGAGATCCTTTTGATTGTGCTAGGGGTAGATAAGGAAAAGAACAACCTTTTGATTATGCTAAGGGCAGGGGAGTGTTAGCTCCTAGACTATGCTGGGGAGTGGGAAGTGTAGGGAGAGAATCCTCAGGTTATGCTAGGGATATGGAGGGAGACTTTCTAGATTTATGCTAGAGGGGGGTGGAATGTAATCCTTAGGTATGCCAGGGAAGTTCATTGTTTTGCATAAAAATGAAAGGAAAACATCCCTTTGGTCATTGAAGCATCTGCACCTTTGGTCTTTGTGCCTATCCTTTAGTTGTTTCTGCCCTATTTTCCTTTTTATTTTTCAAAGTTGCACCTGCACCTATTTTAGGTCAGAAACAAAACAAACTGTTAGTTTAAATAGTGATTGGTTTTGCGGCCGTGTCACGCTCGATTTCGGCATCCTTTGTATTCAAAAGTGAACCCTTGGCTTTCAATCCTTGCTTTGTTAATTGGCCAGGGGGTCCTCATTTTGGGTCAGCCTTTGTTTCTCGGGCATGGGGTGGTGAGCATTGTCCCGCCTTTGATTTTGGGCTTTCTTTGGGGCTTTTGATAAGAATCAAAATCTTGTTAGGCTTAAAACCCCCGATTTTGCTTCAACTCCATGCCTTTTGACTTTGAATTTCCTTTCCTCTATTCCTTTGTTTTGGGACATTACTGTCATGATCAACCGGGATTGCCCAAGCGTACTTGACGATGTCGGTCATTCCCCTAATTCTTGCCAGGAGAAAACCGCGAAGCCGACCCTGCTACCTTTATTTAAGGAATGGTGAGGAAGTTAAAGTGGAAACGAGTGAAGTATGATTTAGAGATGTATGCACTTTGAAGGAAAAGAGGGAACTTGTCTAGAAATACGAGCCAGCTTTAAATGGCAACGACATGTTCCTTGGACGGGATAACCGGCCTAAATCCATTTTTTCTTTCTGACTTCAACCTTTAGAATACCAAAGAAACTTGCTCAGACATGGGCAACAATATTTCCTCTCTTCGGCTGACGGCGCCCTTTATAGGTTTTTGCCAATCGACCTCCCTCATTTCTCTTCTCCCGTCAGCTGATAGCGCTCTTTGCGCGTTTTTGCTAAACGGACTCTCTCATTTTGTTTTTCTCTGCTCACCGTCGCCTTATGGTGTCCGGAGGTTATCACCGATAGGACTCTCTTATTTATTTTTCTCACAAATTTGTTTGGTGCCGAACCCCAACAAATGGTATTTTCTTCCCCCGGGATCTATAACTTTGCAACCATTCGGACAAATTTGTAATCAAACCGATACATTTCTACCCCAGTTTTAATTTTCTCGGGTTAATGGGGTTTTTATTTTGACGTGGTTGAACCTCATGGAGATGCTACCTACGTATCCTTTCGGAATCAAGTCAAATGTAGTTTAGGAAGTGCTTCCTAAACTAATTTTGTTTTGTATGCTTTTTTTTGGTATTTTCTTTCTTTTTTTTAAATTTTCTTTTTATATTTTTTTTTTAATTTTCTTTTTCTTTTCTTTTTATCTTATAAAGAGGGTGGGGATAATGGGAGAATAAAGCCTTTGTCCTTTCGATCCACCAGGGTAATTGCTGCTGGGGTTTAAACATAATACCTTTTTACTTCGTTTGTATTTACCGCTGCCTCGGGCTCATCTCCTTCAATGTCGCCCACGTACAATGCTCCTCCAGGCAATATCTTCCTAATTATGGCTGGGCCTTTCCAATTGGGAGCGAATTTTCATTTGGCCTCTTGATGATGGGGAAGTATCCGTCTCAAAACCCGCTACCCGACTTCGAGATTCCTAGGGCGCACTTTCTTGTTGTAGGCATGGGCCATTCTTTGTTTATACAACTTCCCGTGGCATACCGCGGCCATTCTCTTTTTATCAATTAATGCCAACTCCTCTAACCGGGTTTTGGCCCATTCACTATCTTCGATTTCTGTTTCGAAATTTACTTGGAGCGAAGGGATTTCAGCATCGGCAGGCATAACACCCTCAGTTCCATAGACCAGCAAGAAAGGAATGGCTCCTATAGATGTACGTACTATGGTACGATATCCCATCAATGCGAAAGGCAGCTTTTCATGCCATTGCCTCGAGCTTTGAATCATTTTCCTCAAGATTTTCTTGATGTTCTTGTTGGCTGCTTCGACCGCACCATTAGCTTTAGTTCTGTAGGGATTAGAGTTTCTATGTGTTATTTTGAATTGTTCACATATCTCTCCCATCAGCCGACTGTTTAGAATAGTTTTATTGTCAGTAATGATGGTAGCGGGAATACCAAATCGGCAAATAATGTTGGAATGCACGAAATCCACTACCTCTTTCTTGGTAATATATTTGAGGGTGATGGCCTCAACCCATTTTGTGAAATAATCAATGACGACCAATATAAATCTGTGGCCATTTGAGGCCTTCGGCTCGATAGGCCAAATGACGTCCATACCCCAAGAAGCAAAAGGCCAGGGTGCCGACATTGGATGCAACTCATTTGGTGGTTCATGAATCAGATCACTGTGCACCTGCCATTGATGACATTTCCGCACAAAGCTGAAGTAGTCTTATTCCATGGTCATCCAATAATAACCAGATCGGAGTATCTTCTTTGCCAATACATAGCCATTCATATGGGGCTCACATACGCCCGCATGTACTTCATGCATAATTTCCCACCTTCTTCAGCATTCACACATCTCAACAAATTAAGATCTGGAGTCCATTTATACAACGTGTCACCACTTAAGATGAAGTTTCTCGCATGCCATCAGATGGTTTTCTTTTGTTCTCCGATGGCTTGCTCAGGTTACTCCTGTGTTTTTAGGAATCCCAAGATGTCGTAATACCAAGGCTGTGGGCTAGGCTCTGCTTCGGTTGCATTACAATACCCATGTATTTCTTTGATTTTGATTTTTAAAGGGTCAACGTAGGCATTCTCAGGGTATGGCAACTTGGAGGCTAAGGTTGCAAGTGCATCCGCTAAGTCATTGTGACAACGGGGAATATAGCTGAACAGTACCGACCTGAACTGTTTGCTGAGGTCTTAGACTTGCTGTTCATATGAGAGGAGCTTAATATCCCCTGTTTCCCATTATCCTTGAGCTTGTTGGATGATTTGTTTGGAATCTTCCATGATTAGCAGCTCTTCGACATCTCGGTTAATAGCCATGTTCATGCCCATATTGATAGCCTCATATTAAGCGATATTATTGGTGAAGAAGAACCAAATTCTCGCTGTAGCTGGATAATGCTGGCATGTAGGTGAGATTAAGATTGCCAAAATCCCTATGCCCTTTGCGTTTGCCGATCCGTCGAAGAACATTTTCCAGACGGGAGTGTCCGCAACTATTATTTCCAGTGAGTTCACTTCTTTGTCAGGGAAGTAAGTGTTTAAAGGCTGATACTAATCATCAACGGGGTTTTCTGCAAGATGATCTGCCAGTGCCTGAGATTTCATTGCCGTACGAGTGACATAAACAATATCGAGCTCGGTAAGCACGATCTGCCATTTAGCCAGTTGCCCTGTGGGCATTGGTTTTTGAAATATATACCTTAGTGTTTCAAGCCTGGCTATGAGGTACGTGGTATGAGCTTGCAAATAATGCCTCAGTTTTTGACCTAGCCATGTCAAGGCGCAACACGTTCTCTCCAACATTGTGTACTTGGCCTCGTAGCCGGTAAACTTTTTGGATAATAAATGTCTTGTTCTTTCTTTCCCTTGGCGTCATGCTGGCGAGAATACAACCGAAAGCGCGTTCTAAGACCGTCAGATAGAGAAACAATGGCATTCCTGGTTCTGGCGGGACTAATGCTGGTTGATTGGACAAGTATTGTTTAATTTTATCAAAAGCTTCCTGACACTCGAGCGTCCACTATATTGCCGCATCCTTCTTCAGTAGTTTGATATAGGCTCACCTGTTGAAGTCAATTGGGTGATGAACCGACTGATGTAATTTAATCTTCCCAATAGACTCATCACATCCTTTTTGGTTTACCCGAAGGAACTCCAAATGCGGATTTTGCCGGATTCAATTTCAAACTATATTTGCGGAGCTTTTTCAAAAATTTCCTCAAATCCTTTACATGATCGCCCTGAGTTTTAGATTTTATAATCACGTCATCCACGTACACCTCTATTTCTCTATGCATCATGTCGTGGAATATGGTGGTCATAGCCCTCATGTAGGTTGCCCCAGCGTTTTCAATCCGAAAGGCATAACTCTATAACAAAATGTTCCCCAAGGTATGGTGAAGGCGGTTTTCTCTGCATCTTCCTCATCCATTAGCACTTGGTGATTCCCTGCGTAACAGTCTACAAAGGATTGAGTCTCATGCTTGGAACAATTATCGACAAGGATGTGGATGTTGGGTAGAGGGAAATTATCCTTGGGACTTGCCTTGTTCAGATCTCTATAATCCACACACACTCGGGTTTTCCCGTCCTTCTTCGGCATCGGGACCACATTTGCCAACCATGTGGTGTACCGCACTACCCGGATTACCCCTGCTTATAGCTGTTTTGTAATTTCCTCTTTGATTTTATCACTGACATCAGGCTTGAACTTTCTTTTCTTTTGTTGTACTGGAGGGCATTCGGGGTATGTAGGCAACTTATGAGCCACCAAATCCATACTCAGACTAGACATCTCATCATAGGACTACGAAAATACATCTTTGAATTCCAACAGGAGTTGAACCAATGAATCCCGTATCTCTTTATTTATGTGGATGCTTATTTTAGTTTCTTTGATTTCATCGAGATCGCCTAGGTTAACCGGTTCGGTATCATTTAAGTTGGGCTTAGGTTTGTTCTGAAAGTGTTCCAATTATCGAGTGATTTCTCTAAAAGCCTATTCTTCATTATATTCCGGTTCCTGGTTCATTATTTCACAGACAGGCAGGGGGTTTGGGTCGTGGCAAGAAGTCCACAAGCATGTAGTTTTATTTAAAGCCGCCTTATTGGGATAAAAAGAGAAGATGAAAAATAAAGAAAGACAAAAATCGGAGAAAGGCAGAGAAATGAAAAATATTGATTTTATTTCTTTGAACTTGAAGGATAAACAGGGTTAACATTTTGAGATTTAAAGTGCTAAAAAGGAAAACAAGCAACCGAGCTACACCCTGAAATAGCTCCTGATATAAGTAGAGGTAGCAAGGTAAGATTACCGGGTCTCCCGCCTGACCGGAAAGGGTGTGGCCTTCCTATGTTGAAGTTTAGCATCTGGCCCCATGTACAACACTTCTGCGGCGCTTGACTCTTCTCCCGGTTGGATAATGTTTACATTATAGAGCAACTCTCTCAATGCCCCGCAAATCTCCTCAATTTCTTCTGGCGTGAAGGTTTCTTCTTCCTCCTCTTCACTGTACTTTGGTTTTATAAAGGTTTTGTACAAGTGAGGCAGGGGTCATGGTAAGGTCCATCCTTGGCGCTTTCTACGATTAGCCCTGGTGATATCTTCTATGGTTTGATGAAATCCCAATCCAATGAAATTTTCTGTGGATGGAAAGGCGACTGTCTGGGTTATGCCTTGTAGGGAGCTTTTGAGTCCCTTGTCTGGCTTGACGCCTTGGCACGTCATTTCCTTTTCTACCATTATTTAAGAATTTGACGGAAAAGGCTGAGGAAGTGGCTTTCCCTCTTCATACTGATCAGCTACAACAACTTCAAAAGCTTGATAGATTATGAGTTCACCCCCTTCCTTGGCTTCTAGACAGGGAACAGAGGGGTCCTAGTAAATTGATTGTCCGTCCTCTCCATGAACTACAATCTCCTTATTTTCATACTCAACTTTTAGCATTTGGTGCAGGGTTGAAGGAACTGCCCCTGCTGCATGAATCCACGGTCTTCCCAGGAGGTAGTTGTAATAGGTGTCCATGTCCAACACCTGGAGTGTTGCTTCGAAGTCTACTGGACCAATGGTGATCACCAATCAATTTCACCTATGGTATCCCTTTTCATTCCATCGAAGGCTCGGACACATACGTTGTTTGGATGAATCCTCCCTGTCCCGATCTCCATTCTCTGCAAGGTAGATATTGTACATATGTCTACTTCGGAACCTCCGTCGATCATCACTCTTTTGACATAATATCACTCATATTTGGAAGCAAGGTGCAAAGCCTTGTAATGAAAAGTTTCCTCCAGGGGTAAGTCATTCTTACTGAACGGTATCTGATTGATAAAACAGAATCTCTTCGCCATATTCTCTAGCGGTTCTACTGAAGTCTCAACTGGCACATATGCTTCGTTTAATGTCTTAGGTAACACCTGTTGATTCTCGGGAGATTTCATCAAGAGTGACAGTAGAGAAATATGCTATGGGGACTTTCAGAGTTGATCTACCACTTCGTACTTCGGCATTTTCATTTTCTGGAAAAAGGCTTCTGCTTCCTCAGCATTCACTTGCCTCTTTGGCGTAAATCTCCATTTGGTAGCGGCATTCACCTCTTCCATGTCCAGGTATTTCTTGGTGGAACATCCCTTTTGGGCTTCACCAAAGACTTCTTTGCTCTTATATGTAATAATGGTTTCCTGATAATTCAAAGGGACGACTGGCGGGTCGGTCGTGGTCTATTGTGGCATGCGACCAATAATCACGGGCTCATTCAGCACCGGTGGCTTAATCAATCCCTGTACAAAATAGGCCTTCCTGGGTATGTACATAGTTTTGTTCAGCTCGAACCTCTTTGGTGGGCTTAAAGTGGGCTGCGTTTCTTTGCGTCCTCATGGGATGTAGAGTATTGTTTCTTTGGTGGGTGTTGTCTCAACTTTGACCTCAGCATTCTTTTCTGCTTTAGGGCATTTGGCTTCATTTGTTTTCTTTTCATCCATCTTCTTTAGGGTGACGTTTGGCTTCCGATCGGCCTCGGTGATGGCTATGATGGCTTTCTTAGCGGGATCAAATTCTTTGTCCACGCAGATCATTCAGATGACTGGCCCATTTTTGTGAGCCGGTAACGGGTTATAAGTTACATTTGGGACTTCGTCATTTCTCAGAACTATCTTCTTTTGATTAATCAAGTCCTCCACCGCTTTCTTTAAGGTCCATCAATTTTCAGTATCATGCCCCTCTGCCCCAGAGTGGGAGGCACAACGCATGCCCCTTTAGTAAGACTGTGATTCAGGATTCTAGCTGTTTGGCAGTACAGGCTAGAGGAGACCCATATGGACTAGCTTAGGAAACAGGCTTGCGTAAGACTCTCCTATTGGGGTGAAGTTCTGCCTCCGGGGTGGCTACCGGGGACGGTAGTTATTTTGTTGAGGTTGGGGTTGTAATGATTCTGAGCGAGTTGATTCCTTAGAGCTTGATTTCTATTGTTCTGCTGTTGAGGTCGGGGAAATGGTTGAGCGTTCATAACCGCTTAGGGTTGAGGGACATAGTTCATGTATCAGTGAGGATAATAATGTTGAGGCGCTCTTTCAGAAAATGAATACCTGTGAGTATGTTTCTTCCTCATCCCGGCAGTTGCCATGGATGCTTCCTCTTTTTTCTTGTTCCTTGGGAGGTGTCTCTTATGGTAAATTGGCTTAGAATCCTTCATGTTTTTAGGCCATTCTCCACCATCTCCCCAATCTTTATTGCTTCTGTGAATGGTTTGCCAATTTCGGACATCATGTTCTGAAAATAGCATGCTTTTTGTGCTTGCAGAAAGGTAGTGACCATTTCAGTTTCATCCATAGGAGGCTTCACCCTCGATGCTTGCTCTAGCCATTTAATAGCATACTCTATGAAGCTTTCAGCAGGTTTCTTCTTCAAATTGGTTAGGAAGTTCCTATCCGAGGCGATGTCGATATTGTATTGGAATTGTCGTACATATTCCTAGGAAAGGTCATCCCATATGTGCTATCGGGTAGTGTCTTGATCTATCTACCATTCAGATGCAATACCTGCTAGGCTCTCCCCAACGCACGCCATTAGGAGCTCTTCCTTTCCACCGGCTCTATGTAATTGATTACAATACTTTTTCAGATGGGCGATGGGATCGCCATAACCATTGTATTTCTTGGATTTTGGAATTTTAAACCCCAAAGGAAGATGTATATGGGGGAACATGCACAGGTCTGAATAGTCTATTCTTTTCTGTCCGCTCAGCCCTTGCATATACTTCAGGCTTTGCTCAAGAATCTTCATTCTCCTTTTGATCTCATCCTGCTCGGGTGCTTTGGAAATTTTGTCTGTTACATGGGTAAGTTCATATGTTTGCTGAGGGTAGCTGTATGTAGGGTACGGGGGAGGCTCATTTTGGTAATTAGGAGTATTGAAGGTAAAGGCTGCAGGGTCAAACATAGGCCTTGGTACTGCAGGCTGTGTAGTAGCTGCACACAGAGGGGCTGTAAGGATGTTGGAAATTGGCCCCGATGCAAACATTGGAGGGTGGGTTTCGGAAAGCGCCCCAACAAAATTGGTTGAAATGGAGGGCTGCCCTAGGAGAATGCTCGGGTGACTGATAGGAAAAGTAGAGGTACCCCTTGACCGTGGAAATAGCTCGGGGAATCCCTGGATGGCGCTGGGAGGTTCCCTCCCATTAGTCCAGGCATCCCACATCTCCATGACCCAGAGCCGCAGGATCCTATTTTCTTCGCTCGCTGCAGATTCAGAGGCCAGTATTCCTGTAATTGGACTGTCTTCTGGAATAGGGATGGTGGGTAGAGCCATTTCAGTTGACATCTCTGTATTTCCTTTGAACGAGTGAAGTATCCGTGTGAAACCAGTTTACCGCAAAACCAACCACTGTTCTAAACACATGTACTGTGATTTTGTAAACGTAGTCAGTTCGCGGTAGATGAAAAAAAGGAAATACCACGTTGATCATGATGCACCTATGCAAATAATGGGTTTCTATATGCTTGCCACAGTCGCATGCGTCATTCCAGCGCTTTTATTTCAATTTCCCTTTGCTTCTTCCCTTTTATTTCCTCTATCTCTTTTTATTTTATTTTTCTTTTAAATAATACGTTCGAATCCTATAGAGATTTCCTATATATCATGACTTTGCATGAATCAGACCGAACGTAGTTCATGGAAATAAATGGTTAAGTACGCAACAAGATATTTTGGGATTTTTGATTTTGATAAAGATCTCAACTTTGATTACATTGTCTACTTAGAACAAAAAGCGATTACCAGACTGGGACTTAATACCCTTAGAGACTCGAAAGGACATCAGACAGACTCATTGTTTCAGAAGAATATAAGTCTATGAAATACATTAAAACTTCCAATGCCTTTGGAGCTTGCGGTTCATCATTCGGCCTTGCCGCAGGTTTGTGCCTAGACTTCCTTGGAGATAGTGGTGATCTTCCATTACTTGCTGGACAAATGTCATAGCGGCGGCGAAAAACATGGATTTTATCATGTCCTCACAGTGATTGCAATCAATGGTAATATAGTCTGCAATTGCCCGCACCTTCTCCCTGATAATCCCATTTTCTTGTAGCAGACGCCCTATTTGTTCAGCCTGTGCTTCTAAAGTTTTCTCACCAGCTTGATTTAGCTTTTGAACCTGTCGCAAAACCCTGCTATTACCGCATATCAATGCACTCTCTCGGCTTTGAAATCCTTTGCCTGCTTGGCCATTTTGTTTTCAGCTATGATAACTCTCTGTTTTAGACCAGTGCTTTCATTGCCGCTTCTTTCCTTTAACTGCTCCAGTATGCGGGAGCTCTAGAAATTCACCCTCTTCCTTACCGGTCAAAACCTTATTCGGTTACTTTTCAGCGTAGGTTCTCTATGAGCTTTTCATCCTTTGTACTTCTCGGAGAATTTTCTCAGGCTGTTCTAATTTTCTTAATTTTGGCTCGCAGGGCCTCGTTTTATTTAACCAATGCCTTCTTTTTTCCCTTGCTAGTAGCAATTTGTAGGATGTTTTCAAATTGCAATTCTTGAATTTTCTTTTCCAGCCTTCATTTGGTAGCACGGTATTCATTTTCTTTTGCTAACCAATCCCACAGCTCTTGTGATGTTCCAACGAACTATTGGAGGTGAGGCCTTTTGGATGGTCTTTCGTGCTCAGTTTCTCTCTTATACCAAGCAAGGTTTCCCGGAGACACTTCACCTTTGGCAAGATCTTGTACACAAGTGTCCGCAGTTAGGTATTGGCATTCATTCCAGATTTTGCGAACCATGGCTTCGGGGAATTGACTACCAGGCCCAATTTCGACTACCCGGATGCTGAGATCTTCATCTTTTGGCACTATCTTGCATCTTTCTGAGTTTTTTCAAGACCCGATGCGGGGCGTAAGGCTGGATGCTTCTATGGCCCATCAAGAGAAAATGTGGTTCTGCTACGGGCATATACACAACTTCGTCCACGGAGAGCCAACTGAGCGTCCATTGTATTTAATTTGCAAAAATGGCCTGGAGATGTGACACCCACTCTGCGATACCCTCTGGTAACTTAAACCTATTAACCTTGTGGTCCACTTCTTCTATTCAACCTTTCGTTGGAAACCCACCGTTCATGAACCGAGGCCTGAGACATAGATGCTGAATCATCCAGATTTGTAATAGCAAGTTACAGCCCTCAAAGAAATCTCCTCCCGCTTTACAAATGGTAAGGGCTCGGAAGATATCAGACAGGATCATGGGAGCAAGAGTGCTCTTTTCTTGAGTCATCAAAGTGCCAACGACCCCTGCTATCCATATATCGATGTTCTTGTCCTTTCGTGAGAACACTAAAAGACCCAAAAAAGACACCATAAATGCGAAGCATCGATACTCCTCCCATTTGATTCGATCGCCCTTGCTACAGATGAGTTTTTCAGGGTTGTTTAATCCTCCTATGTGGCCATATATTTGACATATAAACTGGAGGGTGCAAAATCCAGCCGACAGGTCAGGGTTATGAATCTTTCTACTAACTTTCAAAACATCCAGAAATTTGTGCACGACGAGGGATCTAGGTGCCATCAAGTATTGATGTCTCAAAGGGACGGTATGGGTCCTGATGTATCCGGTCATTTCCTCCAAATTCGGGGTTAGCTCAAAATCTGAGAAGTGGAAGACATTGTGGGCAGGGTACCAGAAGGTGATTAAGGCCTTTATGATGTCACCCCTAGGGTTGATTTTCAGCAAACAAGTGAGGCCTCCCATATGCGCCTTGACCTTTTTCTGTCCGGCTTCTCCGAGGTTATTCAACCACAGCCGCAGCTCCAAAGGAATTTTGTTCATTATCGTGCTCATTCTGCACATTTATTAGGGCGAATTAGTATCCTCGAAATGTTAAAACTGACATTATGAAATTTATTTTAAAACAAGGGTCAGCTTTGCATATACGGCCTCTTAACACTTCTTGCGAAAAGGTTATCAAGGCTTTGCTTGCTTACCAGCCTGAATAAATTTTAGAGGTAGCCACTTGCGCAAGATCAGCCTTCCGGCGTCCCTTGTAGCTTCATTCAGCTATAATCGCAATAATGGTACCACCCGAATCATTTTGAAGTAGGAAAATAAACGTGGGAATTTATTGACATTTTGAAAAAGGGGTTGGACCCGGCCAAAAATAATTTATCAAAACCCGCAGACATTATTGAAAATCTTCAAAAATTTAGTGCCTTTATTTTGTCATTGTGGTTTTTGTGTATTTTTTTTGAAAAATCCAGCAACATTTCGGCACTATTTGAGCTTTGGGTTTTAAAAGAAACTACCCTAGCACTGCTTTTTTCTCTACATTATTTCTTTTGTTTACATGCCGGTCAACATGCCAATCCGAGGCGAATAAATGTACAGGTAGCACGTAAAAATGCTTTAGGGTGGTCTTTTATTTCAGGGTACCTGTCTTAGACTAACCCAACCCTTGTGTTGAGTCCCCTATGTCAAAATGCATGATGCAAATAAATGTTCCTACTAGGTATCCAACATAAAGTTTTGTTATACTAGGTTGAGAACCTCGGTATGAGGTCTAGACTATGTACCCGATCCGACAACTCGAGTCGAGGAGGGGGCTACATACAGGGGACCCGCGAGATCGTCCGGCATTGTAACTTGTCGAGTCTCTTTCTTAATTCTGGGTAAGAAATTAACAAAATAGGGAGTCTCAACCAGTAAGCATATCCCCGGAGGTGAGAAGTTAAGGGTTTCGTAACAGTTTAAATATACAGTTCAGATAATATCAAAGCAGTAAAGCATGTGGCATTTAGCACAGAAACAGGTAAGCAAATCAGGAGAAACCAAATATAACAGTTATTGTAAGCTCGAATTCTTGAACCCTGAACCATAGATTTTGGGTTCTTATCTATCCCCAACGGAGTCGCTGAAGCTGTCACGCCTCCTTTTTACCGCTTACACGTGATTACCCCAAAAGGCGACACGTGTATGGGAGTTTTTCAATTAAAGTGACATTAATCGAGATGGGATTAATTATTTATTTCAAGAGTCGCCACTTGGGATAGGTTTGGCTTTTGGTGTCCCAAGTCGCCGGTTTATTTCCAATCCCAAATCGAGGAAATTTCGACTGCCCAATCGGAGTGTGCGAACTAGAAATTCTTGAGTAAGGAATTCTGTTGACCCGAGGGAAGGTGTTAGGCACCCTCGGATCCCGTGGTTCTAGCACGTTCGCATAAACTCATTATAAGTGGCTAAAATATGGTTTTCTATACCTGTTAATCCGTAATTTTAGATTATTAACCGCTTTTAACATCTTTTAGTAAAATTTGCAATGTTATTAAAACACATCGCGAATTGCGTCACATAAATGCACCTGCACTTTTAGACATATTTTAATTCCATTGAGAATAGGATTTGGGTCACATAAATGCGTACTCAAATTTAGGAAGGTATTTTTATTAAACACGCGCCTGTAGCAACTACGTCTTTGACATTCGTGGGAAGTCCGTGAAATTTGCTAAACGACACTTCCTATTTTCTATGTGTTCTAATGGATTAAGAAGCCATCACGTAGTATTTGCTTGATTTAACATGGCTCACTTTAATTTACAAGGATATCTTCACCCATGCTAAATCCTCTACTTTTGCGGGTGCTTAAATGCACCAATTGTTTTGATGTATAGACTGTATATTGGAAAACATTATGTGCACCTTAGCCTCACTCATAGCTAATTGCACATACTGTTTCAGATTTGGGCCATCCTAAGAGCACATATTACTTGGCTGCGACTGGCCTGGGCTTTTAATCACTCAGCCCAGAAAATGTGTTGAATTACAACATTTGGGTACTTACTGGGCCTCGCGAATGAGCCCAGTATTGGTTTGGACAAAAGAGACCAATTCTCAGTAACCATTTTTGGTTCAAAATTATATACAAAGTTGAATATCTACACACTCATAGAGACAATATTAACAATTATTTTTTTATTTATGTCAAACTTTAACATTAGATCTGAATCAATTGATTCATATACTCATCAGTCAGAGTATATGAATCCAATTCTTCAAAATTCGATTATGACTTTAATCACAGCTTATAGATTTGAAACAAACACGGATAATGTGTTGAAATCTAACGAATTAAACATTACACATTATTTGGACTTCAACTAGCTATTAAGCTAGTATTTTGAGTCCCTCATTTAAAATAAAGCTGGAAATATGTATCTAAAACAACTACATCACTTAGTTAACTATATTATCAGTTATTCATGCTTAAAATAAGAGTTTGAATGTCCGGATTATTACAAATAAATCAGTCTCTAGAGTTCAGTTATTACAGAATGAGACAGTCCAAACTTTAATTACAACATAATGACTATCTTATCACTACAGCTATATCCAAAACTGAATAAGGGGAAAATAAGGAAGGGGTTTAGAATGATATAAGAAACTCAGATCTGCACATTCATGAATACTTTATACTTGAGCTTCAAATAAAAATGGACATTGGAAGTTACCTGTAATTCAGCAGAAAACAAGCCTATGAGTAAATGTAATGAACAAGCAAAGCAATCAACAGCTTAATAGAAAGTGCGTCCAGGACTTCTGCAGAGTTCTTAGAGAACTAAATCTTCAGAAAATGATTCAAACAACACTAATGGTATTTTTGCACATATAGGAATAAGTATTTCAGCCCTAGTATTCAAAGAGAAGGTTCCGGATCCCTTTTAATAATGCCTAGTGGGTTTCTTCTATAGTAGAGCGTTAGGGCATCAAATTTTCCTCTTGTTTTCCTTTTAGTCCTTACTCAAATTTGCACTTTGCCTAAATGGTCCTTCAATTCTTGACTTGTGGCTTAAGTTTGAGGCAGGAATTGTCGTTTAGTCCTTTCTAGAATGTTCTAAGGTATTACTATCAGGTTTTTTAGAGGTTCAAATACCCTCACTTCCTTTCGTAATTACCCCCCCCCCCCCCCCGAAGTTTTGTCCTTTGTAAGTCCCTTGACCCTAGTTTAGTTACAATTGACCCCTGGCCAACCAAACTTGGGTCACCTTTTAATCTTAGACTAACAGGCTCATGAAAGTTCAGAATTAGCCAAAATTATCAAGATTCAACAGAAATGCCTTAATATAGACTTCCATATCCAAACATTATACAAAACTATCAAAACAAAGGGCTAGAAGAATGAATACATTTACCAACACTTAATTTTCACAAGTTGCTCAATCAAAATTCTTCAGAAATATTTAAAAATGAGAAGCACACAGCAAGGGGTGAGTATTTAGTTCAGGAATCATCTTAGGAAGCAAGTAAGGGCTACCACTGAACAATTAAAGGTCCCAACCCCCAAATCAGCTTAAACCAACATCAATACTGAAAAATCAAAGTCATTATAGCAATCAAATACTTAGGGGCAAACCAGAAATCATAAAATTAGAAGATGGATGTCAATTAAGCCCTAAAAATCACATCACTGAAGAATAAACTAGACTAGGTTTTCCAAAGTCAAGAGACTAATGCTAGTAAGATATCACACTACTCTGGAGATGAAAAGATTTAAGAGTATTGACAAACAACAGCACATGACCATTTAAACCTACTTCAGGCGAGACTATGGACAAACAAGAAATTATTTAAAGAAGTTGGTCAATCTAAGAGCTAAATAGAAGATAAACTACTTAGGTAAATATATACAAAGGAGATCAAGTAATCAGGTAAATCTATAAAAAAGAGATCAAGTAATCAGGCAAATATATACAGAAGAGACCAAGTAATTAGGAAAATATATACAGGCAGAGTACTTAGCTTCTTATTCTTGTTCCCATTTAAACCCTTTCAATCAACTCTTGACTCCTTCAACATGGTTTCAAACCTCCATATAACCGGTTATAAGAGTTCAAGGAGGCTTTCATTGTTCTGAGACCTCAGCGTGGTCTCAGATTGGGATTTACTCAGTGGTTGAGGAATATAGGGACTTATGGGTGGTATGGTTGGTGACATGAAGGACCAAGGACTGACTAGAAGAAGTTTGAGCCATTTTCGGCGAGTTTTGAGATTTAGGGTTAGGCTTTAAATTGAAATTCGAAAGGTTTCAGGCAGATTCGAGAGAGGTGACTTGCACGGTTGGAATGAGAAGATTGAGTTTCTTTAAGGGTGTAAATTTGGAGGACTTTGGGACAGGGTCGCCGAAGGTAGGGTTTCCGACGACCTTTCTGAGAATATTTGAGATGATGGGGGAGGGGGGATTCGAAGTGCGTGGGATGCAGGATGGGGAAAGGGGTGTCCTAATTGTTCTATGGTGTAAAGGTGGAAGGGTTTGGAACAAGGTCAACGGAGACGGTGTTTCCGACGACCCCATTTTTGAAGATTCGAGACGGAGGGGGAATGTTCGGTGGGAAATAATTACAGAGTGGGAAAGTGGAGGTCATGATGGTTGAGTGGTGTAAATCTGGGAAGTTTTAGTTGATGTCCGCCACCGTGACGCAATTTCTGGTGGCGACATTAGGGTGGTAGGCCAATGGTCAAGGAGTGGTAGTGGGGTGGTCAACGGAGGCGTTACAAACGGAGAAGACGGTACGAGGAGGGGGGGTTTGGTCTATATCTGTATTAGAGACATTTGGACATATATATACGGTTTTCATGGGGTTTAATTGCCGTTGGATTGAAGTGAGATCAACGACTGTGATGACACCCTCATTGAAACGGTGTCATTTGGTTTGTTGGGTGTGGACTAGACTAGGGCAATGGATTAGGCTGGGTTGTCTATTGTTTAAAGGAGGAAGCAGGTTGTGCCACTCAAGTTTGGCCCAATTGTGGCTAGCCTGAGTGGCTCTGTATATATATATATATTTTTTTGTCTTTTTTTTAACTTAAAAATAATTTCTAACTTTACTTACAACCACAAATTCCTATTTATCACAAATAAAAACCAAGCCAAGTCAAAATTAAAAAAAAAAATTTCAAATGCCGGACATGCATATTTTTTTTGTATTTTAATTTGTAAAACAAATTTATTTAACAATTAAATCCTAACTAATCTTAAACATGCAGTAATGAACATGCGCATGCAATTAAATCCAAAAAATTAAAATCCTAATATTTTTAATGAAAAATCCTAAACTTTAAGAGTCATGTAGGAGCTTGTTTCGACCGGGTAAAAATCATATGCTCACACCAGTGGATTGGGTTTTAAAGCAACCTATGGAGAAAGTTGAACTTCAGTTTATTCAAATAACTCTCGAAATTTGGGCTCAACCACAAGCCCAAACCTTATTTACAAAAAAGAGTGAGCTGCTTGGGCTCACAGCAGGCCAAAAAATTGAATAAATTTAGGCATGTTAGCAAGTTTGCCATCAAATATACTATTTATTCAATCAATCACCAAATCTCAATCACTCAATTAGCCTAATTTACTCAAATTCACTAATATGCAGCATGCTTGGACATTTAAATAACCTTCTAGATGTAAATTCCTAAATTAACAAGTGGTGCAATATGAGGCTGGACATCAAACTGTTTTTGAATTGAATGCGTTACTTTTAATCTTCCTTTTCACAAGAACACGGTGGTTAAATTTACACAACCAACCATTCTAAATTTACAGGAGATACTGATTTCGATTAATAAAGATGCTCAGGCTATTTTAAACCAACATCTCATTCTAAATTCAATTTTTCAAATAAAATAGGATAGAAGCACTTGAATAGACTATACTAATAGTTAACCCTACTGCTAATTGGGTAAACTCAAAATATCAGTCCAATGTCCAATACAAGGCAATTGTCTCGATTATAATGGGTATCACAATTAGAACTAAAAGGAAAAGGAAACAAAGTAAGAATTCATGGAGAAAACAAGGGTTATTGATCTTCAAACTTGGGAATACATTTAGTTCAGGCTTCGTACATCAATAGACATCTAAAGTGTACATGGAATTGCGAGTAAAGTGAAAATGATAGTTAGCAAAGCAACAACAAACATCAGTAATAAACGCTTTAAATCCCAGCACTGATTGTCAAATAATTCATGAGGGTAATTTCAGCAAGACAAAGCCAGTAAACAAAGTCCAAACAGCCTCAAAAACACTCGATAAGGAATCCACCCAAACTTCTGAACCTCAACTTCTTGCACTTCAGGTCATTCCTATTTCTTTTAAGCTAGAAAACTGGAAATTAACATCAATAAGATGCAAGTTTTGAATGAGACAGTGTAGTTCTATCTAAAACCTTAGGAATTCTTCAGAATCTTGAAATTTAGAGGACCTTTTAAGAGTTTCAGACCTCTGAACTTATGGGAATTTTGTATTTCTGGAAATTTTTTAGGATTTTTCAGTCTTCAAAATTTTCTGGGAATTTTTAGAGATTTCAGATTGTGAAAAAACTTGTGAATGAAGGCAGTAGGGTTCCCTTTTATAACAAAAGCTTAGGGCAACCCTCTTATTTTTATTTTGATCATTAGTCCCCTTCATATTTTCAGATTTTACTCAACTAGTCCCTGAGATATTAACTTGTTAGCCAAATCATTGCATTGTAGTTTTAAAAATTCTTACTAAGGCCCCTATTTCAGAAGATTCTAGAGGGTCCCAGTTTTAACTATAATATTCCTTTGTAATTCTGAATTTCTAAATTACCCCTGGACTTAAATTGAAATTACTAACCTACACACCAATCCCTTTTACTAACCAAGGTTGACTAAAGTCTAGACTATTCAGATATAATCAATACTAATTTAAAATACTCTAAAATTTAATTATTGAATCCAATTAATACTAATCAAGACTGAAAGCTAATTCTAGTTCATACTACTATCAAACTATCAATTAAAATAAATAATAAAAGTGAAAAATCAAAGAACAGGAGCTAAAAACTGGATTAACTAATCAGAGAATTCCAACAAAATCAATCAAAACTATAGCTAAGCTAAAAATGAAACTACTGAAAAAAGAATCATCAAACAAAAATAATCAAATAAGAAGTAAAACATTATATACAGAAATCACAAGTTGACTTTAATTAAGGTAACTAAAGGAGAAAAAAAGAATGAATAATTCAAGAACCAGAAACTTAAACATGGAAACCTTCAACTAAACTAAAAATCAAAATCATGCATAATTGAATACATGTAAGACTCACTAATTTTGGTCTTCAACTAGACTGACTTCTAATTTGATTTATCAATTAATGTTATACATTTATTTTATCAGAAATAGGCATATATCATTAATTTCAAATCACTCGAACACTCGAAGTTCCCAAAACATGTTGAACTTTCGAGCCATAGATTTGTAAATTAGGGGGTTTTACTTAGACTTGAAGGGTTTGGGCTTGGAAATTGGTTAGAAGGGGTCGAGCGTATTGTGAGGTGTAAAATTGAGGCCATTTTGTGGAGGTGGTGTTTTGGCCAGCTTTTCCAAATCAAAATTCGAGGAGTTGTGCCATGATTCAAGCGAAACTAGTGTCAAATTCATGATGAGGGTAGAAAGAGTAACCTACGATGTATTTTTGGTGGCCATTGGAGCTGGCTCCGCCGGGGACGGCGGGCCAGTCGCTCCTTTGAACGAATATTCGAGGAGTTTGGATGGGGTTTGAAGGCTGGTTTTAAGGATGTTGGAAATAGGAGGAGAAGGGGAGCAAATGGTGTTAATTTTGGTGGATTTGATGCTACGCCGGCGGTGATTTTCGATGGAGAGATGTTGGTTTGGCGGTGGCGTTACATTGGTGAATAGTTTGAACGAGGAAGGTGGGAAATGTCTCTATGGTTGTGAATAGTTTCAGACATTTTTATTCAAAATTGAGGCCATATATGGACCGTTGGACGATGGAGATGGACGACTCAGATTAGGTAACCCAAAATGACGTCGCTTTGGAGTGTCTCTTATGAGAGACCGGGTTGGGGGACAGGTATGGGCCAATTTTGAAGGGTTCAGGTGTTTTGGGCTAGATTTAATTGCAAGTGGCAAAAATCTACACCTCTTTCTCTATTTGCTCTAAATTTATTTGTTTTTAATTATTTCTTTTTTTGTTTCTTATTATTTTATAGATTTTAGTAAGTATAAATTAAAAAAAAAAACAAAACCAAGTTTAAATTCTATAAAATAAACTAATTGACTTCTAATATAACCTAAATCCCAAATTTAATAAGAAAATTAAGCAAATGAAAAATGACCATTTTTATTATTTTTTCCTTATTTTTCAATATTATTGAACTAATTGACCGAAAAAATATGAAAATTAAGTCATAAATGCAGACATGATATTTTTGTAATTTATGAATTATATTAATTTAAAATGCACACAAAAAAGCAAAAAACACAAAATCACGCAATTAATTCCTAAAAACTCAAATAATAAGAGAAAAATCCTAATTTTAAGAATTCTATAGGAATATTTCAAGCAAAACAAAAATCACGTGCTCACAGCTGTGCCTCTTTGCTCGCAGACACGAAGGGTTTCCGGGCAAAGATAAATGAGCAACTGAGAGGTTTTTGCCAGCTTTGCATTCCACGAGAAGCATTTTGAAAACTGTCTGACCGAACCTGCTTCAAAGGTTGCCTACATATCCTTGGCTATAAAGGAATCAGGCCAGTGTAGTTCTGGAGTGTTTTGGTAGCTGGGACTACCATGAGCTGGGATTTTACTGCTACTGCTACTGCTACTACTTGCTGACCTCCTTATTACACCAAAAGGACAATCAAAAGCTAAGCTAGCTATGCCTATGAACTATGAGTTACAAGATTCCTATCTATAAACCTCTTTGGAGTTTGATCTTGAGTCTTAGCTGGATTCTCCGTGGACCCCGATCTCAATCTTGATGCTCGTAAGCTATAGGCGTTGGTTCTTTCTTCAGTATTGAAGCTAAACGAGAGATGCGCGACTTGTGACTTTGAATCCAATTTGATCAGTCAGCATCTTTCTTTTTAATCATTCTGGATTTGTTTCTTTTTGTTCTTTTTTGCTTGTCTTTTTTTCTGGATTGAAATTCTCTCTTTCGATCATCTTAATTCCTGCTCCTTGAGGCAAAACCTTTTTGGACGCCAAAACAAACAAACTAACAAAATTTTATACCCCAGTTTTTACTGGGAAGATTTCGTGAGTTATTTGTAACACCAATCTAAGCGAATTCTATTGAAAACGATAAAAGTCATGATTATTTATTTTTAGAAGGATTGCCAGGTTATGCTGGCAGATGGCTGGGTTATGCCGGGAAAGAAAAGGGCCCCTACTGGGGATAAGATGAGGACCCACGAGTTTTGCCGGGATATGAATAAAAATTCCCTGCTGGGGATGAAGAAGAAAATGCACAGGTTATGTCGGGATGGCATAGCAAATATTCCTGTGTTATCCCAACGAGATCCGCGGGTTATTTCAGGATTGAAAGAAAAGACTCCTGGGTTATGCCAGGGGAAAATGTGGGATATATCGGGATTTTGGAAGAAAACGACTCTTGGGTTATGCCAGGGGGATCCGCGGGTTTTCCAGGATGGGAAAAAATGACTCCTGGGTTATGCCAATGGAATCCGCAGGTTACGCCGGGATAAGAAGAAAAGCTTCCTGGGTTATGCCAGGGGAAACCGTAGGTTATGCCGGGATTGAAAGAAGGAACTCTTGGGTTATTCCAGGGGAATCCGCGGGATATGTCGGGATTTGGGAAGATAATGACTCCTGGGTTATGCTAGGGGGATCCACGAGTTATTCCGGGATGGGAAGAAAAGACTCCTGGGTTATGCCAAGGGAATCCCCGGGTTATGCCGGGATTTTGGAAGAAAGACTCTTGGGTTATGCCAGTGGATCCGCGTGTTATGCCGGGATGAGAAAAATGACTCCTAGGTTATGCTAAGGGAATCCATGGGTTATGTAGAGATAAGAAGAAAAGCTTCCTGGGTTATGCCAGGGGAATCCGTGAGTTATGCCAGGACTGAAAGAAGGAACTCCTGGGTTATGCTAGGGGAATCTGCGGGTTATGCCGGAATTTGGGAAGAAAAAGAATCATGGGTTATGCTAGTGGGATCCACGGGTTATGCCGGGATGGGAAGAAAAAGACTTGTGCTGGGGGAGAAAAGAGGAAGACCTTCAGGTTATGATGGGATTAGAGAGCAAGAAACCCTCGGGATTTGCCACGGAATGAAAGGATGGAATTCACTGGTTATGCTGGGGAATAAAAGAAATAAAGGTCCCTCAGGTTATTCTAGGGATAAAAGGAAATTGGTCCTCGGGTTATGCCGCGGAAGTCCACAGGTTATGCTGGGGAGAAAAGAGAATGATCCTCGGGTTATGCCGGGGAAGTCCGTAGGTTATGCTAGGGAAAGCTAGGGGATATGGTCCTAGATTTAGAGGAATGGAGTTAAGGATTGGGGGTCCTATGCTACCATGGTTTGTGATTCGTCTTTTCTTTTTTTTTGATGAAAACCGCAGGAGAGGATGTAAAGAAAACTTCATTTTTGGTCGATCATTGCTACAAGGATATACTTAGCTCCTGTGCATTTCTTTTGGTTGAATGTGCTATTTATCCCATTGCTTTGGATTACACATATTTCATATTTTCAAACCAAGCATTATTGCTAGTTCGTAACGATGGTCAGCTTTGTGGCCTTGATTGCTTGATCCCCGCCTCACTTCTGTTGAGAAGACCTTTCGCTTTCCAGAATTTTCCTTGTTGGTTGTTCGGGAGGACTCATCTTTTAGATTTATTTGCTTCCGTATGGCTCTTTGCCCCGATTTCCATTTCTGAACCTTTGGTATCTTGCCTTTTGAAACTATGTTGAGACAACTAGCCCACCCGGGCTTAACCTTTATAACCTTCATTTTTCCCTCATGGGAATTTGACTTCGATTTTCTTTCTTTCCAAACCTTTCTACTTCTGGAGCGTCAGCCATCATGGCCATCCGGGATCGGCTAGACGCGCCCTCTGAGGCTAGGTATTTTCTTTAGTCCTTGCCAGGTGAGCCCTATGAAACAGATCTTACTACCTTTTCTTGCGGAATATTCATGAAATCAAAGTTAAGCCAAAAAGGATTCAAGGACGTAGTAAAAGCAATCATATGGGTTTAAAGAGATGTGTCCCTTTTGGAGAAAAGAGAAGGACTTATCTGGGGATGCATGCCGACTTCAAATGGACATGACATGCTTTTCAGACTGGATGCCTGACCAATACAATATTTCCAGCTTCTCGCGTACCGTATTTCAAGCTTTCGAAACCAGGGAAACTTACCCTGACTGTTGATGATGATATATCTTCTTTTCGGCCGATAGCGCCCTTTGCGGGTTTTCACCAATCGACCTCTCTCATTTATCTTCTTTCGTCGCCCAATAATGCTCTGCACGAGTTTTTACTAAACGGACTCTATTATTTTCATTTTCTATACTCACCATCGCCTTATGGTGCTCAGAGGTTTTCACCGATAAGACTCTCTCATTTTATTTCCCTCAATTTGAATTGTACCATATCCCAACAATGGTTTGTGCCGCTCCCCTGCCTTTGCCAGTTGATCGTAAGGACTTGGACCAGGTTTTGGGTAGAAGGAGTTTGGGTAGAACTGCAACTTTGGAATCGTTTTGGTGGGTTCATGGCCGAACCATTACATCATCATCCCCAGTTTCCCATTTTGGGGGGAATTGGGGTTTCTATTTTGATATGACTCAACCTCAGGGAGAGGTTGCCTACGTATCCTTTCGGAATCAAGTCAGACGTAGTTCAGGAAGTGTTTCCTAAACTAATTTTGTTTTGTTGTTTCTTTTTTTCATTTCTAAAATTTTTCTTTTGTTTTCTTATTATTTTTTTGATTGTTTTCTTTTATTTATTTTTTTCTCATTTTTTTGATGCGCTTCCAGGTTGCAAAGAGGGTGATCAAAGAAACGTAACCGGCTCAAAGGGTTTGCGAAGGGTTGACAATGTTTAGGGTAGCGAGAAAGAAAAGCCTTCGTCATTTCAACCAGACTGAACCATTGCTGCAGGGAGTTCAATCATAGTACCTTTTTACCGCATCTGCATTCACTACAGTTTCGGGATCGTCTCCTTCGACGTCACCCACCTACAATGCTCCTTTGGGCAGTATCTTTCTAATAATGTATGGACCTTTCCAGTTCAGAGAAAAATTTTCTTTTGCTTCCTAATGGTGAGGGAGAACGCGCCTTAATACAAGCTGTCCGACCTCGAAATTCCTGGGGTGCACTTTCTTGTTGTAAGAGTGGGGCATTCTTTGTTGGTAAAACTGCCTGTGACAAACTGCGGCCATTCAATTTTCGTCAATTAGTGACAACTGCTCCAACCGAGTCATAACCCACTCAATATCCTCAATTTCTGCTTCGACAATTATCTGGAGCGAGGGAATTTCTACTTCTGCGGGGATAACAACTTCTGTTCCGTAGACCAACAAGTATGGAGTTTCCCCTGCCGATGTGCCCACCATGGTGTGATATCCAAGAAATGCAAAAGGCAGCTTTTTATGCCATTGTCTTGAGCTTTGAATAATTTTTCTCAAAATCTTCTTGATGTTCTTGTTAGCTGTTTTGACGGCACCATTGGCTTTGAGCCAGTAAGGAGTGGAGTTTCTATGTGTTATCTTTAATTGTTCACATATCTCTCCCATTAGATGACTATTCAGGTTGGAAGCATTGTCTGTAATCATGGTTGCAGGAATACCGAAGCGACAAATGAGTTTGGAATGCATAAAGTCTACCACAACTTTCTTTGTGACTGACTTAAGTGACCCACTTTGTAAAGTAGTCAATAGCAACAAATATGAATCTATGTCCATTTGAGGCTTTCAGTTCGATCGTCCCAATGACGTCCATGCCCCAGGCAGCGAATGGCCAAAGTGCCGACATAGGGTGCAGTTCAGCTGGCGGTGCATGAATCAAGTCATCGTGCACTTGACATTGATGACATTTCAGGACGAAACTGAAGCAGTCATTCTCCATGATTATCATGTAATACCCTGCCCGAAGTATTTTCATTGCCAATGCATACCCGTTCATATGAGGTCGACACACTCTCATGTGTACTTCGTGCATAATCCTTCCGGCTTTTTTTGGCATCAACACATCTTAGAAAGTTGAGATCCGGGGTCCTCTTATATAAGATATCACCACCCAAGAAGAAACCACTCGCATGCCGTCTGATGGTTCTCTTTTTATCCCTAAGGGCCTGCTCGGGATACTCTTGTGTTTTCAAAAGTTTCTTGATATCATAATACCATGGCTGAGTGCTGGATTCTGCCTCTGTCAAATTACAATACCCATGACTTTCCCTGATTTGGATTTCCAAGGGATCGATGTAGTTTCCAGGGTAAGGCAACATGGAAGTCAAAGTAGCGAGTGCATCTGCTAACCCATTGTGACAGCGAGGAATGTACCTGAACTGTACCAACTTGAATTGTTTTCTGAGATCCCCCACATGCTGTCGATAAGGAATGAGTTTGACATCTCTCGTTTCCCACTCCCCTTGGGCTTGTCGAATGATTACATCTGAATCTCTCATGATCAATAGTTCCTCGATGTCTTGGTCGATAGCCATATTCATGCCCATAATGCAGGCCTTATATTCACCTGTGTTGTTGGTCTAGAAAAACCAAAGCTGAGTCGTGGCTGGGTAGTGTTGACCAGTGGGTGAGATTAAGATTGCCCCAATTCCTACGCCTTTTGCATTTACTGCTCTAGCGAAGAACATTTTCCATGCAGTGATGTCTTCATATGTTTCCTCCATTGAATTCACCTCTTCATCCGGGAAATAGGTATTCAAGGGTTGATATTCATCATCAACCGGGTTCTCGGCTAGATGATTTTCTAATGCTTGGGCCTTCATCAAGGTGCGAGTGACATTGACTATTTCAAACTTGGTGAGCAGGATTTGCATTTTAGCCAATCTCCTTGTGGGCATTGGTTTTTTGAATATGTACTTAAGGATCGAGCCTGTTATGAGGTAGGTGGTGTTCGCTTGCAGGTAATGCCTCAGCTTCTGGGCCACCCAAGTTAAGGCACAACAGGTTCTTTCTAGCAAGGTGTATTTGGCCTCGTAACTGGTAAACTTCTTGCTTAGGTAATGGATGGCCTGCTCCTTTTTTTTGTGACATCCTGCTGCCCGAGAATTCAACCAAAAGAATTCTCCACTACCATCAGATATAGAAATAATGGCCTTCCCGAGTCCGGTGGGACCAAGACTGGTGGATTGGATAGGTAACCTTTAATTTTGTCAAAAGCCTCATGACACTCATCAGTCAATTTAATTGCTGCATCCTTTTTTAACAATTTGAATATGGGCTCACATGTAGAATTCAACTAGGCGATGAATCGGCTAATATAATTCAGCTTTTCCAACAGGCTCATTACATCCTTCTTTGTTTTCGTAGGAGGTAGCTCTCGAATGGATTTTATCTTTGTTGGATCTAGCTCAATACCTCTCCGGCTGACGATGCACCCCAGGAGCTTGCCAAATGGGACCCGAATGCACACTTGGCTGGGTTTAATTTCAAATTATACTTGCGAAGCCTTTCAAAGAACTTTCTTACGTCATGTACATGATCACCTTGACTCTTGGATTTGATAATATGTCGTACACATACACTTCTATCTCCTGATGCATCATGTCGTGGAAGATAGTGGTCATAGCCCTCATACATGTTGCCTTAGCATTCTTTAAACCAAACGGCATAATCCTATAGCAATAAGTACCTCGAGGTGTAGTGAAGGCAGTTTTCTCAGCACCCTCCTTATCCATCAACACCTGGTGATATCCTATGTAGCAATCCACGAAAGATTGTATCTCATGCTTGGCGCAGTTATCGACAAGGATGTGGATATTGGGCAAAGGGAAATTGCCTTTAGGACTTGCCTTGTTCAAATCTCTGAGTCCATGCACACTCGGGTTTCCCGTCTTTCTTTGGCACCGGGACTACATTGACGAGCCATGTGGTGTATCGAACCACTCAGATTACTCCCACCCCCAACTACTTTGTGATATCCTCTAGATCTTATCGCTGACATCAGGTTTGAACTTTCTCTGTTTTTGTTCTACTGGAGGGCATTCAGGGTATGTAGGCAACTTATGAACCACCAAATCAACACTCAACCCTTTTATATCGTCGTAAGACCACGCAAACATTTCTTTGAATTCAAAAAAGAAGTTGAATCAGTGAGTCCCGGATTTCCTCATTTACATGAATGCTTATTTTGGTTTCCCTGATTTTGCAGGGACCACCCAAGTTAACCGGTTCGGTATCATTTAGATTTGGCTTAGGTTTATTTTCAAAATGTTCCAGTTCTCGATTGATTTCCCTTAAGGCCTCTTCTTGTTCATACTCCGGTTCTTGGTTCATTATTTCACAAGTAGGCGGCATGTTTGGATGGGGGCATGAAGTCCATGAGCATGTCCTATTATTTAAAGCCGCATTATTGGAACTGAAAGAGATGAAATAAAAACAAAACAAAAAAATCAAAAAGAATAGAGGAATATAGACGATGAAATATTTATTTCATTTCTTTGAAATTGTAAGATAACAAGGTTTACATTTGGAAATTAAAAGGACAAAACACTAACAGAAAAACACCCGACTTACACCCTGAAATAACTCGTGATGCAATAAGAGATGGAAAGATAGGACTACCAGGCCTCCCGCCTGAATGGAAAAAGCGTAGCCTTCCAATTTTGCAATTTGGCATCCGGTCCCATGTAGAGCATCTCAGCGATGCTCGAGCCTTCTCCAAGCTGGACCATGTTAGCTTCATATAATAGTTTTCTCATGGCTCCACATATGTCTTCGATTTCTTCCACCGTGAAGGTCTCATCTTCTTTCTCATCACTGTACTTTGGCTTCACAAATGTTTCATCCAAGTGGGGTAAGGGTTGAGGTAAAGCCCATCCACTACGCATTCTGCAATTCGACCATGTTATATCCTCTAGTTTTGGGTGGAAACCTAACCTCAAAAACTTCTATGAAGTAGGCAAAGCAATTTGCCCAACCATCCCTTGTAAAGAACTTCCGAGTTCCTTCCCCGATTTGAATGCTTGATGTATCATCTCTCTAGCCACCATGATTGAGGCATTGGAGAGGAAAGGTTGGGGACAGGGTTTGCCTTCTTCAACTACCACGATTTTAAAAGCCTGATAGACTATATGCTCACTTCCTTCTATAGCTTCAAGGCAGGGGACAGAGGGATCGCGGTCAATTGACTGTTTATCTTCACCATAGACCACGATTTCCTGGTTCTCATGTTCAAATTTCAGCATCTGGTGCAGAGTAGAAGGCACATCTCCCGCTGCGTGAGTCCATGGCCTTCCCAGTAGGTAATTGTAGGATGTGTCCATATCTGACACTTGAAATGTTACCTCAAAATAAACTGGGACAATGGTCAAGACTAGATTAATCTCTCTGATTGTGTCTCTTTTAATTCCATCAAAAGCCCGGACACACACATTATTGGGGCGGATCCTATCCATCCTGATTTCCATTCTTTGTAGTAATGAAAGTGGGCATATGTCCACCCCTGAGCCTCCGTCTACCATTACTCTTTTGACGAAATAGCCTTCGCATTTGACGGTGAGATGCAGGGCTTTGTTGTGGGCGGCTCCCTCTGGAGGAAAATCATTCTTATTGAACGTGATCTTATTAACAACGAAGAATCTTTCTCTGTCCAATTGTTCCATAGAGGTTTGAGCCGGCACGTAAGCCTCGATGAGATATTAAACCAACACCTTCTGGTGCTCGAGAATCCGCCAGAAAGGATAATAAAAAGACTTATTCAGGGGACTTCTAGAGCTTGTCCACTACTTAATAGTCCGGCATTGTCATCTTTCGAAAGAAGGCCTCCACATCTTTGGCGCTTACTGGCTTCTTAGGTGAGCATCTCCTTTTGGTAGCCCTGTTCACTTCCTCTAAGTCAGAGTATTTCTTTGCAGGGTGGCTTTCTTGAGCTTCTCCAGTGACTTCTCTACCTGTATATGTTAACACTGTTTCTTGATAGTTCCAAAGGACTGTAGAAGGGTCTGTCATAGGCCTCTGAGGTACGCGACCAACTACTACGGGCTCATTCAGCCTTGGTGGTTTAGTTGGTCCCCATACCATATAGGTTCCTTTGGGTACGTAAATAGTCAGTCATGATTAACTCAAATATTTTTGGGGGACTCAGAGTCGGCTGCTTTTCCCGACGACCCCGTGGGATATAAAGGACAGTTTCTTTGTCATATACTGCTTTAATTTTAACCTCAACTTTCTTTTCAGTTTCTGAGTGCGTGGTTTTATTCTTCCTCTCCTCCTCATCTTTCTTGGGGGCAGCCTTTGGCTTTTCATCTACATCAGCAACAACTATTATGGCTTTGAAAGCAGGGTCAAATTCTTTGTCTTTGTAGATCATCCCGATTACTTGTCCATTGATGTGGGCCGGCAATGGGTTGTTAGTCATATTCGGGACATCTTCATCCCTCAACACTATTCTTCTTTGTTCTGTTAGATCTTCCACAACTCGCTTTAGAGTCCAACAATTTTCTGTGTCATGCCATTCATCCCCTGAATGATAACGGACACCTCGTTGGTAAGAAGGTGACTCAGGATTTTGTCTTTTCGAAGGCACAAGCTGCAAGAGACCCGACTGGACCAGCTTTGAGAACATTCTAGAATAAGACTCCCCAAATTGGCGTAAAGTTTTGCCTTCTGGGTGGATCCCTGGGACGGGAATCGTTTTATGGAGTGCGGGGCTTATAATGGTTTTGGGGAGGCTGATTTCTCAGGGCCTGGTTCCTGTTGACCTGCTACTGCGGTCGTGCAAATGGTTGAGCATTCATTACTACGTAAGGTTGGGGATCATAATGCATATCTTGATGGGGATAATTGTGTTGCGAGGTTATTTTCGAGAACATGGGCCTAGGAGCATAATGTCTTCTCATACTGGATGCTACCATCAAGACTTCTTCTTTTTGTTCCTTGTGACTCCTGCTGCCCCCTCTTGGATGGCCTGGGAGGTTGCTGTGATGGCTGACTGACTTACAAATTCTTCCCGTTTTCAAACCATTTTCTACAGTCTCTCCAATCTTGATTGCTTTCGCAAAAGTCTTGCCCATGGCCAACATCATGTTTTGAAGTAATTTTCTTCTTGGGCTGGAGAAAAATAGTGACCATTTCTATCTCATCCATGGACGGCTTCATTCTCGACGCTTGTTCGCACCACTTAATAGCATATTCTCTAAAACTCTCTGAAGGATTCTTCTTTAAATTAGCAAAGGAATTCCTATCTGGCGCAATGTCAATATTGTATTTAAATTGCCTTACAAAATCTCTGGCAAGATTGTCCCAGACGTGCCATTGTGAGATGTTTTGGTTCATATACCATTCTGTAGCAATGCCTACCAGACTCTCTCCGAAGTATGCCATCAACAATTCTTCTTTTGCGCCTGCCCCACACAATGGTTGCAATACTTTTTCACGTGAGCGATGGGGTTGCCATGACAATAATACTTTTCAAACTTTGGCGTTTTCAATCCCATGGGAAGGTGTATATGCGGGAACATGCACAGATCTATGTAAGAAACACTCTTTTGCTCACTCAGGCCCTGCATATTCTTTAACCTCAGCTTAAGGCTCCTCATTCTTCTTGCTATCTCATCTTGTTCAGGCACTTTAGAGATTTTATCATGCATTGGTGTAAGCTCATATGAGGGTTAAGGATAATTGTAGGTGGGGTATGGACGAGGCTTGAGTTTGGTAATTTGGGGTTTGAAATGTAAAAGCTGTCGGATCAAACATGGGTCTTGGCACTACGGGCTGTGTGGTGGCTGCACATAGGGGAGCCATAAAAATTTTGGGGACTATTCTAGAGGTGAACACCTGAGGGCGGACTTTAGAAGGTGCCCGGACAAAATTGGTTGGTATGGTAGGCTGTACCAAGAGGATGTTTGGATGGCTAATGGGAATAGTGGAAGTACCCCCCGACCTTGGGAAGAGCTCAGGAAACCCAAGGATGGTACTCGGAGGCTCTTTTCCATTTGTCCATGCATCCTACATCTCCATGAACCTAAGTCGTAGGATCCTGTTTTCTTCGCCTACCGCAGACTCTGAAGACGGGATTCCTGTAATCGGGCTATCTTCTAAGATGGGAATTGCCGGAAAAGTCATTTATGATGGCATTTTTGCGCTTCCTTTCGATCTGGTGAAATACCGATGTGATGTCAGTTTACCACAAACCAACCATCATCTCTAAAACCTGGACTGGTATTTTAACAGCAACAAACGATTAGTTTGAGACAGATAACAGATAGGGAATCGCACATTGGGATGTGATGCACCTATACAGTTAATACATATCTACATGTTTGCAACGGATTCATGTGTCATCCCGACCTTTACTCCAATTTTCTCCCTTTTGATTTCCACTCTTTAAGATTATGGTCGAATCCTTGAAGATTGCCTATGTATCATGCCCTGCATGAATTAGACCGAGCGTAGTTCATAAAAATAAAACGTGAAGCAATAAAATATTTTGGAATTTTCAATTTCATAATAACAAACTTTGATTACAAAGACTGTCAGATTTAAATAGGCAACTAGCAGCCTCTGACATAAGAAGAACTACAGACTGGATAAAACAACTAACCATGCTTAAAGGAAAATATAGATTCTAGAATAGACTGATAGACTTAAAGGAAAAATACACTCCCAGGAAATCACGAATACATAAAGGCTTCAATTGCTCTGGGGACTCGCGAGGCATCATTCGGACTTGCCGCAGGTCGACTATCTAAATCCCTTGGAGGTGATGAAGATCCTCCATTACGCGGTGAACAAAAAGTATTAGCAGTGGAAAAGAACATAGATCTAGGCATATCCTCACAACTGCTACATTTCATTGTGATGTAGTAAGCGATTATTTTGATTCTTTCTTGTATGGCAGTTTCTCTTGCAATAACCACCAAATCTGCTCAGTTCTTGCTCCCAAAAATTGCTCGGCTACTTTATTCTACTTTTGAAGCTGTTGCAAATCCTATTCTAATTGTGCCAATGCTGTGTAACAATGCTCCCTTTCAATTTTGAACTCTTTTGTTTGTTTGAGCATTTTATTTTCTGCAATGACCACCCTTTTCTTTAACTGTGCCACCTCACCGTCGAACTCTTATTTTAATTGCCTAACCAGACGTGCTCGTTCTGCCGCATTTTCAACCAATTGTTTTTAAGCCCTAGCTAGTTCCCTTTCTGTTTTGTTAAAATCAAAACTGTAGTCATTCACCTTCTGCCTCAAGACATCTATTAGTTTTGTATCCTTGGCACTCCGGACGGGGTTTTCCGCTCTTACTTTTATCTTCTGCATTTGGGACCGAAGGACTTCATTTTCCTTGACCAGTTTCTTCTTTTCACCCTCATCTATGGTGGCATGCAAATCTTTATCGAATTGCAAATTCATGGCCTGCTTCTCCAGTTTCTTATCGTAGCCCTGTACTCGTGTTCTTTAGCAAACCAGTCCCACTGCTCTTGCGATGCTTTAACAAATTCCTGGAGATGAAGCCTTTTGGCTGGCCTCTCGAACTCAATTTTTCTCCTGTACCAAGCACGGTATCCTGGCGATACTTCGCCTTTGGACCTATCCCGTACACAAGTGTTTGCTGCTAGATATTGGCATTTATTCTAAATTTTGTGGACATTTACTTCGGGGAACTGACCATCAAGTCCAATCTCGACTACCCGGCTTCTGAGATCTTCGTCTTTTGGCACTATCTGGCACCTCCCAAGTTGTCTCAAAACCCGATGTGGGGCGTAGGTCTGGATACTCCTCAGACCCATCAAAAGGAAGTGAGGCTCCATCGCCGGCATGTATATGATCTCGTCCATAGACGACCATCCTAGCGTCTATTCTATTTGACCGGCAGTGAGAGACTGAAAGTAAGATATCCATCTTGTTACCCCTTCGGGCAAATTGAGCCCTTCGGTTCTTGTGTAAATCTTTTCTATGCAAGTTTTCTCTGCTGACCCATAGCTCATAAACTGGGGACGGTGGCATAAATTTTCGGTTATCAACATTTGCAACAATAGATTTCACCCCTCAAAGAAATCTTTCCCGACTTTGCAAGCCGTGAGAGTACGAAAGATCTCAGCTACTATCATAGGTGCGACTGTGCACTTGGCTTGGGTGGGTAGAGTGCTGACAACCCCTGCTATTTCTATGTTGATGTTCCCATCTTTCCTCGGAAACACCAGGAGCCCTAGGAAAGCCAAAGCGAAACGCCTATGCACTTCCCATTTGACGCGGTGTTCTTTTGTTGCAGATTTTGTTCTATGGTTAATTGAATCCCCCTATATGACCATTTCTCCTATACAAGAATTAAAAGGTGCAAAACCCTGCTGCCAAGTTCTAGTCGTGTACCACTCTGCTTATTTTCAGGGTATCTAAGATTTTATGCAGCGCTACAACTCTTGGAGCAACCAAATACTTGTGTTTCAAAGGAAGTTCTGCATCTCTAATGTACCCAGCTATTTCTTCTAAAGTTGGGGTAAGTTCAAAATCTGAGAAGTGGACACATTGTGCGCTGGATCCCAGCACGTGACCAACGCTCTTATGATGTCCCCTCGGGGTACAATCTCCAATAACCCGAGAACGCCACCCAAATATTTCTTTACCTCATCTTGCGCTTCTATACATAGATCATTCCACCACAGCCGCATCTCTAAAAGGATTCTGCTTACAAATGAAAAAGGTTCGTTTTGGATTGTGCTCATCCTGCACATTTATAAGGCAAATTAGTAACTTATGAATTTATTCCTTTTGACTTCAAAAATCAAAATGGACCCCTTTCTTTTATGAAATTTATTTTCTAATACCAAAAGCCCGGCTTAGAAAATACAACCTTTCAGCACTTCCGGAGGAAGATTTTAAGGTTCTGCCCGCTGACCGGTCAGAAATAAAATAGAAACCCAAAGGTGGCCTTTTATGCAATATTAGCCTTCCGGCGTCCCTTTCGGGAATATTCGGCTATTCTTGACAACAATGGCATCGCCCGATTTATTTTGGAAAACAAATAAAGTTTTACATTTGTTAATTTGTTGAAAAGGCCTCTTTTTCTTTCTTTTTTTTTGTTATTTTTTTGTTTTTTCGTGTTTTTCATTTTTTTTTTCAAAAATCCAGCAGCATTTTGGTGCTATTTGAGCATTGGTTTCGCAAAACAAATGGTTGCTCTCATTCATCCCTAATACCGCTATTTTATCAATTTTCTCTCCTTATTCACAAGCCAGTCAACATGCAAATCCAAAGCAAATAAATGCGCTAGTAGCACGTAATATGCATCAGGATGGTCTTTTCATTTAGGGTCACTTGTCCTAGACAGACCCAACCCCTGTGTTGAGTCCCCTAAGTCAAATGCATGTGACAGAAACAAAAGTTCCTACTAGGAATACGGCATGAGGCTTTTTTATACTAAGTTCAGAACCTGGGTATTTGTTCTAGACTTTGTACCCGAGCGAACAACTAGAGTCGAAGAGGGAGTTACGTATTGGGGACCCGCAAGATCGTCCGGCTTAGTAACTTGTCCTAACCATTTTCTTATTTCAAGGTATAACACTAACAGAATAGAGAGTCTCAACCCACGAGCACATCCCCGAAGGTAAGAAGAGAAGGGTTTCATTAAATAGCAACGCGGTAAAGCATTTAGCACATATAGCATGGAACATGTAGGAAAATCAGAAAAGCCAAATATAACAATTATTCTAAGCTCGAGTTCTTGAACCCTAAACTAGAGATTCTGGGTTCGTTCCCCAGCAGAGTCGCCAGAGATGTCACACCTCCATTTTACACGGCTACCCCAAAGGATAAACGTTTAAGGGAGTTTTTCCAATTAAAGTGACACTATTCGAAATGAGATTATTTATTTATTTAGAGTCTCCACTTGGAATAGACTTGTCTTTTGGTGTCCAAAGTCACCGGTTTATTTTGAATCCCAAATCAGGAAAATTTTTGACTGCCCAAATGGAGTCTGCGAACCAAAAATTCTAAGGAATTCTGATCACCCGAGGGAAGGTGTTAGGCACTCTCGGATCCGTTGGTTCTTGCACGGTCGCTTAAACTATTATAATTGGCTAAAATTCTGATTTTTATACATGTTATCCAATAGTGAAATTTCAAATTATTTTTTTTACCGCTTTTAATATTTTAAAAAAGAATTGCAATGTCGCTAAAACATGCTACAAAGCGCGTCACATAAATGCACACGCAGTTTTGGACAAATTTCAGCTTCATTGGGATTTGGATTTGGGTCACATAAATGTGCACCCGTACTTAGGAAGGCAAAATCATTTAAGATGTGCCTAAAGTGACTAACGTGTTATTATCCTTACGCGAAGCCGTGAAGTTTGCTAAGCAGCATGTCCCGAATTTCTAAGTATTTAATATAAACATATTAGGAGGGCCACGCAAATTATGGGTTCCGTTCGGCGCGGCGCACCTCATTTTATTATTTATAAGGCCAATTCTAAAGGAACCTAAGATTTATATTGGATTTGTCTCTACTTGGACCTAATGAATTGATGATGCATTACTTGGATGGTCTAAACTTATAATTAAATTTTTATAAAATTTCAAATCTCACTAAATCCGTTATGCCAACGAAGTTTCCAGCGAATTGGGTCTTAATTCTACCCATTGAGAAACCTAATCTTCAGTTTATTCAAATAACTCTCAGAATCTGGGCTCAACCACAAGAATCCTTATTCACACAAAAGAGTGAGCTACCTGGGCTCACAGCGGGCCAAAAAATCAAATATATTTGAGCCTGTTAGCAAGTTTGCCATCAAATTTACTATTTATTCAATCATTCACAAAATCACAATCACTTAATTAGCCTGATTTACTCAAATTCACTATATGCTGCACGCTAGGACATTTAAATAACCATGTAGCTGTAAATTCCCAAATTAACAAGTCATGCAATATGAGGCTGGACATCAAGCTGTTTTTGAATTGAAATGCATTACTTTTAATCTTCATTTTCACAAGCACACAATGGTTAAATTTACACAACCAACCATTCTAAATTTACAGGAGATACTGATTTTCTATTAATAAAGATGCTCAGGCTATTTTAAACCAACATCTCATTCTAGATTCAGTTTTTCAAAATAAAATGGATAGAAGCACTTGAATAGACTATACTACTAGTTAACCCTACTACTAATTGTGTAAACTCAAAATATCAGTCCAATTTAAACTTATTACAAGGTAATTGTCTTTATTATAATGGGTATCACAATTAGAACTAAAAGGAAAATCAAAAAAAGTAAGAATCCATGGAGAAAACAAGGGCTATTGATATTCAAACTTGGGAATACACTCAGTTCAGGCTTCGTACATCAATAGACATCGAAATGTACCTAGAATTGCGAGTAAAGTGAAAACGATAGTCAGTAAAGCGGCAATAAACAACAGTAATAAACACTTTAAATCCCAAGACTGATTTTCAAATAATTCATGAGGGGAATTTCAGCAAGACAAAGCAAGTAAACAAAGTCCAAACAGCCTCAAATACACTGAAAATAAGGAATCCACCCAAACTTCTGAACCTTAACTACTTGCACTTCAGGTCATTCATATTTCTTTTAAGCTAGACAACTGGAAATTAAAATCAATATGATGCCAGTTTTGAATGAGACAGTGTGTTTCTCTCTAGAACCTTAGGAATTCTTCAGAATCTTGAAATTTAGGGGACCTTTTAAGAGTTTCAGACCTCTGACCTTATGTGAATATTGGATTTCTTGATATGTTTTAGGAATTTTTAAGATTTTTCAGTCTTCAAAATTTTCAGGGAATTTTTAGAGATTTCAGATTGTGCAAAAACTTGTGAATGAAGGCACTATGGTGTCCTTTTATAGCCAAGGCTTTGGGCAACCCTCTTTTTTTTTTATCCATTAGTCCCCTTCTTATTTTCAGATTTTACCCAACTAGTCCCTGAGTTCTTAACTTGTTAGCCAAGTCATTGCATTGTAGTTTTAAAAATTCTACTAAGGCCCCTATTTCAGAAGATTCTCGAGGGTCCTAGTTTTAACTATAGCATTCCTTTACAATTCTGAATACCTAAATTACCCCTGGACTTAAACTGGAATTACTAACCTAAACCCCAACCCCTTTTACTAACCAATGTTAACTAAAGTCTAGACTATTCAGCTATAACCAATACTAATTTCAAACACTCAAAAATTGAATTATTGAATCCAATTAATACTAATTAGAACTGAAAACTAATTCTAGTTCATACTACTATCAAACTATCAATTAAACTAAATCGACATTAGACTAAGCTAAACTAAACAATAAAAGTGAAAAATCAAAGAACATGAACTAAAAATTGAATTAACTAATTAGATAATTTCAACAAAATCAATCAAAACTAAAGCTAAGGTAAAAATAAAACTTATGCAAAAAGAATCATCAAATAAAAAAAATTAAATAAGAAGTAAAACATAATAAACAGAAATCACAAATCGAGTTTAATTAAGCTAACTGAAGGAAAAAAAACCAAATGAATAGTTCAAGAACTAGAAACTTAAACATGGAAACCTTCAACTAAACAAAAAATCAAAATAATGCATAATGGAATACAAGTAAGACTCACAGATTTTGGTCTTCAACTATACTGACTTCGAATTTGATTTTTCAATTAATTTTATATGTTTATTTTGTCCGAAATAGGCATATAACATTAATTTAAAACCACCCAAACACTTGGAGCTCCAAAAACAGGTTGAACTTTCTAGCCCTAGATCTAAAAATCAGGGGTTTTTACTTAGACTTGAAGGGTTTTGGCTTGGAAATCGGTAAGAGGGGGTTGTGGGGTGTAAAATTGAGGTTGTTTGGTGGAGTTGGTGTTTTGGCCGGATTTTTTAATTCAAAATTCGAGGAGTTGTGCCATGATTCGAAGGAAACTACTGTCAAATTCGTGATGATGGTGGAAAGTGGAACCTACGGTGTATTTTTGGTGGCCATTAGAGCTGGCTCCGCCTTGGACGGCGGGCCAGTCGCTCCTTTAAAAGAATATTCGAGGAGTTTGGCCGGGGTTTGAAGGCTGGTTTTCAGGGGGTTGGAAAGAGGAGGAGAAGAGGAGGAAACTGTGTTTATTTGGGTGGATTTGGATCTACGCCGTTGCCGGCAGCGATTTCCAGCCGGCCGGTGGACGGTGGAGAGACGATGGTTTGGCGGTGACGTTGCACCGAGAATAGTTTGTACGAGGAAGGTGGGAAATGTCTCTAAGGTTATGAATAGTTTCAGATATTTTTATTTAAAATTGAGGCCAAATATGGACCGTTGGATGATGGGAGATGGACGACTGAGATTAGGTGCCCCAAAGCGACGTCGTTTTGGGGCGTCTCTAATGAGTGACCGGGTTGGGGGAAAGGTTTGGGCCAATTTTGGTGGGACCTGGGGTTTTGGGCTAGACTTAATTGCAAGTGGCCCAAATTTACAACTCTTCCTATATTTCCTCTTAATTGTTTTGTTTTTGATTATTTCTTTTTTTGTTTTTTTTTGCTATTTTATTTTTATTTTCCACAATTAGGAATTTTATTTTATTATTTAAATTTTTAGGAATTAATTGCGTGATTTTATGTTTATTTGCATTATTTTGTGTATTTTTAATTAATATAATTTATAAAATACAAAAATAGCATATTTTCATTTAGTATTTGATTTTCATATTAGGGTTATTAGTTAAATTATATTGAAAAACAAGGAAAAAATAACAAAAATGGTCATTTTTACATTTGTTTAATTTTCTTTTTAAATTTGGGATTTATGTTGTTTTAGAAATCAATTAGTTTATTTTGTAGGATTTAAACTTTTTTTGGTTATTTTTTATTTTATACTTACTAAAATTTAAGAATTATATAGGAATATTTCAAGCTTGCTCACATTGGCAATCCAGTCCAAGAAGCATGTCATGTTTATTGAAGCCTGCATGCACCCCAGATAGGTCCTTCTTTCTTCCCCAAAAGGGACAATTCTCCAAATTCATTTTCTTGCCTCTTGTTTACTTTTCCTTGAATCCCTTTCAGTCTAACTCCATTGCTGAAACTTATATAAAGAAAAAGTGGCAAGATTGGTTTTACAGGGTTCTGCCTAAGAAAAGCCAAAGAAGATACCCAGCCTCAGCAGGTGCATCAAGCCGATCCAGATTGGCCATGATGGCTGTTGATCTAGAATCAAAGTTATTGAAAAAGAAAAGAAGGCCAAAGGCAAAATCCCTAAAAGTGTCATAAAGTGAAAGGACCAAAACCCTAAGCAGGCGAGCTGTCATGAAATCTTGAAGTGTTGAGTTCCTCGGTTTGAAAGAAAATCAATCTTCAGAAAAACCAGTAAACAACTGAGGTTCTCAATAAAGGGTTGGGCCGAGATCAAATGATCGAGACAATACAGGACACAAAACCAACCACTATTTCAAGCTAACAATAGTTCTTTGTTTGAAAATTTAGTGCAAAACCAAGTGCGATCAAAAGGAAAAGATGTGCAAAGGCTAAAAGCAACTTTGCAACAAGAATCAACCCAAAAGGGAAGTTTTCCTCCAAAATTCTTTCCTACATTTTGTTGAAATAAAATGAAATGGAAAAGGAAAATGAAAAAATAAGAAAAAATAAGAATAAAAAAGAAAATAAAAAAAAAATGATAGCTAAGGATTCTAAATCTCAATCTTTTACATTTTGTTACTAACATTAGGGCTCCAATCCCCGAGTTGAGTTTTTATACATAAGGCCTCCATTCACTAGTTTTCATTTTACCAACATTAGGGCTCAAATCCTTGAGTTGATTTTTTAGACATAGGGCCTTTCATTCCTTAGTCGCCTTTTCACCAACATTAGGGCTCCAATCCCTAAGTTGAGTTTTTAGACATAGGGCCTTCATTCCCTAGTCTTCATTTCACCAACATTAGGGCTCCAATCCCTAAGTTGAGTTTTTAGACATAGGGATTCCATTCCTTAGTCGCCTTTTCAATAACATTAGGGCTCCAATCCCTGACTTGAGTTTTTTGTCATAGAACCTCGATTCACTAGTTGCCTTTT
This sequence comes from Nicotiana benthamiana, assembly GCA_034376525.1. Lineage (NCBI taxonomy): Eukaryota > Viridiplantae > Streptophyta > Magnoliopsida > Solanales > Solanaceae > Nicotiana > Nicotiana benthamiana. The sequence goes on from CM067327.1 coordinate 129,159,633, forward strand.
CAACAACATTAGGGCTCCAATCCCTAAGTTGAGTTTTTAGACATAGGGCCTCCATTCCCTAGTCGCATTTTTACAAACATTAGGGCTCCAATCCTTGAGTTGAGTTTTTAGACGTAGGGACTCCATTTCCTAATCATCTTTTCACCAATATTAGCGCTCATATCCCCGAGTTGAGGTTTTAGACATAGGTTCTCCATTCCCTAGTCTCCATTTTACCAATATTAGGGCTCAAATCCAGTTGAGTTCTTAGACATAGGGCCTCTTTTCCCTAGTTGCCTTTTCACCAACATTAGGTCTCCAATCCGTGATTTTAGCTTTTAGACATAGGGCGTCCATTCCCTAGACGCCGTTTCACAATATTAGGGCTCCAATCCCTAAGTTGAGTTTTTTGACATAGGGCATACATTCCCTAGTCGCCTTTTTCACCAACATTAGGGCTCCAATCCATGAGTTGACATTTTAGATATATGGCTTCATCCCGTGATCTATTCCTTTCTAGATAGACGCAATCCTTATTTTATTTGCTTTTAAAAAGAAACAAAAAAAAGCGACAAGAGAAAAGAGAAGAAGTTCAAATTTTTGTCACCAAATAACTCACTAAATTTTCCTGGTGAAAACTAGGGCAGAAAATAATTTGTTAGTTTTTTTGTCTTAGCATCTGAGCATGTTTGACTTCGAGGCACAGGATCCGAAGTGGCTGATAGAATGAGCCTCAGTCCAGAATAAAGAAAAGAAGAAAAAAAAAAATAAGTGAATTCAAAATACTGAAGCAGACAAAGATATAGACTGCTCCCGAATGCGACTAAAGTCACAAGCTTCGCATTTCCCGCTTTAATCCAAGAGCTGAAGAAAGAACCAGCACATGCATCTGACGAGCATCAAGATTTAAATCAAAGTCAACAATAAAATCCAGCTAAGACTCAAGATCAAGCTTCAAGAGATTTATAGATAGGAATCTTGTAACTAATAGTTGATAGACCTAGCTAGCTTAGTTTTTTATTTCCTTTTGGTTAATAAGGGGGTCAGCAAGGAGCAGCAGCAGCAACAGAAACAGTGAAATCACAGCTCCCTAGTAGTCCCAGCTACTAAAGCTTCTCGAACTATACTGACCTGATTTCTTTATAGCCAAGGATATTTAGGCAACCTCGGAAGCAAGGTGCGGTCAATCCTTTCAAAAATGCTTCCCACGGGCATTCAAACGGGCAAATATCGCTTGTATTCGCTCTTTTTATCTTTGCACGAAAACTCTTTGTGTTTTCGAGCAAAGAGGGGCAGCTGTGAGCACGTGATTTTTTCCCTATATGAATTACCCCCAGTAATTCAAAACCAAATAATTATTTTAATTGTTTTAAATTTTAGGATTTTTGTGGTATTTTCTATTATTATTTGCATATTGTGTGTGCATGTTTATGTTATTTAATTAAATACAAAAAATATGTGGCATTTGCATTTATGATCTAATTCTGCATTTTAGGATTAAGTAGTGAATTAACTATCTTATAAGAAATTGGAAAAATCACAAAAAATAGTTATTTCTGCACTTTTATTTTTAATTGTTGAACTTTGGTATTTTTCTTTCACTTGGTATTTAAATTGGTTGTGGTAATCATAATTTAGAGTTCAATTAATTTAATATGGCAGGACAATTTGATTTAGTTAATAATTTATGTTTCAGTTAGGGTATTAGAAAATTTTTTAAAAAAAAAAAGAGAAGCAAAGGAGTGTAAAGTCAGATTTGAGCCTATTCTTTAATTTTTTGCCTAAGCCAAAATGTTTCCCCCATACCTGGTCCAATTCTGCCTTCTAACCAAACAATGTTGTTCGAGCTCGGCAGATCTGGGATTTCATTTTGATGCATCAAATGGTCCAAAACATATCTCTTCAAACCCTTAACAATGTCCGAAACTTCAGAGAATATTCAGTCCACCCAAGCACCCCTGTACTTTGTCTCCTCCACCCCGAACCCTAATCTGCCATTGACATCGGCGCTGGCTCCCAGACTCTACAAAAATAACCCCACAAAACCACCAGGACACCATCATACTTAATCCATAATCCATTTCCCTAAATTCCTCCTCAAACTTCTGGAATCGTAAATTCAAACTCCAAGTTTCTAAGAGCCAAATCAGAATCTAAGCATGCAAGGTGATTGCTCCAACCTTCATATGTTTTAGAGTCGATTTTGTCACAAAATAGTGTTGTCCACTTGTTCATGACAAAGAACAAGCGGTTAACATTATTTGGCGATGAAGTCGAAGAGTCAGGCCTCGAATTCAAGTTCTGTGAGGTGAGTTCTTCTTGTATTGCGATTCATCATGGTATTTCAGCTTCCGTTGTTCTTCTTTTTATTTTTTCTTTGGACAACTCAATCGAAACTCGAATAAGGTTTTAGACGGAATTAGCTGTCTGTACGTTCATCTCTAGTCCATTCTTCAATCCTGTTTTGTATGGCATGATTACTGTCTCAATTTCATCTTTTTTTTAATCACTTAGCTAATAAAATTAGGCCCATAACTTAGTTAAATTACTTTAATTAGATTGGTTAGTCATTCAATTTTGCTTTTGTTTTGGCTGCATTTTAATGAAATGGTTCTAGATTTCTTTGTTTGGGGAAATTTTAGGCCACCTTTAGTCCGGAGTCCCTAAGTGTTTTAGTTGGTTTTTAAATATCAAAAGGCCTAAATCCGGATTTAATTTGATTTTGTAGACCCATTAGCTTAGTCATTTAACCCGTGTTGGGTTTAAGGGTAAATAACAGGGTGTGGAGGTTAGTTTAGGAAATTGGGGAGGGTAATCTATGAGTAACTAATTAGGGAAGCTTCTAGGAAGCTGGGGGAGGGATTTAAGAGCACTTCTGAAATTTAACTTGGGGGCTACTAAATAAAGAGAAAATTAGAAAAGGATCAAAGTGAAAATCGGATTTCCTTAAGGCTGCCCTAATAGCTTGCCTATATAGGCACTCTTACTTGAGAAGAAAGACAAAAAAAAGAGAGACATAAAATTTCAGAAAATACAAATGCCTGCAATTTTATTGTTTTATTGAGTTCCTTCTTTGAATTTTATAGTTTTCATTTGGCCGAAGCAATTTCTGACTCATGAAGTGTTGAGATGGATTGAACTTAGTTTTTTTAGGCTTGGTTTGAAATATGCTGAGTTACTACTCGATTGAAACTGGTTTTCTGGACTGGCTGAATATCATTTTGGCTTAAAACTAGTTCACTGGCTGTCTGTTGCTACTGACCTCTTCCATTGCTAATGCTAATCCTTTAATTTTTGTTTCCTTCCATCTCCAGGCTTTGAAATTGCCTTTCAAGAGTTAAGGGTTTGGATATGAGATGTTTTGAAATTTTATGCCTCTTGTGTTTGTATCAGATTAAGCTATTCCTGCTCGTGTCAATTATTGCCATATAAATGGATCTTATGGAGTTCTGTATCAAAAACCCCGAGGTTTGGATTTGGATCCTCCAGGACTCGATTCCTGGGCACAATGATTTGGTACCCGATGTTGCCCTTTCTTACATTAGAATTGGACTCATTTTATAGGGGGTGGGCTTCGCGACATGTGTTTAGTTTGTTGCAAAATGGTGCTTTCACGTTAATGGCCATGGCTAGCCCAACCTCCCAGCTTTGCCAATTGGTAAATCAGGCCTTGTGATTTTTTTATGCCCATTAATCAAATAGTCAAACCCTTTATTAATGGAGATTAGCCATTTTAAACAATAAAAATAGTTTATGTCCCTCCAAAATTTATTTTGAATTCCCTTTTAAAATTAGAATTGAGGTGCGTCGCGCCAACTAAAATCCCAAATGCGTGGCTTTCATTTAACTATTTCTTTTGAATCATTGGAATTCGAAGCTTGCCATTTAGCAAATTTTCATGGCCCTCGCAAAGTTAAAAACACGTAGTTGCTTCAGGCGCATTATTTTAATAATATTACCTTCATAAATATGGGTGTGCATTTCATGTGATCCAAATCCAAATCTCACGATGCTAACTAAAATATGTCTAGGTCCGCGGGTGCATTTAATATGGCGCGGTTCAAGACGTGTTTCATATTACATTCAATCTTCCTTCAAACTGATTAAAAGTGGTTTAATAAGTTAAAATTTTACCATAGGTTAATATATGTATTAAAATCAGATAATAGGCCAATTATGATAGTTTAAGAGACCGTGCTAGAACCACGGAATTAGGGGGTGCCTAACACCTTCCCTTGGATTTATTGAATTCCTTATTCAGAATATTTGGTTTGCAAACTTTAAAAGAAAAGTCAAACTTTCCTCAATTAGGGATTTAAAATAAACTGGTTATTTGGGACACCAAATAAGCTATCCCAAATAGCGACTCTGAAAATTAAATAAATAATCACATTTCGAATAATGTCACTTAAATTGAAAAAACTCCCTTATACACTACCCTCCGGGGTCGTTATAGTGAAAAAAAGATGTGTGACACTGTACAAAAATGTATAGAAGTGTAGTATGAGTACATCACAGCGGTACCCAGTAAATATCAAGACTAACTTCGATGGAGTAGTGATGAGAAACAGTGAATACACTCACTAGTCTAATAACCTATGCAGTATATCTTATAAAAATAATAGGAAACAATAACAATGAGGGAAACAATAATCAACCAGGGATATAAATAACAACGCAACAAGAACACCATAAATATTGCTCAGCAGATAATGAATACAAGTTCGGCCAATAATTAATAAAGTCCTTCAAATATAAATCTTTAGCCTATAAATCTTCCCAATAAAAATCTTTAACATATAATATCTTCCCAGAAATATATTTCAAATATTCTTCCTTTAACTAAATATCATCAAATAACCATTTTCGAATAAAATCCTTCAAGTAAATACTTTTCTAATATTGTTCTTCAATAAAAATATCTTTCGAATATAATTCTATCAAATAAATATCTTCCAAATATAATTTTTTAAAAATAATATTTTTCGAATATAATTCTTTCAAATAAAATTCTCCATCTTACACCTCATTCCAAAATTATAAAAATACGGGTCTCGGCACATTTTCATATTTTCAGGACACCTCATACCAATATTTCTATCACAACTGCACGGATAACTAACATGCCAATATCGTCATCATTTACTCACCGCACCTCGTGCCCACATTTCATATCATGATTGTACGGACAATTCACATGCTAATTTCATTTTTATAATACAACCACGACACATCGTGACCATATTTCATACCATAACTGTACGAACAATTCATGTACTGATAATAAATTCATTGTTTATCCATGGCACCTCGTGCCCATATCTTATTCCGCCCGGCAAATATCCACAGGCTCATAATTTCAACATATATCTGACTATTCTCAAATGTACTGGATATATAAATGAATTGCACAATATATATAAATAATTACCATAAAACCACAACTTCACTAAAAAGTCACCAACACAATATTCTTACATTACCACATATCATCCCTGACAATAGTCACTCTTATCTCTCCTGAACACCCTTATCACTTTTATAATATCTTCACTTATCGCTCTCATATTAGCCTCCCTTATCGCTCCGCCCAGACAATATCCCAACACATAACTACAGTAAAATTCCACCCTTATACCAATTTAATATCAATAGTGGAATGGCACCCTTATCCGCCACATAACAGTAACCCAATTCACACAACAATTTACACAAATATTACCACGACAACACAAACAACAATTCATATTATAAATTATACATGAGCCACAACTAATTCAAAAGATACAACAAAATCAATTAATTGAACAGCAAATAGCCCAAGGCTCTACAAAAAATATATAAAACCTCGATAACAACAACAAAGATGAAAAATTAACTCCGCATAAGACGACACCTTCTTTAATCCATTTTTTGGCTAATTTATTAATACCTCAATTTAAGCTTACTTAATTAATTATTTGTAGATGAAAAATTCATAGCATAATTATTTTCAAAAAATATCAAATCATAAAACACACGAAATTCACATGAAATCCAAATATAAATTTACACCCAAGTGATCATGTAAATACAAACTCGACAAACAAGGAATGAGTCATGACAAATCGAGGATTTATTAAGTTCCAACAATTTTTCACTTTTATACATAAGAGTGTCTTTAAAATTTAACCTATATAATTTGCACATATAAACCAAGTACGTACTCGTCACTTCGCATACATGATTTTCATTCACACAATTTTCACATAAGACTCAATGCATAACGGGTAATTTCCCAACTCAAAGTTAGACAAGATATTTACCTTTTTGAAGTTAATTAGACCGATATTAAAGTCCTTGCTTGAATTGACCTCAGGATAGCTCAAATATATCCAAATTCATTGTATAACTTCATTAAAATTTATCGGAAACAGTTCCAGATAATATGACGTCGACTTAAAATTTTATCCTAAAAAGTTAACCAAAAGTTTGCGCGGGACTCGTCTCTCGGAACCCGACATAATTTTAACGAAATCCAAACCCTCATTTCCGCTACGAGTTCAACCATACTAATTTTATCCAATTCTGATAACAACTCGACCTCTAAATCTTAAATATTTATTTTTGGTCTTTAAATCCGAATTAAACGATGAAAATAACTATGAATTTATGGAATATAAACACTTTCGAGTATAGGGCACTTACTTGAATTGAAATAGGGAAGAAATCCTTAAAATCGCCCAAGAATCAAGCTCCAAAAATCCAATCCAAAATAAAAAATGACTGAGTTTGGTCCTTAAATGTTTCTGTCCATTTCCGCTTCTGCGGATAACTTGGTCGGTGTCAGAGCCTCAAACAACGTGGAATAGCCTTATGGAAAACTTTTCCATGGGAGACTGAGTACCCTTTATGAAATTCAGAATACGAGATTGTATAAAGATGTTAGAGTAAAAAAATGCAGTGTAGTAAATCAGAAACGAAGAACCAGTAGCTGCCCAAAAACATCAGCAAATTTCAGCAGCAATCTCATCTAAAAATCGACTCCGTTAACCTTTTGAAATTCACTCGAGGCTTTCGAAACTTTAACAAAATGTACCAACATGTCATAAAACACAATATGATCTTAGTCGATGCTTCAAACCACGTTAAAAAACACTAAAATTTCAAATCCCACCGAAAATCGAATTATGAGTTTTCAAATCTTCCAACTTCTATACTCTGCGCCGAAACATATCAAATCGGAATAAATTCAAAGTTTGCACGTGAGTCATAAATGATGTAACCGAGCTGTCCCAATTTCCAGAATCGAAATCCAACCTCGTTATCAAATTTCAACCTTCGGTCTGATTTTTCAAAATCTCCTATTCTCCAACTTTCGCCAAAATATGTTGATTTATTGTACGAACTTTCAAATCCAAAATACGAACATAAACCTAAGCCCAAAATCACCATATAAAGCTATTGACATCATAAATCTTTATTCCGAGGTCATTTTCTCAAAAGTCAACTCTCTAGTCAACTCTTTCTATTTAAGCTTCAGAATGAGAATTTTTCTTTAAAATAAATTCCGAATCTTCCGAAAACTAAATTCGACCACACACACAAGTCATAATGCATATTATGAAGTTGTTTGAGATCTTAAGTCGTTGAACGAGGCGCTAATTCCTAAACGATAATTCGGATCTTTACATTATTAATAAGCTACACAGCAATTTGCAATTACCTTAACAAAGGGCTAACACAAAAAACCTGTATATGTGTCCTATGAATGCCATAATAACCTAAACATAATAATTTGCTTAAGTGCAAACTCTAAAAAAAAAAAATCTACATTATGAAAAAGAAAGATTCGAAAAGGTCTTCCAAAATTAAATTAGAAGGAAGATTATATCCAAAAACCATTGAGTAATCATCAACTTCATCACTTGTAAATTTTGGTATTCTCCAACTTCATGCTTCTTCGGAATCATCCCCATATCTCAACAACTCTAACACCTACACAAATCAAGTAAAACAAAAAATAAAAATAAAAAAAATATATAAGCATTCATATGTTTTTTTTTATTGAAGCGACATTGTCAGTAAACATTTATATAAAAAAAGATAATTTGATGCACAAAGAATTCTCATTCAGGCAGGGTCCGTGAAAGGGCTGCATCCTAAATGACGTGATATAGATAGTTTACATTAATGTAAGTATTAATGGATGCTTCCACTGCTTAAACTCATGACCTATAAGTCACTCCGAAATAAATTGCTCCAAGGCTCCCCTTCTAAAAATTCATATAAAGGGTAGTCTAGTGCACTAATCTTCGCTACGCACAGAATTTGGGAAAGGGTCGGGACCACAAGGATCCATGTATATGGTCTTAGTAACTCATCTAATTTAGGAGAGCTATTTCGATGAAAGAGGGTTCTTAAATTCCTAAGATTCTATTTACTAGGTCAGAAGTTGATTATTGTTTATTTGATATTATCTCATTTTCTTAAAACATTATTCTATTTGTTGTTTTGTAATGCATCCTTATTACCGGATATGCATTATATCTACAGAAAGGTTGAAACGATATCTTGGGATGTTAATTTAATAATACAGTACAGTAGAAAGGAAGAAGGTTAATCAGTCTTGTAAACATGCATTACAGCTTGCTAGATGATTAATCCATGTTATATAAACAAGTTAAGTTCTTGAGCTTTTAAATTTTAATGTAAGATATATAAAATTTTGAGAAAATTGGTGCAATCCGGCAAATGAAGTGATTTGCCAGTTATCTTCAAGAAAAATTCTATTAAATTTATATTTTGTGTTCTGAAATCCTTTTCTTTTTGTGTATCTGTTATTTTCAGTTAAAAACTATATATAATTGACTTGAGAAACAAGCAGCTAATGACATGCTACGTTTATGGGCGGATTTAGGGGTCGGAAGGGGGTTCACCGAAAAATTACTCTGTATATATAAGACAACATCTGTTTCACCTCTACATATTAAGTTTTAAACTCCCTTAATACAACTCAAAAGTGTAGTTTAGTGGTGAAGGGGGTTCAAAACCTTCATTTGAACCCCCTTCATGGAGATCTTGCCTCCGCCCCTGGCTACGTGAAAGAAGATTTGTATAACCTATCTGTTTGTTCATTCTGAGAAGCAACTAAATCTTTTTACTTAGCTCCATACTTGTTCATTAGTCAAACTTCATAAGAGGATCTTAATCAAGTGTTGAGTCAAACGCTGTATTGCACTTCTCTAAGCTGTAACTATTAATTTCAAATTCAGTTTTAGGGTTGTTTGGCATAAACTTTTTATATTTGATTGATATCTTTATTTGTGCTTATCTATGAAGATTTATATGTGACTTTAGTAATATTCGATTTTTGGAATAAGTAGAGTCGCTTAAGAATAAATATGTGATTTCAAGTTGCCTCATGTATTACTTAGCTGATGAATCTAAGTCTCTTGCATATGCGAAATGTCATTATGAATTAAGTAAGAATGATATATATTGAGAATAATATGAGAGGTAGCTAGATTTTGTGAAGGTGCTTTGCTAGAAATAGTGTAAGTAATGTAGAATATATGTATGAATATCTAGCTTATTCTGACACAGAGAATACAATGATGCAAAGACGAAATCTGATGCTACCTTTGTTCCCCGAGAGAAAAGAAAGAGGCATGCATGAGGATAAAGGTAAAGTCTTTCATTTTCAAATTTTCGAGGGTTTCTATATTCTTTTGAATCCATATAGGAGGTTGTATGGCTAAATGTGTTACTACTTCATACAGTTTGCCGCATACTGTTTTCTTTAAGATACAGATAATAATAGCTAGTATTTATCATCAACCTCCTTCATACAGTAAAACTTTTATCACCCATTGTGATTATAGCAAATTTTAGCTAGTATTTGTTTGCTAATCCTGCAGGTAGAAAGAAAAAGGACGAGCATGATGCTTATCAAGCTGGAATGGGTCTGAATCAAGTGGATATACTATATATTTTAGCTTCTGTTTGTAGAATTAAACATTATTTTTCACTAGGGTTTGGATGTTTCAGCTGCAAATTTAAGCTTATGATCCTTGGATATTTAAGTTCACCAGTGTACTTGTTCTGTAATAGCACCTTACCACCTCCTTTTTTTGTTTGGAACATTATGCATTTCAATTTCCTCGTGTATCTTGTAGAAAAGAAATACCAAAAGCTTGTGGTGTAGTCTAATCATAGTTTTATCTATAATTCATGCCAAACCGTGTAATTTGACGACCCAAAGGGTCATCACCTGTTTTTAATTAATTCTGTGCTTCTGAGGCTTAAAAAATCTCATTTAGAGTCTCCTCGACTTGCGTGCACGGGTGCATAACTGAAAAGCTTAAATATGAAATTATGTGAAAAATGCTAAGTTTTGATGTTAAAATAAATAAATTTGACTGCGGTCAACATCTTGAGAAAATGAACCCGGACTCGTGATGTGACGGTCCCCAAGCGTCCGGAAAAAATATAGGACTTTGGCATATGTCCGGAATCGAATTCCGAGGTCCCAAGCCCAAGGAATGAACTTTTCTGTAAAATTATTTTTTTAATATGTTTAAGGAAAATTAAAATGAAATTTGATTAGAAAGAGATGGTATCGGGCCCATATTTTTTTTCCAGTCCCTGATACAGGTCTTATATACGTTTTAGGTCCTTCTTGTAAAGTTTGGTTAAAATCGAATGTCGCTTGACGTGTTTCGGACTTAAAGTTCTAAATTTGAAACTTGATAAGGTTTTGGGAAAAATTCATGATTTTGAGGTTTGATTCATTGTTTTTGAGGTTGTTTAAGCGATTTGATTGCACGTATAAGCTCTTATAATGTTATTGAGTTAGTACGTGTGTTTGGTTAGGAGCCTCGATGGCTCGGGTGTGTTTCTGAATGGTTTTAGACTTATAAAGTTGTAGGTTTTTTTGCTGTTCAATGCCTATGGATTTTGGTCTTCGTGTTCGCGTGGGCCCTCCGCGAACGTGCAAGGCAAATCTCCCAGGTGCCTTACTTCTTCTTCATGAACGCAAAGTGCCTTAATTCTTCTTTGTGAACGCGAAGCTAGAGTCGCGAATGCGAGGCAAAGGGGTGGGGTGGGGGGGAGGGACCCTACGTGAATCGACCCAGCATACACGAATGCGTAGGGATCAGGAGATGGGTCACCAGTTCTCCATCGCGAACGCGACCATAGGTCCGCGGACGCATAGGCTAGGGGAGATTGCTCTCTGCAAACGCGAGATGCTTTCTGCGAAAGCGAAGGCCTAACAAGTTTGACTCATCGCGAACGCGACCAGCCTGTCGCGAACGCGTTGAGTATTTTCACCTAGTTATTTTTAAAACCCCAAAACATAATCATTACAGGAGTTCACCAAAATTTCACATACTCTTTCTTCTCCTAAGTTCTAGGGAGACTTATGAAGCATTCTTTCATCAAACCCTCTTGGGTAAGTAATCTCCAACTCATTTTCTTCCATTTTCATCAATATCTAATGAAATTTAGGCCTAAAACATATGATTGATGGTAGAAAATCAGGGATTTGGGTAGAGTTAGGGCTTTTTTTATTTTTCTTGATTTAGACCTCGTTTTGGGGTCGAATTTGAAAATAAATTATATATTCGGGCTTATGGGTGAAAGTGTGATTTGATTTTGGTCAGAACCTCGTGTTTTGATTAAGCGGGCCAGAGGTATTTCTTAGTTTTTAGGAAAAATTATGGAACAACTATAATTAGGCACTAGATTCAAATTGTCAAGCATTATTTGATGTTATGAAGTCATTTATATATAGATACAATTGATTTGGAGCCGAATTCAGAGGCAAAGCGGTAATTGAGGATTGACTTGGCCGTGAAAGTTTGAGGTAAGTGTTCGGTCTAACCTTAGCTTGAGGGATTAGTAGTTGAGTCATACATGCTACTTGTTTCTTGTTGAGTACAACATATAGACATGGTGACGAGTATCTATATTTTGGTGTCGAGCATGAACGTAAGTGTTAAATTGATACTTGTTGAGTTCTTGAATAATGCTATGGTTGAAATAAATGGAAAGTCCATGGTATTGAGCAATGGCTTAGTTTAGTTTCATGAAGGTTAATCAGGAGTTAGAAGTGAGGGTAATAAAGATGTTAAGGGTTGAATTGAGATTAGTTATAGCTGATTCTCCTTTGCCAAGATAGTGTATATTATAGTTAATCCCTTGTCGGGACGGTGTTGTGATCACTGTTTGAAACAGGTTGCGCGCTGCAATATTTTTATTAATGAATATATATATGAGTCAGGTTGCACGCCACAACAGATATTATATTGGATCGGGTTACACGCTGCAACAAATATATATTATATCGGATCGGGTTGCACGCTGTAACAAATATATTATTATGTTGGATCAGATTGCACTCCGCAACAGATATATTATTTTATTGGATCATGTTTAACGTCGCAACAGATATATTATATTTATTGGATAGGGTTGCACGCCACAAATATATATATATATATATATATATATATATATATATATATATATATATATATATATATATATATATATATATATATATATATATATACACACATATGGAATGGGTTGCGCGACGCAACAATAGCATAACTATGTTGTTTTAAATATTGTACTGACCTTCATATTTATTATTTTTTCTGCTAAGTTAAATTGTTCCTCGAAGCATGTACCCCCTCCTCTTTAATTATTTATTTCTTGTTTATTTCCGCCATAGATTATATAACTACACAGGTTTATCTGGAGTCTGGTCCTAACGTCATCACTACTACGCCGGGGTTAGGCCAGACACTTACCAACACATAGGGTCGGTTGTGTTGATACTACACTATGTGCTCTTTTGCAGAGATCCAGGTACCGGAGCATTATACAGTGCATAGAAGTAGATTGGGTGCCAGCCTTCAGTCCACGAGATCCCGAGGTAGTCCTGCTAGCGTCCGCAGGCTCGGCATCTCTTCAATCTTTATTTATTATATGTTATCTCTTATATTCGAGGCGGATAATGTTACTTTCTTTCAAACGATTGTATGTAGAAAATCTTAGAAGTCCGTGGATGTTGTGACACCAGTTTTGGGCATAGGAATATATGGATTCTTCTTATTATTTTGGTTTATTTTGTATAAGTCTTCCATTATATTTTTAATTCCGTTGTTGTTTAATTATTTATTTCCTGCTAATCAAATTGGTAAAAATGGATTTAAAATAAAAGTAATTATGAATTCTAAATGTGTGGCTTGCCTAGCTTCTACGAGTTGGCACCATCACAACTCCCGAAGATGAGAATTTTGGGTCGTGACAAGTTGTTATCAGAGCTCTAGGTTGCATAGCTCTCACAACTCACGGACAAGCTCAGTAAAGTCTGAGGGGTCGGTACAGAGACATCTGTTTTTATCCTCAGAGCCTACAGTGTTAGGAAAACATCACATTCTTCTTTCTTGTCGTGCAATTTTGTTTCTCAAATGCTAATTGAATTTCCACTCTGTTCTTTACGTAGATGGCGATAACATGCGCTTTCTAATCTGCAGCTCAGCAACCCGAGCCCCCAACCGCAGCTTCCACTAGGGGCAGAGGGTGAGTCCAAGGCAGTGTCAGAGGATGAGGTAGTTGCAGAGCTCAGTCCCGAGCAATAGCACCAGTAGCGGAGCCTCAGGTTGATTTTGAGGAGTAGGTTCCGTCCCTAGCAGTTCTGGTGGGACCATCTTAGGTCCCAGAGGGGTTTATTACTAACCCAGTTCTTCAGGATGCTCTGGTCCGACTGGTGGGTCTCATGGAGAGTGTCACCCTTGCAGGTTTTCTTCCTGTAGCACCAACCACTTCTCAGGTTGGAGGAGGAGCCCAAACTCCTGCTACCCGCACTCCGAAACAGATAGCTCACCAGATTCAGACTCCAGCTGTTCAACCAGTTGGAGTGGTTCAACCGGGGTACTAGCTCAGACCGGCGATAGAGCAGCCATTTCTGCAGATGCTCTGTGGAGGCTGGATAGGTTCACCGATCTCTTCGCCTCTAAATTCAGCGGTGCATCTACTGAGGATCCCTTGGACTATCTGGATAGTTGTTGTGAGCATGTGATTTTTGCATCGCATGAGTTACTCCTACAGAATTCCCAAAATGAGAATTTTCCTTTTAATTGTTTGTTTTTTCTAGGAATTACTGCATAATTTTCTTATTTGTTTACATTTTGTGTGTGCATGTTTAAATTTTATTTAATTCATGAAAATGCAAAAAAATTATATTGTATTTACATTTAGAATCCAATTTTATATTTTTAGTATAGATAGTTAATTAGTGTTAAAAAATAGAAGAAAATCACATTAATTGTTCATTTTTGCATTTTTAACTCTTTAATTTTCGAATTGTTATAGTTTTCTATTAATTTTATTAATTACTTTTTCTAATTATTATGAAGATAAATTAGTTTACTTAATTAGATTAATTTAGTTTTTAGAATTAATTTAAGTTTTATTTCAATTTTTTAAAAAAAAAGAGAAGAAAAAAGAATTTTTAAAATGAAAAAGAAAAAAAAGAGAGAAACATTTTTTTGTTTAACGGAAAAAAACCTGATTTGGGCTAACCCAACTGAATAATAAGTCCAAAACCATCCATGCCCGGCCCAAACCCATCAAAGATCCGGTCCAACCCCCTTCCCCTCCAAACGACCCCGTTTTGCCCCATTTTAACCACGTTTGGTCTACATGAATCTGTTGTGACTTAGTATTTTGTATTTATTTTGTTGATTCTGGTTCGAGCATGTTAGAGAATGACATGTATATGAATGAGATAAAGAATTCTGGAGGTAGTGCTGTAGGCTGTTCTTTTGTATGGTCATGTGAGAGAAATTGTTAATTTCTTTAATCGATTGAAGTTCATAAGTAATTTGATTAATTTGATTTCTTGTCTTCCTATGACTTGCAACTGATTGGCTTTATTTGATTGAGCAAATATTTGAGATTCATATCATTGGGACCAATGTTGGTCCAATTAAGGAAGCTCATGACAAGCTTTGGCCGTTTGTTATTCGATTCTGGACGTTTTCATCTTTTTAGAAGTGGGCTCCTCCTAGGCCCAATCCTTAATGGGCATCTACAAATAAAAATGCATACTTCATAGACTTGAGCCTGTTCAATTTCACTGAATATGTCCCTCATTTTTGTTTCGGACGCTTTTTTTGGTTGAAACAACTATTCGTGTAGTACCTTATTCATTTAATGCAAATCTGTTAGCTACCAAGTAGCTTTATTTGTTCAGCAGTTAGTATTGATTCAACGCCCTTCCGTTAATTAGTCCTCTTAAAATGAATTGGGGCGAGCCACGTTAGATAACTCAAATAGTTTGTTGCCCCGACGTGTGCCACTTAGCAGGTTTTCCATGGCCCTCACAAAGTGAACAACGTGTAGTTGCTCTAGGCGCATAATTTTAATAATTTACCTTCCTAAATTCGCACGCGCATTTCATGTGACCCAAATCCAAATATCCCAACGTTAAATAAAAATGTGTCTCGGACTTCGGGTGCATTTCATATGGCGTGGTTCAAAGATACATTTTAGCTAATGTTAAAATCTTCTTGTAATAGTTAAAAGTTGTTAATAAGTCAAAATTATACCATAGGTTAAAACATGCATTAAAATCAGATAATAGGCCAATTATGATAGTTTAAGCGACCGTGCTAGAACCAAAGAATCTGAGGGTGCCTAACACCTTCCCTCGGGTTAATATAATTCCTTATTCAGAATTTTAGGTTTGCAGACTTCACAAGGAAAGTCATTCGATCTGGGATTTAAAATAAACCGGTGATTTAGGACACCAGAAAACAAATCTATCCCACGTTCTGAACAAAAATTTAATAAATTATCTCATTTCAAATAATATCACTTAAATTGGAAAAACTCCTTTATATACATTATACCTTCGGGGGTGGTGTAGTGAAAAAAGGAGGTGTGACAACTCTGGTGACTCTACTGGGGATCGAACCCAGAACTTCGTTTCAGGGTTCAAGAATTCGAGCTTAGAATAATTGTTATGATTGGCTTGATTTATTATCTGATTTTCCTACATGTTTGAGCCTAATGTGCTAAATGCTTTTACCACTTTGATATTTCGTGAATTGTATATAAACTGCTACGAAACCCTTCTTCTCTATTAGTCTTCTAAATCATCTAGGAAGTGTGAACTTCGTGTAACTTCTTTTCTATTAGAGTCTTATCCAAAATTTTAGAACGAGGTTCGGACAAGTTCCAGAGCCGGTGAAGCTTCTATTTTCCCGGTACGTTTCCCCGCCCTCGGCTTAATGTGTCCACTTGGGTAAGCCAGGTATAAAAAAATAAACCCAAGTTTTAAACCTAGTATAATAAAATATCATGTCGGATCCCTGGTAGAAATATTTTTTTGCATCACGTGCATTTGACTTACGAGACTCAACACATGGGTTGTGTCTGTCTAGGACAGGTGTACCTGAAATGAAAAGACCATCCTAATGTATCTTACTTGCTACTTGTGCATTTATTTTCTTTAAATTTACTTGTTGACAGGTTTATGAATAATAGAAGAAAATTGGGAAAAGAAAATAATAGTGTAAGGGTTAAGAGAGATAATTATCCGTTTATGAAGAAACCAATGTCCAAAAGGTACTCAAACTCTACTGGATTTTTTTTTAAAAAAAGTGAAAAAGCAGAAAATTTTGTTTTAAAAAAATAGTAGTTTTTATTAAATTTTCCCGAACTATGCCAGTTTGAGTCCCATCAGATGTGGGATACGTGGGAAACCCCCATTGAGTCCAATTTCCCTTTTTGCAAAAATAGCCCAAAAAGACCAAAAATGTTATTTTTTCACAAATAAGCAGGGTGTTGCAATTCTTGTTTAAGATAAGCCGAATGTCCCCAAAAGGCACCGGAAGGCTATTTTTGCAAGAACAGCCACCTTGGGTCAGTTTTTATATTTTTGCCAGTTAGCGGGCCCAACCTTAAAATTTTCTTCCCCGAAGTGCTGAAAGGCTGTATTTGCAAATATGGAGACCGGAAGGCTATTTTTGCAAGAATAGCCACCTTGGGTCATTTTTTCAATTTTTCGCTAGTTAGCGAGCACAACCTTAAAATCTTCTTACCCGAAGTGCTGAAAGGCCGTATTTGCAAATATGGAGTCGTTTTGAACTAAAATTTTGAAAACAAAAATAGTGTTGCCTTTTGCTTTTTGAGTCAAAATGGGTTATTAAATCACCATAATAAATGTGCACGATGAGCACAAATGAAAATGAACCCTTCACAGCTCTTAAAGAGATCCCCTTACAGCTTCACATGTGGTGGAATAATCTGGGAAAAGGTAGTTGAGAAACTGTGGTATAGGTTCTGGGTGGCCCAATCGAACTTTTGAATATCAAGCCAAGGTTGGATGTGATTGAAGCTTTAATACCTTTTTGGGATCCAAATCGCAATGTGTTTCATTTTCTGATTTCGAGCTCAGACCTACATTAGAGGAATTTGCGGGTTATGTTGGCCTTAACGGAAACCTTAGATGTTGGTACCCAGTGTCACCAAGACAGGTTTCTCCCCACAAATTTCTGGATTTCCTGAGTATTAGTCGAGATATTTAGGATGGAAATTTATCTGAGAGGTATAGCAGTTTCCAGTTCTTGTATCAATGCTACGGAAACCTCAAGGTTTTGAAGCACCAAATACTAGTTTTACCCACGCCGGAAATAAAGATAAATGGGAGGAAAGGCAAGGTTTGGCCTTTGCAGCATCATTCTTGGATATTGTCGTCTGTCAACGAGAAGATAGTAATATAGAAGTGGGTCTCGTAGGAATGGTTGATGTTGCAATCAAGAAAGCTAATGGCAGTTTAGTTCCCTGATCTTATCTAAAATTTACCGAGTCTTATCTATCTGTCAAGGGGAAAAATTTCTCCAAGGCTGCAATCTATTACTACAATTGTGGATCCATGAGCGTATCTGCCACCGGATTGGGTATATGAATTACGGTATGACCGGTATGAGTTACATTAAGAATTTGAAAGCCGAGTAGTGCGTGTTGGAATTCCTTGAGGGTACTGAGGCTTGGTTTGCACTTTTGAGCTCTTTGACTGCCGATAAAATTGAGCGGGTGTTGGGATGGCTTCTTGTCACCGAAGTAGTATACATGTCATTTGAAGTGTGTTATCTCCTCTTAATAGGTATTCGGAGTATCCAACCATATGCTCCTCACAGGGTTTTGCGCTAACTGGGTAAATTTCAAACCGTCCTTCATGACGAAGATTTGAGTATACATGTTGTCCAATTGAACCGAAAAGCTGTATTTCTGGAAGGAAGAATTTGCCAACTGCGGAATGAAGGTAGATTTCTTGAACCCAAGACTATGGTGGGAGATCTAGCTAGAGGTGAGATCGACCCCAAGTACATTTTCTGATCCGGTAAAAATTTTCATGTTCCTGAGAGACCTGCTAAGAGAGCCCATGTTTAACAATTCACTGACTCGCAAGAGATGTAGGGCTGGTTAGCAAAAGAAGAAAGCTACAGGGCTAGAATCAGTAAGTTAGAAGGACAAATCAGGGATCTCAAATTTTCCAAGAATATCCAAGTCGCCGCAGATGACGCAAACTTAGGAAAACGAAGCCCTCAAAGCTTAAATCATGAAAATGAGAGTAGCAGCCAGAAACCCAGAAAGAAGTCGAGTAGATAAAAGGCTTATATGTAGTTTGAGAAAGAAAGCCCTTGTGAGTCAAAATGATATAGAAATCTCTGAAGTCAATCTAGCAAAAGTCTGGGCCCAATTGGCTATGAACGTAGAAGGAAGGACACAGTTTTTTCAACAATGAACAGAAATATTAAGGGACAATCACTAATCTGAAAAGAAAGTCAACCACCCTTGAGAATGAGGCGGCCAAGCAGGCCAAAGACTTTAAAGCTGACAGGGAATATTGTTATACTTTGATGGCTCAGATGGAGGAGGAAATACAATAGTTGAAAAACTAAAACATCATGACATTCAGGTGTTAGAATTCAGGAATCAACAAATGAAGCGTCTACTTCTGGAAAAGGGTAGGATCCAAGAAAGGATTAGAGCTATTGCTGACTACATCTTCGTAAAATGCCAAGCATGTGAGGATATGATTGGAACCACTTTTTTCGCTGCGGTGATAACATTTGTCTACCAGATAATGAGTAACTTGGAGCAGCTACAAGGGGATCTCGCACATAGGCCCGTGGCGAGACCAAATGATTTCCCACCGCCCCCTGGAGTTAAAGCTTTAATGTATTGCTGATTTTTCATTTATCAAGTATGTATTTTGGTTTATTTTGAGTCTGTTCGTAGTTTTATATTCCAAAATATGAGTAGTTTGAAGTCTTTGTAATAGAAGTTTAGGAGTTTTCTTAATGAAAATAAAAAAGTCCCGAAAAATATTTCTTGATTTTTCGCATTTATTTTTCTTCAACTACGTAATAATCTTATTCACACGGTATCATGATACGTAGTCAATCCTCATCGGATCCGGTCATAATTTTGTAAATAATTACCAATAAAGTAAAAAGAGGAGGAAAATCAAAAGACAATGAGAGAAGAAAAGCAAGAGAAGAAAAGAAAAGGAAAGGAAAAAAAAAGAGATGACAAGGAAAGAGTGGGAGTTGGAAAGTGGACAATTTGGAAGAAAAAGTAAAGCGGGGATGAAACATGCAACTGCTACAAAACATGTAGTGAATTTGAGAGGGGTTAACTTAAAAATAGGGTTAAGGTGTTAAGATAAGATTAGCATTAGTAGTTTCTAGAATATGGGCAGCTGGCTACAAAAGATGCCTTTGCAGGCTAGAAATATGTTGATTGCTATTTTTAGGTACATGACCCTTCTTTCATTAGAAAGGATGGAAAACAAAAGTGCCTCATTTTATCTGCAACACAAATGACTTAAAATACACACTAGTGAGAGATTTTGGAGTTTAGAAAGATATTAGAAGAGGTTTTTAGGGAAGATTTCAGAACAAAATTCTAAAGGATAAAAGTCAGAAAAATAGCTGAGCAAATTCCCATAAAACTACTGTTCCATTGAGCTAGTTTTCCTGTGGTTTTGAAGCTTTTAATTTTTGAAATAATCTCTGATTCATATGGGGGTAGAAACTGCTTAAGCTTTCTTGCTGATATTTGCAACTGAGCATTTCAAAAGTTTCTAGGGTTATCTTGAATCTCAATTGGTTTTCAAGCTTGGGTTGCTGGTGTTTCTTGCTGCTAATTTCTGCTACTGTTGCTTACTTATATTTCAAGCTTGTTTTTCTGATTTGATTCACTATATTATGGTATTTACTCTTGAGCTTTATTGAATGTGATGTCTAGCTTGTTTTGGAAACCCTAGCTTGTTTTATCTCTAGAATAGGCGATTTACGGTGACTTTTTTCGTGAGAGCTTCCATGGCCAATCTGGCTGGCGACCAGCCATCTTTACCGGCTGGTTAACCCCCCACCACTAGCGCCCACCATTTATAACCACCAACAACACTCCCCAGCCATGGGATTACTCTAAAATTCTTAAACCAACAGCATTAAATACTGCCATGCAGACGTCGAGTTCTACTTCAAAACCAATCGAGTCTATTCCCATTAAACCTATTACTTTTCTTAATGGACAACTAGTGATCAAGTGGACGAAAGCAGAATACAAAGGATGAATATCATGGAGGGATTAAAAAATGTCGTTCTTGGGAAATTTTCCTATGGATGGCCAGAATTGAATGAGCTACGTAGAATTCTCCCTGTTCAGTGTGGAATCAAAGGTGAATGCAGTACTGAATAGATTAGAAATCGACCTATATTAATCATATTCACTTTACTGGAGGATTTTTTAAATTTTACTTCTAATGGTGCATTTCATTTGAAGGCAAAGGATGGATATCAATATCAAGTACGACCTTTGATTTATGATACCAAGTTTAAGTCAGAGAAGAAACATCTAAGGTGATGGCATTGATCGCTTTTTTAAACCCGTTGCCTACGTATTTTTTAAAGGAATGTTTTTTCTCCTTGGCATCAGCTGTTGGAACACATCTACACTTAGACTTAGCTTCTGTCAATAAAACTAGGCCACGTTGTGCAAGAGTTAAGATCCAGGTGGATCTACTAGAGGAATTACCTAAGAGAGTTCGAATGTATATTAAAGATGAAGTTAATGATAATGTTCGAACTGAGTGGATGAAGATCCAATATGACTATATCCCTAAGTATTGCAAGGAGTGCAAATTAGAAGGTCATGAACAAGAATCATGCTGGAGATTACACCCTGAGTTGTTTGTGGAATATGTAGGGAGAAACAATGTGATAATGCAACAGGTAAGGTTTAGAACTCTCAAAATAAGTCAAGCATGATCCTATGTAGTGGTAAAGTGGTTGGGAATGTAGAAGAACAATGGAAAGAGGATAGGGACAATCGTGTGAGGAATGGTGCAAAACAGGCTGCAGATCTAAGCTAAACTAGAAAAGAAATTGGTCCAGCTGGTACTGAGAATGTACAATAGGTACAGTTGGCACATGGAAGGAAATAGAGCCTGCAAGTGTGGGGAGAACTCAACAAAAAGGATCAGGCGGTGTAGGAAAGGAAATTGTTCTAGCTAGTGTCATGAATAATTAGCAGATTCAAACTGTCTACCAATTTGCTATCTTGTAGAATGAGGAAAGTATGGCAGAAGGAGAAAATCAGTTAGCTTTAGTGGTTACAGGAATAGTTTAATCTAAATATATCATCCCTAAGGAAACTAGGAGAACTTTAAATGTGGCAGCACCTAATTTCACTCCTACATCAACTGATCATGGAAAGACAAAAGGAATTACTGGTACTAAAGAAGAAAATCCTACAGCAGGGAAAGATCAACAAAAGACTAAGGAAACCACAACTGAATGGGTGAACAGAGCTTTTGTAGCTAACAACATTACATTTAATCAATCATTCCATGACATACCTTCACAGACTTTTCAATCTGAAGCAATAGCTGAGCATCAAATATTATTGGAGAAAGTAGACTGGTCAGGTGGAAGATTATGGTATGATTAGTGGGAAGAGAATCCAGATAAAGGTGACTTGTCTGAAGGATAAGAGGAGGAGGAGGATAATGCAACAATGGAAGTTGATAATCCACAAAGGGAAGAAATTAGTGTTAATGGTAAGAACAACAAAGGTGAGAAGCAGACAGTGGATAAATCAACAAATCAGACGATACCTTGGTTGAGATTGGGAGTTCAAGTACTAAAGCTGCAAATATAGTTAATGATACCAGTACTAACAAAGTTACTATATTAAATCCCACACCTAATCCTATTACTTCCAATCCAAAAGCTACAGATTTGGAACTAGCTGTTGTTGAACAATTGGATCCTGGTAATACTGGTGGAGCTAGAGAACAATTAGATCCTGGTGATCCTGGTGGAGTAAAGAAACACTTGGATACTAGTATTGCTGGAGTAGAAGATGAACAGTTGGAACCTGTAAAACCAACTGGAGATGAGGAACAATAGCAAGTGAACGAGATAAATGCAGACAGTCTCATGGTGATGAATTACACAATAAATCAGATTGTAACACAAGATCAACAGAAGGAAATAGAGAAGGATGCAATAGGTAAGGGAATAGTCTTGGATGTAGAATCGACTTGTCAAAACTTCAGGAATGTTTCCAGGCAAGGAGATATATCTCCTAGGTTTGTGGAGTAAAGAAAATCAGCAAGTAGAGGAAGAAAGAAGCAGGTGAAAAAACTCCCCAACGTGCAACCAATTGGGGTCCAAACAAGGAGGACTGTTTCTAAAACCATCAACTAGAGATGCATGCTCTAATATGGAATATTAGATCAATAAATATTGAATGATCCATTGAATGGATTATCACAATGCATAGAAAATACAAATTTGAGTTCATTGGGCTCATGGAACCACTACAGCAGTCAAGAAAATTGGAGTGATACAGAAGGCAAATTGACTTTGAACAAGCTATTGTTAATTCCTCTAATAAGATTTGGGCTTTCATAGATAGGAAACATGATGTAACAATTGTAATTAATGCAGTGTAACAACTTTCTCTGAGGCTATATGATACAGAAGAAGACAAAGAATTCATGGTCACATTAGTTTATGCTAAGTATGGCTATATTTAAAGGATTGAGTTGTGGGACTCACTGTATTATCTGGGCAGTGACATGACTATCCCATGGATGGTAGGGGTGATTTTAATGTTATATGGGATGAGGAAGAGAAATTTGGAGGTCTCCCGGTTTTATTAAATGAGGTAGATGGCTTTAGGCATTGTATGAACTCTTGTAATTTGGCTTATATGGGATTTAAAGAAAGCATGTATACTTGGTAGAATGGAAGAGCTGAAGAAGACTGCATTTTCAAGAGATTGGATAGAGTGTTTATGAATATGGAGATACAACAGATGTGGTTTGGGCTAGATATCACTCATCTACCTAAAATTGGTTCTGATAATAATCCGTTGCTGATCACCTATAGCACCAATGCAATACAGATCAATAAGGGCTTCAGATTCTTATCATTTTGGAAAAAACATGATACTTTTAAAGCAGTGGTTAAGGAAAACTAACAGGCAAACATTCAAGCAAATCCATTTGCCATGTTCAATTATAAACTCAAGAAGCTGAAAAAGGCATTGTCAGTTTGGAGCAGATCAACTTAGGGGGACATATTTCAAAAGATTTCAAGCTTAGAAGAGGTTGTCAGGGTTCATGAGGATCAATTTGAACTGAATCCTACTATGCAAAATAGAGAAAGGCTGCGGAAAGTTCAGGCAGAGATTTTCAAATATTTGGCTTTGGAGGAACAATTTTGGAAGCAAAAGTCAGGAATCACATGGTTCAATGAAGGGGATAGGAATTACAAATTTTCCATGCTCATGTTACTGGGAAAATAAAGATGTTGCCACTGAAAAGAATCCAAAACGCCGCAGGGGTATGGATTGAAGATACTGAAGGAATGGCTGAGGAAGCAGTAAATTTCTCTCAAACTCAGTTTCGTGAGGAGAAGGTCCCTACTGACTTTGAGATAATTGAGCATGTTCCTACTATGATCACTAGGGATCAGAACCATAATTTGATAAGGCTACCTATGGAGGAGGAAATAAAGCTAGTAGTGTTCGGATTAATTGCAGATAGTGCTGGAGGGCCTGATGGCTTCAATGGCCATTTTTTCCATAATTGCTGGGATATAATTGGTGTAGATGTAGTGGCAATGGTGCAGGCTTTCTTTGTTGTACATGAGCTTCCTAGATATATCACTCATACTAACCTAGTACTGCTGCCTAAGAAGAAGGAGATAAACACATACTCAAACATGAGACCAATAAGCCTCAACAACTTTATCAACAAAGTGTTCTCTAGGGTCATACACGAGAGAATGGTAAGTCTACTCCCTAATCTCATCTCAGATGAACAGGTAGGATTTGATAAAGGTAGATGTATTATAGAAAATATATTGTTAACTCAGGAAATAGTCCCAGATATCAGACTAAGAACTATGGCAGGTCCTAATGTGATTATCCAATTGGACATGACAATGGCCTATGATAGGCTATCTTTGCAGTTTCTATCAAAAGTAATGAGAAAAATGTGCTTTGATGAAATTTTTATTGGCATAGCATTTTGGACAATAACAAACAATTAGGATTTTGTTCTTCTCAATAGGCAACCATATGGTTTCTTCAAATCAACAAGGGGAGTTAAGCAGGGTGATCCTTTTTCACCTGCTTTATTCATCATTGCTGCAGAAGCTTTGTCACGAGGATTAAATACACTTCATCGCAATTTATAATTTTGTGGATATGGCCTACCCAAATGGAGCCCAAAGATCAACCACTTGGCCTATGCAGATGATATAATAATTTTCTTCATCTGATGAAACATCTCTAAGGCTAAAAATGCAGGTATTGACAATATATGAGGCAACATCTGGTCAACTGATCAATAAGGCTAAGTTGGCAGTATATTTGCATCACCTGACTGATGAAGATGCGATGAGAAAGGTAGAGAGAGTAACAGGAATAGGGAGACAATAATTTCCTTTCACATACTTTTCATGCCCTATCTTTTATGCTAGGGGGAAGCTGGAATATTATCATGGTTTTATTAATAAAATCCTAGCTAAGATACAATAATGGCAAGGGAAACTACTATCCATAGGAGGTCGAGCATTTTTAGTTTCCCATGTTCTACAAAGTTAGCATATACATCTGTTATCAGCAGTTAATGCACTTGGTTTTGTGATCAGCAGAATTCATAAATTTATGGCTAGATCTTTTAGGAGAAGTTCAATTGATGGAGGGAGTAGACATTGGGCTTCCTGGGATACTCTATGTTTACCACAAGAAGAAGGGGGGAGCAGGTTTTAGATCTTTACATGATGTGTCTAAGGCACTATTTAGCAAGCTATGGTGGAACTTTAGAACAAAACCTTCTCTATGGAGCTAATTTATGTGGCATAAATACTGCAAAAAGATGAATGCTATGGTTGTACCTTGGAGGAGGAATGGCTCACATATATGGAGAAAGATGCTAGAATGTAGGGACCTCATTGAGCATAAAATTGCATGGCAACCAAAAATGGGCTCATCAGTATTTTGGTTTGAAAATTGGATAGGTTTGGGTGCATTATATTTTGTAACTCCTCCAGATTTCTTTTGTGATGAATCAATTCAAAATGCATATGAAGTGGTGCAAGGGAATAGATGGATATAAATCTGTTGTATCAACTATTACCTGAAGATTTGGCTGAATTCATAAAGAACAATGTGAAGCCTCCAGTGTATGAAGAGGTTCTGGATACACCTGTGTGGATGCTGGAACCAAGAGGTGGTTTTAGTGTAAGGTCTGCCTGGGATTATGTTAGAAGAAGAAGAGATCCAAGTACTGCATATAGGAATATATGGGTGAAGGGGTTGCCATTCAAAGTGTCTTTCTTCATGTGGAGGGTTTGGAAGAACAAATTGCCTTTGGATTAATTTTTTAGGAGGTTGGGGTATTCAATGGTATCAAAGTGCTGGTGTTGTGTTCTACCAAAAGAAGAGACAACGTCCCATATGTTCATTACTTCATTTGCTGCCAGAAAAGTGTGGAAATGTTTTCTATCAGTTGCATGAATAAATGTAGAAGGTTGAACTCTACACCAGGCTATTGTGAAGTGATGGACTGTGAAATTCGTGCCAAGATTGCAGCTGATTTGCCAAGCACTACCTGCAATCATTATATGGGAACTTTGGAAAAGAAGGAATGGATACAAATATGGGGATCATGTATCTGTCAATACAACCATATATCAAATATCAACTATGCCGCAGCAATTGGTGAAGTTTACAAAATCAAGCCTCCAAAATGTCCCCTACAAATGTCCAAACTTAGAAAGTATGATGGAACAGTACACTCCTACTTTACAATATACCAAAGTACCGTGGGAACTACCGGGGCAAGGATGGATTAAAGTGAACACAGATGGTTCATCTAGAGGCAATCCAAGAAGAAGTTCATTATGTTATGTTCTATGAAATGAGGAAGGAGACCTTGTTCATGCATGTGGAAAAGAGATACAAGAGGGAACGAATACAGAAGCTAAAGTGAGGGCCATATTAGAACTATGAAATATTGTATGGGCAAAGATTATATTCTTATTGACCTACATATAGACTCGATGATGGTTAAAAAGGTGCTACAAGGTGAGTGGTGTACCATGGTCAGTTGCAGCAGATCTGGAGGAAATAAATAAGTTAATGGAGAGGTGCAATCTGAAGCTGTCACACACACTTAGGGAAGGTAATCAATTAGCAAATCATATAGCTAACTATGTTATAGATATAAGCCCATTGGAGTGTCAATCTTTCTAGGAATTGGATGTGAAAGGGAAGAGGAATATTAATAGTGATAAACTACAATGTCCCTATTCAAGAGTGAAAGTTGCAAGAAGATAAGAAGAATGAAGGAATGCAGCTTTAGATTACAATGTCGCTACTTAAGAGTTATAGTTGCAAGGAACTAGAAATTGGAGGAGGAGGATCACCAAAGGAGAAGGAGAGTTCAGGAGGATATTTAGTTGATCACTATACTCAAATCCTTTTGGAGAAGAGTATAGGGATATTTTTGACTAATTCTATTTGTTTTTTTGCAAGTTTTTCAGCATCTATGTTCTACTCTTTAATGCAATTTCAGTTGGTGGTATTAGTTCTTGGCACTCATTTGGACATAAAGAGTAGGTAAATGCATAGAGGCAAGGAGGAGTCATCTTCTGTTTAGAAATGCTGGGAACCTCAGGGGTGATAATCAAACCAATCAAGAGGTTCAGAGGTTGTGGATGAGTGCAGTACACTGCAGGACAGCACCTCAGCTACACATAATGGAAATCACAATGCAAGTCACATCTACAACTTCAGAAAAGAACAGTCACAATGTGCTGTAACATATAAGCATAACTGTTGCAGCTCTGAAGTCATGTGGTGTACGTAGGAAAAATTCAATGGATTTTGGGACTCAACTCTCTCCAATTTCACAACAAGTCATTCAGGGAGCTAGGCTATTTTGGTTGCAGAACATTATGTTGCTGCAGATCATCATGTTTAGCTCCATACGGAGTGGAATATGGTGGTCGTGTTTTCTAATGCAATTTTCTATTTTGCAGGGAACTTTACTGTGACCATACCCTATTATTTGGTAAAATTTCTATGTGTGTTATTAGCACTTAATGCTCATTCCCTAGAAGGAGTACACATGATATGCACAAGTATGGTAAAGAGGAGAAATGTACCCACATTTTGGACCAAGTATAGATTGGGATTTATGTGGGCAAATCTGGGAGGAATGAGTGAATTTTTGGATGTAATATCAATTCATTCTAGTATTCCTATAACACAACAAGGGCTCAACACATTGGGTTTCAAATAATGGAGCTGGAGATCACAGGAATGCAAGAAAAAAAAGGTGAATACAATAGCGGGCTGCCCAGTTTTTTGTATTTTCTGTGAAATCTAGGCAGTGTTTCAAGATGGATACATAAATCATATAATTTTTTGGAGTACTTGGTTCAAGAACAAGAACAAGTCACATGGTAATGGAATGATAAAAAATAAGAAGCATGCGGTACAATTATGGACAAATACATACTGGAAAGGCAGTGGTTGATCGTGGGAGAAAAGCACAATTGTTGATACACAAATTGAAGAATTCATCAATTAAAATTGATAATTCACACTCACAACTCATACACCATTGGGAAGTTGATCAAAGAAACAATAAAGTCATGATTGCTAAAGCACTTACGAGGGAAAACATATCATGGCTAGTTTTTATATATCATTTGTTCTATATTAGTAGTTTACATTATGTAATATCAGTATTGAGTGCATTGCTCGATATTTGTAATAGCAGCTATGTAGATGCCAAAGTTTATTTCTTTTATCATTTATGACCTCCTGACATTGTATTTCTTTTTATGTTTTCGATATATATAATAACTAGCCCTAGGCACACTGCCTAGTGGATTTTGCTTTTAAAAAAAGCATGAAATGAAAAATGGAGTTTTAGAGCATAGTTTTGGCCATTTGTTGCTATTCAATTGTATTATATTGAGTTTTGATTCTTTTACTTTAAAGCTGATTTTTATCTTTGATGATTGAATTTTAACTATGTTAGGATTGTTAACAATTTCTGCGGTGTAACTTTCAGTCAAGTTATGGGTACATATTTGTTTTAGGTTCTGTTAGTAATGATGAAAAATTATCCATTTTCAGCCATTTTATTCTCGGTAAGCTAATGGGTTATTTGTGTAAACATGATATCCCTAGTTTGTTTTGGTTCAAGAAAATTGAGACACTATCCTTATGAACGAAATATGATTTCAACACAATTAGTATATCTAGTAAAACTTTAACTCAATTGGTATACATGAATCTGTTGTGAGTCAGTATTTTGTATTCATTTTGTTAATTCTAATTCGAGCATGTTCGAGGATGACAGGCATAGGAAAAGGACACAGAATTCTAGTGGTAGTGTTATATGCAGTTCATTTGGATAGCCATGTGAGAGAAATTATTAATTTGTTTAATTGATTGAAGTTCAGAAGTAATTTGATTAATTTGATTTCTTGTCTTCGTGTAACTTGCAATTGATTGGATTTATTTGATTGAGCAAATATTTGGGATTAATACCACTAGGCCCAACGTTGGCCCAATTGAGGAAGCCCATGAGTGGCTTTGGCCGTTTATTATTCGATTTTTGACGTTTTCATCCCTTTAGAAGTGTGATCATCCCAGGCCCAAGCCTTAATGGGCATCTAAAAATTAAAAATGCGTACTTCATAGACTTGAGCCCGTTCAACTTCGCTAAATTTGTCCCTCATTTTTTCTATGGATGATTTTTTTTGTTGAAACAACTTTTCGTGTAGTAAATTATTCATTTAACGCAAATCTATTAGCTATCAAGTAGCTTCAATTGTTCAGCAATTAGTATTCCTTCAACGCCCTTCCGTTAACTAGTCCTCTTAAAATGAATTCGGTAGAGCCATGTTAGATAACTCAATTAGTTTGTGGCCCCTTTGAAATTTATTTCTAAATTCCCTTTTAAGATTGGAATTGAGGTGCGTCGCGCCAAATAAAATATCAAATGAGTGGCCCTCATTTATTTAATTCCTTAAATTCTTTAGAACTCGTGGTGTGATATTTAGAAGATTTTCCATGGACCTCGCAAAGTTAACAATAAATGTGCTTTAGGCGCGTTATTTTAATAATTTACCTTTCTACATTCCGGTGCGCATTTTATGTGACCCAAATCCAAATCTCCCAACGTTAAATAAAATATGTCTCGCACTATTGGTGCATTTCATGTGGCGTGGTTCAAAGATACGTTTTAGATAACGTTGAAATCTTCTTAAAATAATTAAAAGCGATTAATAAGCAAAAATTATACCATAGGCTAAAACATGTATTAAAATCATATAATAGGCCAATTATGATAGTTTAGGTGACCGTTCTAGAACCAGGGAATCTGGGGGTGCCTAAAACCTTCCCTCGGGTTAACAGAATTCCTTACTCAGAATTATTGGTTCGCAGACTTTCCAAGGAAAGTCGAATTTTCCTCAATTTAGGATTTAAAATAAATCGATGACTTGGGACACCAGAAAACAAACCTATCCCAAGTGGCGAATCTGAACAAAAATTGAATAAATAATCATTTCAAATAATGTCATTTAAATTGGAAAAACTTCATTATATACGTTATTCCTTCGGGGTGGTGTAATGAAAAAAAGAGGTGTGATGTTATGAAGTTTTCCGAATATGGGTATTGTTGAGACCAATGTAGTTGATTTTGCTACATTTCTCTTGTATGGATCTGCCAAGACCTGGTGGAGGGATTCTTGCTTAGCTAGACCAGTAGGGTCACCGGCCTTGACCTGGGGCCAGTTCATCCAGCTATTTCTGGAGAGGTTTCTTCCTATTACACAGCGGGAGTCCTATCAGAGGCGGTTCGAGCATCTCCAATAGGGATCCATGACAGTCACCTAGTATGAGACCAGGTTTATTGACTTAGCTCGCCATGTTTTTATTATACATCCCACTAAGAGGGAGAGAGTGAGATTGTTTATTGATGGGCTAATTCAGTCGATTCGTCTCCAGATATCTAAAAAGGCTTCGAGTGGGATATCCTTCCAAGAGGCAGCCAATCTGGCCTGGAGAGTTGAGATGGTATTATCACAAGGAGGTGGTCACAGGGCAGACAAGAGACCTCGACAGTCAGGCAGATTCAGTGGTGCCTTGTTCTGAGGCAGAGATTATTATGATAGGATGATCCTCCTAGGCTCTTCCAGTCAGCACTCTAGGTTTCTCACGGTGCTTCAGGTGGTCGTGATTCTCGCAGGCAATATTCTGATAAGCTAACCTACAGTGCACCACCAGCTCCTATCAGTGCACCGACGCTCCAAAGCTTTCGGGGTGGTCATTCAGGATGCTAAAGTCAGTCTAAGTTTCCTCAGCCGAACATTAGGTGGATGTTATGAGTGGGTGTTATGGTCATATTCTGAGGGCTGGTCCGAGGTTGGTGGGTACTCACTCCCACCAGCAGGGTCCCCGTGCTATAATTTATGCACCAGATGATCCACAAGCCACCCAGCCAGCTAGAGGTGGGGGTAGAGGCGCCAGAGGGAGAGGTAGAGGATTTAGAGGCGGAGCTTAGGTCGCGAAAGGTGGAGGCCAGCCACTTGCAGGCCGTCCTAGAGAGGTAAATCAGAGTGGTGCGGGTCAGCCCAAATGTTATGCTGTAGGCCCGTGGTTGATGCTTCAGATGCAGTTATTATAGGTACGATTCTGGTTTGTGATAGAGGTGCTTCAGTGTTGTTTGATCTGGGGTTTATGTATTTGTATGTGTCATCTTATTTTGCCTCGTACTTGGTCTTGCCTAGTGATACATTGGGTGTTCCTGTTTATGTGTCTACACTGGTGGGTGATTTTATCATGGTCGATCGAGTATATCGCTCTTGTATTATGGTAATTGGGGGTCTTGAGACTTGCATATATTTGTTGCTTTTAGACATGGTTGACTTCGATATTGTATTATGGATGAACTGGTTATCACCTTACCATGCTACCTTGGCGTTGTCATGCCAATACTGTGACCTTAGCTTTACTAGGTATGCCTCGTTTAAAGTGTAGAGGGACACCTGGTCATTCTACCTGTCGTGTTATCTCACATGTGAAGGCTCGACATATTGTCGAGAAGGGGTGTTTGGCCTATTTGGCGTATGTTCGTGATTCTAGTGTTGAGGTCCCCTCTATTGATTTTGTGCCCGTTGTTCACAAGTTCATTAATATCTTTCCTTCAGACCTTCCGGGTATACCACCCGATAGGGATATTGACTTTTGAATTGATGTGGCTCCGAGCACTCAGCCCATTTCTATTCCTGCCATATCGTATGGCCCCACCTGAGTTGAAAGAGTAAAAGGAATGCTTGAGAAGGGTTTCATTAGACCTAGTGTAATGCCTTGAGGTGAGCCGGTGTTGTTCGTTTAGAAGAAGGATGGTTCGATGAGAATGTGCATTGATTATCGGTAGTTGAACAAGGTAACAAGAAGACTAAATATCCGCTGCCAAGGATTGATGATTTCTTCGATCAACTTCCTGGTGACAATGTATTACCCAAGATTGACTTGATATCTGGCTACCGTAAGTTGAGGATTAGGGCTTGCGATGTCCCTAAGACAACTTTCCGAACTCGGTACGGGCATTATGATTTTTTGGTTATATGATTCGAGCTGACAAATGCCCAGTAGCTTTTATGGACTTGATGAATCGAGTGTTCAAACCTTATTGGGATTCGTTCGTGATAGTCTTCATTGATGATATATTGATATATTCCCATAGCCAGGAGGAGCACGAGCAGTACCTTATAGTGGTTCTTTAGAGTGAGGGATAGCTAGTTATACGCCAAATTCTCTAAGTGTGAGTTCTGGCTAAGTTCAGTTGCATTTCTTGGTCACGTTGTATCATCATAGGGTATTCAGGTTGACCTAAAGAGGATTGAGGTAGTCAAGAACTGGCATACACTAGCATCAGCTACAGAGATTCGGAGTTTCTTGGGGTTGACAGGCTACTATCTATGGTTCGTGGAGGGGTTTTCATCTATTGCAGCCCCGATGACCAGGTTGACCCAAAAGGGTGCCCACTTCAGATGGTCGGATGAGTGTGAGGTGAGCTTTCAGAAGCTCAAGAGAGCTCTGACTACGGCACATGTATTGGTTTTGCCCACAGGTTTAGGGCCTTATACAATTTATATTAATGCTTCTCGTGTTGGATTTTGTGCAGTGTTTATGCAGGATGGAAAGGTCATCGCCTATGCTTTGAGGCTGTTGAAGATTCATGAAAAGAACTATCCATTCCATGATTTAGAGTTGGCAGCCATCGTTCACTAATTGAAGATTTAGATGCGCTATCTGTATAGCGTGGCGTGTGAGGTGTTCACGGATCATAAGAGTCTTTAGTACATGTTCAAGCAATTGGAGTTGAATTTGAGTTAGAGGAGGTGGTTAGAGTTGTTGAAAGATTATGATATCACCATCTTATATCACCGAGGAAAGGTCAATGTGGTGGCCGATTCCTTGAGTAGGAAGTCAGCCAATATGGGCAGTCTTGCTTATATTCCGGTCGGTAAAAGGCTGCTTACTTTGGATGTTTAGGCTTTAGCCAATCAATTCATGACACTAGTTGTTTTTAGCCTAGTCATATGTTAGCCTGCACAGTCGCTCTTTCTTCATTATTGGAGCGTATTTGTGATTGGCGGTATGATGATCCCCTTTTGTGTGTCCTTAGAGACACGGTGCAGTGTAGAGGTGCCAGGCATGTTACGTTAGATGCTGATAGAGTTTTGAGATTGTAGGGCTGAGTATGTGTTCCTAATGTGGATGGGCTCCGAGTGTTATTTTGGAAGAGGCCCATAGCAAACGCTACTCTATTCATCCGGGCGCCACGAAGATGTATCAGGATTTACGACAACATTGTAGGTGGCATAGAATGAAAAAGGATGTTGTAGCATATGTAGCTCGTTTTTTGAATTGTCAGCAGGTTAAGTACAACCATTAGAGACCTAGTGGTTTATTTCAAAGGATTGAGCTTCTCGAGTGGAAGTGGGAGTGGATTACCATGGACTTTGTTACTAAACTTTCGCTGACTCGAAAGTTTGACACTGTTTAGGTCTTTGTTGATAGGCTGACCAAGTCAGCGCATTTTATTCTTGTGGCAGTCTCTTATTCTTGTGAGATCGGGAGATTGTTTGCCTTCATGGTGTGCCCGTATCTATCATTTCGGACCGGGGTACACAGTTTACCTCGCACTTTCGAGGAGCAGTTCCATGAGAGTTGGGCACACGGGTTGAATTGAGCACAGCATTTCATCCCCGATGAACGGTCAGTTAGAGTAGAGTATTCAGATTTTGGAAGATATGCTCCGAGCTTGTGTTATTGACTTTGGAGGTTCGTGGGATCAGTTTTTTCCTTTGAAAAATTCTGCCTACAATAACAACTATGAGTCGAGTATCTAGAAGGCTCCTTATGAGGCTTTACATGGTAGGCAGTGTCGATCTCCGGTCGGATGGTTTGAGCTGGGAGAGGCTCGGTTGTTGGTTACGGATCTTGTTCAGGAGGCCTTGGAAGAGGTCAAGATCATTCAGGATAGGCTTTGTATGGCTCAGTCCAGGCAAAAGAGATATGCAGACTACAAGATTCGAGATGTGGTTTTTATAGT
Source organism: Nicotiana benthamiana (assembly GCA_034376525.1). Lineage (NCBI taxonomy): Eukaryota > Viridiplantae > Streptophyta > Magnoliopsida > Solanales > Solanaceae > Nicotiana > Nicotiana benthamiana. The sequence goes on from CM067327.1 coordinate 129,193,852, forward strand.
TGGTGAGCGGATATTGATCCGAGTGTCGCCTATAAAGGTCATGATGAGATTTGGGAAGGATGTCAAGCTTAGCCCTAAGTTCATTGGCCCACTTGAGATTCTTGATCAAGTGGAAGAGGTGGCTTATAGACTTGCATTGCCGCCAAGCTTGTCAGCCATGCATCCAGTATTTCATGTGTCCATGCTTCGGAAGTATCACGACGATCTATCCCAGATGTTAGACTTCAGCACTGTCCAGTTGGACAAGGACTTGTCTTACGAGGAGGAGCCGGTGGCTTTTCTAAACTGGTAGGTTCGTCAGTTGAGATCCAAGAATTTTCCTTTCGTTCGTGTTCAGTGAAGAGGTCAGCCTCCGAAGGCATTAACCAGGGAGTCCGAGTCTGATATGTGGAGCCGTTATCCTCACCTTTTCCCCGACTCAGGTACTTCCTTCTTTTATCTGTTCGAGGACGAACAATTGTTTTAGATGTGGAGAATGTTAAAACCCAAAGGGTCATCACCTGTTTTCAAACAATTCTATGCTTTCGAGCCTTGAAAACGTCATTTAGAGTCGCTTCGACTTGCGTGCGCATTCTGGGCGCGTAACCGGAAAGCTTAAATATGAAATTTTGTAAAAACTGCTAAGTTTTTTATGTTAAAATGAATAAATTTGACTTCGGTCACCATCTTAGGAAAACGGACCGGGACCCTTGATCTGACGGTCTTGGAGGGTCCGTAGAAAAATATTGGACTTGGGCGTATGCCCGGAATCGAATTCCGAGGTCCCAAGCCCGAGAAACAAATTTTTGTGTAAAATTATTTTCTGAAAATGTTTAAGAAAATTGAAATGAAGTTTGATTAGAAAGCAATGGTATCAGGTCCATATTTTGGTTCCGGCACCCGGTACATGTCTTATATATGTTTTAAGTCTTTCCTGTAAAGTTTGGATAAAATTGGACGTCGTTTGATGTGTTTTGAACTTAAAGTTCTAAATTTAAAACTTGATGAAGTTCTGGGAAAAATTCTCGATTTTGAGGTTTGATTCCCTGTTTTTCAGGCTACTTAGGCAATTAGATCGCACGAATAAGTTCATATGATGTTGTTGAGTTAGTAGGTGTGTTTAATTAGGAACCCCGAGGGCTCAAGAATGTTTCAGAGGTGTTTCAGAATGGTTTTTAGACTTACAAAAGTTGCAAGTTTTTTGTTGCTTAGAGCCCGGGGAATTTGTTCTTTGCGTTCGCGTGGACCCTCTCGCGAACGAGAAAGCCAAATCTCCCAGGTGCCTTAATTCATCTTCGCTAATGGGAAATTAGAATCGCAAACGTGAGGCAAATTGTGGATACCCTATGCGAATGCGCCCAGCACACACGAACGCGTAGGGATCAGGGGATGGGTCACCGTTTCTTGATTTCGAACAAGACCATAGGTCCGCAAACATATAGGCCTGGAGATATTGCTCTCCGCAAACGCGAGATGCTTTCCACTAGCGAATTCTTAACAAGTTTGACTCACCGCGAACGCAACCAGCCTATCGCGAACGCGTTGAGTATTTTCACCTAGTTATTTTTAATACCCCAAAATAGAACCATTAAGGAAGTTCACCAAAATTTCACAAGCTCTCTCTTATCCAAATTTCTAGGGAGACTATTAAAGCATTCTTTCATAAAAACTTCTTGGGTAAATAACCTCCAACTCATTTCTTCCATTTTCAGCAATATCTAATGAATTTCTAGGCCTAAAACATATCATTGAGGGTAGAAAAATTAGGGAATTGATTAGAGTTAGGGCTTTTCGATTTTCCTTGATTGAGACCTCATTTTGGGGTCGAATTTGAAAATAAATTATGTATGCGGGATCGTGGGTGAATGGGTGATTTGATTTTGGTCCGAACCTTGTGTTTTGACAAATCGAACCCGGTGTCGATTTTTGAGTTTTGGAAAAAATTATGGAAAAGCTATAATTAGGCATTGAATTTGAATAGTCAGGCATTATTTGATGTTATGAAGTCATTTATGTATTAATACAATCTATTTGGAGCCGAATTCGAGAGGCATAGCGGTAACTAAGGATTGACCTGGCCGCGGAAGTTTGAGGTAAGTGTTCGGTCTAACCTTAGCTTGAGCAATTAGGAGTTGATTCATACTTGCTAATTGTTTCTTATTGACTATGACGCATAGGCATGGTGACAAGTATCTATACGTTGGTTTCGAGCATGACCGTGAGTCTTTAATTGATACTTGTTGAGTTCTTGAATAATGCTATGGTTGAAATAAATGGGAAACTCCGTGGTATTGAGCAAAGGCTTATTTTAGTTTTGTGAAGGTTAATCATGAGTTAAACGTGATGGTAAAAGAGATGTTAGAAGTTGAATTGAGATTGGTTATAGCTGATTCTCCCTTACCGGGCTAGTGTAAATTATAGTTAATCCCTTCGCGAGAGTGTTGTTGTGATCATTAATTAGTTGTACATTTGGAACGGGTTACACCGCAACACTTTTATTAATTAAAAAATAATATATATATATATATATATATATATATATATATATGGATCGGGTTGCACGTCCCAACATATATTATATTGGATCGGGTTGCATGCCGCAACAGACATATATTATATTGGATCGGGTTGCATGCCGCAACAGACATATATTATATTGGATCGGCTTGCACGCCGCAACAGATATATTATTATATTGGATCGGGTTTCACGCCACAATAGATATATTATTATATTGGATCGGGTTGGATAACGCAATAGATATATTATAATTGTTGGATCGGATTGCATGCCGCAATAGTTTTATATATATATATGGATCGGGTTGCGCGCCACAACAATAGCATGATTATGTTGTTTTAGACACCTTACTGATCCTTCATATTTATTATTTTTCTACTAAGTTAAATTTTTTCCCGAAGCATGTACCCCCTCCCTTTTAACTGCTCATTACTTGTTTATTTCCGCCATATATTATATAACTGCATAGGTTTATCTGCAGTCTGGTCATAGCCTTGTAGCAACCTCGTCGCGGTTAGGCCAGACACTTACCGGCACATGGGGTCGATTGTGCTGATGCTACACTCTGTGCTCTTTTGCACAAATCTAGGTATTGGAGCAGCATATGGTGTGTAGCAGTATATCAGGAGCCAGCCTTAATTCCACAAGATTCCGAGATAGTCCTACAAGCGTCCGCAGGCCCGCTTGAATCATTATTTATGATTTGTTATCTCTTGTATTGATGGCAGACAATGTTACTTTCTTTCAAATGATTGTATGTAGAAAAATCTTAGTAGTCCGTGGATATCGTCACACCAGTTCTGGGTAGAGGCATATATGGATTCTCCTTATTATTTTGGTTTATTTTGTTTAAGTCTTCTGCTAATTTTTGAATTCCTTTCTTGTTTAATTATTTATTTCTGCTAATTAAATTGGTAAAATGGATTTAAAACAAATGTATTTATGGATTCTAAATGTGTGGCTTGCCTAGCTTCTATGAGTAGGCGTTATCATGACTCCCATGGGTGAGAATTCTGGATCGTGACTTGTAACCATTTACTGGTGTTGAAGTTGTCTCTGTTGCAGTGATACCATACTAATTTGGCAATCACAAAATTAGATGTAATATTGTCACCTTAATTACCACACTATTATCTTTTCCACAACTTAATATATAATGTAATTTGTATCTGTTGTTCTACTTCTCTAATCAACTATTGGAAAAAAATATACAGTATGTAGTACTCTTTCCGAGTGTAGTCCCAGTTTGACTTGAAGGTTTTTCTATTTTCGGTTGTTTCAGAATGCAAAGATGTAACGACCTGATTGGTCATTTTGAACTCTAGCGCGTCGTTCAGCAGTTTGAGGCCATGAGCAGTATCATTTCATGTATTATGACTTGTGTGCATGGCCAGGATCGAACTTCGGGAAGTTCAGTGTTTATTTTGAAAGAGAATTCTCATTTCGGAAGCTTTAAGTTGAAAGAATTGACAAAGAGTGGATTTTTGAGTAAACGACCTCGAAATCGGGATCTGAAGGTGCCAGTAGTTTCGAGTGATGATTTCGCACTTGGGCGTATGCCCCGATCGGGTTTTCAATGACCAGAGAGTGTTTAGGTGCCTATTATAGAAGTTAGAATTTTGAAAGAAATTTCATAAGTTTTGCTTGAAGTGTATTTCTATGTTATCGATGTCCGTTTGGAATTCCGATTCAGTGAATAGCTATGTTTTGTGATTCTAGAGTTGGAAGCGCGATAAGAAGTGAATTCGGAAGTCTGTAGGCCATTTTGAAGTCATTTGGCTAAAGATAGAAATTTGTAGATTTTTGAGAAGTCTGACCGGGAGTGGACTTCTTGATATCGGGGTCAGAATCTGACTCCAGAACTTGGAGTAGGTTCGTAATGTCGAATATGACTTGTCTACAAAAATTGAAGTCAATCGGACGTGATTTTATAGGTTTAATCATTGAAAATAGAAGTTTGAAATTTTAAAGTTCATTAAGCTTGGATTGGAGGTCGATTCGTAATTTTAGCATTGTTTGATATGATTTGAGGCCTCGAGCAAGTCCGTAAGGTGTTGTAGGGCTGGATGGTATGATTGGTTAGCGTCCCCTCGGGTGGATTCTTGGTGGTTAACGGATAGAAAATTGGATTTTTTGAAAGCTGATATTGCTAGTTGTTGTCGTAACTGCACCTCTGAGGACTGGGCCGCACGTCTGGAGCCGCAAAAGTGGCCAAAGGAGCCCCAGATGGGGTTTTGGGGCTAGAAAGGAAGGGATCGCATATGCGGGACTGCACCTGCAGTGGAAAAGTCGTAGAAGCGGAAATAAGGGGGCCTGGGAAGTACCGCAGATGCAGTAGAGTGGCCGCACTTGCAGAACCGCAGAAGCGATCGAAGGACCGCTGGTGCAGAAGTGTTGGAGGCCGAATGGTTGTTTTAATGTCGTGTTTTGGCCATTTCCTATCATTGTTTTCTTGGCTTATGGTGATTCTTTGAGGATATCTAGAGAGGATTTTCATCATCAATGGCAAGGTAAGTTATCCCCATCTATTTTAAGTAAAATACATCAATTATGTATGAATTTGAGCATTAAACGTGTAGAAAACTTGGGGTTTGAGGAAAACCTACAAAAATAGTATTCTTGAATTTTGACCATGATTTTGGATATGGAATTAAGAGGAAATTATATATTTGACTTCGTGAGTTCATGGGTAAACTTTATCTTCGAAAAAGTTTCGTATTCCGGGCATGTGGGCCTGAGGGCATTTTGTCAACTTTTCGAGCAGAGATAGGAATTATTATTAATTGGATTATAATAAGTATCTTAACATATATTAATGGGTTTACATAATTATTGGCTAGTTTTGGAGTGTTGTGCATCGATTCGAGTCTTCAGAAGGGCGTGGAATGCCGGTTATGGATCTCCAGAACAAGGGGAGTCTCCTTTCTAACCTTGTAAGAGGGAATTGTCCCCAAAGGTGAGTTAAATTTGTTATGTGCTCCTAATTGTGGGGGCTACATACGCACGAGGTGACGAAAGTCTGTGCGTAGCTACTATTATGCTATTGTCCGGGTAGTCTAGGACCCTAAAGCATGCTATACCTGAAATATTTGTCGTCTTATTGTCAGCTTGCGTTGCTTAAATCACATCGAATTAGTAATTCCAAAAAAGATCTAAACTTCATTTCTCTTAAAGTGTTAAACAGGAATTTGGTTTTCTTTGAATAATCGTTCCATGTTGACTTCTTGATTGACTGTCTCTATATGTTTATTTATAGAGTGGGCCTAATGCCTCGGCAGAATAAATATATACATCTACTGTTTGCGCCATTCGACCCTCGGTAGTGCACAGTTTATTTTCTGTGGGAGCGGGCCATCGACCTCAGCATGATATACGCATGCTAACATTACTTTCCTGTGAATTTTAAATGCTGACTTTGCCTTTCATGGACTGACATAAATTGATGAAGAGAATTAAAAAGTAAATCTTGAAAACCATTTATTATTTGTTAAAGGTGTTTACCTGCTTTCTATCTTTGCTAGTTAGAACTACTATATAAATCCATGATCTCCTCACATTTTAATATATTATTAATTGTCAACTAGCAAGTGTTGAAGTCGACCTCTCGTCTTTACTTCTTCGAGATTAGACGGGATACTTGCTGAGTACACATTATTTTCGTACTCATACTACACTTGTTGTGCATTTTTGTTGCTCAGGTATATGTGTATCTAGTAGCTTAGCGGCATAGCGACATGATTGACACGGAGACTAGGTGAGCTATATTTCCTCGAGGCGACCCGCAACTAGTATATTTTCGCTCTCTCTCTCTCTCTCTCTCTCTCTCTCAGAATTTTATTTATACCATGTACAATTGTATTCTGGACATCTGTTGTATTTTATTTGGGTTTTCTTAGAAATTGCTCGTGCACTTGTGACACCGCGTTCTGGGAGGATTTTTGGATTTATGAATGTTAAGTATGATATCGACTTTATGTTCATTTCTATAAAATCTCATTATTTATTAATTAATGCATAAGGAAAAATGAATTATTCAAGTTCAAAAATTTTAATTTAACTATGCATTCTTGGTTGGCTTGCCTGACAGCAATGTCTGGCGCCACCATGACCCTTAAAGGATTTTGGGTCGTGACAATATGGTATTAGAGCACTAGGTTCCCTAAGGTCTCACGGTCATGAGCAAGTCTAGTAGAGTCTCGCAGATCGGTACAGAGACATCTATTCTTATCTTCGGGAGGCTACAAGGTTGTTAGGAGTACTTCCCTTCTTGATTCCTGTAAGTCTTACGCTTTTGTTTCTTTCCTACTCAATCTTATGCAACGTGAAGCACTTGTTATAAATCGAGAACGGGTGTTTCTGCCTACAGGGTTATTGAGCTGTTATCGTCGCCTTGTGGAAGGATATTTTGTTGTTTTGGCCTAGTAGTGGTACTTCTAAGAGCTCTGAGATTAGGCACAAGTTATCATGATGCTTATAAACAATTGTTCCACGGTATTGTTATGACACTAGGATATTTTCCTACGTGTCACCGCACTGAATGACTTGAAGCGAGGTTTACTTAGTGCATGATCTAGAGATTCGACATTTTATTCCCAGTAGGAGAAAGACAATCAGGCTGAGAATGTTCAGGTTTGGGTTGATGGGGGAACGAGACTTGGTATTCTCAAGTGTCGTGGATTTTTCATAGGCAACGTGGTATTGCCGTTCTCGATTGAATATGTTAATTTATCGGTGTTGCGATTTCCTACAATTTCCTTTGCGGCAGGATATTACGGGTCAGTGTCGAAGAAGCAATAGTCAGAGATCGTGGGGTGCGGGGGTTAAGGATAGACTAATTTTTCCTAGTGTTGACGACTCGAGAAAGAGGATCTTTAGAAAGGTTTAAAGTCAGTATCGATTTGTGGGTTCAAGTACTACGAAGATAGATTTTAATTAAGGCAACAATTGAGCAGCAAAGTATGATGAAGGCCATGTGGGAAGTGTCTGGCGGTGTGTAAAACTTCTAGAAGGCCAGGTATAAGAAGCTCATGTTGATTGGTAGATTAAAGAATCGAGTTTGCCCGAAGTGGGAGAGTGGCAGATGTTGCATATGGGCTTGGTAGTAGGATGACTACGCACCATAAGGAGAGTTTGGATCGATTTGGGAATTTTAGTGATTGGTGATTGGGGTCTACGGGTCTAATTTGATGTATGGGTTATTATGCGGCATGAGATTTGATGTAATGAAAAGAAGTTGCTTAAAAGGAAGAAGGATGCACCATAACTTTGAATTGGAAGGTTGTTGCCGCACATTTAAGTGATGTCCAAGAGGGATGAATGGACTTGTGCATCTAGAGAGTAAGCTCAAACTCAGGAACGGATATTAATGTCGTAGTGATTGTACCCCGTGCAGCAGCGTTGGAAGATGTTGGGAAGTAATTTCTGCAGGTGGGTTATTCCTTGTGAGCAGGTTTGAAGTCACCTCGTTGGCAAAGCTTCTGTGAAGAAGTTTATTGATTATACAATGAATAGATTGATTATGCGAAGGTGGTTGATGATTCAGAGTAAAGAGGGGGGGTTTTACCAAAAGATTCAGAGAATTTTGGTGGTTGGTTGCGCAGGGTGACGTCATTAAGAGATTAAGAATCTTGTTGAATTCCAAAGTTGTGTAATAGTAGTTTCATGCTATGTGGGAGAGATCCACTACCTATGATTGGGTTGCATGGTTAACTACTTGCGAGGCTTCCGGTTATTAGCATGTTTATGGGTTATTTAATCTTCGGGAAAAGAACATAAGTGGTAATTTGACTAAAGGAATTATTAAAGGTGTGCTATGGTTGGCCTGATTGGTCCCTGTTCAGATTGGGGGAAGGACTCGAGATTTATGCCTTGTACAGATGTGGTCTTCAAGGGAAGTGATTCTGTTGGGTGCTTTCATGTGCTAGAAGATTATGAAATAGATTGTACTCGGGGCCAAGTCAGAGCGGGTGGCTCTCAGCAACAGTCCTAGTAGATTAATAGGAGGCAAAGTGTGGTACTTAATGATTTTGAGCCTATAGGTGTAGTTGAGAATCAATTTTTTGCAACAGCTTAGGGATGGAGGCTCAGAGACGTTCTTTGGTGTTTTGACTTGCAGTGTTGCTGTTGAGAGGAGAATGAGAAGAGATTTTGAATTCGTAAAAGGATTAGTAGAATGGGCATATCAACTGAGGGTGCGAATGTGCGCACAAGGAAGGTATCAAATGGTTCGTGGGATTTGGACTGCATGGTCTTGTGATTCAAGGTCACTTGGGATGAGTGTAGATGGAGTATGTTATGTGTTTAATGGAGTTAGTATTATATCTAAGGCAATCAAGGATAAATTGGAAGAAGGTAGACTGAATGGCCATAGTTGAATTGGCATATTGGTGTCAGTGATCAGTTCCTTGAGTGTGAACAAGTTATATAAGTGATTTGTGATGGTATGTGTTAGGCCTGTCAGCATCCGTAATTGATGTTATTCAGAAGTATTCTACCATTTTGACCTGTTATGTGTGGGAAGATCCCAGAAGGGTTATGATGGCTTAGACCACTACTTAGAGGTTTGCATGTTCTACGATTATGAGAATTCACCTGTGTGATGCTATGGTTCTCCTGAAGTGAGTTAAGTAGAAAGTTTTATATGATGAAGTGTTAGCCTAATAGTGGTTCCGAAGCTATGATAAAAAGAATTTTCTATCGTGTGTTAGCATATTAGGCGCAGTGAATGGTATGGAATTTGAAGTAAAGATCAATGTAACAGCTCAGTGTGGAGGATGTCAAGAGCTAAGATAAGTAGGAAAGGATTCTTGATGTTTAAGGTAAGTTGGTATTATCTTCAGCATCACTTGAGATCGGTGTTTCTAAGGAAGGCTTTGCATCCTAGTTAAGGAATTCTTGATCGCTTTTCAGCGTTTGTGCGGCTAGTGGTTTGGGTGCATAGACCTGTTACCTGTTACGGAAGGTTGTGGGAGCATTCCCACAAGAAGGTTGTGTAAGTGTGGCATGTAGCTACTTGATTGGTTGAAGAATTTGAACCAAGTTTGAAGATCGTGGAGGTATCAGTAATTTGAAAACTTATGGCTGGAAGGCACTCGGTTTATTAAGTCGTGGTCTATGGAGTATTTCTCCGGTTATGATGGTTGATCTTGTTTATTATGAGAAAATGGGGTTATTATGGACGCATATAAGTTTATTAGCCTAGTTTGTGCAGTCGAAAATTTATTTGAGGTCTATCGATGGACTTAATATGAATATGCGCTTTATAGCAGGCTAGATGTGTTCATTTAAGCAATGCGCTCCTTATCGAAGAGTGGTCGGGCTGTTATTTCATTGTCAGCTATTTCATGTAATTATATGTTGCGCGATATTGTGAGACGGCTTGGTATATTTCTTATGCGTTGAGGTTCCGCGTAGTGATGATGTTATATGAGTAGGATGGCTCTTGAGATTAAGATTGCATATCGCACCTCAGTTGTGATTGGGTTTGCCTTATAGCGATGTGTGTCTCCCCAGGGAAATGGTATTATGTACCTAGCATGCTTGACACCGAAATTTGATATTTTATTGTAATGAGCGACTTAGGTCAATTTGCATCTCCTTATGTGAATTCTATGTATGGATCGGGTGGCACGCCACCATGGGTATGTTATCAGGATCGGGTAGCACGCCGTTATGTTTATGTTGTGTGGATAGAGTGGCACACTGCTATGGTAATGCTATGTGGATCGGGTTGCGCGCCAAAATAATGTGATGTTTAGTACAGTTCCCCACATCTGTTTTTATGAATTTTGTTTCCTATTTTCTGAGAAACGCTCATATCAACTGTACGCCCGCGTCGCATGAATGATTCGCGAGTGGGGTAATTGAACTTCTTTTTAAGAATTTATTTTCCTTTTGTACCACATTCTAATCGATAGCCTATTGGCTCATTATAGCATCATATGAGACTTTTAGTTATGTCCAGGTGGCTTGTTACCGGAGCAGTTCGTACTGAGTGAGACGAGATCATTGGGTTTTAGGATCAGCGCAATCTGATTCCACGAAATATATTAAGGAGCAAAGATCATTATTTTGTTCAGAATGGGGTAATGGTTCTTGATTGAAGTATAGACTCAATGACTTGTTGACTCGGCAGTTGGTTATGAACTTCTACACATCTATTCTGTCGTGGCGGTATTATAAGAGTTAGAGCAAGACCTATGTAGGTCACGAGGCGCAATGGGAGAACCAGATTCGTGGAAATTTGATTTATTTGATCAGAGAATGTTATTGTGGTCCTGTGAGAAAAGTGGTGCAAGGTGTGAATTCATTAAAATTGTGCAGTCATGTTTGGGTACAATGGGTATTGATTGATACGGTGTTCGTACATTGGAAACATGTCTTGCATGGAATTCTAGATATTGGAATTTGGCTCTAAGGCTTAATTTCTTGAATAACAAGGATTATCTTTAGAACTTATCAAGCTAATGTGACCAACTGGGTTGTGGTAGCACGGGAAGGCGTATGAGAGGTCACACAGTGATTTCAAACTACTTCAGTGTAGTTCTCGGCACGTCCGAGGATGAAGTATGTTTATGAATGAGAGAATGTAAGGACCCGACCGGTCGTTTGAGTTCTAGCACATCATTTAGCAGTCTGAGGCCATGCGCAACCTCATTTTAGGTATTATGACTTGTGCGCATGTTCGGGATCGAATTTCGGGAAATTCAAAGTTTATTTGGAAAGAAAATTCTCATATTAGAAGCTTAAAGTTGAAAAAATTGACTATGATTAGATTTTTGAGTAAACGACCTCGGAATCGGGATCTAAAGGTTCCGGCAGATTCGTATGATAATTTCAAACTTGGGCATATGCCCGATCAGGTCTTGAATGGCCCGGGAGCATTTTGGCGCTTAATGTGGAAGCTAGCATTTTCGAAGAAATTTCATAAGTTTGGCTTGAAGTGCATTTCTATGTTATAGATGTCCATTTGGGATTCCGAGTTAGTGAATAGCTCTGTATGGTGATTCTGGAGTTAGGAGCGCGATCAGAAGTAAATTCGGAGGTCATGTTAAAGTCATTTGGCTAAAGATAAAATTTGTAGATTTTTGAGAAGTCTGACCAGGAGTGGACTTGATATCAGAGTCAGAATCCGACTTTGAAAGTTGGAGTAGGCCCTTAATGTCGAATATGAGTGGCTGCACCTGCGAAACCGCAGAAGCGGTCGAAGAACCACAGGTGCGAAAGTGCTAGAGGCAAAATATTTGTTTTATTGTTGAGTTTTGGCCATTTCCTATCATATTTTATGGCTTGGGGCAATTCTTGGAGGACTTCTAGTGAGAATTTTCATCATCAATAGAAAGGTAAGTTATCCCGATTTATTTTAAGTAAAATACATCAATTATGTATGGATTTGAGCATGAAACTTGTAAAAAACTTGGGGTTTGAGCAAAACCTAGAAAAATAGTATTCTTGGATTTTGACCATGATTTTGGGTATGGAATTTAGAGGAAATTATATATTTGAGTTCACGAGTTGATGGGTAAACTTTATCTTCGAAAAATGTTTGGATTTCGGGAACGTGCGCCCGAAGGATTTTTTGTCAACTTTTCGATTGGAGTTAGGAATTATTATAAATAAGATTATAATGAGTATCTTAGCATATATTAATGGGTTTACATAATTATTGGCTAGTTTTGGAGCGTTGTGCGTTGATTCGAGTCTTCAAAAGGGCGTGGAATGCCGGTTATGGATCTTCGGAGCGAGGTGAGTCTCATTTCTGACCTTGTAACAGAGAATTGTCCTTATAGGTGAGTTAATTGGTTATGTGCTCCTATTTGTGAGGGCTACGTTCGCATGAGGTGACGAGAGTCCGGTGCGTAGCTACTATTATACTATTGTCCGGATAGTCTAGGACCCAAAAGCATACTATACTTGGAATATTTGCCGTCTTGTTGACAAACTTGTATTGCTTAAATTACATCGACTTAGTAAATGAATTCCGAAAAAGATCTAAACTTCTTTTTTCTTAAATTGTTAAAAGGGAATCAGCTTTTCTTTGAATAATCATTCCATATTGACTTCTTGATTGACTGTCTCTATGTGTTTATTTTTGGAGTGGGCTGAATGCCTTGGCAGATTAAATAAAGGCATCTATGGTTCACGCCGTTCAACCCTCGACAGTGCATAGTTTATTTTCTGATGGAGCGGATGCTTACATTGCTTTCTTGAGATTGTTTAATGTTGATTTTGTCTTTCATGGCCTGACATAACTTGATAAAGAGAATAAAAAAGTAAATCTTGAAAATCCTTTATTATTTGTTAAAGGTGTTTACCTGCTTTCCAGCTTTGCGAGTTAGAACTGCTATATAAATCCATGATTTCCTCACATTTTGGACAACACCAAAGTGCATGCTGCCGCGGTAGGTGCCGTGCGGACCGTACAAAAGTGTGTGCGGCCACGGTGAAGAACCTTCCTGCTAGTCCTACATCGGAAGCTCATATCTTCTGATCTACAAGGATTTTTGAGGTGATTCAATACAAAAGTTATAGCCCTCGTGTCTAGTTTCTAGAAATGTAAAGATATCACAATTTGGACATATGTAGTGAAGGTTATGGCCAAAATACTAATGTCTGTCATAGCAAAGAACACATGTGCGACCGCGGTCGTTTTTGCATGGATCGCACTGCTTTTGTGCGGCTACGGTCAATTTTGTGCGGCCCGCAGGGGTGAAAATCTGGGGGTTACTCTATAATTACGAGGTTTGGGTTTTTATGTGATATTTTTCCCTAGAGAGCTAGAGTTTTGGCTGGCTTGAGGTGAGTAATGAATGTAAATGATGTCCTGAGAGTTTGAAACTCCGGATTTGCACATCGTAGTGCTATATTGAGATGAAAGACGCGTTCAATGATGAGTGCGGAGTCGTTTACTATTGGGGATTGTGACTTGGTCCACCCCAAGTGATGATTTTACCGCGTATATAATTGAAGCTTATTTGAAATCATCATGATTTGGGTTAATTGTCATATTTAGGCTTCGTGCCAACCATTTGAACCGTTCCGGGATTATTTTCTCTGTCTCCTCACTATTTTTACACATTAATTGAACTTATTCCTATTGTTTAACACAGTTTTGCAAACTCAACCACTTTTATTAATATTTGAAACATAAATGATATAACAAATGGTGTTTTAGGCTGAAAACTACTATTCTATAATTGCCCGAGGGGCTTATATTATTACTGGACTGAGTAGAGGATCGAGTAGTGTGCCACAACGGTATTATGATGATATTGACATGAGGTCGATTGATGCCACGAGATGGCTTGATTTTGCGCTTGGACCGTAAAGGGCCCCTCCCGTAGTCTGCACACCCCACTGAGTGACGTCGATGATAAATAAATGGATCGGGCTGCACGCCGCAGCGGGCACTAGAGGGTACCGCTTTATATGTTGCATTTTCCTTATTCATCTGTCATTTAACTATTAATCTATTGTAGTAGTTCTATATTTCGATTTCATTGGTTTATCGCTTTCTTATTATTTACTCTAGACTGCTATTTATAGATTACCCTATATTTTTCCATGGTTTCTTTTTCTTAGCCTCTATTTATGTTTATTACTCACTTGATCGGAGTACTCACATTACTCCCTGCACCTTGCGTGGAGATCTAGGTGCATCTGAGGCTGGGTGAGGATTATTTCAGCTGAGCAGCGCAGTATCCGGGAGCATCGAGGTAGCTGCATGGCGTTTTCAGTCTTGATCTCTCTCCTCTATCCTTGTCTTTTATTTCGAAATCCTTTGACAGACATTTATTCGGTTGTTCATCTGTATTAGAGGCTCAGACTTGTGACACCAATGTTAGGATTTTTATTTGGGATTCCGCAATGTTAAACTCTTTTTCAGATTTCTAGTATTATAACTTGGTAAATCATCTGCTTTAGTCAATAATGAACTGTTACATATTGGTTGAGGTTGTAAATTGGTCAGGCTTGCATAGCAGTGTGTTAGGCGCCATCACGGCCGGGGTTGGGGTCGTGACATTGACACGAAGACTAGGTTGGTTGTATTTGCTCGAGACGACCCGTAGCTAGTATAGTCTCTCTCTTTCGGGACGTTATTTATTCCCTGTCCAATTGTATTCCGGACAGACATTGTATTTTATTTTGTTTTTCTTAGAAATTGCTCATGCACTTGCGACACTAGGTTCTGGAGGGATTTTTAGATTTATCAATATTATGTTTGTTATCGACTTTATGTTCATTTCTGTAAAATCTCATTATTTATTATTTAATGTATAAGGAAAAATAATTTCCGCAAATATAAAAATCGAAATTTAGTTATGCATCCTTGGTTTGCTTACCTGACAGCACTGTCCGATGCCACCACGGCCCTTAGTAGATTTTGAGTCGTGACAAAAAACATTAACTTTTCCGCCATTATATTAGTAGGTACTACTCCCCCTTTCAATTTATGTGAATTATTTAATTTGACTAGACACGAAGTTTAAGAATAGAGAGGAGACTTTTGAACTTGTGGAATAAAATGAGGCACATTTATTTTATGTGGCTATAAATCATTGTATAAAAGTAAATTGTTTCCAAAAGGAAAAGGGGTCATTCTTTTTGGTACGGACTAAAAAAAATAGATTCACATAAATTAAAACGGAGGACATATAATATACTAGTCAAAATAAAAGTTCAATATATCGTAGGAAACCTTCTTAATAAGTCAAAATATGCACAAAAGGCAAAGTTGAAAGAATCTCAGCTAGTTTTTGGACAGATATTTGATTGAAACTTGAAAAAGATCTTTTGAAGATAAAGAAGAAAAATGATAACTAGTTGAAATATTTATCTTCAAAAATTTCCCAAAAACTAATGAAAGAATGACAAGAAAATACACATGACTTCACGTCATAACAGAAAATATTCTATTTTTTTATGTTTTACCTGAACTAACACATATTGTACATATTTTGAGAGCACTAGCAATAGCATAGCTGACAACTCCTATTTCAAAATCTATTTTCTTACAACCACTACTTCTAAAAGAAATGGAGTTAAGTATATTTGGTCACGTTACCCATTTCATTTTATGTTACAACAAGAATAGCTTAGTGCAAAACTAAGAATATTTTTGTTCTAGAGCCTGGTGGCTTTTGAGACTCCTCACAATTTAGTTTTTTAATTTCTCTTTTTTAATCTTTGAGTTAAATTTTAGATCTGGGTTTTTTGAGTTTGTTAGGTGTTTGGATTGGTTTTTCTCTAATTGATTGAAAATGTCAAGAGGAGTTTAAAACATAAATATGAAGTGATTTGCAGTGGATTTGAACTTTGTTTGAGTTAAATTTCATGTCATTTCCCTTGACGGCGCACGTGTATGAGGTGGAGTGTTCTAGTGGATCTGTCATCCTGTTATACTTCGAAATCTCAGGAATATGGAACTTCATGGGAATTGGCTGTAGATCCGCACTCGTGGAGAAAAGTTTTTCTATAAAATTTTTAGAATGTATACCTTTCAATATTGGGGGTGCCCCAGGATTTGGTCGACCCTTGAATAAGTTTCCACCTTTTTATTGTTTTCCTCGATCTTCTTTTCCCATGTCTGTAATTTGCTTTGTCATTTCTTTGAGCATCTTTACGATAGAAGGATTGGTCTCCGATTCTCCTCCATTTGATCTTGTTGGCATCGATTTGACTCTATGAATAATTTCTTGTGATGTCTCGAGCTCGATCCTGCTTGGTACACGTTTCTTATTATGGAGTTGTGTTACAGCAGGTTGTTGAGTCTGGAAGATTTTGAATATCATTCAAAGGCTAATCCCGCCTTCTTAACCACCCTGTGCATTCTGATTGGCAGTATGGGAGTTGACATCAATTGGGTCTACTGTCGGGGCTCCATCGATGTTGACTGGAGATACTCCGATCTGGGGTGACTATGTTGTCGTTCTCGCCATGGAGACCAAGGCCATTGTCCGTGTATGTGGGTGCTACTTGAGAATTTGACATATTGATCCTGGAATCAAAGACACTTCAAAGAACAAGCGTAAAATAATGTGTGCTATAAATATTGTACCAGACAATCACTATTATTCTTAGCTCCATGGTGGATGCAAATATGTTTAACCTTAAAATTGGATAACAATTAAACTTATATGTGGTTTTAAGGATGTTTGATTTCACTTGGCACAAACTAAGAAATATGAGAACTAATGTTAGAAATTAACTAAAATAAAGCAAACCAATAAAATGAATGATTATGGCCTCGAGCTAGATCGCCCTTGAACCAACTGAATATGCTAATGGATAGTATGAACTGAACAATGGAGCTTAAGAGAAAAAATATAATGTATCGCTTTGTTATGCATGAATATGGTGATTACAATGTCATTTGAACCCTCTTTATATAGTAGAGGAATTATACTTACGGTACAATTCTAAATACGGAAGAAAATCCCACGATTGGCTAAATATTCGATCTGACTAGCTATATGCCGAAATTTTTGCCACGTTCCTTTCCCGATCGCAGATATCTCGGCTTTCCGTTGTTTGACTTAGCAAGCTTCCTTCGATCTCGCTTATTCCTACAAAATAATTAATTGTTTGGAATAGAAATGTAAACAAACGAAGATGGTGCATTGCGTCGAGATGAAGAGGCCAAGGAACGACGACGATGTGATAAAGATCTGTGACATCACACTAGATATGCACAAATGTCACTTGAAAGAAAACAATCATTTGTGGTGAAACTGCTCAATGAAATCTTCACCACCCGCACGATCATGATCTTCGAATATTCCACGGTTTTCTACTGTGTTACCCAAATAATATCCAAAAATAAAAATTTCACGTGAGACAGACTGATATATGATCTATTTAAAACTTTTTAAAAACTCTATACAGTAAATCATCTAAACTCTATACACTAAATCATTTAAACTCTATACAGTAAATCATCTACTATATAAGCAGAAGATAAAGACTAATATATGATCTATTTAAAACTTTATTAAGACTGAATAAATAATTATTTCATATTAAATACTATATCTAAATCAAACCCATTGTTAAGAGTATATATCCCACCAAATAAAGTGCCCGGATGGGGTTTAGAGGTTGGTATTAGGAGGCCAACCTATAAAGGAATACGCAATTCTATTCCTACATTTATAAGAATGAGCAGTTCATGCATAGCACGGGCCCAACAACAACCAAATCAATACATTTCGTAACTATAAAGAATTATTTAAAAAAATAATGGGACGGGACAAACAATGTAGTTCACAAATGTACTCTACAGTAACCAATCTAATCCGTCCTGTTTGCGAATATATTTTTTTATCCTCTTAGCAGATAAATTCAGATGGATTGCATAATTCTCATGGGTACTTTGAACTAATTCAATGCATGTCCATAATAATCAAAATAAAGGAATACAGAAAAAAAGGGGGTCCAACAATACATTCAGAAGTTAAATGTCATGAATTCTAGTTGGGGCTTCAAACCGTGGCAAGTTGCACCAAATTTTCGCTCTTGTAAACTCAGGCTACAAAAGAAAATCAAATATTTTAGGTGCTTCAACATATATATATATATATATATATATATATATATATATATATATATATATATTCAGGGGCGGATCTACGTAGACCGTGCCGGGTGCTGAAGCACCCATTGACGACGGGAGGTATGTACTATTGCATAAGAAAACTCAGAAAAGTAATATATTAAATTAGTAGCACCCACTAAATAAAATCTCCCATGTGTGCTTTGTTTCAAAGCTGAATTTAAGGAGCATATTTTTACACGCCACACGAGTTCGATTCCCAATCGAAAGATCGCAAAGTCTTCTAACTTCTTGAGGCTGACTATTTCTTTCATTCTTTATTATACTTTGACCTTTTCTTTTGTTATTTTTCCAACATCCTTTAGGCTGTATCTCATTCATTAGTTTAAAGATAAATTTAGCTTCTATTAGACACCAAACTCTTCTCCATTTCTTGAATTTCCCGCTGTCACACAAAAGAAAGAAAATGTGACTTCCAACGAAAAGAAAAAAGAAAGAAGACATAACAGTTAGTAATAAGATTATTTTTGTTAAATCTAGAGATCGAAAATATCTAGTAGAGGAATTTTGGATTTTTTACTGTTCTTATCGTTTAAGCTTTGTACAAAATTCATTGTTACTTATGATTAGAAGATTGTTTTGGTAGTAATAATATTAACCGGTATTTTCTCATTAACTTTTTACACTGTCGCATTAGAATAGTTATGCACTTATATTTTGTTTGATTTCTTTTTAGAGATAATTAATTTGTTTTTTCATCATCCGTTTTTGACCCGAATCATATCCAACCCGACCCACTCGTTTGCCACTCCTATCTAACGGTAACATACAAAAGCACCCATTAACTTGGATTCCTGGATCCGCCACTGTATATATTACAAAAGTGTGAGAAGAACGCCAATATTCAAGTCCCAAATGAATAAAAAACTTATCTCATATATCCTATTACTCGTTATCATATCCTAAAGGACATATTTCAGGTATATGTAGATATACAAATAGCAACTATCAATTATATGCTGAGTATGTGCCTTCAGTTTTCATGTCTTCCTAACATCATCTTCAATGAAGTAATTGCATATAATTTATGATCCATTATGGTCAATTGTTTTATATATAATGTAGGATATAAGCTTCTATATTATAAATGCATAGTAAAAGTTCTCATAAGTTAGCCTCTTGTGGCTTATTCCCATAGTACAATGTCTCAAATTTCACAATCTTTCATGTAATACTTTCTAAATCAATGCGAACATGATATTCATGTATAACATCTCATAGTTTATTTCTTGCTAGACAATGGTACTACTACTTACTAAGGCAACATCATGTGTTACATTATCCCTCAAGCTCTATCAATTGTGAGTTAAATGTTAAATTGCTTTGGTCTAGCCACTAATTTCATCTTTAAAAATTAAGAAAATCTCTAAACTTAAAGTCAATAAAGGGAGCTTTTGTCACCAAATCAGTCAAAAAGAGTATTGTTGCACAGCATAAGTACAACAACAACAACTACAACTACCCAGGTAGTCCTATCAGGTGGGGTCTGGGGAGGGTAATAGGTAGACGAGCCTTACCCCTGCCCGAAAGGGCAGAGAGGCTGCTTCCAAACGACCCCCGGCGTATAGGATGTGGGAGGAAAAGCTGCATTACGAAAACAATGGGGAAATTAGAAACACAAGCAAAACAAAACAAAATAATAAAGCATAGGTACTCCCGCAGAAATAAAGTAAATACGTATGAAGGCATAAGCAACATAAATACAGTCACATGCATTAATGCAATAATAACAAGCCGTAACTACCATACTAACACTCATAAGGAGACATAAGCTAAAACACTAATCCCCTATGGGAAACCCTAGATATCCCACACCCAACCCCGAGAGATGCGAACGACGGACTCTAGAAGCCCCTAGCCTACAATCCTGATTCTAGACCTCCAGACTCCCCTATCAAGTGTCATGTTCTCGGTAACCTGCATACTGGTCATGTCCTGTCTAATCACCTCACCCCAATGCTTCTTAGGCCTCCCTCTCCCTCGCCGACCACCCACAATCTCCAGCCGCTCGCAGCTCCTTACCGGGGCATCGGGGGCCCTCCTCCGAACATGCCCGAACCACCTCAGCCTCGCTTCTCTCATCTTCTCGTCCACCGGGGCTACCCCTACTTTCTGACGAATAACTTCATTCTTGATCTTATCCAGCCTGGTGTGCCCACACATCCACCTAATCATCCTCATCTCTGCAACCTTCATCCTCTGAACATGCGAGTTCTTCACGGGCCAGCACTCCGCCCCATATAACATCGCAGGTCTAACAACAGCTCTGTAGAATTTCCCCTTGAGCTTGTGTGGAATTTTCTTGTCACACAGGACCCCTGAAGCAAGCCTCCACTTAGACCACCCCGCTCCTATCCGATGGGTGACGTCCCCGTCAATCTCTCCGTCCCCCTGAATCACCGACCCAAGATATCTCACACTGTCCTTCTTGGCGATGGCCTGAGAACCAAGCATCACTTCTCCGCCTAACCCATTCGGCTCGGCGCCAAATTTGCACTCCAGATATTCTGTCTTAGACCTGCTTATTTTGAAACCCTTAGACTCGAGGGTCTGTCTCCATATCTCTAACCTTTTGCTAATACCGGCCCTCGTCTCGTCTATCAATATTATATCGTCGGCAAAGAGCATACACCAAGGCACATCCCCTTGGATATGTCGGGTTAGAGCATCCATCACTAAGAATTCTAGATTACCCAATCCCTTAAAGGGGTACATCTAATTGGGTTAATATTTATGCATCAGTTCATTAGCAGATGCATAAGCAGCTTTTTTAACACTTCCTATTGATAAACTTTCTTCCTAAATTTGTAATATCAAATTGCAGGATATGCGTTTTAGTGTGCAGCTACAATATAATAAATAAAGATGAGTAATAAGCACAAAATTCATGCAATATATAAACATGTTTCAAGTTACTATTGATATCTGGAACGTTCAATTTCATGAATATCCTGTTTTTTAAAACAACTATGACATTTAAGCAAATGCTAAAATAACTACATTTTGACATGAAAAGATGATGATATTAGACAGAATGTTAACACTATCCTTTGCTATCTTCGGCATTGTGCAACCAGTGCTTAAAGCCATCAGACGTGAATGTTCTCCTGCACAGATACAAATTATCCTTTGACATGTAAAAAGTGTTGAAAGCAAATTTGCTACTCAATAGTAAAGAGGAACTATGGGATCATTTCCAAAATATAGTATGATTGTTATTAACAGGTGTTTTGAAATACATTTTGATCTACTTGAGTCTCTTCCTGAATAAGAAAACTTCTCATGTAAAAACAAAAAGTTAAAAAGATTGAATAAACCATGACTCAAAAATAGAAAAGGAAACCATATCAAAGCAACAAAATGCCTTTTCAAGCTAAACTAACATTTTAATTTTTCCTTCTCTAGAGATAGAATAATGGCACCATAGTAGAACAGAAAAAGAATTATACAAAGTAACAATATCCAATTCGGTATTTGAGAGGAACTAAAGGGGAAAACTTTAGGATAAGATTGAGCAAAATCTGTACAAACAGATATGTATCTGGGAATTTGAAAAATTAAATTTGCAAAAAGTACTCAGTATATATATTGTCCGCATAACTCAAAATAACAAAGAATATCAATATATTAGTTAAAAAGTTGCCTAAATCAAATAAAAATGGAGTGCAGTTCGAGAAAGATGAATTGGCGCTGTTAGGGCTTTTTCTTGGACGAATCTGAAAGCTCGATTAGGAAACTATTCAGAGATCTAGATAAATCAAAGAAAAAAAAGTAAACAGAGAGAACAATGGGAGAGAATCATATTTGAAATTATAGGAGATTGATGAGAAGATGAGTTGCTCTGATGGTAAGCAACTCCCACTTCCAACCGAGAGGTTGTGAGTTCGAGTCTCCCCAAGAGCAAGGTGGGAAGTTCTTGGAGGGAAGGATGCCGGGTTTCTATTTGAAAACTGCATCTCTACCTATGGGTAGGGGTAAGGTCTGCGTACATACTACCCTCCCCAAACCCTATTAAGTGGAATTATACTGGATTGTTGTTGTTGTTGATGAGAAAATGTATTTGTAAATATTTTTCAACATTGAAAATTGAAAAGTACTACTCCGTCAATAAAAGAGAGATGGTTCTAGACCAATGTAGAAGTGAGCAATTTACATTAAAGCACTTTTATAATAGAGTTGAATGTCAATTTACCCTGGTCAACCAACTGCTCATTTCTATATAAAAGAAATAGAAATATTATTTTAGGTCACGAATTGGAAGAACGATTAATTCCTTGTGATTATAGGTCATCAATACGAGCTGTAAAATAATAGCATCAAAATAGGCTATCTACATCATATCTCCTAAGAGTGTGGCTAGAGTTGTCAAGTCCAAATGACTCGTGCAACCCGCCTAGGGTTGGGTTGGTTATTAACCCGATCATTTATTGAACTCAGTATATCTTGACCCAATCCATTTAAAGTTTGGCTGATTTTTCGTCCAAATTGATCCATGAATAACTTTGCTAAAATATCTTAGAAATAATTTTTTTTGAAATGTTATATATGACCTTAACAAAAAAGAGTCTTATTTCGTTATTATACAATTCATAACAAAACAATACATACTAATTAAAACACGATAAGATTGGGCAGGTTGAGTTATGACCCAAATTTTAGCTCATCTTGACCCATCTCTTCTTACTCCAAGTATTTGGGCGAATTATTTGACCTATCCAATTATTGACTCAACCCGAAT
Organism: Nicotiana benthamiana; assembly: GCA_034376525.1. Lineage (NCBI taxonomy): Eukaryota > Viridiplantae > Streptophyta > Magnoliopsida > Solanales > Solanaceae > Nicotiana > Nicotiana benthamiana. Next base: position 129,216,699 of record CM067327.1, read on the forward strand.
TAATCTGTTCAAAATTGGCTCAACCCGCGCATTTGACACTCCTAAGTGCGACCCTTTCCGAACCCTGCATAATACAAAATACTTTATACACCAAAGTGCCATTTTTTCTTTATTATGTTTCTTGTCTCTGATTAATAATGCTTCAAAGAAAAAGGCGACAGCTTTGAATCCAAATTATGCTATACATCATAATATGCGTTTCAATTAAAATATCAAAATTCTTACGAAGGTTTATTTTATCTTTGGTTTTTCACTTTTCTCATATGTGAAGCTACAGGGATATCATCTCGCAAAAGGAAATTCGAAATTAAGACCTTGATGATCGCTGGTCAAGGTCTAGCACTATCCATTATCAGTGCGTACGCAGGAGTTTTATAAGCGGTATCACTATTTAACATAAATAATTATTCTGATGCACCCAAGGGAGTTCGATCCCGTGACATCTCGCAGAGAATGGACGCTGCCAACCGCTGGTGTCACTTTTAGTACTTTTATCTTATATTAATTTTTTACTTATTATATATATATATATATATGTGTGTGTGTGTGTGTGTAATAAAAAAATTTCTTTTTCACCGCATATTTGTTCATATACAAACACAAACATAGTATCCGATCTCAAAGAAAAGCTTACTCCAGAACAGTATAAACGATTAAATTCTACTTATTTTGGACGTCTCCTTGATATGAATCAGTGTGTGGTACAGAATAAACTCTTCAGGTTCTTCATGGTTTTGCAGTTAGAAAGAAGTACTGATGACGTATTTTCAATACACGTCAATGGTAAAATAATTTCCTTCTCAATCAGGGAGTTTGCAATCGTCACTGGTCTCAAATGTGTTGGTGATCCACATGAATTTATGTTCAACATAGAGGTGCCCAACCGTGTTATTCAGACATACTTTGGCGGCGCAATGTTGGTTCAAAAGGAAGCTTTGTTGTAATACTTCGATGAAATAATATGGGGTGATGACAACGATGGGGATGTGCGATGACAATTTTGGGTCATCACTTGTTTTTAGTAATAAAATTTGTATTCCAAGGCCTTAAAAACCTCTCTTTGTATCACCTCGATTTACGTGCACAAAATGATAAATTTTGCTTTTAAAATGAATTTAAGTTGACTTTCGTCAATATTTTAGTTAAACGGACCCGAACCCGTAATTTAACGGCCCTTGAAGGTCCGTAGAAAAATATAAAACTTGGATTATGCCCGGAATCAAATTCCAAGGTCCCAAGGCCAAGAAATGAACTTTTAAGAAAAATTATTTTCTAGAATATTTATGAGTTTATGGAAATGAAATGTGATTGAAATTTGATGGTATCGAGCCTGTATTCTAGTTCTGGAGCCCGATACAGGTCTAATATGTAATTTAGGTTGAGTTTGTGAAATTTTGTAAGAAATGGACATAAAATGACGTGAATCAGACCTTATTCAAGACAAATTGAAAATTTGAGGTTCTTAAGTGATTTCATGATTTTGATTAAAAATTCATAGTTATTGATATTATTTTGGTGATTTGATTGAACGAGCAAGTCCGTATGATATTTAGGTTGGTTTGCATGTTTGGTTTAGAGCCCAAGGGCTTGGGTGAGTATTGAATAGGCCACAGAGTTAAATTTTAACTTAGGCATTTGCTGGTATATTGTAGGCCTGCAGGCTTCGCATTTGCGAAGCTTGACTCGCAAATATGCAAGCTCGTAAATGCGAGAAATGTCATTGCAAATGCTAAATGACCTGGTCTGCCTTGGGGTCGCAAATGCGACGTAGTAATGGAAAAAGCGATATCGCCAATGCGAGAGGCCCAACGCCTTTGCGAAGTGGTTGGAATTCCCTTTGGCCGAAAAAGCGACTTCGCAATTGCGATACATAAGTCACAAATGCGACTACTGCACATTTCTGAAGGGTTCACAATTGCGAACCCTTGTCGCAATTGCGACATCTAAGACCTGTAAATTCATAACTTAGACACATTTCAACTATTTTTCACATTCTTTCAAAACCAAAATACTCTTGCGCGAGCTTTCAAAGACTACTTCTCTTCCTAATAGATTGTAAGTCATTTCTAACTCGTTTTCTTCAATCTTTATCATCTTTTCACATGATTTCATCTCAAAATCAAAAGTTTTAATGGGAGAAATTTGCTGTTTTGGTTAGAACCTAGGTTTTTTAAATTTTGGAAATTTGGACCTCGATTTGAGGCCCGATTTCAAAACAAATTATATATTTGGGTTCATGGAGAATGGGTAATAGGGTTTTGTGGGCCCTGGGGAAAATTTTGACTTCTTGGAAAAAACTTTAAAAACTTATTTTCGTGCATAAGAATTGATTTATTTAGAATTTATTGATGTAATTAAGTAACTTATGGCTAGATACAAGCGAATTGGTGGTGCAATCAATAGGTAAAGCAATAGTTGAGACTTGAATTGTGTTCGTGGCATCAAGGTAAGTGTTTGTTCTAACCATAGCTTGAGGAATTAGTAGTTATGTGCTATTTGGTATGTGTTATTTGTTGAGTACGACGTATAGCTAAGGCGATGAGTATTTATACGTTGGTTTCAAGCATACCCGTGAGTCTTAAATTGGAATCGTTGTGTTCTTAATAAGTATTATTAACGCCTAAGTTGTTGATTTTTCTGTGTTGGCAAAAAATTATAGTTATTCTCGTGGAAGTTGCTTGCGGTTGAATATTGGTGCTAGTTGAGGGTTCCTTTGTGAAGTTAAATGTTGAAACAAGTTTGGTTATAGCTGACTGCCTTGCCAGAAAGTATGTAGTTATACTGTCGATACCCTTACCGGGATAGTGTTGTTTCCTTATTGTTCTCTTGTCATGACTCTTTTTGTGATTGGTATTGAATAGTATATTAAGATCAGGTTGCACACAAAAACAATAATATATTTGGATCGGGTTGCAGCCACAATAATATTATATTTGATCGGATTGCATGCCGCAATAATATTATAGTGGATCGGGCATGCCGCAACAACATTATATTTGGATTGGGTTGCACGCTGCAACATTACAATTAGATCGATTTGCACGCATGCAACAACGTTTCTATGATTTTCATCGGGTTGCACCGGCATAATAAATGATAGAAGTAGTTATTGATTGGTTACAGTTTCATTATGCATTCTGCCGCAATTGTTCTTTATGCTTTTCTCCTGAATTTTTGTGGTAGCTTATATTCTCCCGTGGCATATCCCCCTCCCATCCTTGATTGTATATTCATGTTTCAATTTCCATTGTATATGACATAACTACACATGTTTATTTGGTAGTCTAGTCCTAGCCTCGTCACTACTTCGCCGGGGTTAGGCTAGGCCCTTACCAACACATGGGGTTGGTTATGCTGATACTACACTTTGCACTGTGTGCAGATTTCGGAGCAGCAACATTCAAACCTTAGCTTGGAGGGCTGCTTTCAGTCTAGTAGGAGATTCCGAGGTAGTCCTATAGGCGTTGGCAGGCCCTGGCGTCTCCCTCTATCCCTTTATCCTATTTCATTTACATATTTCAGAAACATTGTATTATTGATCTTTCAAACCTTGTTTTTAGTAATTCTAGACAGTCTATGAAACATGACACACATTTTGGGTAGATTTTTTGCTTAAAATGTTATATTGAATATATATATACATGCATACATACATACATATATATATATATATATATATATATACATATATATATATATACATACATATATATATATATATATATATATATATATATATATATATGTATGTATGTATATATATATGTATATTCAAATGGTTTATCGTTTCTTCTGATTATTTTAAAAATTCCGTTGTTATACGCTATAGTTTCATAATTGCTAAAGTATTAAAAATGGGAAAAGATAATTTGTTCAAATAGTTAGCTTGCCTAGCTCTCATTAGTAGGTGCCATCACGACTCCCAATGGATGGAAATCCGGTCATGACAAGTTAGTATCAGAACTCTAGGTTACATGGGTCTCACAATTCAAACACAAGCTTAGTAGAGTTTGAGTGATTGGTACGGAGACATCTGTATTTATCCCCTAGAGGCTACAGAGTAAGGAAAAACTTCACATCTATTCTTTCCTATCGTGCGGGTTTGGTTTCTCAATGCTAATTGAATTTCTACTGTTCTTTCTCAGATGGCGAGAACACACGTTTTCTCATCCACCGATCAATAGCACGAGCCCATAGAAGTAGCTCTCGTGAGGGGTAGAGGGCAAGGCCGAGGCCATGCTAGAGGATGAGGTAAGGGTAGAGCTCAGCCTAGAGCAGCAGTACCAGTGGCAGAGCCTCAGGTTGACTTTAATGATGAGATTCTGGCCCAGACCGTTCTAGTGGGCCCAACTCAGGTCCCAGAGGGGTTTGTTGCTACCCCAGTACTCTAGGATCTCTGGTCCGTCTAGTGGGCCTTATGGAGCACGTCACCCAGGTAGGCTTACTTCCTGTAGCACCAGCCGTCTCTCAGGCTGGAGGAGGAACCCAGACTCCTGCTACTCGCACTCCAGAGCAAGTGGCTCCCAATTTCAAACTCCAGAAGCTCGGCTAGTTAGAGCAGTTCAGCCGAGAGCGGTATATCATGTCTTCCGATGCTTTGTGGAGATTGGACAGGTTCACCAAGCTCTTCACTACTATTTTCAGCGGTGCATCTTCTGAGGATGCTCAAGATTATCTAGACAGTTGTCATGAGGTTCTCATGAAACTAAGGATATTGGAGACCAATGGGGTCATCTTTGCTACTTTTCTCTTGTTTGGATCTGCTAAGACTTGGTGGAGTGATTATTTTTGGCTAGACCAGCTGGATCACCATATTTGACTTGGGAGGAGTTTACTCAGCTATTTCTGGAGATGTTTCTCCATATTATTCAGAGAGAGAACTATCAAAGGTAGTACAAGCGTCTCCAGCAGGGTTTTATGACCGTCACTTAGTATGAGACCAGGTTTATCCACTTGTCCCATCAAGATCTTCTCTTACTTCTCACCAAGAGAGAGAGAGAGGGGGTGAAGAGGTTCATTAAGGGACTCATTCAACATATTCGACGTCAGATGGCTAATGAGTCAGGTAGTGAGATTTCTTTTCAGGAGACGGCCAATGTGGCTAAAAGAATTGAGATAGTTCTAATCATGGGGGTTGGTCAGGGGTCTGACAAGAGGCCTTGTCATTCAGGCAGATTCAGTGGTGCCTCGTTTGGAGGAAGGGATTCATATGGTAGAGGACATCCTTCTAGGCCTTTTCAATCAGAGCTTCAAATTTCTCATGGTGCTTCAGGTGGCCGTGGTTCTCATATGCAATATTCTGATCAGCAGACATACAGTGGACCACAAAGCTCCAATCAGTACAACGCCACTCTAGAGTTTTTGGGGTGGTCATTCAGCTCGCCAGAAACAGTCTCAATTTCCTCAATCGTAGTTCTCATGTGGATGCTTTGAGTGCGGTGAGTATGGTCATATCCGGAGGGCTTATTCGAGATTAGTAGGAATTCAGTCACAGCAGAAGGATTCCTGTGCTATGGTTTAGGAATCGAGTGTTCCACAGCCCGCTTAGCCAGCTTGAGGTGGAGGTAAATGTATTAGAGGTGGAGGTAGAGGTAATAGAAGTGAAAGTGAGGCTGCTAGAGGTGGAGGCCAACTAGCAGCAGAGCGTCCTGGAGATATAGTTCAGGGTGGTGGGGCCCAAACCCAATGTTATTCCCTACCAGCCAGGCCTTAGGCTGAGGCTTCCGATGTAGTTATGACATGTGCTTCACTTTTATTTGATCCAAGATCTACATATTCGTATGTGTCATCTTATTTTGAGATGTATCTGGTCATGCCTAGTGATTCTTTGAGTGCTCATGTATATGTGTCTACACCGATGGGTGATTCTATTTTCGTATATCGAGTCCATCATTCGTGATAGTTTTGATTGGGGGAATTGAGACTCAAGTAGATTTGTTACTTCTAGACATGGTGATTTTGATGTCATATTGGGGATGAACTGGTTATCACCTTACCACGATATCTTGGACTATCATGCAAAGACTGTGACTTAGCCTTGCCAGGTTTACCTCGTTTAGAGTAGAAATTGACTCCTGATTATTCTACCTGTAGTGTCGTCTCTTATATGAAGGCCCGACGTATGGTTTAGAAGGGGTGTTTGGCTTATTTGGCATATGTTCGTGATTTTAGTGCTGAGGTTCCTTCTATTGAAGATGTGCCTATTGTTCGTGAGTTTCCTGAGGTATTTCCTTCAGATTTGTTGGGTATACTACCCAACAAGGATATTGACTTCTACATTGATTTGGCCCCGGGCACTCAGCCCATTTCTATCTCGCTGCATCTTATGGCCCCGCCTGAGTTGAAAGAGTTAAAGGAGCAGTTGCAAGACTTGCTTGAAAAAGGCTTCATTAGGCCGAGTGTTTTGCCTTGGGGTGCGCCGGTGTTGTTTGTTAAGAAGAAGGATGGATCGTTGTGAATGTGTATAGATTCCCGGTAGTTGAACAACGTTATAATAAAGAATAAGTACCCATTGCGATGATCGATGATTTGTTTGATCAACACTACGCTGCCACGGTATATTTGAAGATTGACCTAAGATCTGGCAACCATCAGTTGAGGATTAGGGAATCCGATGTCCCTAAGATAGCTTTCCGCACTCCGTAAATGCATTATGAGTTCTTGGTGATGTCATTTGGGTTGAAAAATGCCTAAGAACTTTCACGGATTGGATGAACCGAATGTTCAGGCCATACTAGGATTCCCTTATGATAGTCTTCATTGATGATATTTTAATCTATTCTCGCAGCTGGGAGGAGCATGAGCAGCATCATAGAGTGGTTCTTCAGACTTTGAGGGGCAGTCAGTTGCATGCCAAGTTTTCAAAGTGCGAGTTCTGGTTGAGTTCAGTTGCATTCATGGGTCATGTTGTATCAGCAAAAGGTATTCAAGTTGATCTGAAGAAAATAGAGGCAGTCAAGAACTAGCCTAGATAACCATCAGCTACAGAGATCCGGAGTTTCTTGGGATTAGCAGGCTACTATCGTCAGTTTGTGGAGGGGTTTGCATATATCGCTATCCCAATGACTAGGTTGACCTAGAAAGGTACCTAATATAGGTGGTCGGATGAGTGTGAGGGAAGCTTTCAGAAGCTCAAGATAGCTTTGACTACGGCACCGGTGTTGGTTTCGCCCACATGTTCAGGGCCTTACACAGTTTATTGTGATGCATCTCGTATTGGACATGGTTCAATATTGATGCAGGATGGAAAGTTCATTGCATATGCTTTGCGCCAGTTGAAGATTCATGAGAAGAAATATTCGGTTCATGATTTGGAGTTAGCAGCTATTGTTAACAATTGAATATTTCGAGGCAATATCTATATGGCAAGGCATGCGAAGTGTTCACATATCACAAGAGTCTACAGTACTTGTACAAGCAGAAAGAGCAAAATTTGAGGCAGAGAAGGTGGTTGGAGTTGTTGAAGGACTATGATATCACCATCTTATATCATCTAAGAAAGGCCAATGAGGTAGACGATGCATTAAGTAGGAAGTAAACCAGTATGGGCAGTCTTGCTTATATTCCGCTCAATGAGAGACTGCTTGCTTTGGATGTTCGGGCTTTGGCCTATCAGTTCGTGAGGTTGGATGTTTCTAAGCCCAGCCAGGTGTTAGCTTGTATAGTCTCTTGTTATTCTTCATTGGAGCTTATCCAAGATTGGCAGCATGATGATCCTCATTTGCGTGTCCTTAGAGACACGGTGCAGCACAGAGGTTCCAAGCAGGTTACTTTTGGAGATGATGGAGTTTTGATTGCAGGGTTGAGTTTGTCTTCCTAATGTGGATGGACTTTGAGAGTTGATTTTAGAGGAGTCCCATAGTTCCCAGTAATCTATTCATCCGGGCACCGCGAAGATGTATTAAGATTTGCTGCAAAATTATGAAGAAGTACATTGCCGCATATGTGGCTCGGTGATTGGATTGTCAGCAGGTTATGTACAAGTATTTGAGGACTGGTGGTTTTTTCCAGAAGATTGAGATTCCTGAGAGAAAGTGGGAGCGTATCACTATGGACGTTGCTGTTGGACTCCTACGAACTTAGAAGAAGTTCGATGCAGTGTGAGTTATTGTTGATAGGGTGATCAAGTCAGCGCATATTATTCGTGTAGCAGTCTCCTATTCTTCTGATAGGTTAGCTAAGATCTATATCCGGGAGATTGTTCGTCTTCATGGTGTGACTGTGTCTATCATCTCTTACCAAGATACATAGTTTACCTCACATTTTTGGAGAGCAGTTCAGCGAGAGTAGGAAAGATTGATTGAGTTGAGCACACGTTTCATCCTCGGATGGACGGGCTGTCCAAGGGGACTATTCAGATTTTGGAGGATATGCTCTGAGCTTGAGTAATTGACTTTAGAGGCTCCTGGGATCTTTTTTTGCCTTTAGCAGAGATTTCATACAACACCAACTACCAGTCGAGTATCCAGATGGTTCCTTATGAGGCTTTATATGGTAGGCGGTGTCGGTTGCCGGTTGGATGGTTTGAGCTGGAGAGGCTCAGGCTCGATTTTTTGGTACGGATCTAGTGCAGGATGCCTTGGACAAGGTCAGGATTATTCAAGATAGGCTCCGTACAGCTTAGTTCAGGAAAAATATTTATATCAACCGTAAGGTTTATGATTTAGCTTTCATGCCCGGTGAGCAGGTATTACTTCGAGTGTTGCCTACGAAGGGTGTGATGAGATTTGTAAAGAAGGGCAAGCTTATCCCTAGGTTCACTGGCCTGTTTGAGATTCTTGATCAAGTGGGAGAGGTGGCTTACAAGCTTGCATTGTCGTCGAGCTTAACAGTTGTGCACCAGTGTTTCATTTTTCCATACTTCGGAAGTATCACGGTGATCCATATCACGTGTTAGATTTCAGCATTTTCCAGTTGGACAACGACTTGTCCAACGAGGAGGAGCTGGTAACAATTCTTAACCAATCGGTTTGTTAGTTGAGATAGAAGAGTATCCCTTCTATTCGTGTTCAATGGAGAGGTCAGCTTGCTGAGGAATCAACCTGAGAGTCCAAGTTTGATATGCAAAGCCGTTATCCCCATATTTTCCTCGACTTAGGTACTCCATTCTTATGTTCGTTCGAGGACGACCGGTTGTCTTAAAGGTGGAGAATCTGATAACCCAAAAGGATCATCACTTGTATTAGAAATAAAATCTGATTTTCGAGGCTTAAAAACCTCGCTTTGCATCACCTCTATTTGCATGCGCAGTCCGAGCACTTAGCCAGAAAGCCATTATGTGAAAATCTGTGAAAATGGATGATACTACATTCTGCACTATGTGCAGATCCCGGAGCAGTAGCATTCGGACCTTAGCTTGGTTGGCTACCTTCAGTCCAATTAGAGATTCCGAGGTAGTCCTGTAGGCGTTCGCAGACCCTGGCATATCCCTTTATCCCTTCATCCTGTTTCACTTACATATTTTAATAACAATATATTATTTATCTTTGAGACATTGTTTGTAGTAACTCTAGACTTTCTGTGAAGCGTGATACTAGTTCTAGGTAGATTTTTTGCTTACGATGTTATATTGGATTTATATATATATATATATATATATATGTTCAATTGGTGTATCATTTAAAATTCCGCTGTTATACATTATTGTTTCATAACCGCTAAAGGATTAAAAATGGGAAAAGATAATTTGTTCAAACAGTTGGCTTGCCTAGCTCTCATTGGGAGGCACCATCATAACTCCCGAGGATGGAAAATCCAGGTTGTGGCAGGACGCCATCAAGATAGCATTGTTGTATCTTATACACATATGGATATTTTCATCAGCGAAGAAAACCACAACCATCCCACGACTATATTTTTACTTGGTCTAGAGTGGGAGATACTCTGACTATCCGTGGGGTACTTTTACATTCAGCAACTTTATTACATCTATTAGCAAGAAAATGGATTATCACAAGAATTAATTTATGATAGCTGGGATGCCTCTCGCCATGCAAGTTTGGCTTTATGAATGTTTTTCAAAGGTTGACCCCAAAATTTCAAAGCGTCTTGGTAATCAGGTACCCAGATTACTCAATTGGAGAACCGCTATCAATCAACCAACTTATGCTTATCTGATGAACGACATGTTCAAAGACAAGGGAAATACGGTAAATTACTATTTCACAAGTTCTGAAATTTAATTTTGTATACAATATTTGCTAAGTATAGAGTATTCTATATATAACATACATCTAAATAAGTATTGTATTTCCAAGTTGAATAGAACCTACAGTTCCATATAGATACATACAATCTACATACAACATACAGATGCATACAACATATATAAATACAACCTAGATTTTTCATATAGAGTACACCATTCATCTGCATACAAACTATAATTTCTAATAGCATATAGCCTACAGCTGCACACAATATAAATTTCAATACAGGGATCAAAAGTAAATATAGGTTGTATATAACATACAGTTTTAATTTTTTCGATTATTTATAACGACATCCAACAAAGCGATGTAGAGCTTGATGTTATTCAGATTCCTCTAGGAGGTGTTGAGGTAGATAAAAGTCCTACCAATACTTATTTAGACAAGGATGCTGATTATTCAGATGATGCAGATGACTTTAGTCCTACACTACATCTTCAGCCTGAGAAGAAATATGATGCAAGTATTGGACCTTCTTCATATGTGACCCACTAGAAGCGAAAGAACAGATTATAGATCACTCAAGGGAAGAGACAAAACCCAAGACTCCTGATGATGGTATATCGGAAGTCAATCAAACTGTGTTGCATGATAAGAAACCGGCAGATTCTAAAACAGATGAAATATCTTCTTTGAGGAATGATCTAAATTCATTCAAATACTACATGAGTTTTCAAAGACTACATGAGTTTTGTATGCCATTAGTAGATATTATAGTTTTTCCAATTAAGATTCACATATTTTTCCAACACCTATCTAATTTTTTATGTTTTTATTAGGTGATGAGCGAATTCACATCTTTAAGAACATTGATCAATGAGAAATTTAAGAAGATTTCTGACCAGATTAAAGCAAACCATAGTGATACGTGATGATGGGATTCAAATGACGCCTGATGTCGACGTGCAAGACAATCCCAAAGTCCAGCCAAAGAGTGATACAACTATCGGCGAGAATTTAGAGGTTAACATTTTTTAACCTCTATTAGTTTATGTCTATATAAACATAAAAAGACTATATGTTTCTTATATATTCACATTAATCATATATACCACACCATGCATATTTTGAAATACAAGTAAATACATGTTACTTAAGTTATACATAAGTATTCAGTATTATATATATATATGTATAAACTTAAATATGTATGTAGTTGCATTTATGATTATTTCAACTTGTATTCTGTTAGTGTATATTGTATTTTCAAGTTGCATACAACCTACCGTATACAACTACATACAATATAATCTATATGTAGTTGTATTTAAGTTTTACAGAATACAGTATTTATTAACTTGAAAATACAGTACATAGTATTAGAATACAGTATCTGAAACATGTATGGAGTTGTGTTTATGTTAATTTTTCACTTTATAAAACACTGATATACATCTGTATACATTAACATAATACATATGTTAATCATGTTTATGATGACGAAATAGTTGAGAGGAAAAATACATATGAGGTGTTATGTATCATACGACCTATATGTGTATCCAAAGAAGTACATTTGTCACAGTTTTAGTTGCCGGACAAGTTTCTTCCAAGTCAAATTCCAGAAGCTGGAATTGTAATACATCATGCATCAAAAGATCCAGCAGATGCAACCCCATTAGCCTCACATAGGAATTGGTGTCCAAGTAGATGGTATTCTTCGTCTTATGAGTCAAGCTTCGATTCTGCAGGTTAGTAAATTATTTCAAAAAAATAATTTATTATAAAGTTATGACCTTTTTTCTCCATATATATACAATTAAATGGTTGTATCCATGCTTTTACTGAACAATTGGTGCCTCCGTTAAGTTGACTCCCATATTCGACAAGAAGTACCTATTCGAAGATGATTGATTTCGTGATCACATCCTACATTAGCCATTCAGGAGTATGAGAAATGGGTTCATGATGGTCTTCTAACTAAATATTATCAAAAGTAAGTTTTTTATTCTGTATGTCTATTCAATATATTTATAATTTAAATAAAAAACATATTGTATTTTAAATTTTTTTGTAGAAGTCAGTTGGCATACTATTATAAAAGAACAAGTTAACACTGTATATACAATTGGATTTTGGCGTGGATCAAGTCACTTCAAAAATTGGTTTTGCCTTCTCTTATTTGACGACAAACTATGGAATGACAATGTAAGATAAACTCCTTCCACATTCAAATTATTAAATTACTTAGTATCAAATAAATACATGTATTGGGCGTAATGTATGTAACATACAATTTTACTAATCTATTTTCAGCAGTTTATATTTAACATACAAATAAATGTGTTTACTTCTGTTTTTAGCAGTTGATATATTCTGAATTTCATTCAATGTACTGACTATGTCTTCAATTTTACATGTAGCATATTTATGTTATCTTTTACTACTTAAGAAATAAGGGAAAGTACAATCAAATACCCAATTCAAGTATACAATTGTTTTTTTTTTGGGCAATCCACTAGGCAATGCCTAGGGCTAGATTTTTATTAATATAAAAAGAAAATTACAACAGATAGGTGAAATACAAATAAGGGAGTCGAACTCGCCGGAGATGTTATACTAATAACAGAAACGGTCTAACCTTACCGTATTCCTCCTATTGAGGCTTAAAAAAGTCATTACAAACATGCCATGAAATGGCTAACAGCTATGATCATCACATATTCATATAGCAAATTCTATGATGATAATATTAACGAGGATCACTCACAAGAATTTGTCAACAAATCTGGCTGCTTAATTGGTGATCTTTGTTCGTCTGGACTTTGAGACAGTTGGTGGAGCGACCTGTTTTTGTTTTGCGACTCTTATTGGGAGCTTCCACATTTTTTAATTCTGTTTAAAATATATTTTTGAGACAAAATGTTGAGCGTTATGGTTCAAATAGCTGTGTGACAGTGCTGCAGTTATGTCCTCTGAATTCTGTAAGCTGTTGTTACCTGTTTCACTTCCAGTTTGGATTACTTCTTCATAATAAAATGCAGCTGATGGAGCAGACTTGTTTTGATGAACAGATGAAGTTTCATCCCAATGTTGGGTTACTTGTGCTTTCTTTTCTGCAACTGAGACGTCTGTATATGTTGTACTGTCGATAAGTTGCAGGTCTTCCAATATTTTTCCTTCTTCATTGTTGATATTGGCAATTGTTGAAAAAGAGTTGGAAATTGATGGTAAGGCTGGATTGTCTGCTTGAGCTGGATTTTTATTTTTGGATTTTGGAGTTGCTGCTTTGTTGGGCATCATCCATTGTCCCTCTTCAGTTGTATGTTGTGGAGTATCAGTAGGTTGTTTAGCTACTACAGCAGTAGAGACAGCATCAGTGTCTTTACCTTGCCAATATACCGTAGCTAGTTCAATCTGTACTATCCATTTAGGATTGTTTGTATCCTGTTTATCAGCTGTTTTGGGGTTATGCAGCTGTTTGCATGATTCTTTTGAGCTATGCTGCTGAGCTATACTCATCACTGCTATATTTTTTGAGCCTGCAAGGTTGTTCTGATTATCGTTCAACTTTGGCAGTGTCAATTTGTCCCCTATTAGAGCAGCTGAAACAGCATGATTTGTCACTGCTTTGAGATGATCCAGAAACTCCTTTTCTTTACATTCCTGAATAGGTTTCATATTTTTACTGTTGTCTGCAGCCACATCTGATGCATCAATTATCTATTTTGAGGGAGCATCACAGTTGGATGGAAAAACAGAATCTAATTCAGTATCCAACATTAGTTGAGCTTCAAAATATTGGCTTACTCGAGCACAAACTAAATTTTGTCCTTTTTCAGCATTAACATTTTGAGTATGATCATTCGAATTTGATATCACCTTTTTGCATTGATCATTTAACTTGTGTGGAACTGTGGCAGAGTCTACAGTCGCCACATTTATATAACTTCCTTGACAAAGCATTATATCTTTGTTATTGTTACTATTTTGGACAGGTTGATGCTGCTCACATAATAAGTGATCCATCTTGTTTGGTTGGTGTTTTGCAGTCTCAGCAGGTGCGGAAGTCCATTTAGACACCACCAGTTCAGCAGATGCATTATGAATGGAAGGAACAGAAGATTCATTTTTACACAACTGTGATATATCAGCAATCACAATTAAATGAGTTTGTGCATTTGGAATTGTTGGGACAGATGCAAGAGTCCCAACCAATATTGACATAACCTGTTCACTGTGAGAGGATGATGGTTGACTGCCCAGCTGTACAATATCAGCACTTTGCATTGACTGTATTTCTACAGTTTTAAGGATTGGATCAGAAACAGGATTTTGTCCAACAACAACATTCTTATTAGGATCCATCCCTTTTCTAGTTCGTGCCACAAGATCAGAAGATTGGTTTTTACACAACTGTGATATTTCAGCATTCACAATTGAATGAACATTTGGGCTTGGCAGTGAGGCTGTAGCTGTAGTATTTGAAACAGATACATTCTGTTGGGCAGTAGCAACATTCTCAAAATGTGAAAATATTTCAGCTCGACGACTTGCACTAATCTCATTCAATAATTCCCTAGCATCTCGTCCTGATTCAGCCAAACTGCCGTGGCCTTCAAGTTCATTAACATGAACTACTTTACCAATAAGGTCTTCCGTATTCCAGCAACACGATTTTACATCATGACCTTGATGATTACAATAAGTGCAGTATTTTGGAAAATTATCGATAACGATCTGCTGGTCATTTTCAACCAGTTTTCCAGTTTTAATATCGAGAATCTTGATCTTGATTTTCTTTGAATGTTTGTCCAGTAAGTTTATCAAGACTTTAACTCGTGCCGTACTAGGTCGTGTACGATCTTTAGTAGCCTTATCTACGGCAAGAGGTTTCCCGACAGCAGATGCAATGGACATTAGAGATTTCCTTGCGAAAAAAGTTTGCTGGCAGATTTGGGAATGAAATCCAAACGACAGCTTTTGACGTTTCTTCACGGTGGTTAAATCCCATAGTCCATGGGAATGTCCTAAAGAAGAACTCGTCTCCTTTTGACTGAACATAACCAGATTTTCTTGGTACGACTTTAGCAAAATCTTCAAATAAATCGAATCTTACCAGAATATGTCGATATTCCAACTGTCCGATGTTGCCTTTACCTTGGACTTCAAAATGTTTCGGCAAAATCTGTCTCAAATCTTGAAGCGCAGGTTTTCCATACGAAAATTTTATTACAACAGCTTGGTGAAGACCTTCCTCCCTGGTGGATAATTTTACTTCGTCTACTGTGAATTCAACAGTAGGTATACCATTTTCGAAAGAAACTGGACAGATTTCCAGTTTTGAAACTGCTTCGGCAGAATGTTTTCCGGGGCATAACTTGGTTTGAAACCGATAAAAAATTGATTTTTAGTATTGTTTTGAGGATCCTCCATCAATGCTTTATACTTCAGCCGCAATCTATCAAAAACATGGTGTTGATTTGCGATCGAATTTTCAAATCCAAAACACTGATGCTACAGTAAATCGAAAATCTTGGATTAAAGATGTAGGAAAATTGGTTATGGATTAGAGGAAAATTTCAATTGGAAAATGATCCCAAAGAGAAGGAGATCGACTGACGCCAAATTTGTGTCAAACCACCGTAAAAATCCGATGGTGCAACTGATGAACAGTGTCGGAAAACACTATTCACGCATGCTACAGTGCTACGGGAGAAGACCTCCACCCTTCGCATATATTTGATGCTAAATCTAAGATATAACATGAAATATAGTTGAATAGTATACAATTGTTGATTACTATATTCAAGATAATAATAGCTGAGATATTCGACAGATCTGTTGGTATATATAGCAATGCAAATGTAGCCCAAAGAAGAGGATGTGGTATGTGAATATATAAGGGCAACTCCAACCTTTAACCCGTTTTTGTTCCGCAAAATGGGGATTTTTGCATTTTTGGGACAACTTACTGCATCCATTCCCCTATTTTTCCCCCAAACTTTTTTATATTCTTCTCTCTCTTCTATATTATATTATTATCTTTCATTTCAATTTTATTTTTAATTTCCATTAAATAAATTCCATCTTTTATTTTCTTTAATATGTAATTTGTATTAAAACAATTCCATAAAATTTAAAATAATATAACTGCTGTGAGCATGTGATTTTTTCCTAGCCTAAGTTACTCCTAGAAATTCGTAAAATTAGGATTTTTCTTTATCTGTGTGATTCTTAGAGTTTAATTGCATAGTTGTGTGTTTTCTTACATGTTGAGTGCATTTTAATTCATAAAAAATACAAAAATATAGCACCTTTGCATTTAGGATTCAATTCTATAGTTCTAGTCCATTAGTTACTTAATATTACCAAAAAACAAGAAAATAACAATAATAGTGATTTGACATTTTTATTCTTGGTTTTCTTTTAAATTGGGACTTGATTAATTTTAGGAAATTAATTAGCTTAATTTTAGGTTTAAATCAGGTTTAATTTGGTATCTAATAAAATCAATTTAGTAACTAAAATAATTAAAAAATAACAAAAAGAAAGAAATAAGCTGAAAAATGTTGTCTTGTGTAATAAAACCATTTTTGGGTAATTTTAATTAAAAATACCAGCCCAAATTGCTGCGATCCAGGCCAACCCAAAACCCCCAACCCGGTCCAGTTTTGTTTGTGACTAAAATGACATCGTGTTGAGTCAATAAATGGAAAATCAATCTGAGCCTTCCATCCTTCCTAATCCAACGGCCATCAATTAATTTTGGCTTCTAAATATAACTATCCAAACACTTCAGAAACCCTAGACACCAATTCATTTTCCTCGTACCTATAATGCCACCGTCTCATCACCACCCTCCGCCGTCCGCCGGTGGCGGCGATCACCCAAAAGCTTCCAAATTTACAGCACATACTCCATGTGATCTCCTCTTTCCAAACGTCAAACTCACATGGCTCGAATCCCACCCAGTCCCCTAGAATCCATGGCGGCGCCAATGCCCAAATGATCCCAAATCAACACCAAACGGCCCCTGCCTTCCTTCACTTCAAATCTACACTTAGCATCCCTCAAATTATATTGGATCTTCTCAAATGCGGATTCGAAAGAGGCTATCGATTTCATCACCACGAAATCGACCCAGAATCATACCCAAACCATGGTGCATGTAGAAATTAAGCTAAGTTTTTATTTTTCACTTTTCTGGATTTTGTCTTCCTCATTTCTTCTATATATTTGATTCAAGGTTAGGGTTAGCTTACAGAATTCATGTTGGGTTGGTTTGAATCTCATACCTGAGTTTAACTTTAATAGTGTTAAGATCTTAGTTTCGTCCTGTTAAGTCAAATTGTGGATTTTGTTCTTGGTCTGGTTGTATTAAGTCAAATAGCTTAAATGCTAATTCATTTTAGTGAGTGCTTAATCTTAATCGAGTCCCCATTTGCATGCTAGTTTAAGTGTTATTGTAGATATTGTTTTTATTCATATTATGCATGTTCTAGTTTTTTTGTGTGTTTTGTTTGGAAGAATTCCATCTCGATTCGCTTGAAACTCTTAATATTTAGTCAGGTTGTTTGTGACAGTTTAGAGGATTTCTTTCTTGAGGCCAATTTTTCGCCTGAAATTATAAGAGGTCTTAAGTAGAGAGTTTTTTCTAGATTATGACCGGTTCATTAGAATTAATTTAACATAGCCTTGGGCCAACTTGACCCAATTTGGTCCAGCTGGTAAAAGTGGTAAAAATAGGACATTTTAGGGGTTGTGTAGGAATTTGGGGTATAGAATCTTAGTGTAACTTATTTGGAACCTTCTAGTTGGGGTTCAAAATGGGGTTTTGGTAGCTTAGTGGTAAAACTTGAGCAACAAGTCAGTACATGAGGGATTTTTAGGCTAAAAATGAAATTCACAAAGGGCTAAAGTGAAATAGTCTAATTCCTAAGTGTTTCCCCATACCTTTGCCTGCAAAAGACACTTTTTTCTGGCTTTGAAGGGGGCTGAAGAACTAGAAATTAGAGACGGCTAAAAAAATAATAAAACTACTATTCCACTAAAAACATTGGAAAATTCCTGTGGTACGACTTCTATAATAAGTTCTGAGAAGCTGAAGGTTAAAAAAAGGGGTTGAATCTGTGTGGTATTTAGAATATTTGCTTCACTCTTGGGTAGACTTTGATCCTGAATTTTGTGTGACATCATTGTGGGTTCAAAAATGGTTTGAAAGTGGTCTTTTTTAAATTACTTTTGGGTCGAATTTGTGGCTAAATCTTGTTCCTACTGTTGGTTCCACTGCTAATCCTTCATTTCTTTGTTTGATTTTTAACTTCCAGGTACTTGTTCTTGAAATCTATCTCATATGAAGAACATTTTAAATATGAAATGAAATGGGGAACTCAAACACAAATTCGAATTGCTATGTTCAGTAGCTTAGTTTTTTTTTTTCTGTTGGGTCTTAGTTTGATGTACTATATTCTATTAAATATGAATTGTCAGTAGCATTGAAAGATTATTGGAACTAAAGTCAAGTATGTTTTCTTGAGGTTGTTTACAAGTTAGATGTAGAGATTATTAGATGGTGTGGTTGTAGTTTTTTAGATTTCATTTGAATTTTGTACTCGACCTATTTTCTCCAGTACTGATTCCCTATTAAATTAATTAATTAGTCATACAATTGAAGCAAGTGTCTTAATGGGCATGATAATACTCTATTCATCAAGTCATTATTGCAATTTAGTTCGAACTCGACTACCTGTTGATTATCGGTGTTTAAGTTTTCAAGTATTGTTATGTTCATTCACCATTGAATCATGTTAAACCTGGAAACAAAGTAATGATTTATGAGTGACAGTGTAGACTCGAACTTGGGCCATGGTGTTGCGAGCAACACCATGTTCTCCGGATAGGCTTCCTTGGCCCAGTTCATTAAAAATCAGTTGGTCTTGGTATAGGCTGCCTGGCTCCACCTTAAGCCCAAAGGTTGCAGCAACTATTGTATCCCACGATAGGCCAAGCCCAAAATTTAAAGAATACCAATAGACTTAATTTAGGCTCAGTTTTTGGCTCGTATTGGAATTCTGTCATACTATAAGAAGTTTGCAACCTCTTAGTCCTGTTTTCCTTAGTAATTCCCTAAAATTGACTTGGGGTGCGCCACAAAACAAAATTAGATAATCAGTGGCCCTGGTTTAATCAACCTTGTATCGACCCTTAGAACCCGAGGTGCACTTCTTAGCAAAGTTTTGTGACCCTCGCACATTTAAATATACGAAATTGCTTTAGGCGCGCTAGTTAAATAATTTACTTTCCTAAATTTGGGTGCGCATTTATGTGATCCAAATCTAAATCTACGAAGTTAAAATGTGTCAAAATCCACGGGTGCATTTATATGACGTGGTTCGAGACAAGTTTTAGCGACGTCGCAATCCTCTTCTAAAATAATAATAAAAGCGGCTAAAAGGTAAAATTTGCACTTAGGTTCATAATTGTTTAAAATATGATAATTAAGCTAAATATGATAGTTTTACAACCATGCTAGAACCATGGAACCTAGGAATGCTTAACACCTTTCCCGGGTTAATAGAATTTCTTACTCGGATTTTCGGTTCGCTTACTGTTAACAGAGTCAAATCTTCCTCGATTCGGAATTTAAATTGGTGACTTGGGATACCATAAAACTCCCAAGTGGCGACTCCAAAATCTGATTTAATAATTAATCCCGTTTTGATTGTCATTTAAATTGGAAAAAACTCCCTTTATATGCCCCTCGCTGGGTGTAATAGAAAAAGGAGGTGTGACAACTCTAGCAACTCTGCTGGGGATCGAACCCAGAATCTCTGGATCAGGGTTCAAGAATTCGAGCTTAGAATAATTGTTGTATTTGGTTTTGTTTATTTTCCGATTTTTTTTGTTTTTACATGTTGACTTAATGCGCAAAATGATGCTTTTACCGCTTTGATATTATTTAAATTGTACATATAAACTGTTACGAGCCCCTTCTCTTCTTATCTTCGGGGACGTGCTCACTTGTCAAGACTTCGTATTCGGTTAGTGTCATACCTTGAAATAAGAAAGAGGCTCAGAAAAGTTACTAAGCCGGATGATCTTTCAGGTCCCCGGTACGTAGCCCCCTCCTCGACTCGAGTTGTCTGCTAAGGTACACAGTCTAGAAAAAATACTCAAGTTTTAACATAAATAACTTAACCTCATGCTAGATCCCTTGTAGGAATGCTTATTTATATCATGCATTTGACTTAGGGGACTCAACACAGTGGTTGGGTCCGTCTAGAACAGGTGTACCCAGAATAATAGACCATCCTGATGCATCTTACTTGTGCATTTATTTGATATGAATTTGCATGTTGACCGGCTTTTAGGGTGTAATGATAGTTAATCACCTTCTTTAGAAAAACCAATGTCCAAATACTGTTGAAGCTTTGCTGAATTTTTGAAAAAAAAAACGCAAACAAAAATGGAAAAAAGCAAAAAATAAAAAAGTCTGTTTTATTCGCCCAAGAAAAGGAGAAAAACCTTGTTTTCAAAATAGTTTTGTTTTCTATGAAATGAAAAAAAAATAAGAAACAAGAAAATGAAGAAAAAGTCTCAAAAATAGCCTTGTTTGCCCGAACTACGCCTGTTTGATTCTCACAGGATGTGAGATACGTAGGCAACCCCCATCGGGTCCAACTTCCCTTTTTGCAAAAAAAAAATAAGAAGAAGAAAAATAAACGGAAAATGAAAAAATTGTTCTCATTAAGGTGATGCCGTTATTGTCAAGAATAGTCAAATGTTCTAGAAAGTGACGCCGGAAGGCTGTTTTGCACAAATAGCCACTTTTGTTTTTTATTATTTTATTTTTGGCCAGTTAGTGGGCACAACCTTAAAATCTTCCTCCTGAAGTGGTGAAAGGCTGTATCTACAAAGCTGGATTTTTGGTTTTACAAAAAGAATTTTATAAAATAAGGGGGTCAATTCTGATTTTGGAGTGAAATGGAATGAAATCATAAGTTACTAAATCACCTTAATAAATGTGCAGGATGAGCACAATCTAAAATGAACCTTTCTCATTCATAAGCAGAATCCCTTTAGAGTTGCGCTGTGGTTGAATGATTTAGGCGGAGAAGGGCAAGATGAGGTCAAGAAATATTTGGGGGGCCTTCCTGGACTATTGGGGATTATACCCCGGGGAGACATCATAAGGGCATTGGTCACATACTGAGACCCGACGCACAATGTGTTCCACTTTTAATCTTTTTAACTTACGCTGACCGTAGAAGAAATAGCCGGGTACATTGGAGATACTGAGCTTCCTTTGATACACAAGTATTTGGTTGCCCCAAGAATTGTAGGTGTGCATAAATTCCTAGACTTCCTAAAAATAAGAAGAGTGGTACACGACCCCGACTTGGCAGCAAATATTTGTACCTTTTAATTCCTATATAGCATCTATGGTCATCTAGGGGGGTTCAACAAACCAGAGAACAAAATCTACAGCAATGGAAATCGCGTTAAATGGGAAGAACATGGACGCTTCGCTTTTATGGGGGCTTTTCTGGGGCTCTTGGTGTTTCCGAGGAAAGATGGGAACATCGACATAAAAATAGCATGGATTGTTAGCACTCTACTTACCTAAGCCAATAGCAAACTCGCGCCTATGATAGTAGCTGAGATCTTCCGTGCTCTCACAGCTTGCAGGACCGGGAAAATTTTCTTTAAGGGGTGCAATCTGTTGTTGCAAATGTGGATGACCGAGCATCTATGCCATCGCCCCCAGTTTATGAGCTATGTGTCAACGGAGAAAACTTGTATAGAGGAATTTTACAAAATGATTGAAGGGCTCAGTCTGCCTGAAGAACTAACAGGATGGTTATCTTACTTTCGGTCCCTCACTACCAGTCAAATAGAGTGGACGCTAGGATGGTTGTCTGTGGACGAGATTATATGCAGGCTATCAACAGAGCCTCACTTCCTTCTGATGGGTCTTAGGAGCATCTAGTCGTATGCCCCGTATCGGGTTTTGAGACAGCTTGGGAGATGCCAGATAGTGCCAACAGACAAAGATCTTAGTATCCGAGTAGTCGAGATTGGACCTGATTGTCAGTTCCCCGAAGCAACAATCCCCAAAATTTGGAATGAATGCCAATATCTAATAGCAAACACTTGTGTACGAGATCGGTCCAGACAAGAAGTGTCGCCAGGATACCTTGCTTGGTACAGGAGAGAAATTGATTTTGAGAGGCCAACCAAGAGGCCCCATCTCCACGAATTCGTCGAAGCATTGCAAGAGTAGTGGGACTGGTTGGCAAAAGAACGCGAGTACAGCGCTACAATAGGAAAATTGGAAAAGCAACCCATGAATTTTCAATTTGAGAAAGATTTGCAGGCCACCACAGATGAGGGCGAAAAGAAGACACTGGTAAAAGAAAATGAGGCCCTTTGGGCCTAAATTTAGAAAATGAAAGTAGAAGCGGAAAACCTCGTCCGAAGTACCAAGGATACAAAACTTATAGATAGCTTGAGACCGAAGGTGAATGACTATAGTTTTGATTTGAACAAAGCAAAAATGGAACTATCTAGGGCTCGAAAACAATTGGCTAAAAATGCGGCAGAATGAGCGCGCCTGCTTAAGCAATTAAAAGAAGAGTTTGACGGTGAGGTTTTAGGATAAAAGAAAAGGTTAATCGTAGTAGAAAACAAAATGATCAAACATGAAAGAGTTCAAAATTGAAAGGGTACATTGATACACAGCATTGGCGCAATTGGAATTGGATTTGCAACAGCTTCAAGACCAGAATCAGGTAGTCGAACAAAGTTTGGGAGCCAGAACTGAGCAAATTGGGCGGTTATTGCGAGGGAAAGGTGTCATATGAGATAGAATTATAAGGTTCGTCCATTACATTGCAAATAGGTCTATATTCTTCACCATCGCGATGCTTTTTGTTAGTCGCGTAATGGAGGATCTCCACATCTCCAGGGGGACTTAGCGAGTCCTAATATATTCATGATTTCTTGAGACTGTATTTTCCTTTCATCAAGGTCTATCAATTTGTCTTGGAATCTGTATTTTCTTTTACGTAGTTTAGTTTTTCTTCGAGTCTATAGTTTGTCTTTCATCCAAGTCTGTTTGTTTCTTATTTAAATATGTCAGTTTTTCGAGTCTTTGTAACCAAAGTTTGTTTTATTATGAAATTGAAAATTCTAAAATGTATTATTGTTTGTTCACTTTTATCTGCCAGAACTACGCTCTGTCTGATTCATGCAGGGTCATGATACGTAAATAATCTACATCGGATTCGACCGAAACAAAATAAAAGAAAAGAAATGATAAAAATCAAGGAGGGGGAGAGTAGGAGAGAAAAGCAAAGGAAAATGGGGGAAAGCAAGAAACAAACAATAGAAAAACAGGAGAGAAAGTAAGAGGATAAAACTAAGAAGAGGCATTGCAAATAAAAAAAGGAAAAGTCGGGATGACGCAATCAACCGATGGATGTAATAACCAATAATTGTGTAGGTGCATTCATCCCAAAATATTTGGCCGCTTACATGTCGAAACCTAACCATTAATAAGTTTTGGTGTTGTTGTTTCTAGACCATACATGTGGTTAGTACTTGCGGCATTCTGGCAACCCACTCCTACAACATGCAGTCTAAGAGCAAGCAAGTCATGGCCAATCAGGAAGCCAATTTCAGCATTATTGACCCCTCAAAAGTGGTAGAGGAATTGGACGTTAATGCCATGAAGAAGGAAATATACAAACTGAAACACCAAATGGCTGAGATGTATCAGGCATAATCCGAACTTCATCCCACCACTGGCCCAAGCTTATGACCATTCCACCATTGATCCACCCCCAAGTTTTCCTGCCTACTTGTAGCACCAGGGTACGACCTCTCAACCACCCCCAACTCCACTGCCTAAAGCCGTTCCTCACCCTACCCCTCCACCAGTTTCTCCCATTTATGTAGCACCTTCTTCTCCCGCACTCCATAGATCATCAAGTGAGCACTTTCTTCAAGTTCACGACAATTAGTGCGACCCGCCAGAACCCGCTTACAAAGCCCATGAACCTTACTCCTATGTTCACTGTTTCAAAATCTCAGTGGGATTTGAAAAGACAATCAAAAATCCTGAGCAATAGGAGGTTCTCAGGAATGTCAGAAGATTAAAAAAATCGTTCAGGGACATGCGCGGGTTAGGTGGCCAGGTGAGCGTGGCGTTCAAGCACCTTTGTTTATTTCTAGACGTGCAGTTGCCTCCGGGTTTTAAAATGCCTAACTTTGACTTATATGATTGACATGGTGAACTAATCGTGCATTTAAGGGGGTTTTATAGCAAAATGAGAGGAGCGGGGGAGAAAGATGAAAGGCTAATGGCATACTTCAGCCAAAGTTTAAGCGGATCGGCATTGGAATGGCACACGCGGTAGGATCACAATCGGTGGTATACTTGGGATGACCTGGCATAACCGTTCGCTTGTCACTATCAATATAATCTCGAAATTGTCCCCGACCGTGTATCTTTGACAAAATTTGAGAAGAAAGATAATGAGAGTTTCAAATAATACGGTTTCTGTTGGAGAGAACAGGCAGCCTGTGTTAACCCCCCAATGAAGAAGAGTGAGATGGTGGATTATTTCGTGCAAGCTTTGGAGCCTACCTATTTTAGGCATCTGGTGTCGGTAGTAGGTAAATCTTTCAACGAGGTAGTTAAAATGGGGAGTGTGGTCGAGGAAGGCCTTAATTCCAACAAGATCATGAGCTACTCTACAATCAAGGTGACCACTCAGGCCATCCAGGGTCGGGCTGGGGGAACATTTGGAAAGAAGAAGAAGGAGGAATTAGCAACAGTTGTGTCGGGAAATTGGTTAAGGCCTCGGGCTTCATCCTATTACAGCAAACCCCGTCCCCACCACCAAACATACCCACACACTCCATATGGTCCATCACAACATTATTATCCACCGTTAGAACCTCTATTTTCAGTCCATCATGCACAAGAATATACCCAATCTCCCGCCCACACACAATGGTGTACGCCAGCCCCACAATCAAACTTAATTGTTAAACCCGACAAGAAATACAAAATAGAAAAACAAATTAAAATTGAGGTGAGCTTACCGGTTTTCTTCAATTAAACATAGTGGAAAATTCGAGCCTCCAAGCCGCACTCAAACGTCCTTCCAATGGTTAATCTTAGACCTAAGGCATGGTTGGTTTGATGATTGAAGGGGTCTGGTTGTTTGAGAAGGCTTGGGTGTATTTTTTGGTAGATAAGGGCTAGAGGAGTTGGTGATGATGGCCTCGGAGCCATTGGAGGTCGGCCACCACCTTGCATGGCAGAGCTGCCTACTTCAGATGAATATTCGAAGGGCTGGGGTCATGTTTGAGGGTGGTTGATGGTAGGGTTAGGAAGAGGGGAGTGTGGGGTGTAACTCTGGGAGCCGTTGGCCACCGCGCGCCGACTTGGACGGCGGAGCTACCCAGTTTTGAACGGATATTTGACAGGTTGGGGGTGGGTTTTGAAGGATGATCGTAGGAGGGTTGGGAAGAGGAGACAATTGGAATTCTGGGGTGTAAATTTGGAGGTTATTTGAGTTACGCCGCCGCCGGTGGCGATTTCTGGTCGGCGGTGGACGGTGGTGGTACGGTGGATTGGCGGCGGCGTTACACCAGCTGAGGATGGTACGAGCTGGGTGAATTTTGGTCTCTTGAAGTGTTACATGCGTTCAGACAGTTTTATTTAAAATGTATGGCTCAATCTGAGCCATTAGATTGAGGGGTATAGATCATTGAGATTGAGTGCTCCAAAACGGTGTCGTTATAATAACGGGTGGGATTGGATCGGGTTTGGGCATGGTTTTTGGCTGGTTTAAATTGCAAAAATGGCCCAATTTGGCCTTTAAAACAAGACCAAATTTCAAAATCCTTTTTTTCTTTTTTTTTATTTCTAAATTATTTTATTAAAACCAAATTAACATTAAAATAACAAAAACCTGCTTTAAATCAAAAATTGGGCTAATTAAATAAAATGCTATTTTTTTTGTTGCATTTTTGTGATTTAATATGCACTCAACATGCGAACACACAGTTTATACAATTAAATTCTAAATATTCAAAATAAAAGAAAGACACAAATAAACACAAAATCACATAGTTAATAAGGAAAACTGTAAATAAAACGATATCACACAATTAACCCCTGAAAATTCAAATAATAAAAGAAAAATGTAAATACGCCCAATTAATTCCTAAAATTTAAATAATAATAGAAAAAATGCAAATAAAGCCAAAATCACATAATTAATTTCTAAAAATTCAAATAATAAAAGAATAATGCAAATAAACACAAAATCACATAATTAATTCCTAAAAATTCAAATAATAAAAAAAAATCCTAGTATGACGAATTTATAGGAACATTTAAAGTGAGACAAAAATCATTCGCTCACAGTGACATTCAATTATAAAACTTTGTTTATGTACTTTTCAAACAGAAGATGTATTTACTTCATATCAGCTTTGTAAACTCTTTTCTGAGAAGCTCATAATTTGTACTACCAATCATTGGAAAATGTATAAGATTCAGATAATTTATTTGGTGTTATAAATAATTATCTAGTGGTGGATGTCCATAACTCCTAAAGGAGTAATACCGACTACTCTTCTCCATTATCTCCATAACTCCCACTACTCCAACACTTATAGAGTTATGGTTGTAACTCCCATACCCCCATAACCTTTTCATGATTTCAAATGTTTAATGTCATGTTTATGACATTCTTTTGTATACCTCTATGTTCTACTATTAATAGAAAATAAGAAGTAATAGTGTGTACAGTTGACTACTTGAAAGAAAGAGAATCTCTCCTCTCTTACTCTCTATATCTCTTATCGATTTTATTGTTTTATGTTATTACTTTGAGCTTTGTTTCTTAACACGTTATCAACGTAAATCCCTAATTTCATTTTTCTCACTATCTTCAAGTTTATTACTCCTTTAGATGTCTAAATACGATAACATTAGAAGTTGCTTCATATTTTGTACAAGAACGATGTTATATTACGTTGATGCAAATGACAGTGTTGAAGCTTTGGGTTTTGGTATGAACTCGATATATAGTTTCATTTTGAACAGAGGATGAGGTATATTGCTGCTTGTTTTACTCTAATCCGGCTATTATATATTAATGACATTAAAAATAGTAACATAATCTATGACACAGTTCTTTAGACTTTATTTGCTTCTGGTTCAATTGCCATAGAAGAAAGTCTTTTATAGAAAAAGTATATATGCCGGCCATTGGTTCACATGATCTCATCCTCTATGTACGACTAAAACTGATAATAGTTTTTCAACACAAAAGGTAAGGACTAGATAAATTTAGTTGTGTCCATACAAAGTCACAAATATTATATATGGACTTATTTAGCACTCATATAATGCATAGTCAATATAGTTAAAATACATATCTAATGTCTTGGACCTTTTTTTTTAATTCTGCTGGTTGTGTCAAACTTAATTTTTGTACAGTATGAGGTTATTACTATGAGGCCACTGTTTTCTAATAATTCTTGTAGGTAGACTTACATGGAAATGGTTAATTAGTGAAGTATATAACCCCATTACATCTCACATTCGAGGCAACAAGGTCTATGCACTTTCGTTTATGTTATTTACAATTTTATATTATCATGTCACCCGGCATTATAAAACAGAATTTCAAGTGTTATTTGCATGATTTGTAATTCTAAATTTACTTGCACTAATTACTTTGATGAGATGATAAAGAAAATCATGAAATCAGATCCAATGATCACTATTAAGAATATGCCCGAGAGGCTCGAGGATGGGTCAGTGTAGTATGGAATATTATATAAGTTATTTGTTGAGGTAAGACCTAGGGTTCCAGTTTCGTCGCACCATAATAACAAATTGTTAGGTTCAAGTTGCAACATATTAAAACCTAACACGGTATTATGAGAATAAGACACCAAATATAAGTTCTAGTGTACATGATGATATAAGACATTGGATTTGAGTCCCAACGTATTATGGCCTAGTAACCATTATATGTAAGGCATTGAGTTCAAGACTCAATGCACCATATTGATGATATAATGATGGCTAAAGAAATATAACATATTTTTCATGAAAAAAGATGAACCTTGTCCTACTTGATTTGCACCATTCTTGAAGTGAATATGGTAGCAGTGCGTAATATATCTAAATGAAGACAAGTGGTTGATCAACGAACATGGCATGCCAAAGACAATAATAATATTCATCATTATGGTAATTGTAAAAATGAGAATAATAAAGGTTCTCAAACTATTCTATCTGTGAAGGTGAAGTTTTCCATCAATGTGGTATGAAAATAATAAGCATGCCCATATGATATAGTCCACTTAAAAAGAATGAGACTTGTGATATGCATCGTAAATGCAAACTCATTCTTGAAAGTGAATGTGAAAATATATATGTGATTCAAGTTATGCATAAGAATGTGCTTATGCAAGATTGGATAAATAACATAACTCCCCTCTAAGGGAGATTTGAGAGAGATAAAGATATTTGAATATTACAATGTGATTACATGAGTATGTCATTGGTCCGTACATGTAGTACGCCAAAAATATTTTTCCACGCCTTATAAAATGTTATTAAAGGTTAAAGTAAAGGAATAAATGAGTCTTGTCTATAATTTTTTTGATTGTGTCAATGATAAGATAATTGTTTTCTGTGGAGGAAAAATTCACCACTTGGATTGTGGTATCAAAGATCTTGTAGTAAAAAATTATTGAGAGCTGCAAAAGAGAAAATTTGTTACTACCCGAATAAAAAAAATTATTCATGGCATTGGTGGTAATAAGTCTCAAAAAGAAACTTTTTGAGTTCAAATATACTAGCCAAAATGGTTGTCATATTGAGACTATAAATGAAAGGAAGATTGAATATCTTCATATTACTATAATCATACCGTGTAAATATGAAAGGTTACCAATTTTTATTCTATTTGTACTACATATGTATAAGCATGGTGATGGAATCACACTATGAGCATGTGATTTTTGCCCTATATGAATTGCTCCCGGAAGTTCAAAACAAATAATCTCTTTTCAATGTTTGTAATTCTGTGGATTTTCGTGGCTTTTTGTGTTAATTGTTTGCATTTGTCTGTGCATATTTTTCTCGTTTTCATTAATGAAAAAAACAAAAAATATGTGCATTTGCATTTAGGGTTTAATTTTACATATTTTCTAAATTAATTAGCAATCAGGAGTTTTATAAAAATACAAAAATCACAAAAAATAATGTATTTTGGCATTGTTAATCTGTAGCTTTGAATTTTTATTTGTCTTCAGAGTTAATTAAATTTATTTGGTAGTTTAATCTAGTTTCTAGAATTAATTTTGGGTTTTAGTTTAATTTTAAAATAAAAAAAAGAAAAAAAAGAAAAGCATAAAAAGAGTTAATTTTGAGAAAAGAAAGGATTTTGAAAAAGAGAAAGAGAAATCAGATTTGGGGCGTTTGGGCCAAGTCTGTAACAACCCAAATGTTTTTCGCTATTAAACCCACATGAGCCCAACAGTCCCCAACCCAGTCCACCCTCTCCCAAATGAAACGACGTTATTTTTGGGTTTAGGTAATATAGGCCGTCGAGGATTTGTGATCCTATGGCTCAGAAGCCTGGGTTGATTAATATTTAAGTGTCTTATTCCCTCACCCTCTACCCCACAATCATCTCTTTCACCCCACTCACATCAGAGATGCCCCCGCCGGCTTCGCCCTAGACGGGCACCGGAAATTGCCCCACGGCGGCGGCGATCACCCTATCCCGTCAAAATTTAAACCATAACACCTACTCACCATCCTCATCACAAATATGTCCTCGTTCCCTTCAAATCCAATCTCAACTCCTCGAATAATTGAATCCATGGTCGCCGCCTCCGCCGTGTCCGACGGCGACTCCTCTAGACTATATCAAATTAACACCCCTTGACTACAATGAACCCCTCTTCCAAAATCCCTAATCCACTTTCCTTGTATCCCCTTGGGTTTGTTCGAATCTTAAATAAGAGGAGGAACCCTAAAATCTTAAAATCCATCCAAATCGGAATCCCGTCGAAATTTGGGTCCATTTCGGTTTTATTCATGTGTTCTGGATAAGAGCACATGATTAATATCAAATTGGACTAGAAAATTGGAGTTTTCAATTGAAGACTCGAGCTCAGTTTCTTTTTGGCCAAAATATGCCGGGTATTTCCTGTCTCTTCATTATTTTCTTTTTCTTTTTCATTAATTGCTTTCGTTGTTCTGTCCGTGCTCTATTTTTTTTCTTGTCTTTGATTCCGCCTCACTGTTAGTTTCTTAAAAATTGTTTGACATGCATGTTAGTTTTAAACCTTTACGGTCGTATAATTTGTTTAGTTAAGGTGGCTTTTATTTGTTAAAGTCAGTCTGTTTAATTCCATTCTTTATCAGATTCTGGTTTGCCTTCTTCAATGAATTGGTTTCAATTTGGGTTTAGGATCGTCCTTTTCGATTTCAATCGTGAATTGGTTTGTTTTGAAAGAATTCACCCCATAGTGATTTTGGACCCATTTTGGCCCGGAGTTTTATTGGTTCTCTAAAAGTATTAACAGGGATACTGGAAATGTAATATAGGTAATCTAACACGGGGGAATTTTTTGCAACTGATATCAGAAATCTCTAGTAAGGGTTTTAGGATAATTTCTTGCTTTTAGTTGTTTAACTTAGGTAGAAAATCATAAATTTAGGGTCACCTAGGCAAAAAAAATTCAAAAGGGGGCAAGGGGTAAAAAATGAAATCTCAGGGTTGCTCTATGGCTGAGCCTATAAAAGACATCAATCTTGCCTTTCAAGGAGGGGTTTTTTTAAAAAGGCCAAAAAAATCCAGAATTAAAAAGTGCAAAAAATACATTTTTTAATAGAGAATTTAAGAACTTAAAATTCGAGAAATATCGAAATTGCATATATTACTGTTTCTTCCATGTTCGAGGGTAAAATTACAAAAAAAAAAAAAAACAAGAAAAATAATATTGTTCCATTGAAAAATCTTTGAAAGATCTTATGGCATTCATTCTGTGACAAGTGCTGAGCAACTAATGGTTAAAATGAGCTGAATCTATTTAGTGTTCCAGTTTTTGGTTAATCCTTGATTGGAGTTTGATTCTGAGCTTTGTGTAATACCACTGTGGATCAATTCTTGTTGTAAATTGGTTTTTTCTCAATCCTTTTTGGGTGAATTTATTTGGCTGAACACTGGTTCTGTGCTGCTAGTTACTGATTCTTACTTCTTTTCCCTTTCAATTCCAGGTATCTATTTTTGAGCCTCAAAGTTTGAAGTGAACCTAAAGATTGAGATGAAAATTTTAATCTGAAGCATGGCACCTTTTATACTTTATGGTTTCCATGGTCTTGCCTTGATTTTGTGTTTGAAGCTTGTTGTTGGCTTAATAGATTGAATTCTTATTTAGGTAAATGAGGGCTGTTAGTATGTTTGCCATAAGATTTTGGGTTCATGTAATAGAAATCTAGCATGATTCCTAATTGCTATGGATTGCTTGTGGATTCTATTAACCTTGAGTTTCATGTTTAAATTACTATCAGTTTGTTTGTATGACCTAAGTGACCCCTCACCTCATGGATGATCCGCTAGCTAATAGTCTCTCTAAGATTCATGAGTTTGGATTAGGGTTCAAGCCCTCATGCTTAGCATAAAATTAGTATGAGTTTTAAATGAAGCCTCATGTTGTGCAATTAGTGTCACTGAAATAGTTGAATTTCGAAAATGTTTCTTTTTAAAGGGTGTTGTGGTTTAGTGATACTTTATATTTTATCCTATTGTTTAATTGGTTAAAGTCTAATCTGAAGAAGTTTGTAGTCCTGAACCCAACGTGCGTTCCGTGTTGTCAAAGGGACTCGACCTTTGAGTCCCAGTTATATAACATTTGTCCATTTTCAGAATTGGGCTTCACGTTTGGGCCTAGTTTAAGCTTTTTTAAAATAAGCAACTTTACAAGCTTGCGATCTCGTCCAGGTTATTGGACCTTACGTCAGGCCAGGCCTCGTAATAATTCAAACAGAGCCTCGTTATTGTTGGCCCTTTCCATTAAACAAATTGGATTTGGACTTTAGTTTAGAGTAGTTACAAATTCTTTAAAACTTTATTTAACCAATCTATTGGGCTTTTAGAAGTAAGTTGGAGGCGAGCCATAATTAGATAATTCATAATGTATGACCCTCATGAATAAGCTTTTTTTTAAAAAACCTTCAAATTAAATAATTTGAGGTTTGTCGTACCGAATAAAAATGCATGGCCTTCACTTAATTGCTTTTTAAATCCTTAGAACTAGGGAAGAGCCGTTTAGTAAATTTTCACGGCCTTCCCCAAAGTTAATAACACGTTAGCTGCTTTAGGCTCATGCATTAATAATCTTACCTTCTTAAATTCGCGTGTGCATTTATGTGACCCAAATTCAAATATCAACGACATTAAAATATGTCAAAAACCGCGGGTGCATTTATGTGACGTGGTTCGCAACGTATTCTGATAGCATTGCAATTCTCTTCCTAATAATAACAATAAAAGCGTCTAAAAAGGTAAAAATTTTCACATAGGTTCATAGTTGTTTAAAGTCTGATAAATTAAGCCAATTATGATAGTTGAGCGACCGTGCTAGAATCACAGAACTCGGGAGTGCCTAACGCCTTCTCCTGGGTTAACACAATTCCTTACGCGGATTTCTGATTCTCGGACTATTAAACAGAGTCATTCTTTTCCTCGATTGGGGATTCTAAACCGGTGACTTGGAACACCATAATTATCCATAGTGGCAACTCTGATTTTTTTAAATAAATCCTAAATTTATTGTCCTTAAATTGGAAAAATGCACTTATCTACATCCCTTCGCTGGGTTGTAGTGTCAAAAAGGAGGTGTGACAGCTCTGGCGACTCTGCTGGGGATAAACCCAGAATCTCTGGTTCATGGTTCAAGAATTCGAGCTTTATATAATTATTGTATCTGCCTTATTATTATCTGATTTTATTGCATAATTGTACCCAATCTGTTAAAATTGTTTCACCCCTTTAATATTATTTGGACTGTACATATAAATTGTTACGAGACCCTTCTCTTATTATCTTCAAGGATGTGCTCGCTGGTCGAGACTCCCAATTCCGTTAATGTTATACCTTGAAAAAAGAAAGAGGCTCGGACAAGTTACTAAACTGGATGATCTTTCTGGTCCCCCGTACGTAGCCCCCTCCTTGACTCGAGTTGTCTACTCGGGTACACAGTCTAGAACAAACCCATGTTTTATATATAGAATAACTTAACCTCATGTCGGATCCCTAGTAGGAACGCTTATCTGCATCATGCATTAGACTTAGGAGACCCAACACAGGGGTTGGGTCCGTCTAGTACAGGTGTACGCGGAATAACCGACCATCCTGATGCATCATACATGTGCATTTATTTGTTCAGGATTTGCATGTTGATAGGCTTTTCAGGGTAAGGAGAGTAAATCACCTGTTTTGGAAAAACAAAAGTCCAAATACTGCCGAAGCTCTGCCAAATTTTTGAAAACAAAATGAACAAAAATGGAAAAAGCAAAAAAAAAAAAGAGTCTGTTTTCTTCGCCCAAGAAAAAGAGAAAAACTTTGTTTTCAAAAATAGTTTTTTTTTTTGAAAAAAGGAAAGAAAAAGTCTTGTTTTCAAAAATAACTTTGTTTGTTCGAACTATGCCAGTTTAATCTAATAGGGTGTGTAGGCAACCCCCATCGGGTCCAACTTCCCTTTTTGCAGAAAAAGTAATAATAAGAAAAATAGTTGAAAATTAAAAAAAGTTGTTATTTTTATTGTAAATAGGTAAGGTGATGTCTTGTCGTCAAGAATAGCTGAATGTTCCCGAAAGGGACGCCGGAAGGTTGATTTTGCACAGATGGCCACCCTTGTTTTTTATTTTGGCTAGTTAGCGGGCACAACCTTAAAATCATCCTCTGGAGGTATTGAAAGGTTGTATCTAAAAGCTGGGTTTCTAGTTTCAGAATTAAAAAATTTTATAAAAAGAGGGGGTCAATTTTGATTTTGGAGTCACACAGAAGAAAATCATAAGTTACTAAATCACTTTAATAAATGTGAAGGATGAGCACAATCAAAAACGAAGCTTTCTCATTCATAAGCAAAATCCCTTTGGAGTTGCGGCTGTGGAGGAATGATTTAGGTGGAGAAGGGCAAGACGAGGTCAAGAAATATTTGGGGGCCTTCCCGGACTGTTGGAGATTATACCCCGGGGAGACATCATAAGGGAATTTGTCACGTGCTGGGACCCGGCGCACAATGTGTTCCACTTTTCAGATTTTGAACTCACCCAGACCCGGGTACATTGGGTCCAGGTATTTGGTTGCCCCAAGAACTATAGTTGTGCACATATTCTTAGACCCCCTGAAAATAAGCTGAGTGGTACACAACCAAGACTTGGCAGTATGTCTTTGTACCTTTTCATTCCTATATATTAGATATGGACATATATAGGGTTCAATAAAGCAGAGAACAAAATATGCAGCAAACGAAATCGCATTAAATGGGAAGAACATAGATGTTCGCTTTTATGGTGGCTTTCCTGGTGCTCTCTGTGTTTCCGAGGAAAGACGGGAAGATCGACATAAAAATAGCAGGGGTTGTTAGCACTTTATTCTCCCAAGCGGAAAGCACACTCGCGCCTATGATAGTAGCTGAGATCTTACGTTATCTCACAGTTTGCAGGTCCAGGAAAGATTTCTTTGAGGGGTGCAATCTGTTGTTGCAAATGTGGATGACCGAACATCTATGCCACCGTCCCTAGTTTATGAGCTATGGGTAAACGGAGAAAACTTTTATAAAGGAATTTTACACAAGGATTGAAGGGCTCAGCTTTCCTGACGGGGTAACAGGATGTATATCTTACTTTCGGTCCCTAACTTCCAGTCAAATAGAGTGAACGCTAGGATGGTTGTCCGTGGACGAGATCATATACATGCCAGCAACGGGGCCTCACTTCCTTCTGATGGGTCTTAGAAGCATCAAGCCATATGCCCCGCATCGGGTCTTAAGACAGCTCTAGAGGTGCCAGATAGTGCCACAAGACGAAGATCTCAGTATCCGGGTAGTCGAAGATTAGACTTGATGGTCAGTTGCCCGAAGCAACAGTCCGCAAAATTTGGAATGAATGCCAATACCTAATATCAAACACTTGTGTACGAGATCGGTCCAAAGGCGAAGTGTCACTAGGATACCTTGCTTGGTACAGGAGAGAAATTGAGTTCGTGAGGCAAGCCAAAAGGCCCTATCTCCAAGAATTTGTCGAAGCATCGCAAGAGCAGTGGAATTGGTTGGCTAAGGAACACGAGTCCAGGGCTACAATTGGCAGACTGGAGAAAAAGGTCATGAATTTTCATATTTAGAAAGATTTGCATGCCGCCGCAGAATAGGGGAAAAAGAAGAAACTGGTTAAAGAAAATGAGGCCCTTCGAGCCCAAATTCAGAAAATTAAAGTAGATGCGGAAAACCCTGTCCGAAATGCCAAAGATGCAAAACTTATAGATAACTTGAGACAGAAGGTGAATTACTACAGTTTTTATTTGAAAAAACAGAAAGGGAATTAGCCAAGGCGCGAAAATAATTGCTTGACAATACGGTAGAACAAGCACGTTTGGTTAATCAATTAAAAGAAGAATTCGACGGTGAGGCTGTTGTATTAAAGAAAAGGGTCATCATCGCAGAAAACAAAATGATCAAACAAGCAAAAGAGTTCAAAGTCGAAAGAGAACATTGTTAACAGCATTGGCGCAATTGGAAATGATTTGCAACAACTTTAAGAGCAGAATCAGGTAGCCGAACTAACTTTGGGAGCCAGAACTGAGCAGATTAGGCGGCTATTGCAAGAGAAAGGTGTCATAAGAAAGAGAATCAGAAGGATCACCTATTACACCGCAATAATGTGTAGCAGCTGTGAGGATATGCCTAGATCTATATTCTTCGCCACCGTGATGCTTTTTGTTCACCGTGTAATGGAGGATCTCCATCACCTCCAGGGGGATTAAACTAGTTGCCCCGCAGCGACGGCAAACGATGCCTCGCGGGTCCCAGGAGCAATTAAAGTCTTGATGTATTCGTGATTTCTTGAGAATGTATTTTCCTTTCATTAAGGTTTTTCAATTTCTTGGAGTATGTATCTTCTTTTATAAGTGTTAGTTGTTCTCCGAGTCTGTAGTTCGTCTTTCATCGAGTCTATTAGTTTCTTGTTTAAATCTATCAGCTTTCGAGTCTTTGCAACCAAAGTTTGTTTTATTATGAAAAATTGAAAATTCTAAAATGTTTTATTTCTTCTTCACTTATTATCTGTCAGAACTACGCTCGGTCTTATTCATGCGGGGTCGTGATATGTAGGCAATCTCCATAGGATTCGACCATAACCAAATAAAGAAAAGGAAGTAAAGGGAGGAATATGAGAGAAACATTCATAAGATAAAGATGTTAGCAAAGGAAATTGATAGGACAGAAGGAACAGAAGGCACAGAAACAAAAAGAGCCAAAAATAAGAGGAAAAGAAAAGAAAAAGAGAAAAAGTGACGTGGGATAAGAGGCGGGATGATGCAAGAAATCATGTATGTGCATCATAGAAGCAGATAACTGCTTAGATTCATTCATCCCATAACACATGGCCACCTATGTGTTGAAACCTAACCACTAACTGGTGTTGGTGTTGGCTTTCCTATTGCCAAAAGGTGGTTAGTTCTTGCGGCACTGTGGAAACCCACTCCTACAACATGGGGACTAAGAGCAAAGAGGTCATGGCTAATCAAGAAACCGATGTCAACATTATTGACCCCTAGAAAGAAGTAGAGGAATTGGACGTTAATGCCATGAAGGAGGAAATGTACAAATTGAAACACCAAGTGACTGAGATGTATCAGGAATGGGTGAGAGGGCATCCACCACAGACTTATCTTGCTAATCCAACCTTCTTCACACCACTGGCCCAAGCTCAATACCATTCTACCACTGATCTACCCCGAAGCTTTCCTATCTACTTACAGCACCAGGGTACGACCTCTCACCCACCCCCAGCTGCACTACCTAAAGTCGTTGCTTACCCCCTTCCACCAATTGCTGCCACTTATGTGGCACCTCCTCCTCCCGCACTCCATAGATAATCAGGCGAGCCCTTGATCCAAGCTCACAACAATCAATACTACCCACCAGAAACCTCTTACAAAGCACATGAACCTTACTCCTATGCTCCCTGTTTTGAAATCTTGGAGGGGGTTGATAAACAAGTCGAACTCCTGAGCAAGAGGATGTGCTCAGGAAGGTCAAAAGTTTAGAAAAATTGTTCAGAGATATGTGAGGATTAGGCGGCCAGGTGAGCGTGGTGTCCAAAGACCTTTGTTTATTTCCATAGGTCCAGTTGCCTCCAGGTTTTAAGATGCCTAAATTTGACTTATACAATGGACATGGTGATCCAGTCACGCATCTAATGGGGTTTTATACCAAAATGAGAGGAGCAGGGGGAAAAGACGAATTGCTAATGGCATACTTCAGTGAAAGTTTAAATGGACTGGCATTGGAACGGTACACCCGACAGGATCACAACCGGTAGTACACTTGGGATGACCTGGAACAAGCGTTCGCCTGTCACTTTCAATGTAATCTCGAAATTGTCCCGGACCGTCTATCTTTGATAAAAATGGAAAAGAAACACAATGAGAGTTGCAGAGAATACATGTTCCGTTGGAGGGAACAGGCAACCAGGGTTGACCCCCCAATGAAGGAGAGTGAGATGGTGGATTATTTCCTGCAAGCTCTTGAGCCTACCTATTTCGGGGATCTGGTGTCGGCAGTGTGTAAATCATTCAACAAGGGAATTATAATGGGAAGCATGGTCGAGGAAGGAATCAAGTCCAACAAGATCATGAGTTACTCTGCAGTCAAAGAAACCACTTAGGTCATCCAAGGTGGGACTAGGGGTACATTTGGAAAGAAGAAGGAGGAATTAGCGATAGTTGAATGGGGAACTTGGCTCAAGCCTCGGGCTCCATCCCATTACATACAACCCCGTCCCCGTCCCCAAACATACCCACACACTCCATATAGCCCACCACAACATTATTATCCACCGTTAGAACCTCAATTCTAAGTCCATCATGCACAAGTATACACCTAACCCACAACCCACACACCATGTCATGCGCCAGCTTCACAAAATAACTACCCAGCTCCACCGAACAATTACCCTCCAAGAGCCTACCAACAACCTTTCAGACCAGCTTTCCGGGCCAACAAAGTTTTAAAAACTAAAAGAGTGCAGATGAAGAAAAATTTCACGCCATTAGGAGAATCGTATACTAGCTTGTTCCACAGATTAAGGCAACTAGACATGTTGAGGCCAATCGAAGAATAATTGCCAAACCTTCCCCCCGAAAGCCGTTCTTTGGAGATATGAACAAGCAATGGTGATGTACAAAGGGAAGGAAGTTAGGGAAGAAGTTTGTGAAGCCTTGGGTTTGACTCGATCAGGGAGATACTTTGCCATGGAGGAGTTGAGGAAAAGAAGAATCCCCAAGAATAACTCAGAATCGCTAAAAACAGTTGTATCAGAAGAAGAGGCAGAAGAATTCCTGAAGAAAATGAAAATGCAGGACTAGTCCATCATGGAGAAATTGAGGAAAACACTAGCTCAGATTTCTTTACTTTCCTTGTTAATCAATTCAGATGAACACCGCTAGGCGTTGATGAAGATTTTGAACGAAGCCCACATCCCTGAT
This sequence comes from Nicotiana benthamiana, assembly GCA_034376525.1. Taxonomy (NCBI): domain Eukaryota; kingdom Viridiplantae; phylum Streptophyta; class Magnoliopsida; order Solanales; family Solanaceae; genus Nicotiana; species Nicotiana benthamiana. The sequence continues at coordinate 129,255,673 of CM067327.1, forward strand.
ATGATAACAGTGAATCATTTTGACAAGATCGAAAACAAAATATTTGAGGTAAATCGGGTCACTTTCTGGGATGATGAGCTGCCCATGGAGGGAACCGAGCATAATCAGACCCATTGTCTGAGTGTGAAATGTGAAGATGATGTGGTCACCCGGGTTCTAGTTGACAACGGGTCCAGTGCGAATACCTGCCCGCTCTCCATATTGAGCAAGCTGAAGGTGGAAAATGAAAGCATCCACAAGACTAACGTTTGTGTTCAGGGGTTCGAAGGCGGAAGCAAAGACTCAATAGAGGATATAGTGCTGGAACTGACAATAGGGCCCGTTAAGTTCACCAAGGAGTTTCAAGTGCTTGACGTGGTAGTTTCTTATAACCTATTGCTGGGCAGGACTTGGATTCATGCAGCCAAGGCAGTGCCATCTACTTCGCACCAGACGGTCAAATTTGAATGGGATGGAAAAGAGATATTTGTACTTGGCAAAGATAATCAGTGTGTTTCAGGTGATGCCATCGTACCTCTTATTGAATCTGAAGACAGCAAATTTCCATGGGTCTACCAGGTATTTGACACGATGTCAGTTGAGAAGATCCTAGAAGGTGATGTTGCCACAATTCTAAAGATAGTAGCCACATCAGTCATGGTGGCTTCAGAAATGTTGAAGAATGGTTTCATGCCTGGCAAGGGATTAGGTGCTTCTCTACAAGGCATCATTCAACTGGTGTCTCTCTCTAAAAATCTGGACACTTTTGGTCTAGGGTTCAAGACTACAACTGCAGAAATATGGTAGGCATATTGTTAAAGCAAAGGGCCTGGGCCGTCCCAAAGCCCATCCCAAGATTGCCCAGATCATTTGTCAAGCCCAGTACTAACGAGTGCCCAGTGTCAAAGATCCCTTGTCCGCTGATTGATGCGGATGGGGATTTGGATAAGGGTTTAGAGAGACTGTTCAAGGAGGTAAATATGGTTGAGGCAGGAGAAGGATCAAGCAGAGCAAATGTGCAGTTTATGGGAGCACGTGCAAAAGTCAACAACTGGGAAGCCACTCCTCTTCCCACCCGGACGAGCCGTGGTAGTAGGCTTTGATTTTTCTTTCAGTATAGTCTGGATTAGCTTCAGGGTTGTTAATTCAGTTGTTATTTCTGTCTGCTTGGATTTGTAAACTTTGTTATCTTTCTTATTTTAACGAAATGCAATTTCTTTTCCCAACAGTGCTGATTGTTTCCATTTTTATTTCTTTTCCTTTTTCTTTTTCTCTTTTGTACAGTTATTTTTATGTTGGTTCCAATGATCTGACATGCATAAGGACTCTTCGGCCCAGTCTTAAAAATCGGTCTAGTTCAAAAATAATAATTCAAGAAATAGAACATGGGGATGAATCAGAGTACGACGTGGAAGGATCATGGGATAAAATTAGTAAAGAGTTGAGCCACTTTGAGGAAAAGCCCAAACAAAACATAAGCGATACAGATGCAGTCAATATAAGGGGCCCGGATAACATTAGAGAAACCAAATAAGTGTCCATATGGAGTGACAGCTTAGGAAAGAAATAATTGAAGTACTGCTTGAATACAAAGACGTCTTTACATGGTCTTACGATGACATGCCCGGATTGAGCACGGACTTGGTGGTTTAAAATTTGCCCAATGACCCAGCCTATCCTGCTGTCAAACAAAAGTTGAGAAAGTTTAAAACTAATGTGAGCATGAAAATCAAATAGGAAGTGACCAAGCAGTTTGAGGCAAAAGTTGTCTGTGTCACACGACATCCCACCTGGTTAGCCAATGTTGTGCCCATGCAAAAGAAGGATGGTAAAACAAGGTTGTGTAGCGATTATCGTGACCTCAACAAAGCAAGTCCAAAGGACGACGTCCCACTGCCAAAAATTCACATATTGATTGACAATTGTGCGAAGCATGAGAGTGGGTCATTTGTGGATTGATACGCAAATTACCACCAGAGTTTGACAGATGAAGAAGATGCGGAGAAAACAACATTCATCGCACCGTGGGGGACATATTTTTATAGGGTCATGCCTTTTAGTTTGAAGAACGCCGGGGCAACATATATGAAAACCATCTTCCACTATATGATACATAAGGAAATTGAGGTCTATGTGGATGATGTGATTGTGAAGTCCAGAAAGCAATCAAATCATGTCACAGATTTGAGGAAATTCTTCTAGAGGCTCCGTAAATATAACCTCAACCACAAATCGGAAAAATACGCATTTGGGATCCCCTCAGGGAAGTTGCTGGGGTTCATAGTTAGCCGTCGAAGCATTAAACTAGATCCATCAAAGATCAAAGCGATACAGCAACTTCCGTCGACGAGGAACAAAACAGAGGTGATGAGTCTATTGGGAAGATTAAATTACATCAGTCGATTCATTGCTAAGCTCGCAACCATCTGCGAGCCCATCTTTAAGCTATTGAAAAAGGATACTACATTGAAATGGACGGAAGAGTGTTGTGAGGCTTTTGATAAAATAAAGGAATATTTGTCGAACCCACCGGTGTTGGTCCCGCCGGAACCAGGAAGGCCCTTGATCTTATATTTGACAGTCTTGGACAACTCATTTTGATGCGTGTTGGCTCAGCACGATGTCACCGGGAGAAAAGAGCAGGCCATATACTACCTCAGCAAGAAATTTACGGCCAATGAGGTTAAGTATACTCATCTTTAAAGGACATGTTGTGCCCTCACCTGGGTAGCCCAGAAGTTAATACGTTACTTGTCATCATATACAACTTATCTCATCTCAATGAGGTTGTTGATGCCTTTGCTACTTTGGCATCAATGTTACATTACCCAGATAAGGCTTAGGTTGACCCGATACATATCCAGGTCCCTGATCAACATGCTTATTGCAACATGGTGTAAGAAGAGCTTGATGGCGAACCTTGGTTCCATGACATCAAAGAATATATCATAATGGGTGTGTACCTGGTACAAGCCATAAGTGACCTGAAGAGAACAATTCGTCGCTTGTCAAGTGGGTTCTTCTTCAGCGGAGGGATATTATACAAAAGAATGCCGGATCTTGGTTTGTTCAGATGCGTAGATGTCGGACAGGCTATAGCCATCGTGAATGAGCAGCATGCTAGAGTCTGCGGGCCACACATGAGCGGATATGTTTTGGCAAAGATGATTCTCCGGGCAGGATATTATCAGCTCACCATGGAAGTTGATTGTATCAGTTTCATGCGCAAATGCCATCAATCTCAGGTGCATGGAGACTTGATTCTCTCCCGTCAACTGAATTACATACGATGTCTGCACCATGGCCTTTCGTTGCTTGGGGCATGGACGCAATCGCGCCCATCGAGCCAGCTGCTTCTAACGGACACAGATTCATCCTGGTTTCTATTGACTATTTCACCAAATAGGTTGAAGCTAAATCTTTCAAAGTAGTGACCAAGAGATCTGTGGTCGACTTCGTAAATGCAAATATCATTTGTCGATTGAGAATCCCCACGACCTCATCACTGATAATAGATTAAATCTTAATAGTCATCTGATGAAAGAGGTAAGTCAGCAGTTCAAGAGTACACATCGCAATTCCACCCGATACCGCCCCAAGGCAAATGGAGCAGTCGGGGAAGCTAATAAAAACATAGAGAAGATACTTCGCAAAATGGTGGAAGGGTCCAGGAAGTGGCATGAGAAGTTACCCTTTGCACTGTTAGGTTATCACACTACCGTCCGCACTTCGGTAGGGGCAACCCCATATTTGCTGGTGTATGGCACAGAAGCAGTAATCCCCGCTGAAGTTGAAATCCCATCCTTTTGGATCGTGGCCGAAGCAAGAATCAATGATGAAGAATGGGTTAGAACCCGTCTGGAGCAATTAAGTTTGATTGATGAGAAAAGATTTGCAGCGATATGTCACCGCCGGTTGTATAAACAGAGAATGGCCAGAGCATATGACAAGAAAGTGTGTCCAAGAAAAGTAGTGGGTCAGTCTGTGTTGAAACACATCCTTCCTCACCATGCAGAGGCAAAGGGCAAGATAGTTCCAAACTGGCAAGGACGGTTTGTCATATCAAGAGTGTTGTCCAACGGGGCATTGTATCTAACAGATGTGGAAGGAAAATGTGTAGAAATAGCTATCAATTCAGATGCAGTCAAAAGATACTATGTATGACTTTCTTTTGTTTGAATCATTATCTATACTTGGCATGTTTATTTGTACTTGGCATGTTTTAGATATTGCAATGACAAAGGCATTTTATTCACCTATATAATCAGTTTACCTTTGCTAACCCTTTTGAGCTTCAGTTATTTTCTTTTCATATCCTTCTTTCGGAATCAGCAATGAAAGTCAGAAACGCAATTATAAGAAGGGAATGAAAGGAAAAGGAGCAAATGAAAAAGAAAGGAAAGAAGAAAAAAAAGAAAAAAAAAAGCAAAACAAAGAAAGAAAAAGAAGAAGAAAAAAGAAAAGAAAAGGAAAGAAAAGAAAAAAAGAAGAGGAAAAGAGAAAAAGAGGAAGAAATATAGACAAACAACAACAGAACAATAAAAGCAAGGAATCGTCTAGAACTATGTTTGACCTAATTCCTTTTAAAGATATATAGGCAGCCTCACGGTTAGATCATATTCAAGTAAAATCCAAAGGACCCAAGCAAAAAACTGGAGAAAAGTTGCGTTTTTATGATAAATTAGATTCCGAAAGTTGTAAATATTAAACCCATAAGAGTGATTTTGAGCCTTTTATAACCCTTTCTTTATCCAAATCCTACATTCTAGTCCAAAGAAAGGCCTTCTGATCAATCTTTAATAAATGCCGAGGCAAGCAAGGAGAGGTGGACCATACCCCCGGACAGCGTTCTAGTTCAAACAGGAAAATAATAAAAATGAGAGAATCTTATTGGTGAAAACCCTCACGAGCACCGTAAGGCGAAGAGAGTTGAGAGAAATAAAAATGAGAGTTTTATTGGTGAAAACCCTCACGGGCACCATAAGGCGATGGCAAGGCAAGAAACGAACAAATTGAAAAGGGGTCATTAGTGGAAATCTGTTTAGAACACCATATGTTAAGAAAAGTTAGGATTTGGTTAAAGGAATTGGGTTAAATGGTCGCAACAACAAAAGCATGGCAACTGAAGGCTGATCATCGAGACAGACTGGGTCGACTAGGCCAAAGTGCATGTCATGATCATGAAAAACCAATTGCTCTTCCTTAGATAAGTTTCTTTTTTCTTCCGCTCAACAGTCATTAAGTTTGGAATTCTTTTACCCTAAAACAGTTATGAGTCATGGCATTTCATTTTCCTTCGCGTCTCCGAAGTCATTTTGTAAGAAAAAAAGAAATTTCAAAGCTTACTACCAGCTCCCAAAGGGACGGAGCACATGTCACCCTAAACGTAACAAAAGTATCAATGGTTAAAACAGCAAGAGGAGGGATATTCAAAAGCTTCCATTATAAAACTGACACGAGAGGCAAGACTTTTGCAAGAGGATCAAAACCGCAACTCAAAAATGGGGAGGTAGAGTAAAGCCATAGGGGCTCAGGGGTCAGCCAAGCGTAGTAAACTGACTCAGCAATATTAGGACAAATGTAAGAGTTCTAGCAAAGGGTTGGAAATGCAACACACGGATGGGGAGTTGAGTAAAGCCACAAGGGTAAGAGGGTTAGTCGAGCTTAGTACATTGATTTGGTAATTTTAATGGTAATTTCAACAAAGATGTAAGAATTCTGACAAAAGGGCCAAGAGTGTAACACGATCGGGGGGGTGGGGGTGGGGGTGGGGGAAAGTAAAGTCATAAAGGTTCGGGGGAGAGGGACGGTCAACTAACCAACTTAGGCAACTCATCATCAACATGGAAATTGAACACAACAGAACACGAAAATAGGGAAGCCGCTTCCAATAAGAATGCCGCAAGCTAACCACCACTTTTTCAAAATGACAAGTTTTCTTTGGATTGACACAGGGATAGAAAAATTCTAGAAGATCCTAAAGGAGGCCATCCACAGCGGAAGGTAGGCACATGGTAGGTATGATCAAAATATTATGGCCATCTGAAGAATAAGACCAAGTTAAAACTCAAAAAGGAACAAAGTCCGACATAGATATTCTCCCCAACAAAGGTAAATTGGGACAAAACTTTAATTAGCAACCCCAGCAGAAACAACCGAGAGTTAAAAGGGGTATGCAATATGAAAGTTTCAGGACCCTCCGGGAAATGGGACTCAGTTTAAAACTCAGACAGGTACGGGCAACATGGCCGAGTGCAAACACCTTCCCCAGTAAGAGTCGTCAGAACTCGCTTGAACAATGATCTCCAGAAGAACAGGAAGTTAGAATTGGCATTTAATCTGTAACCCTCAGAACCCTCTTGAAAAATAGGACTTAGCCTAAAACACAAATAAGCACGGGTAACATGGACTGGCACAAATATTTCCTTAACAAGAGTAATCGGGACCCGTTTGAATAATGTGATATAGCTTTAAATACTAATCCCCAGCAGACATATCTGGCCATCTAATTAAGAGTTATCCGGACATTTTCGAATAATAGGAAGTAGCTTCAATCACCGATCCCCAGTAGATCACCGGCAGACATAACTTAGATAACAAAACATAGTGAAAAATAATACGTTTGAGAACACATCCTAATTTTAAAGTTGTCATGGGATTTATTTAATCACTTGCAAATGCACCCAGCAACAAAACTAGGGCAGCAAAAGTTTCTCTTATTTTGTTTGATTTGTTGTGGTCAGGTACAAAGCAACAACTCCCAGGAATACTTTTCAAGCTGCAAGTTTGGTAATCAAGCGCCCACCTATAGAACAAGGGAATACTTTTCAAGATACAAGTTTGGTAATCAGGCGCCCACCTATTTAACAAGGGAATATTTTTCAAGTTGCAAGTTTGGTAATTAGGCACCCACATGTAGAACAAGGGAATACTTTTCAAGTCACAATTTTGGTAATCAGGCGCCCACCTGTAGAACAAGGGAATATTTTTCAGGTTGCAAATCATGGTAATCAGTCGTCCACCTGGAGAACAAGGGAATACTATTCAAATTTCAAGTTTTGGTAATCTGGCGCCCACTTGGAGAACAAGGGAGTATTTTAAAAGTTGCAAGTTTTGGCTAATCAGGCGCCCACCTGTAGAACAAAAGAAATATTTTTCAAATTTCAACTTTCTGTAATCAGGCGCCCACCTGCAGAACAAGGGAATACATTTCAAATTTTAAGTTTTGGTAATCAGGCGCCAACCTGTAGAATAAGGGAACACTTTTCAAGTTTCATGTTTTGGTAAAGGCGCCCACCTGGAGAACAAGGGAATACTATTTGAGTTTCAAGTTTTGGTAATCAAGCGCCCACCTGGAGAACAACGGTGTTTTTCAAGTTGCAAGTTTTGGGTAATCAAGCGCTCAGCTGTAGAACAAGGGAATATTTTTCAAATTTCAAGTTTAGGTAATCAAGCGCCCACTCGTAGAACAAGGGAATACTTTACAAGTTTCAAGTTTTAATAATCAGGCGCCCACCTGTAGAACAAGGGAATACTATTAATGTTTCAAGTTTTGGTAAACAAGCGTCCACCTGGAGAACAAAGGAGTACTTTTCAAATTGAAAGTATTGGTAATCAGGCGCCCACCCGGAGAACAAGGGAATACTTTTCGAGTTTTATGTTTTGGTAATCAGGCGTCAACCTTTAGAACAAGGGAATACTTTTCAAGTTTCAAGTTTTAACAATCAGGCGCCCACCTATAGAACAAGGGAATACTTTTCAAGTTTCAGGTTTTGGTAATCAGGCGCCCACCTGGAGAACAATGGAATACTTTTCGAATTTCAAGTTTTGATAATCAGGCGTCCACGTGGAGAACAAGGTAATACTTTTCAATTATCATGTTTTGGTAATCAGGCACCCACCTGGAGAACAAGGGAATATTTTTCAAATTGTAAGTATTGGGTAATCAGGCGCCCAACTGCAGAACAATTGAATATTTTTCAAATTTCAAGTTCGGTAATCAGGCACCCACCTGTAGAACAAGGGAATACTTTTCAAGTTTCATGTTTTGGTAATCAAGCGCTCACCTGTAGAACAAGGAAATACTTTTCAAGTGTCAAGTTTTTGTAATCAGGCGCTCACCTGGAGAACAAGGGAATACTTTTCAAATTTCGAGTTTTGATTATCAGGCACCCACCTGGAGAACAAGGGATTACTTTTCGAGTTTCAAGTTTTTGTAATCAGGCGTCCACCAGGAAAACAAGGGAATACTTTTCAAATTTCAATTTTTGTAATTAGGTGCCTACCTGGAGAACAAGGAAATATTTTTAAAGTTGCAAGTTTTTGGTAATTAGGCGCCCACTTGTAGAACAAGGGAATATTTTTCAAATTGCAAGTTTGGGTAATCAGGTGTCCACCTATAGAACAAGGGAATATTTTTCAAGTTGCAAGTCTTGGTAATCAGGCGCCCACGTGTAGAACAAGGGAATATTTTTCAAGTTGCAATTTTGTTTATCAGGCGCCCACCTACAAAATAAGGGAATACATTTCAAGTCACACAATTCGGCATCAAACGTGGTAGAAGAGGTAATAAGAAGCTTCGGAAAGAAATACGAGTCAACAAGCAACAACAGGGAGATGTACAAGCAACAAGGTTACAAGAAGTTTACAGGAGAAACACAAGGAAACAAAGCATCAAATGTCAAGAGCATGATTGAAGACGTAGATAGGTCCTCTTGTAATCCATAGTTCATAGCTTAGTGCAGCTTCTTTATTTTTCACAAGGTGTAATAAGGGGGTCTAGTAGCAGCATCAGTGAGATCACAGTTTCGGTAGTCCTACCTACCAAACACTCCCGAACTACACTGACCTGAGTCCTTTTTAGCCAGGTGTATGTAGGCAACCTGTGAAGCAGGGTGCGTTCAAGCTTTTCAAAATGCTTCCCACGGAATATTAAAACGGGAAAAAATTGCTCGTGTCCACTCACTTATCTTTGCACGAAAACTCTTCGTGTTTCTGCACAAAGAGGGGCAACTGTGAGCACATGATATTTGCCCTATATGAATTATTCCCGGAAGTTCAAAACAAATAATCTTTTTTCAGTGTTTGTAATTTTGTAGATTTTTTTGGCTTTTTGTGTTAATTGTTTGCATTTATCTGTGCATATTTATTTTATTTTAATTGATGAAAAATACAAAAAATATGTGCATTTGTATTTAGGGTTTAATCTTACATATTTTTTGAATTAATTATCAATCATGAGTTTTACAAAAATACGAAAATCATAAAAAAATAATGTATTTCGACATTGTTTAATCGTAGATTTGATTTTTGTTGGCTTTCATAGTTAAATAAGTTGATTTGGTAGTTTAGTCTAGTTTTTAGAATTAATTTAGGGTTTTAGTTTAATTTTAAAATAAAAGAAAAGAAAAAAAAGGAAAGCATAAAAAGAGTTAATTTTGAGAAAAGAAAAGAATTTGAAAAAGAGAAAGAGAAATCAGATTTGGGGTGTCTGGGCTAACCTGAATGTTTATCCCTATCGAACTCACCCAAGCCCAACAGTCCCCAACCCGGTCCACCCTCTCCCAAATGAAACGATACCGTTTTTGGGTCTAAGTAATCTAGGTCGTCGAGGATCTGTGATCCTACGGCTCAGAAGTCTAGGTTCATAAATATTTATGTGCCGGATTCCCCCACCCCTACCCCTCAATCATCTCTTTCACCCCAGTCACATCAGAGATGCCCCCGCCAGCTCCACCCTAGACTGCCGCCGAAAATTGCCCCATAACGGCGACGATCACCCAATCCCGTCCAAATTTACACCATAACACATTCTTACCCTCCTCATCACAAATCTGGCCTTGTTCCATTCAAATCCAATCTGAGCTTCTCGAATATTTGAATCCATGGTCGCCGCCTCCGCCGAGTCCGGCGGCGCCGCCTCCAACCCATACCAAATTAACACCCCTTGACCGAAACGAACCCCTCATCCCAAATCTCTATTCCACTTTCATCGAATCCCCCTAGGTTTTTTCGAATCATATATCAGAGGAGGAACCCTAAAATCTTAAAATCCCTCCAAAATCGGAATCTTATTGAAATTTGGGTCCATTTCCATTTTATTCATGTGTTATGGATAGGAGCACATGATTAATATCAAATTGGACGGGAAAATTGTAGTTTTCTATTGAAGACACGAGCTCAGTTTCTTGTTTGCCAAAATATATCGGGTATTTCCCGTCTCTTCGTTATTTTCTTTTTCTTTTTCATTAATTGCTTTCGTTTGTTTTGTATGTGCTCTGTTTTTTTTTTCTTTGATTCTGCTTCACTGTTAGCTTCTTAAAAATTGTTTGACATGCATGTTAGTTTTAAATCTTTAGGGTCGTATAGTTTGTTTAGTTAAGATGGCTTTTATTTGTTAAAGTCAATCTGTTTAATTGCATTCCTTATCTGATTCCTGTTTGCCTTCTTTAGTGAATTGGTTTCAATCTGGGTTTAGGGTCGCCCTAAAAGATTTCAATCGTTGGTTTGGTTTGTTTTTAAAGAATTCAACCCATAGTGATTTTTGACCCATTTTGGTCCAGATTTTTATTGGTTTTCTGAATGTAATAACATAGATACTGGGAGGGTAGTATAGGTAATCTAACATGGGGGAATTGTTTGCAACTGATTTCAGAAGTCTCTAGTAGTGCTTTTAGGAGAATTTCATGCTTTTAGTTGTTTAACTTGGATAGAAAGTCAGAAATTTAGGGTTACCTAGGCAATAATGAAAATTTGAAAGGGGGCAAGGGGTAAAAAATGAAATCTTTGGGTTTACCTATGGCTGGGCTTATAAAAGACATCATTCTTGCCTTTCAAGGAGGGGGTATTTTAAAAAGGCTAAAAAAATCCAAAAGCAAAAAGTGCAAAAAATACATTGCTTCGTAGAGAATTAAAGAGCTAAAAATTCCAGAAATATAGAAATTGCATAGATTACTGTTTCATCCATGTTTGAGGGTAAAAAACACATAAAAATACAAAAAAAATATTGTTCCATCGTAAAATCCTTAAAAGTACTTATGGCATTCATTCTGTGACAAGTGTTGAGCAACTAACGGTTAAAATGAGCTGAATCTGTTTAGTGTTCAAGTTTTTGGTTCATCCTTGATTGGAGTTTGATTCTGAGCTTTGTGTAATACCACTGTGGATCAATTCTGGTTGTAAATTGGATTTTTCTCAATCGTTTCTGGGTGAATTTTGCTGGATGAACACCGGTTCTGTGCTGCTGGTTACTGATTCTCACTTCTTTTCCCTTTCAATTCAAGGTATCTATTTTTGAGCCTCAATGTTTGAAGTGAACCTGAAGATTGAAATGAAATTTTTAATCTGAAGTATGGCACCTTTTATACTTTATGGTTTCCATAGTCTTGCCTTGATTATCTGTTTGAAGCTTATTGTTGGCTTAATGGATTTAGTTCTGGTTTAGGTAAATGAGGGTAAATGAGGGTTGTTAGTACGTTTGGCATAAGATTTTTGGTTCACGTACTAGAAATCTAGCATGCTTCTGAATTTCTATTGATTGCCTGTCGATTCTTTTCACCTTGTGTTTCATGTTTAAATTACTATCAGTTTGTTTGTATGACCTAAGTGACCCCTCACCTCATGGATGATCCCCCAGCTAATAGTCTCTCTAGGATTCATGAGTTTGGATTGGGGTTCAAGCCCTCCTATTTAGCAGAAAATTAGTGTGAGTTTTAAATAAAGCGTCATGCTGTGCAATTAGTGTCACTGAAATAGTTGAATTTCAAAAATGTTTCTTTTAAAAGGATGTTATGGTCTAGTGATACTTTATCTTTTATCCTATTGTTTAATTGGTTGAAGTCTGATCAGGAGCAGTTTTTAGTCCTGAACCGCAACGTGCGTTCTGTGTTGTCAAAGGGACTCGACCTTGAGTCCCAGTTATACAACATTGGTCCATTTTCAGAATTGGGCTTCACTTTGGGGCCTAGTTTAAGCTAATTCAAAATCATTAACTTTACAAGCTTGCAATCTCGTTCAAGTTATTGAACCTCGCGTCAGACCAGACCTCGTAATAATTAAAATTGATCCTCGTTATTGTTGGCCCTTTTCATTAAACAAATTGGATTTGGACTTTAGATTAGAGTAGTTAGAACTTCTTTAAAACCGTCTTTAACCAATCGATTGGGCTTTTAGAAGTAAGTTGGAGGTTAGCCATAATTAGATAATTCATAGTGTATGACCCTCATGAATTAGTTTTTTTTTAAAACCTTCAAATTAAATAATTTGAGATGTTCCGTGCCAAATACAATCTCAAACTCATGGCTCTCACTTAATTACTTTTTAAATCCTTAGAACTCAGACAAGCCTTTTAGCGAATTTTCACGGCCTCCAGCAAAGTTAATAACACGTTAGCCACTTTAGGCTCGCTCATTAATAATCTTACCTTCTTAAATTTGGGTGCACATTTATGTGACAAAAATCCAAATCTCAACGATATTAAAATATCTCAAAAACTACGGTGCATTTATGTGACGTGGTTCGCGACGTATTTTGATAGTGTTGCAATTCTCTTCCTAATAATAATAATAAATGCGGCTAAAAAGGTGAAAATTTTCCCATAGGTTCATAATTTTTTAAAATCAGATAAATTAAGCCAAATATGACAGTTGAGGAACCGTGCTAGAACCACGGAACTCGGGAGTACCTAATACCTTCTCCCCGGTAAACAGAATTCCTTACCAGGATTTCTGGTTCGCGGACTGTTAAACAGAGTCATTCTTTTCCTCGACTAGGAATTCTAAATTGGGATACCATAAATATCCCAAGTGGCGACTTTGATTTTTTAAAAATAAATCCCGTTTCGATTGTCCTTAAATTTGAAAAACTCCCTTATCTACGTCCCTTCGATGGATTGTAATGCCCAAAAGGAGGTGTGATACACACGCCTTAGTAAACTTAATATTTACTAAAATAGATATTAGTTGGCACGGCCAGTTGTCCATCCCGGTTCAATTATGATGCGAAAATTAATTGAGAATTCACATTCGTGTATATTGAAGAAATAGAAGATTATTCAAAAATTCTCTTGTGCTACTTATTCTCATGATATACCAGTAAAGGTTAGGATTGAATCCCTTAAAATCTGGAATGAATAAAAGGTGATATATATGGGCCCAGTCATCTGCCATGTGGACCGTTTACTATTCAATGATTTTAAAAGATGTATTTAATGTATGGTCACATGTGAGTTTGTTGTCAACTTGCTGTTTGGATTATGCAGGATTGCTTGCTCGAGTTTTTAGAACACAGTTCCAGAATACAAATTATAATAATTTATTTTGATAATGCTGGTTTAAATCAAAGTTAGTTTGACATAAATTGTATGCCTCCAATTAAGCTAAATCATTAGTTATGAGAATAAAACTCTCAAATCGAAATTTGGTATGAGATATACTATTTAATATACAATAGCATTTGTACATATCTAGCCAACAAGTTATGATAAATTCTCTCTATCACAATTGGTTCAAGATTAGGAACCAAATAATTTCTGTATAGAAATATGAATGTGTGCTATGATATAATTATCCCACCATAATTCACAAAGATATATCCCTAAAGAAAGTTGGGGATGTGTGTTGGTGATCCAACCATTAGGAGGAGAAAAATGAGTAGGTGAAAAAAAAAGTAATGCATGGAATTAATAATTATGAGTACTTCTAGATCCTCATACAAGAAAATATGATCTTGAAGTTCAAGTGATAATTCATTTGAAACTAATTTCCAAGCGCATTTGCTGACCAAAAGTTAAATGTAATATTTCAGATGCTAATGCTCCAAACAGAATAACGTCCATGATGGAAAGAGTATATGGCACGCCGTTAAAGCGTAATATACTATTCGTTTCCAAAGATAAAACTCCTTAAAGAAGGAGAGGACAAAATGTTCAAGATGGTCATAATAAGGAGGCAAGGGCTTTATAAGAGGACCATGATATAACATTTTATAAGACGTCACGGGAGAGGCTCAGGTAAGTGCTGTAACAACCCGACCAATTATTTTGAGATATAGCATGTCGTTTAGCAGTTTAAGGCCATAACCAACTTCCCTTCAAGAATTATGACTTGTACACATGGTCGAAATTGAATTTCAGTAAGTTCAGAGTTGATTTATAAAGAGAATTCTCATTTCGAAAGCTTTAAGTTCAAAGAATTAACTAGGATTGGTTTTTTGAGTAAATGGCCTTGGAATCAGGATTTGAGGGTTTTAGCAGGTCCATATGATGATTTCAGACTTGGCGTAAGCGTGGATCGGGTTTTGGATGACTCGGAAGCATTTTGATGCATATTATGGAAGTTAGCATTTTGGAAGGAATTTCATAAGTTTGGGTTGAAGTGCATTTCAATGTTATTGATCTCCGTTTGGGCTTCCAAGCCTGTGAGTACTTGTGACAACCCGGCCAGTCATCTCATGAGTTAAAGCTCTATTTCTCCAATTTCTGTTTCTTTGTGCTTTTCTACCTGTGTTTTGTGGCATCGGGTTGGTCAATTTAAGTCCGGAATGATTTTTGTGAAGCTTGAGACACTTAGTCTCCGTTAAGGAAGTTTAAGTTGAAAACTCAACCGGATGTTGACTTATGTGTTAGAGGGCTCGGATGTGAGTTTCGATGGTTCGCTTAGCTTCGGGGGGTAATTTATTACTTAGGAGTGTGATCGAAATGGGTTTAGGAGGTCCGGAATATATTTAGATTTGAATTGGCGAAGTTGATATTTTGGCAATTTTTGGTATAGCTGAGATTTTGATATAGGGGTCGGAATAGAATTCTGAGAATTGCAGTAGTTACGTTGGATCATGTGTGATGTTTGTGCAAAATTTCAGGTTATTCATACGTGGTTTGGTAGGGTTTTTTATCAAAAGTGGATTTCAAAAGATTTTGAAACTTAGGCATGAATTCGATGTGTTTTGGTTGAGTTGAAGTTATTTGAAGTGTTTTGATAATTCGAACAACTTTGAATAAGGTATTGTGTCATGTTGGTGCTTTTGCTTGAGGTCCCAAGGGCCTCGGGGTGATATCGGATGGTTGGCGAGGAAATTGGATGTTTATGGAAGCTAGAGATTTCCAGCTTCTGGTATTTCTGCACCTGCGGATTGGGGACCGCTGGTGTGAGGGAGGAAGCGGCGGGTGCAAAATGGGGCTGGCGAGCAGTTACCGTAGAAGCGGATAAGATTGCTGCATTTGCGAAGCTGCAGATGCGGAAGTCCTATTGTAGATGCGATTTTGGGTTTTATGTGAATGACCGCAGAAGCGGTGGTTTGGCTGCATATGCAATACGCAGAAACGGGCATGGTACTGCAGATGTGGAAAGGCCTGAGCAGAACATATAAGATATTTCATTTCACGAATTTGGATTATTTCACCATTTTTTACTTCGGCATTGGAGCTTTTTAGGCGATTTGAGAGAGAATTCAAGAGAACTTCGTTGTGGTAAGGATTTTGGACCTAAAACACATTTATATGATAGTATTTCATGGATTAAGGTTGTAGTTTTAGGGATTAAAGGGACAAAAAGGGAGGACTAGGGCTTGAGTTTAAGAGGCCCTTAAATGAGGTTTTGAGGGATCATTTGGACTCCGATTTTAGTATTCTTGATATGTATGAGCTCGTGGGGAGATAAGAAATCAATTGGTGTAATCCCGGGGAGTCGGGTTTTTTGTAATTTTGGGATTCTTGACCTTTATTAATTTTTTCCTCTCGGGTTTTTTTCCCTTAGCATATTTTGATGTCCTCATTCTAATTTTGGATAGATTCGACATTCGTGGAGGCCGATTCGAGGGGCAAAGGCATCGCGAGCTAGAGATTTAGCCGGTTCGAGGTGAGTAATGATTGTAAATAATGTTCTAAGGGTTTGAATCCCTGTATTTGCACATCGTAGTGTTATGTTGAGGTGAGGCACACGCTTGATGACGAGCGTGGGGTTGACACTATTAGGGATTGTGACTAGGTCCATTCCGATTAATGATTACCATGTATTTGATTGAAAACTATTAGCTATCATCATTATATGGGTTGTATGCCATATTTGGGCCTAGTGCCAACTATTTGAACCCTTCGGGGCTTTTCATTGATATTTTCCTCAGTGTTTTTACTTATTACTTAAACTCGGTCATCTTATTTTCCACTGTCTTCACAGTCGGCCATGTTTACTCAGTTTCAAGACTTAAAATATATTTTAATTGATGTTTGAGCTGAGAAATAATATGATACTATTGCCCGAGGGGATTGTCATTAATTTTGACTGAGTAAGGCCGATGGCCTAGGTTGTGAGGAAACACTAATACTGATTTATGACAGGGGGCTTGAAATATGTACTCCATGAGGTGGCTTGACTGATATGAGGCCAAGGGCCTAGTTTTGATACCACGAGATGGCTTGTTATTCCACTTAGGTCGTAAGGGATCCCTCCAAGAGTCAACACAACCCCAGTGAGCGCGGGCGCCCATTGTGATGTGAGATTGAGCCCGAGAGGCTGTTATTGTTCTAAGATGTCTCCCGAGTTGCGTATGTGGTGATACTATCTCCGAGAGGAAAACTTTTATTTGTTTACGTTACCTTAATTACCTGTCCATGTACATGTTTTACTTGTTGAAAGAGGATTTTACTCGACATTTCACTAGTTTATTGTTTTTAAATGGTTTTACTACTTCTTTATAGAATGCCTTGTGCTTTACGTATTTTCTTGCTTTCAGTAATTATTTATATTTGTTACTCACTGAGTTGGAGTACTCACTTTACTACCTGCACCCCGTGTGTAGATTCAGGAGTAGCTGCTTTTGCTCTTGAGTGCTGATTCATCTAGCTTCAGGTGGGCTTTTTGATATTTTGAGGTGGATGTCGACGTCCGCAGCCCCGTGTATCTACCCCTTTATAGTTTCTATTTCTTTTTCAACATTGTACTAGTTATGGATTTATCATACTTTTATCATGACTTATAGATGCTCATGACTAGTAACACCCCGGTTAGGGCTATGTACATCTGTTTTTCCATATATTTATGTTATTATCGTTTATTTTCAAATTTTTATTCTTATCATGTTTAGACTGTTCTTAAATGCTTATCTATTAATAATTGAAAAATGGAAAGTGAGAACTGGCCATGTCTTCATGAGAGGAGCCATCATGATTGGGTTCGGGTTTAGGGTCGTAACAGTAGCTCTATATGGTGATTATGGTGGTGGAAGAGCGAAGTGAATTTAGAGGTCCATGTATCATATTGGGTTCATTTAGATAAAGATGGAAATTTGAATGTTTTTGTGAAGTTTGACCAGAAATGGACTTTTTGATATCGGGGTCGGGATCTGATTCTGAAATTTGGAGTAGGTCGGTAATGTCGAATATGACTGATGTACAAAATTTGAAGTCAATTGGACATGGTTCAATAGGTTTAAACATCGAAAGTAGAAGTTTAAAATTCAAAAGGTCATAAAACTTAGATTGGAGGTCGATTCATGATTTTAGGGTTGTTTGATATGATCTGAGGCCTCGAGCAAGTTCGTAATAGATATTGGGACTGGTTGGGGTTTCGGGGGCCTCGAATGGATTCTAAGTGCTTAATGGATTGAATTGGGACCTAAAGAATGCGATGAATGGGTCTGGTTGCTAGTGTATCCGCTTCTGCGGAGGGTTCATCGCAAAACCGGCCTCGCAGAAGCGAGGAAGGGAACCGCAGAAGCAGTTAGAAAAAAAGGAGTCAAAGGCCGCATGTGCGAAGGAATTTTTGCACCTGTGTGGTCACAGACGCGGACGGTGCGGCATAGAAGCGGGCTAGGCAAGCTGGAAGAGGACCGCAGAAGCAGTATTGGAACCACACCAGTGGAACCACAGAAGCGATCAAGTGACCGCATCTGGGGAAATGGCTGGAGGCACTGAGTGTTTTAAAAATCAGAATTTGGCCATGTTTTCTCATTTTTCTCTTGGCTTGGGCGATTCTTGGAGGGTTACAAGAGGGGGTTTTCATCATCAACAATAAGGTAAGCTATCCCCACCTATCTTGAGTTAAATACATTAATTACGTTTGGATTTGAGAATGAGATGGGTAGAAACTTGGGGTTTGAGGGAAAACCTAGAAAATTGATATTCTTGGAATTTGACCACAATATTTTGGTTTGAAATGGAAGATAAATTATGTAATTGAGTTCATGAGGTTGTGGGTAAACTTATTCTTCAAAAAATTCAGAATCCGGGCACGTGGGCCTGAGGACGTATTTGTCAAATTTTTTATCAGGGTTAGGAATTATTATAAATTGGATCATTTGGGGTACTTGAGCATATATTAATAGTTTTTTATTATTATTGTCTAGATTTGGAGATTTGTACATCGATTTGAGTCAATATAGAATGTAGATTATGGATCTTCGAAGCAAGGTGAGTCACCTTTCTAATCTTGTAAGAGGGAATTGGCCTCATAGGTGAAATAATTGGATATGTGCACCTATTTGTAGGGGCTACATGCGCACGAGGTGACAAGAGTTTGTGCGTAGCTATTAATATGTGTATGTACGGGTAGTCTCGGACCTAAAAGAGTGCTATGCATGGAATATATGTAATCTTATTGACACTTGAATTGCTTAAACCCTATCAATTTAGGAAATGAATTTCTAATAGGATTAACTTCATATTCTTATATAGTTAAAAGAGAACTGGCTTTTATTTGGATAAATGTTCTCCGATAAATACCTAATTGGTTGTTCGAGCATGTATTCCTATGTGTACCTGTGTCGTATATATTATTCGCGAGCAGGGTGATTCTTTATTTAAATTTGACAGTGTCGCATATATGATTCGCGAGCGGGGTAACAGATGCATCTATGGTTCGTGGCGCTAGACCCTCGACTATGCATATTTTACATTTATGTTGGATCGGGTTGTACGACCTCTGCATGATTTGGGAATGCTAGCATTGCCTGGCTTGAGAGTTATTGATATAGACAATTGCTCTCCACAACTTGAGATAATTGTTAATTAATGGATAATAAATCCGGAGTTTTTTTAATCAAAAAAATAACTTTTACTTGTTTCATGACTTATTTGAGTTCATTGTTGTTCTTAATAAATTTGTGGTTCCTCGCATTAATAATGTTACTATTGGACTACTAGCAAGTGTCGAAGTCGATCTCTCGTCTCTATTTCTTTGAGATTAGACGGGATACTCATTGGGTACACGTTGTTTTCGTTCTCCAACTACACTTTATGTGCATTTTTGTTGCACAAGCACATGCATCTCTACTAGCCTAGTGAGCATAGCAGCATGGTTGATAACTAGACTTAGGTGAGCTGCGTTTTTTGAGATGACCCGTGGCAGCAAAGTCTTTTTCAGATTACTGTATTTATTATTTTGTCTAGTATTGTATTCCCGATGGTCGTTGTATTACATAAATTCTTAGAAATTGCTCAAGCACTTGTGACACCGGGTTCTGGGATGATTATGGGGTATTTTGTATTGCCTTCTTGACATATATATATATATATATATATATATATATATATATATATATATATATATATATATATATATATATATATATATATATATATATATATATATATATATATATGTCAAGAAGGCAATATAAAATACCTTGGTTAGAAAATAACCATAGTCATTGAACCAGAGACCCCAACTACTAAACCAATTACCTAAGGCTGGAAATAGACTCTCACTAATATCCTAGGGTTCACTTAAAATGGACTGAGGACCTTAGCAACACAAATAGATCTGAAGCTAACAAATAAAAAAATCAACAATCATTGATTGAGAACTAACAAAGGTTGAATCAGCAAAAGCATGAAATCCTCAGCACGCAAGTCAAACCAGAAAAACTAGAGCTAGTCATAACATGAATCAATTAAAGCCCTGAGTTTCTAAATTAACTAACATGAAGAAGAATTAATCTAATACAGGGAAACCTTGGCGATTTAGAACTAGAAATCTCAGAACCTAAACTAAGCCCGGAATCAAGAATTAAGTGGTCAAACTATGCTATCTATTAATGGAACTCACAATCAACTAAATGAACAAATAAAAGGAAAACAAAAGAAAGACAAACTTGAACACTAAACCTACTAAATTGGTATTCAAGATAGCAAACAACTCAATTGACTCATGAAAGCAGAAGAAGTCATTTGAAAGAATTGACATAAAGCAGAATCATCAAACAAAAATAAGAAAAATAAAATCAAATAAGAAGTGAAACTTACTGATTGTGGTCTTCGACTGGATTGACTTCGAACATTATTTTCAATTGTTGTTATATGTTTATTTTTTCCGACAAAGATATACAACATTAATTTATAATCAAGTTCATACCCTTGAAGCTCCCAAAACAGGTTGGACCTTCGAACCCTAGATCTGAAATTCAAGGGGGTTTTATTGAGATTTGAAGAGTTTAGGCATAGGATTTGGTAAAAGGGGATTGAGGGGGTTGTGGGGTGTGAAATTGAGGTCGTTTGGTGGTGGCACCGCCGTAGGCGGCAGAGGCGACGTCCATATTTTTGAAGATTCAAGAAGTTCGGCCATCATTTTAGAGATGATGGGCTCGGATTCGGGTAGAGGAGGTCAATGGGGATCAACGGTGTTAATTTAGGACGGTTTGGAAAACCACCTCCACCAGAGGCAATTTCTGGCTGGCGGCGAGGAGTGGAGGGGCGGAGGTACGAGGAGGAAGAACTTGGTCTCCATGGTTTGTGGCAATTCAGACAGTTTTATTTTAATGTTGAGATCAAGTCTGGGCTGTTAGATGATATCAGATGAATGGCTGAGATCATGTGCCCTAAAACGACGTCATTTTGGGGCTTCCCTGATGGGAGACCTGGTTGAAGGCCCGTTTGGGTTGATTGGGATGGGTTCAGGGATCTGGGCTTTGAGTATTTTGCCCAAATCGTGGATCTCTTACTAAGGAAACCCATTTTAGTCTTCTTCTCTTTTTATATATTTTTGTATATTTTCATATTTTAAAGATAAACCTAGAAATAAACCAAAATAGATTTAACTTCCCACAAAAATAAACTAAGTAATCATCTTAAATAACCTACATTCTAAATTTAAAATAAAATGAAAACAAATGTACGAATGACCATGTTTTGGTAATATTAATAAATAAATAAAATAAAAATTCAAATCCTATGCAAGCATGCTTTTCATATATTTTATTAATTATGAAAATTACAAAGTGCAACATGCAACTAAACACGAAATTATGCAATTAATTCCTAAGATTCAAACAAACCCAAACTTACGCAAATAAATCCTAAAAATTCAAATAATAAAAGAAGGATTCAAGTAAACACGAAGTCACACAAGTAATTCACATAATCCACAAAATCACAAAATTAATTCCTAAAAATTTAGATAATAAAAGAAAAATCTTAACTTAGTGAATCTTATAGGAACATGTCAAGCGAGGCAAAAATCACGTGCTCACAGCTACACCTCTTTGCTTGGAGAAACGAAGGGTTTCCGGGCAAAGAGAAATGAGCAACTGAGGGATTGTTTCATGCTTTGCATTCCATGATAATAGTTTTGAAAACTTTTTAACCAAACCCTGCTTCGAAGGTTGCCTACATATCCTCGGCTAAAAAGGAATCAGGTCAGTGTAGTTCTGGATTGTTTGGTAGCTAGGACTACCACAAGCTGTGATTGCACTGTTGATGTTGCTGTTACTGCCTTCTGACCCCCTTATTACAGCTTATGAAAAAAATAAAAAGAAAATTAGACTAACCTATAAGCTCCGGATTACAAAGGAAAGCCTATCTACATCTTCAATCTTGATCCTTGTTACTTTCTTGCCATGTATTTCTTCCTACGACCTCCTTGTGGCCTCGCTGACTGCTTGCCTTTTCTTCCTTCATGTCCGATGCCAAATTGTGGGACTTGACATGTATTCCGTTGAATGCATTCCCTCGTTCTACAGGTGGGCGCCTGACTACTGGAACTTGAGATTTGAAAGATATGTCATTGTTCTACAGGTGGGCGCATGATCGCCAAGACTTAACTTCTGAAGAATATTCCCTTGTTCTCCAGGTTCATGCCTGATTGCTAAAGCCTAAAATTTTGAAAAGTATTCCCTTGTTCTAGAGGGGAGCACCTGCAAAACTTTGAAATTTAATATTCCCTTGCTCAACATGTGGGCGCTTGATTGCTAAAATTTGAATTTTTGAACAATATTCCCTTGTTTTTCATGTGGGCGCCTGATAACCAAAATTTAAATTAGAAAAAACATTCCCTTGTTCTACAAGTGGACGCCTGATTACTAAAACTGGAAATTTTGAAAAATATTCCCTTGTTCTACAAGTGGGCGCCTGATTGCAAAAACTTAAAATTTAGAAAAATATTCCCTTGTTATACAGGTGGGCGCCTGATTACCAAAAATTTTAATTTGAAAAATATTCTCTAGTTCTACAGGTGGGCGCCCGATTACTAACACTTGAAACTTTGAAAAATATTCCCTTATTTTACAGGTGGGCGCCTGATTGCAAAAATTTAAAATTTTAAAAATGTGCCCTTGTTCTACAGGTGGGCGCCTAATTACCACAACTTGAATTTTGAAAAATATTCCCTTATTCTACAGGTGGACGCCTGATTACCAAGACTTGAGTTTTGAAAAATATTCCCCTGTTCTGCAGGTGGGTTCCTGATTACTAAAACTTGAAGTTTTGAAAACTATTTCCTTGTTCCACAGGTGGGCGCTTGATTACTAAAACTTGATATTTTAAAAAATATTCCCTTGTTCTACAGGTGGGTGCCTGATCACCAGAATTTAAATTTCGAAAAATATTCCCTTGTTCTACAGGTGGACGCCTGATTACTAAAACATGAAATTTTTGAAAAATGTTCTCTTGTTCTGCAGGTGGACGCCTGATTACTAAAACAAAAAAATTTTGAAAAATACTCCCTTATTCTACAGGCGGGCGCCTGATTATCAAGACTCGTATTTTGAAGAGTATTCCCTTCTTCTCCAAGTGGACGGCTGATTACCAAAACATAAAATTTTGAAAACATATGTCCTTGTTCTACAGGTGGGCACCTGATTACCAAGACTTGAATTTTGAAAATTCTTCGCTGAGACTGCTGCCTGTGTACCTTATCACAACAAAACAAACAAAACACAAAATTTTTCCTGCCCAGGCTTGGTGCTGGGCAGATCCGTGAGTGTTAATAAAATCTCCTTATCAAATACGTATAAACTTGAGCTAAGTCCCTTTATCCAGGAGGGTCCTGACATTTTTTAGCGGATGACAACTTTAAGACTATGTTATGTTTCTCAAAATGTATTATTTTCGACTATGCCTTCTTACGAGTTGTATCTGGTGGGGATCTACTGGTGACTGGTGATTACAACTACTTCCCTTTATCCATGCGGGTCCTGACAACTCTTAATTAATAGACAAGAATGTGCCAGCTGGGGGCTAGTAATTTGGGCTACATCCCATTATTCAAAAGGGTCCTGAAAACTCTTGTTGACTCTTGCTGGGGAAGTATCTAAGCTAGGTCCCATTTTTTCAGGAGGGTCCTGATGACTCTTTTTGACTCTTTTTGGGAAATATCTAATTTAAGTCCCATTTTTTAGGAGGGTCCTAACGACTCTTATTGACTCTGGTTGGGGAAGTATTTGGGTTTGACCATGCCCCCAGACTGTTTGTGTTCTAAGCTAAGTCCCATTTTCCAGGAGGGTCCAAAGGGTTCCAACTTAAGTGTTCAACCTAACTTCTAGTTGTTTCTGCTAGTGATTATTGCCTAAGTGGATTTTTGTGACTCATACTGGGGAAGGTGTTGGTTCTCTCCCATGTTACCCGTACCTGTATGAGTTCCAGAATACGTTCCATCTCGACTTCCATGCTTCTTTTAACTCCCAATTGTTCCTACTTGGGTTTGCTAGTTAAAGTATTTCCCCTTATGCTCTTTGTTGGGGATGGTGTTTATGATAGACTATGTCCCTTTTGAGTTTTAACTAAGCCCCACTTTCAGGTGGGCTCGGAGATTTCGACTATACCTGCCGTGTGCCTGCCTTCTCATATGGACGGCCTCCCTTAGGATTTTCTGGAATTTTCTTCCCCTTTGTCAATTAAAGAAAACTTGTCAGTTTGAGAAATGGTGATTGGCTCGCGGCATTCTTTTTGAAGGCGGCCTCCCCATTGTCATGTTCCGTATTGTTCCAATGTCCCTACTGGTGATGAGTCGCTTGAACTGCTCAGCTGACCCCTCGAACCTTTACGTCTTTACTTTGCTTCCCCTGCTTGTGTTACATTTCTAACCCTTGGCCGAAATTCTTTTATGTCCTTCCCCAACGAGTAGTGTATTATTTTTTGACCAACCCTCTGATTCTTGTGGATTCACTTTGTTCTTTATCTTGTGTTACATTTTCGCTCTTTTTCCAATATCCTTGCACCCTTTTTTGAAATCACCCAATCTGTCCCTGATGTTTGGTTCATCTTCGCCTTTTGTGCCTTTATTTTGCTCCCCACTTTGTGTTGCACTTCCGACCTTTTTCCAGAATTCTTTGTGCGTCTTTTCGACGATTGATGAGTTGATATATCACGCTGGGTCCACTCTCATGGCCCTTTTCGCCTTTGTATTACACTTTCTGCCTCTTTTGCTAGAAGCCTCGTACCTCTCTTGGATGATTGTTGAATCAGGATGTTGTGCTTGACTGATCCTCTAACCCTCGTGTCTTTGCTTTGTTTCTCATCTTGGTGTTATGTTTTTGTGCCTTTGCAGAAATCCTTACACCCTTCCCTGAAATTACCCGGTCTGTTTGGGACGTTTGACTGACTCTTGATCATTACTCACTCACTTTGCTCCCCACCTTGCGTTGCACTCTCGGTCCTTCACCAGAATTCTTATGTCTATCCCGACGACTGATGTATAATGCTTAGTCAAACCTTGCAACCTCGCGACCTTTCCCGTCTTCGTGTTGTGCCAACTTTACATCACATCTGAGATAGCATGATCGGTGTATGATGCTCGGTTGGCCCTAGAATCTTTGTAGTTTTACTTTGCACACCCTTTTCTGTGTGATATTCCTTCACTTTGTCGATTCTTGTCTCTTCCATCACTTGCAGCTTTTTATGAATCCTTCCTTTTTTTGTTCCGCAATTGTTATCTTTGTTATGCCTTTGGGCGTCATGCGCTTTGTCCCTTTGGGAGATGATAATCGTCTTTGAAATTCCTTTTATTTGCTTAAATAAAAGATTTTAGACTCGAAAGAAAAATGAAATGCAAAGAATCTGAATGGTACTTAGGGTGAGGAATTCCAAACCTGCTCACTATTGAAAAGACAAGAAAGAAGGCTTATCTGAAGAGGAATTGCTGGCTTTCACGATCATGACATGCACTTTGGCCTAGTCGACCCAATCCGTTTTGATGACCGACCTTCTGTTTCCGTGCTTTTTGTTGTTGTGACCCTTCTAACCCAATTCTTTCAACCAAGCCCTAGCTTGGCTTGCCCTACAGTGTTCATCCACCAATAGCCTCTTTCAGAGGTTTGCTTTGGCCTTACCTTTGCCTCACGGTGCCTGTGAAAGTTTTTACCGATAAGACTCTATCATTTTATTTATCTCAAACTCTCGTCGCCTTTTGGTGCCGTGAGGGTTTTCAACAATAAGACTCTCTCATTTTATATATCTCTCGTCGGGCTCGGAGCGCTGTCCTTGACATGAATCACTTCTGCTTGCTCAACTTGGCATCTTTTGAAGACTGATTAGAAGGTCTTTCCTTGGACCGTAACGTGGGCTTTTGGATAGGGTCAGAAAGGAAGGATATCAAAGGGTCAAGAGCAATTTAAATGGGTTCAGAATTACAACTTTCGAAATCACGTTTTACAAACCACCACTTCTGCCCCAGTTTCCTGCTTGGGGACTTCTGAATTTTTGTTTTGATAAGTCCAAACCGTAAGGCATCCTACGTATCCTTTTAAAAGGAATCAAGTCAAACATAGTTCATGCCAATTCCATGTTTTTGTTGCTACTTTTTTTCTCCTCTTTTTGTTTTTCTTTTCTCCCTTTTCTTTTCTTTGTTTTTTTTTCTTTCTTCCTTTTCTTTTTCTCTTTTCTCTTTTTCTTTTATTTTCTTGTTTTTTCCCCTTTTTCTTTTTCTTTTCTTTTCCTTTTCATTCTTTTTCATTTTTTTCCTTTCTTTCAGTTTTTTTCACTTTCATTTTTTCTTTCCTTTCCTTTTATTGCCTTCTCGCCCCTTCCCAAACTTGCGCTTCCGATATTTTTTACTGATTACTGATTCTGAAAGTGGGGTATGAAAAAAAATAACTAATGTTCAAAGAGGTTAGCAAAGGATAGAGTGTTTAGATAGCAAAACAAAATGCCTTCATCATTCCAATTTGAAAAATATGCCAAGTACAAACAAGTTTGAGCATAGACAATGATCTAAAAGAAAATCATGCATAATATCTTTTGACAGCGTCTGAATTGATAGTCATTTCCACACATTTTCCTCCACATCCTTCAGATACAGTCTCCATTGGACAGCACTCTTGATACAATGCATGGTCCTTTCCAGTTTGGAGAAAACTTGTCTTTTGCCTCGGCCTGGTGGGGGTGGATGCGCTTTAATACCAGTTGACCTACTTCGAACTTGCTGGGGCGCACTTTCTTATTATATGCCCTGGCCATTCTCTGTTGATACAACCGGCCGTGACAAACCGCCACCAATCTTTTCTCATCAATCAGACTCAATTGTTCCAAACGAGATTTGACCCATTCTTCGTCGTTGATTCCTGCTTCGGCCACGATTCGAATAGAGGGGACTTCAATTTCAGCCGGGATTACTGCCTCTGTTCTATATAATAACAAATACAAAGTGTCCCCCACTGAAGTACGGATAGTGGTGCGATAACCTAACAATGCAAAAGACAGCTTCTCATGCCACTGCCTGGACCCTTCCACCATTTTACGAAGTATCTTCTTTATGTTATTATTGGACGCCTCAACCGCTCTGTTCGCCTTGGGGAGTTACGGGGTAGAATTCTGATGTGTAATCTTGAACCACTGACATACCTCTCTCATTAAGTGACTGTTGAGATTTGCCCCATTGTCAGTGAGCAGAGTCTTGGGGATTCTGAACCGACAAATGATATTTGTGTGCACAAAGTTGACCACGGCCTTCTTGGTCACTACCTTGAAGGTTTTGGCTTCAACCCATCTGGTGAAATAATCAATAGCAACAAGGATTAATCTGTGTCCGTTAGAAAACATTGGCTCAATAGGCCCGATGACATCCATGCCCCAAGCAATGAAAGGCCATGGTGCCAACATCGTATGCAATTCCAATGGAGGAGAGTGAATTAAGTCTCCATGCACCTGACATTGGTGGCATTTACGCACAAAAATGATGCAGTTCCACTCCATGGTGAGCCAATAATATCATGCCCCGTGAACCTTTTTTGCCAAAACATATCTGCTCATGTGCAGCCCGTGGATGCTAGCATGCACCTCATTCATGATGGTCGTCGCCCGCTTAGCATTTACGCATCTTAGCAAACCGAGATCTGGCATTCTTTTGTATAGTATTCTTTCACTGAAGAAAAACCCACTCGATAAACGACGGATTGTTTTCTTCTGGTCACTCGTGGCTTGCACCGAGTACACACCTCTTCTGATATATTCCTTGATATTGTGGAACCAACTCTCCCCGTCAATCTCTTCTTCCACCATATCTCAATAAGCAGGCTGGTCATGGACCCGGATATGTATCGGGTCAATGTAAGCTTTGTCCGGATGATATAACATTGACGCGAAAGTAGCCAGGGCATCAGCGTCCTAATTGTGAATTCTAGGGATGTGCCTAAACTCTATTGACCAGAATCATTGACAAAGATCATGCAAGAATTGCCAGTACAGTATGAGTTTTAAATCTCTTGTTTCCCACTCCTCTTGAATCTGGTGTACCAGAAGGTCCGAGTCTCCCAAGACCAAGACTTCCTGGACACCCATGTCTGCTGCTAATCTCAAACCCAAAATGCATGCCTCATATTCTCCATGTTGTTGGTGCAATAGAAGCGGAGTTGAGCTGTGACTGGGTAATGATGCCCTTCTTCAGAAATGATCATCGCTCCTATTCCAACGCCTTTCGTGTTGGCAGCCCCATCGAAGAACAATTTCCATCTTAACTTCTCATTGCGTTCCATTTCATTGATATGCATCACTTCCTCGTCGGGGAATTATGTGTTCAAGGACTCATATTCTTCATCTATAGGATTCTCCGATAAATGGTCCGCCAATGCTTGTGCCTTCATAGAAGTCCTAGTCACATAGATAATGTCACACTCAGTGAGCAATATTTGCCATTTTGCGAGCCTCCCTGTGGGCATGGGCTTCTAGAAAATGTATTTCTATTGGCCCCGTCGCAAGATGAGATAAGTGGTATGAGATGACAAGTAATGCTTTAACTTTTGGGCTACCCATGTCAAGACGCAGCATGTTCTTTCAAGATGAGTATACTTAGCCTCGTGAGCTGTAATTTTCTTGCTGAGGTAATATATGGCATGCTATTTTCTTCCGTAACATCGTGCTCACCCAACATGCACCCAAATAAGTGGTCCAAGACTGTCAAATTTAAGATCAAAGGCCTTCCCGGTTCCGGCGTGACCAATACTGGTGGGTTCAACAAATATTTCTTTATCTCGTCAATAGCCTCTTGACACTCCCCTGTCTACTTTACCGCAACATCCTTTTTCAAAAACTTAAAGATGGGCTCGCAGATGGTTGTGAGCTAAGCAATGAACCGACTGATGTAATTCAATCTTTCCAGTAGACTCATTACTTTTGTTTATTCCTCGGTGGTGGTAGCTCGTGTATGGCTTTTATTTTTTATAGGTCTAGTTTGATGCCTCAGCTGCTGACTATGAACCCTAAAAATTTTCCCGAGGGGACCCTAAATGCACATTTTGTCGGGTTGAGTTTGAGGTCATACCTGCAGAGCCTTTGGAAGAATTTCCTTAGGTCTTTGACATGATCGGATTGCTTTCTGGACTTGATTATCACATAATCCACATAGACCTCAATTTCCTTATGTATCATATCGTAAAAAATTGTTGTCATGGCCCTCATGTATGTTGACCCAACGTTTTTCAAACCAAAAGGCATGACGATATAACACTATGTCCCCCATGGTGTGATGAATGTTGTTTTCTCCGCATGTTCTTCATCCATTAAAATTTGGTGGTATCCTGCGTAACAATCCACGATGACCTGATTTATATGCTTCGCACGATTGCAAATCAATATGTGGATGTTTGGAAGGGGAAAGTTGTCTTTTGGACTTGCTTTGTTGAGGTCGCGGTAATCAACACACACCATGGTTTTACCGTCCTCCTTTTGCACAGGCACAACATTATCTAACCAAGTGGGGTATCGTGTGGCTCGGATGACTTTTGCCTCAAACTGCTTGGTCACTTCCTCTTTGATTTTTACGCTCACATCAGTGTTGAACTTTCTCAACTTTTGTTTTATAGGCGGGCATGCTGGATTAATGGGTAACTTGTGGACCACTAAGTCAGTGTTCAATTCGGGCATGTCATCGTAAGACCATGCAAAGACATCTTTGAACTCAATCAACACTTCAATTATTTCTTCCCTAAGTTGTGGCTCTAGATGGACACTTATTTTTTTTTCTCTAACATTGTCCGGATTTCCTAAATTGACTGCCTTTGAATCATTTAGATTTGGTTTGGGTTTCTCCTCGAATTGGGTCAACTCTTTACTAATCTCGTCCCATGCCCCCTCCTGATCATACCCTGGTTCATCCTTGTGTTCTATTTCCTTAATTATTATTTCTGAACTAGACTTGTTTTGAAGACTAGGTCGAGGAGTCCTTATGCATGTCTGATCACTAGAACCGGCATAAAAATAATTGTACAAAAGAGAAAAGAAAGAAAAGTAAAGAGAATTGGAAACTATTAGCGTTGCTGAAAGGGAAATTGCATTTCATTCGAATCACAGATAACAGAGTTTACACATCCGAATGGATGGAAATAACGACTGAATTGACAACTCTAATGCTAATTCAAACTTGACTGAAAGGAAAATCAAAGCCGACTACCACGACTCCCTCCGAATAGGAAAAGAGTGGCTTCCCAGTTATAGATTTTTGCACATGCTCCCACAAACTGCACATCTACCCTGCTTGATCCTTTTCCTACCTCGGCCATATTCACCTCTTTGAACAGTCTTTCCAGTCCTTTATCAAGATCTCCGTCCGCGTAGATCAGCGAGTCAAAAATCTTTGGTGTGAGGCCATTGCTAGCACTGGATTTGAAAAATGATTTGGCCAACCTTGGGATGGGTTTTGGGAGAACCCAAGCCTTCATTCTCAGCTTCCTAGCTCGACTTATGTCTACGGCAATGGGCTTGAACCCTAGGCCAGAAGTGTTAAGACTTTTGGGAAGGGACATTGGTTACACAACGCCTTGTAGAGAAACCCCCAACCCTTTCCCGGGCATAAAATCATTTTTAAACATTTTTGAAGCTACCATGACAGATGTGGTTGCTATATTTGGGGTCGCGACAACCTCACTTTCTGGGATTTTTTGTACTGACACCATATCAAACACATGGTAGACCCACGGCCCTTTGTTGTTCTCAGATTCAGTTAAAGGTACGATCGTGTCACCTGAAGTATACTAAATGTCTTCACCGTGTACCACAATCTCTTGCCTATCCCATTCAAATTTAAACATTTGATGCAGGGTAGATGGCACTTCTTTGGCTACATGAATCCAGGGCCTACCCAATAACAGATTATAAGAGACTGCTACATCCAGCACTTGGAATTCCATAGTGAACTCAACGGGCCATATAGTTACTTCCAGCACTATATCCCCTATAGTGTCTTTACCTCCACCATCGAAGCCTCGAACACAGATGTTATTCTTGCGAACCCTTTCATTTTCCACTTTCAGCTTGGTCAATGTGGATAACGGACAAATGTTTGCACTGGACCCGTTGTCTACTAAAACTCGGGTAAACACAGCATCCTCACAATTCACGGTCATATGAAGTGCCCGATTGTGCTCAGTGCCCTCCATGCGTAATTCTTCATTAGAGAATGTGACCCGGTTTACCTCGAATATCTTGTTTACGATCTTTTCCAAATGGTTCATTGTTATCTTTTCTGGGACATGGGCTTCATTTAAAATCTTCATCAATGCCCGGCGATGTTCATCGGAGTGGATTAGTAAGGATACCAAAGAAATCTGAGCCAATGTCTTCCTCAATTGCTCTATGATGGAGTAGTCCTGCATTTTCATTTTCTTTAAGAATTCTTCCACCTCTTCCTCTAACACAACTTTCTTCACTGGCTCTGGGTTATCTTTAGAGATTCTACCCTTTCTTAATTCTTCTGGGGCGAAGTACCTTCCTAACCGAGTTAAACCCCGTTCCTTGCACACTTCCTCTCTAACTTCCTTCCCCTTGTACATCAATATTGCTTGCTCATATCTCCAAGGAACGGCCTTGTTATTGATTATTGATGGCTGGATCACTGGTTTTACAATAACTGGCTCTATGCGAACACCTTCTACAACTATGATAGGTTCTCTAGCTGCCCCAGGTACTGTTACTTTGGCATGTTCTTTCTTTGGCGCAACCGCGCTTGTTGAGCTCCCCAAAACTATCATAGGTTTGCTGCCTTTTCCTTTTACCTCAGTTACTAGCTTCTTACTGCTTGCAACCTCAGTCGGCTTATACTTACTAGCTTTGATCATCATTATCATTTGTGAAGGCCTTATGGACTCTCCCCTTCTTTCCACAATTTCACTTATGTTAGTTTCCTGGCGGGCCGGTAGCGGTTTTTGTTAATATTAAGAACCTCTGGGGTATGCACCTCAATCCTGTGGGAGTCAATAAGTTCCTGGATACCATTCCTTAAATGCCAACACTTTTTGGTGTCATGCCCAGGTGCACTGGAAAACTATTTACAGCTGAATAAATAATCTAAATTCTTAGGGAGAGGATTTTGCAGTTTCGCTTCAATTGGTCTCAACATATCCAGTTGTCGCAGCCTGTGGAATAAGCTAGTGTAGGATTCTCCTAGCGAAGTGAATGTCTGCTTCTTTTGTACCCTCTCATTTATCAATACTGGATTGGCTCGAAATGCGGGCCTTAGGGGCTATTGGTAAGCTCTTGTCAGTGGGTAATGATTTTATGGAGTCAGGTATGTATTTTGTGGGAGCGGCGCACGCCATTATGCGTGAGCGGGAGGTTGGGTATATGCTTGTCCGTGATGGACTGAGAATCGAGGTTCTGGTGGTGGATAGTAATGTTGTGGTGGGAAGCATGGAGCATGTGGGTATGTTTGGTGGTGAGGACGGGGTTGGCCATAAAGAGATGGTGCCCGAGGTCTTAAGCAAGTCTCGACTCCACTGTCGCTACTTCCTTTTTCTTCTTGTTCCCGAAGGCTCCTCCAGTTCCACCTTGGATGGCCTGAGTAGTCGCCTTAATTGCAGCATAGCTCATGATTTTGTTGGATTTGAGTCCTTCCTCGACCATACTTCCAATCTTGACCACTTCGTTAAAAGACTTTCCCACTACTGACGCCAAATTCCTTAAGTAGGTAGGTTCTAAAGCCTGTAGAAAATAGTCAACCATCTCACTCTCCTTCATGGGAGGATCAACTATAGCTGCTTGTTCCTCCATAAGAAATCGTACTCCCCGAAACTCTCGTTGTGTTTCTTCTCCAGCTTTGTCAGAGAAAGACGATCCGGGACAATCTCGAGATTATATTGAAAATGGCAGGCAAACGCTTGTGCCAGGTCATCCCAAGTATACCAATGATTGGGATCCTACCGAGTATACCACTCTATCGCCGACCCACTTAAACTCTTGCTAATGTATTCAATTAGCAATTCATCTTTTCCCCCCGCTCCCCTCATTTTGCTTCAAAACCCCCTTAGATGCGCGACCGAATTTCCATGACCATCATATAAGTCAAATTTAGGCATATTGAAACCTGGAGGTAACTGCACGTCTGGGAATAGACAAAGATCCTTGAACGCCAGACTCACATGGCCACCTAATCCCCGCATTTCCCTGAATGACTTTTCCAGACTTCGGACCTTTCTAAGTATCTCTTCCTGGTCAAGATTTTTGATCGGTCTTTCAACTCCCATCGAGATTTCGAAACGGGGAGCCTAAGAGTAAGGCTCCTGGTTTTCATAAGCAGGTTCTAGTGGATAGTAGTGAGGGTCATAAGCTTGAAGCAGGGGTTCACTTGATGACCTATGGAGTGCAGGAGGCGGAGGTGCGACATAGATGGGGGCAATTGGCAGAAGAGGGTGAGGGGTGACTCTAGGTAGTGGAGATGGTGTTGTTTGAGATGTTGTACCCTGATGTTTCGAATAGATAGGAAAACTTGAGGGTGGGTCAGTGGCAGATTGGTCAGGTGCTTGGAGCAGTGGCAGGATGAAGGTTGGATTAGCAGGATGAAGGTTGGATTAGCAGGATAGGTCGGGGGCGGCTGTCCTCTTGCCCATACCTGGTACATCTCAGCCATTTGGTGCTTAAGCTTATAAATTTACTCCTTCATAGCATTAACGTCCAATTCCTATACTTCCTTCGAAGGGTCAATAATGCTGACATCGGCTTCTTCATTGGCCATGACCTGCTTGTTTTTCGACCGCGTGTTGTAAGAGTGGGTTGCTAGAATGCCGCGAGTACTAATCACCTGTCTAGTTTTAAACTAGAAATACACCAAAGACTCGTTAATGGTTAGGTTTTGACACATAAGCAGTCACATATTGGGTATGAATGCACATAAATGACAGTCGGTCCCTACATTCATTGGTTGCTTCTGTCATCCCGGCTTTTATTTGTGGAGCTCCCTTTTTTTAGCCTTATTCTCTCCCTCTTTCCTATTTCATTCATTTTATCTTTTTATTTTATTCAATTATGGTCGAATCCTATGTAGATTACCTATGTATCATGTCCCCGCATGAATCAGACCGAGCGTAGTTCTTGCAAGTAAAAAGCGTAGCATAAAATACTTTGAAAATTTTCCATTTTTATAACGAGAGACTTCAATTATAAGGACTCGAAAGGAGACAGATCAAACAAGAAACTAACAAGATTTTACAAAACGAACTACAGACTCGGAAAACAACAAACTATGCATAAAGAAAATACAGACTCGTGGTTAAACTAATAGACTTTAAAATATATTTTGACAAAAGGCAGTGCAATCTTTATGAATACGTTAATGCTTCGAGTGCTCCATGACATCGCGGGGAATCATTCGGCTTTGCCATTGGCTTGCGTGCTAAACTCCCTTGGAGGTGGTGGAGGTCTTCCATCACTTGCCGGACAAAGGTCATGGAGGTGGCAAAGAACATGGATCTTGTCATATCCTCGCAATGGTTGCACTTTGTGGTGATGTGGTCTGCGATCGCAGTCTTTCCCTAATAAAACCCTTTTCTTGCAACAAACGCCCAATTTGCTCAGCCCTTTCCTCTAGAGTTCGTTCGGCTACCTTATTCAGTTCTTGGAATTGCCGCAAATCCATCTCCAACTTTGCTACTGCTGCATAATAATGTTCTCTATTGGCTTTGAGGTCCCCGACTTGCTTGGACACTCTGTTCTCAGCCATGACAACTCTTCGTTTTAAACCCAACAACCTCATCGTCATGCTTTTCCTTTAATTGCTCAATGTTGCAGCCTCATTCCTTCGCACTTTTAGCTAATTGTTTTTGAACCCTGGATAGCTCGTAATATGCCTTATTCAGGTCAAACCCATATTCGGTTACTTTTCGTCTCAAATTGTCTATGAGTTTTCATCCTTCGCGCTCCTAGGGGGATTTTCTGCGGCTGCTTTCCTTTTCTGGATTTGGGCTTGCAATGCCTCGTTTTCTTTGGTTAATCTTTTCTTTTCTCCCTCATTTTTTGCGGCTTGCAAACAATTTTCAAATTGAAGCTCTTATGACTTGCTTTTCCAATCTTCCTATGGTGGCCCTGTATTCATTTTCCTTGGCTAGCCAATCCCATTGCTCTTGTGACGTTTCAACAAATTCTTGGAGATACGATCTTTTACCCGACCTTCCGGGCTCTATTTCTTTTTTATTCCAAGAAATGTATCTCGGTGCAACCTCACCATTAGATATGTCGCGTACTCGGGTACCCACAATCAATTATTGACATGCGCTCCAGATTTGACGCACGACGGCCTAGGGAATTGACCATTGGGGCTAATCTCAGCCGCGTGGCGACTAATATCCTCGACCCTAGGAATCATTAGGCATCTACATAATTGCCTTAGTACTCTGTATGGCGCATAGGTTGGATACTTTGGAGACCCATCAGAAGGGAATGAGGCCCGGTGGCTAGAATATACCCAATTTCATCCACAGTGAGCCACCCTGTGACAACCCGGAGATCTAACGCCCATTCTGTGACTCCCTCAGGCAACCTAAACCCATCGACCATGTTGTATAATTTTTCTATGCAGCTCTTTGTCGGTGACCCATAATCCATTAACCAAGGCCGGTGGCAAAAATGCTTGATAATCCATATTTGTAACAATAGGTTACATCCTTCAAAGAAGTCTCCTCCTGCTTTACAGGGGGTTAGAGCACGGAAGATCTCGGATAAGATCATGGGAGCGAGGGTACTCTTGGCTTGAGTTATTAAATTGATGATGACCCCTGCTATCCGTATGTCAATATTCCCATCCTTCCGCAGAAACACCAAAAGACCCAAGAAGAATACCATGAATGCAAAACATTGATGCTCCTCCCATTTGAGTTGGTTTCCTTTGCTACAAATATATTTTCCGAGTTATTAAATCCCCCTATATGCACGTGCCTCTAATATATAAACTGCAGAGTACACAAGTCGGCTGACAGGTCCAGATTGTGAAACTTCCTACTGATTATTAAGGAGTCGAGGAACTTGTGCACGGCAAGGGCTCTTGGTGCAATCAGGTATTGGTGTCTCAAAGGAATTGTATAGGTCCCAATATATCCAGTAATCTCCTCCAATGTCGGTGTGAGTTCAATATCCGAGAAATAGAAGACATTGTGAGTCGATTCCCGAAATGTGATCAATGCCTTTATGATATCTCCCATCGGGTTAATTTTCAGCAACCTAGTAAATCCTCCCAGATGCATGTTGACCCTGTTTTGCCCCGCTTCCCCTAGGTTATTCAACCACATGTGTATCTCCAAGGGAATTTTGTTCATGAATGTAATCGGCAAGTACTGATCCATGCTCGTTCTGCACAATTATTAGGGCAAATTAGTATCTCAAAATTTGTTCTACTTGACCCCCACAAATCATTAATATTGACATCTTTCTTTCATGAAATTTATTTTCAAAAATCAGGTCCCATCTTTGCGAATACGGCCTTTCAACACTTCCGAAGGAAGATTTTAAGGTTGTGCTCGTTCACCGGCCAAAATGAGACTCAGAGGTGGCCATTTGCGCAAAGCCGGCCTTCCGACGTTCCCTGTGGTAACAATCAGCTATTTCTGTCAATAACGACATCACCCGATTTATTTAAGAAAATAAGTAAAATTGGACATTTGCTTTAGTTATTTTAGCAAAAGGGAGGTTGGACTCGGTGGGGTTTCCTATGTATCACGTACCCGACGAGAATCAAACCGGCGTAGTTCGGGCAAAACAATTTATCAATACCAAAACATTGAAAATCCCCCTTTTCTTTTGTTTGTTTTTTTCCTCTATTTTTTTTTCCAAAAATCCGGCAGCCTTTCGGCGCTATTTGAGCATTGGTTTTACAAGATAAATGATTAATCCAAACCAACCCTAATACTACTTATTTCCTAAATTTTCTTTTCTTATGCGTAAGCCGGTCAACATGAAAATCCCAAGCAGCTAATTGCACCAGCAACACATAATATGCATCATGATGGTCTTTTCATTTCGGGTTACCTGTCCTAAACGGACCAAACCCCTGTGTTGAGTCCCTAAGTCAAATGCATGATGAAAATAAGCATTCCTACTAGGGATACGGCAGGAGGTCAAGTTATTCTAAGTTAAAAACCTTGGTATAGGGTCTAGACTGTGTACCCGAGCGGACAACTCGAGTCGATGAGGGGGATACGTACTGGGAACCAAAAGGCCATCTGGCTTAGTAACTTCTCTGGCCTCTTTCTTTTTTCAGGGTATGACACTAACAGAATAGGGAGTCTCAACCAGTAAGAACATCCCCGGAGGTGAGAAGTGAAGGAATTCATAGCAGTTTGTATGTACAGTTCAGATAATATCGAAGCGTTAAAAGCATCATTTTGCATATTAAGCCAACATTTAAAATCAGATAGCAAACAAAGCCAAATACCACAACTATTCTACGCTCAAATTCTTGAACCATGAACCAGAGATTTTGGGTTTAATCCCCAGCAGAGTCGCCAGAGCTGTCGCACCTCCTTTTGGCTACTACAACCCGGCGAAGGGCGTAGATAAAGGGAGTTTTTCCAATTAAAGGACAATCGAAAATTGATTCAATTTTTTAAAGAGAAATTCATAGTCGCCACTTGGGAGATATATGGTGTCCCAAGTAATCGGTTAGAATCGCGAACCGAGGAATGAATGACTTTGTTTAAAAGTCCGCGAACCATAAATCTGAGTAAGGAATTATGTTAACCTAGGAGAGAGTGTTAGGCACTCCCGAGTTCGTGGTTCTAGCATGGTCGCTCAACTGTTATATTTGGCTTAAATTATCTGATTCTCTACAATTGTGAACTTATGTGCATTTTTTAATCTTTTAACCACTTTTATTATTATTGTTTTTATGGAAAATTACAACGCCGTCAGATTGTGCTGCGAACCACGTCACATAAATGCACTCGTAGTTTTTGACACATTCTAACTTTGTGGGGATTCTAATTTGGGACAATAAATGTGCACCCGTGTTTATAGAGATAAAATTATTAAAGACGTTCCCTAAAGCGACTAGAGCGTTATTGTCTTTGCGGGAACAGCGTGAAATTCGCTAAACGAGTATCCCGAATTTGCTAAGAATTTCAGCAAGCATTCTATGAGGGCCATGCAGACTTATAGGTTTCGTGTGCATGATACACCTCATTCTTATTTTAAGGGCCAATCCTAAAGTGAGATACTAGTGACTATTATCAAATTCATACATTATTCACAAGATCACAATTCTTAAAAAAGTCCATTATGTAGTTTCTAGTTCTGTTTGACTGTACTTCGAAATCTGGGCCTGACATAAGCCCAAGACCTTATCCTTCCTAAGGACTTTCAATAGTTCACGATAGCCCAAACGAACTGTTAAACTTGTATGAGACCTGTTGGGCTCATAGATGAGCGCAAACTCCAATTTAAGGCCTTCGAGGAAAAAAAACAACCATAAATGATTGTCTTTGGCCCCAACATTTAAATTCAGAAACTTACCTAAAAGCTAACTACAATAACCGCAGAACTACAAACTTATAGCAATGTAAAAAAGGAAATCCATTTGACATGCATAGTCCTGGGAGCTCGTTTTTTATAGTAAACACATAGAAATCAATCTCGACTAGCAAATTAACATCTAATGTCCTATTATTACAAACCATCGACATTCATTTTAAAATGAGCACATGAAACAGTGATCCTCAATTAACAAGCATAAACTATAGTGTCCTATTATTACAAACCATCTATTTCAAGTATAATTACACAATAATAATAAAACTAGTAAAATAAGATAATAAATAGCTTCCACTTGAATGTCCATTAGGTCCAAGCTTGATACATCCTTAGAGATCGAGAAATACCTAGAATTTGTGCACAAAAGCAGAATTGAGAGTCAACAGTGCTCAACAACAGTATGTTCAACACGAATGCATAGCTTAGAAATAGTTAATAAACCCAGAAACACCACCAAACATCAAGAAAGGTCTTACACAAAAACTAAACAGCAACAAATGCCTCAATATATCCAACGAACCCAGTTAATCACACAAGAATCCAAGTGACCTTAGCACCATACCACATTAACAATCCTACCTTAAATAAACTGAATAACAACTAGACCAAGTCATTTATCTATGATCTTTGCTAGACGGTTGAGTTTAAGAGTGTTTTTGCATACTAAGTTCAATGGAACAGTAAATTTGGAACTGCTGGAGGTTTTCAGGAATTATTTGGAGATATTTTGAGCTTCCAAATTCTTAGAAATCATAAAGCTACCTTTTAGATTGTTCAACCCCCCCTTTTGAGTGATTTTCAATCTCTTTTTACAGCGAAAAATTAAGGCACCACTACTATTCTATTTTAATTAAAGGTACCTTTTTCAATTTTCAGATTTTACCAGTTTGGACCCTCATTCTTTGACTTGTTTCCTAAGTTACTGCAATAGAACTACTGATTTTGTATTAAAGACCCCTCCTAGAAGGGTCTGAAGGCTTCTACCATTATCTACCCTTATAGACTACCTATACTATCCTTATTTTGTTCCAAATATTACCAAAGCCATGTTGAAAACTCTATATTACCCTTATTTATCTATTATCAGAATTAGGTAGGAAAACCCTATACTATCCTCATGTTACTTATTCTGAATTCCCAACTCCTACCCAACCTTATTACCTTGGTCAGAAAATAACCATAATCATTGAACCAGAGACCCCAACTACTAAACCAATTACCCAAGGCTGGAAATAGACTCTCACTAATATCCTAGGGTTAGCCTAAATTGGACTGAGGACCTATAGCAACACAAATAGATCTGAAGCTAACAAATAAACAAATCAACAATCATTAATTGAGAACTAATAAAGGTTGAATCAGCAAAAGGATGAAATCCTTAGCACGCAAGTCAGACCAAACAAAATAGAGCTAGTCATAACAGTAATCAATTAAAGCCCCTTAGTTTCTAAATTAACTAGCATGAAGAAGAATTAATCTAATACAGAGAAACCTTGCTGATTAAGAACTAGAAATCTCAGAACCTAAACTAAGCCAAGAATGAAGAATTAAGTGGTCATATTCATGTTATCGATTAATGGAACTCACAATCAACTACATGAACAAATTAAAGAAAGACAAACTTGAACACTAAACCTACTGAATTGGTATGTAATAGAGCAAACAAATCAATTGACTCATGAAAGCAGAAGAAGTCGTTAGAAAGAACTGACACAAAGAAGAATCATCGAACAAAAATTAGAAAAATAAAATCTAATAAGAAGTGAAAATTACTGATTCTGGTCTTCGACTAGATTGACTTCGAAATTGATTTTCAATTGATGTTGTATAATTATTTTGTACGACAAAGACACAGAAAATTAATTTAAAATCAAGTTCATACCCTTAAAGCTCCTAAAACAGGTTGGACCGTCGAACCCTAGATCTGAAATTTAGGGGGTGGGATTTGGTAAGAGGGGGTTGAGGGGGTTGTGGGGTGTCAAATTGAGGTCGTTTGGTGGTGGCGCCGCCGCCGTAGGTGGCGGAGGAGGCATCCATTCTTTTGAAGATTCGAGAAGTTGGGCCAACATTTGAGAGATGATGGGCTCGAATTCGGGTAGAGGGGGTCAAGGGGGATCAACGGTGTTAATTTCGGACGGTTTGAAACACCGCCGCCATCGGCGAGGAGTGGAGGGGCGGAGGTACGAGGAGGAAGAACTTGGTCTCTAGGGTTTATGGCAATTCAGATAGTTTTATTTAAAGTTGAGATCAAGTCTGAGCTGTTAGATGATAAGAGATGAATGGCTGAGATCATGTGCCCTAAAACAACGTTGTTTTGGGGTGTCTGTGATGGGAGACCGGGTTGGAGGCAGGTTTGGGCCGATTAGCATGGGTTCAGGGTTCTGGGCTTCGAAGATTTGGCCCAAATCGTGGGTCTCTTACTAAGGAGACCCATTTACGCCTTCTTCTCTTTTTTATATTTTTTTATATTTTCATATTTTAAAGATAAACCTAAAAATAAACCAAAATAGATTTAACTTCCCGTAAAAATAAACTAATTAATCCTCTAAAATAACCTAGATTCTAAATTTAAAAGGATGTGAAAACAAATGTACGAATGACCATGTTTTGGTATTTTTTTTCTTTATTTTCAATATTAATAAAAAATAAATAAATAAAAATTCAAATCCTATGCAAGCATGCTATTCATATATTTTATGAATTATGCAAATTACAACGTGCGACATGTAACTAAACACAAAATTATGCAATTAATTCCTAAGATTCAAAAAAACCCAAACTTATCCAAATAAAACCTAAAATTCAAATAATAAAAGAAGGACGCAAGTAAACATGACATCACACAATTAATTCACATATTCCACAAAATCACACAATTAATTCCTAAAAATTCAAGTAATAAAAAAAATCCTTAGTGAACTTTATAGGAACATGTCAAACGAGGCAAAAATCACGTGCTCACACGTCTCGCTTGACCATCAGCGGGGCACATTTTACATTTATGTTGGATTGGGTCGTATGACCTCGGCATGGTTTGTGTATGCTTGCATTGCTTGCCTTGATAGTTATTGATATTGAACATTTGCTCTCCCCGGCTTGAGATAATTCGTAATTAATGGATTAAATGCGGAGTTTTTTAATAATAAAAAAAACTCTCACTTGTTTCGTGTCTTATTTGAATTAACTATTATTCATAATAAATCTGTGGTTCCTCGCATTAATAATATTACTATTGTACTACTAGAAAGTGTTGAAGTCGACCTCTCGTCTCTACTTCTTCGAGATTAGACGGGATACTCATAGGGTACACGTTGCTTTCGTACTCATACTACACGTTCTGTGCATTTTTGTTGCACAGGCATATGCATATCTAGTGGCCTAGTGAGCATAGTAGCATGGGGTATACGGAAACTTAGGTGAGATGCATTTATCGAGACAACCCGCGGCCAGTAGAGTCTCTTTCATTTTACTATATTTATTTTTCTGTCCAATATTGTATTCCGGACGCCCGTCGTATTACATAAATTCTTAAAAATTGCTCATGAACTTGTGACACTGGGTTTTGGGAGGATTATAAGGTATTTTGTGTTGACTTCTTAACATATATATTTAATTTGAACTGAGTATTTTTTAGTAAACTTGAAGAAAAATCAGAGTTTTCAAAACTGTTCAAATGAGAATTTAATAGGGTATTTTGGTTAGCTTGCCAGACAGCGGTGTTCGGCGGCATCACGACACTTTGTGAAATTTGGGTCGTGACATGATCATCGATGATATTGTTGATATACTGTAGTTCTCAATATTTTTTATATTAACAAAGATCTTGAGCTTAAATCTATCATGAAATTTGGATTGATAAATGTGTCACGACCTGGATTACCTCCACTCTCGAGAGACGTGATGGCGCCTACTTGTAGAAGTTAGGCAAGCCAATCCTTAACTACTTACCTAATTATCAAATTACTTCTTTGAACAATTAAGAAGGTAGTAACATGAAAACATCAACTTTATATACTAAGTGGAATGCAACAATTAAACACCAGAAATCTACGAAAGAACAGTTACTTAAGTATCAACCACCCAAAACGTGGTGTCACAGTATCAAAGACTATCTAAGATTACTACATACAGGGTCTGAAAATATAATAGTACATTGTAGCTGAATAAAGGAAAATAAAACAAGAAATAGAGATAGAGGAAGACGTCAGGGCCTGCGGACGCCTGCAGGTCTACCTTGGGTCTTTGGGTGGATAGAAGGAAGCCCTCAAACTAATGCTGCTGCCAGGTACCTAGATCTGTAAAAAAGAGCACAGAGTGTAGTATCAGCAAAACCGACCCCATGCGTTGGTAAGTGTCTATCCTAACCTCGGTGAAGTAGTGACGAGGTTAGGATCAGACTACCAAATAAACCTGTACAATTCAAATATGTATATGCGGAGAAAAAGAAATACACGAATTAACCAGTTAATATAGGAGGGGGAGCATGCTGTGAGAAAGATAACAACTCCGAATAAAAATTATCAAATAACAAAAAAAAAACAACATAACTCAGCCATCAATAAAAAATCAGAAATCAATAAGTGTGCAGCATCACCCTTCGAGCTTTACCTCTCATCCTCACCAAGCAATGATATAATAAAATGTGCAAGGCATCACCTTTCGTGCTTTTACTCTCTTCCTCACCAAGCAATGATATAATAAAATGTGCACGGCATCACCCTTCGTGTTTTTACTCTCTTTCCATGCATATAACCAATATAATCGAGACAGAATGAAGGTTGGATTAGCGAGATAGGTCGGGGGCGGCTGTCCTCTTGCCCATGCCTGGTAAATCTGAGCCGTTTGGTGCTTAAGCTTATACATTTCCTCCTTCATAGCATTAACATCCAATTCCTATACTTCCATTGAGGGGTCAATAATGCTGACATCGGCTTCCTGATTGGCCATGACTTGCTTGTTTTTATACCGCGTGTTGTAAGAGTGGGTTGCTAGAATGCCGCGAGTACTAATCACCTGTCTAGTTTGATACTAGAAATACACCAAAGGCTCGTTAATGGTTAGGTTCTGACACATAAGCGGCCACATATTGGGTATGAATGCACATAAATGACAAAAGAAGGACGCAAGAAAACGCGAAATCACACAATTAATTCACACAATCCACAAAATCACACAATTAATTCGTAAGAATTCAAGTAATAAAAGAAAATTCCTAACTTAGTGAACTTCATAGGAACATGTTAAACAAGGCAAAAATCACGTGCTCACACGTCTCACTTGACCATCAGCGGGGCACATTTTACATTTATGTTTGATCGGCCGTATGACCTCGGCATGATTTCTGTATGCTTGCATTGCTTGCCTTGATAGTTATTGATATTGAACATTTGCTCTCCCCGACTTGAGATAATTTTTAATTAATGGATTATGAATGCGGAGTTTTGTAATTAAAAAAAAACTCTCACTTGTTTCGTGACTTATTTGAATTAACTATTATTCATAATAAATCTGTGGTTCCTCGCATTAATAATATTAGTATTGTACTACTAGCAAGTGTAAGTCGACCTCTCATCTCTACTTCTTCGAGATTAGATGGGATACTCATAGGGTACACGTTGCTTTCGTACTCATACTACACGTTCTGTGTATTTTTGTTGCATAGACATATGCATCTCTAGTAGCCTAGTGACAATAGTAGCATGGGGTATACGGAAACTTAGGTGAGCTGCATTTCCCGAGACAACCCGCGGCCAGCAGAGTCTCTTTCATATTACTGTATTTATTTTTCTGTCCAATATTGTATTCTGGATGGTCGTTGTATTACATAAATTCTTAAAATTTCTCATGGACTTGTGACACGGGGTTTTGGGAGGATTATAGGGTATTTTGTATTGACCTCTTGACAAATATATTTAATTTGAACTGAGTATTTTTTTAGCAAAAATTGATGAAAAATCAGAGTTTTCTTAACTTAAATTAGAATTTAATAAGGTATTTTGGTTGGCTTGACAGACAGCGGTGTTCGGCTCCATCACGGCACTTAGTGAAATTTGGGTCCAGACATGATCATCAATGATATTGTTGATATACTGTAGTGCTCAATATTTTTAATATTAACAAAGATCTTGAGCTTAAATGTATCATGAAATTTGGATAGATAAATGTGTCACAACCCGGATTACCTCACTCATGACAGACGTGATGGCGCCTACTTGTGGGAGCTAGGCAAGTCAATCCTTAACTACTTACCTCATTATCAAACTACTTCTTTGAACAACCAAAAAGGCAGTAACATGAAAACAACAACTATATATATTAAGCGG
Organism: Nicotiana benthamiana; assembly: GCA_034376525.1. Taxonomy (NCBI): domain Eukaryota; kingdom Viridiplantae; phylum Streptophyta; class Magnoliopsida; order Solanales; family Solanaceae; genus Nicotiana; species Nicotiana benthamiana. Next base: position 129,300,394 of record CM067327.1, read on the forward strand.
AATTTAACACTTAAACACCTGAAATCTACGAAAGAACAGTTACTTAAGTATCAACCACCAGAAACCTGGTGTCACAGTATCAAAGACTATCTAAGATTACTACATACAGGGTCTGAAAATATAACAATACATTTTTCTGAATAAAGGAAAATAAAACAAGAAATAGAGATAGAGGAAGACGTCAGGGCCTGCGGACGCTTGCAGGTCTACCTTGGGTCTCTGGGTGGATAGAAGGAAGCCCTCAAACTAATGCTGCTGCCGGTACCTAAATCTGTGCAAAAGAGCACAGAGTGTATTATCAGCACAACCGACCCCATGCGTTGGTAAGTGTCTAGCCTAACCTCGGCAAAGTAGTGACGAGGCTAGGACCAGACTACCAAATAAACCTGTACAATTCAAATATGTCTATACGGCGAAAAAGAAATGTAGGAATTAACCAGTTAATATGGGAGGGGAAGCATGCTGTGAGAAAGATAACAGTTACGAATAAAAATAATCAAATAACAAAAAAAAACAACATAACTCAACCATCAATAAAGAATCAGAAATCAATAAGTGTGCAGCATCACCCTTCGAGCTTTTACTCTCATCCTCACTAAGAAATGATATAATAAAATGTGCCTGGCATCACCCTTCGTTCCATTACTCTCATCCTCACCATGCAATGATATAATAAAATGTGCACGGCATCACCCTTCGTGCTTTTACTCTCTTCCTCACCAGAAATGATATAATAAAATGTGCACGGCATCACCCTTCGTGATTTTACTCTCTTTCCTTTCATATAACAAATATAATCGGGACAGGATGGTACATCGTGCGGCATGACATCACTCTTCGTGCTTTAACACTCTTTCCTCACAATAACAAACAATGCACGACATCACCTTTGGTGCTTTAACAATCTTCCTCACCCAACAACAATCACAAACAAGGGGCAAGAGAGTCAACAACTAATAATAGAAATCCCGAAAAAGGAATACAATTTAACAGTTAACTCCCGACAAGGAACAATATCAATAAATCTTAGCTTCCCGGCAATGGAGATAATCAATAAAGCCACAAACATCCTGGTAAGGGAACAATATAATAACTCTTTCTCTTTCTTGTGCGCTCGAGCCCCACGGTGGGCGAATACTTTCAACTATTTTCCCCCACCTGGTGGGAGTATACTGGGTAGTTGTTGTTGTTGTTGTTGTTGTTGTTCACAACTCGCTTTACCACTTGAGCAGTGCTCTAAGGGGTTTAGTTATCTCATATACTTTCACAATTTATAATGTACCTTAGACAATGCTTCTCGATGCTCAAAGTTCACAATTTCTTTCACCAGACTTTTACAACGTATAGAAATAATCACCAAGGCATGAAAGAAAAAATGAAATCGTGATATTCACAATGCAAAGACTCACGATCATACTAGACACCAACATAAAGAACTTGTCACCATGTCTATACGTCATACTCAACAATTATCACATAGAAAATTGGACGCAACTCCTAATCCCTCAAGATAAGGTTTGTCCAAATACTTACTTCGATGCCTCGAACACAACTAACGTCTCAACTATAGCTTTTCCCCTTTGTTCCACCGCTAGTACATTCAGATCCAATCACAAATTACTTAATTACGCCAATAAACGCTAAATGAATCAACCCCAATGCATGAGAATGAGTTTTTCAAAGTTTTACCCAAAAGTCAAAAATCGTCCCCGGGCCCACGTGGTCAAAACTCAAGGTTCGAATAAAAACCCGACTACACGTTCCCCTTGTGAACTCATATATACGATTTATTTTGAAATCGGACCTCAAATGATGTCCAAATCCCAAACTTTTGTAGAACCTAGGTTCTACTCAAAACACCCAATTTCCTCTATGAAAATCTTTGATTTGAAGTTGAAATCATGTTAAAAGATGTTAATAATTGAAGAAACTAGTTAAAAATGACTTACAATTAATTTGGAGAAGAAAGATTGCTTGAAAAATTGCCTCTTATGTTTTAGGGTTTTGAAAAATGAAAAATAACTGAAAACCCCGTCTATTTATACCTCTGGCCTACCCCCTGTGCGGACCGAAACCTAATGGAACACGCCTGCACAGGCTTACCTGAAGACCTATAGTTCAGCACCCTGTGCGGACCGCAGAAAGGCGGCCACGGCCGCACAGCCTCCACCGTGCACCGCACAAAGGTGACTGCGGTCGCGCTGGCTCCTCCGCGGTCGCATTCTATTTCTCGCGGACCGCACAAGTGGGTGTTCAGAGGCCTGCAACTTCTTGAACCTGCAACATCTGATTTCTAAGCCTGAGGCATCCGAAAACCTACTCGAAACTCACCCGAGCCTTCGAAACTCCAACCCAAATATATGCACAACTTCAAAAACATCCTTCGAACATATTTGTGTAATCAAATCACTATAATAATATCACGAGCATCGAATTAAATCTCAAGATCACTGAAATTTCTCAAAACTCCTTTAAAAATCAAATTTTCCAATTAAGTTCCGGATCACGTCAACGACGTATGCTTTTAACCAAATTTCAAAGGAATGACTCAAGTCATATATAAGGCTTGTGCCGGGTGCCAGAAGCAAAATACGGGCCTGATACCATCACTTTCTAATCAGTTTTCATTTCAAATTTTCTTAAACAATTTCAAAAAATAATTTCACTTAAAACCTCATCTCTCGGGCTTGGGAACTTGGAATTTGATTTCAAGCATATGCCCAAGTCCCATGTTTTCTTACAGATCCTCCAGGACCGTCAAATTACAGGTCCGGGTTCGTTTGACCAAAATGTTAACCAAAGTCAAATTTATCTATTTTAACATCAAAACTTAGCATTTTTCACAGAATTTAATATTTAAGCTTTCCGTCTACGTGCTCGAAACACACACGTAAATCGAGATGACTCTACATAAGATTTTCAAGGTCTCGAAAGCACAAAATTTGATTAAAAATAGGTGATTACCCCTTTGGGTCATCATATCCTCCACCTCTAAAACAACCGTTCAGCCTCGAACGGACAGAATAAGGACGTACCTGAGGCGGGAAAAATATGGAGATAACGACTCTACATATCAGACTCGGACTCCCAGGTCGATGCCTTTGGAGGCTGACCTCTCCACTAAACACGATCAGAACGGAAACTCCTTGACCTCAACTGACGAGCCTGCCAGTCCAGAATAGCCACCAGCTCCTCCTCGTAAGACAAGTCCTTGTCCAATTGGACATGCTGAAATCTAACACGTGGAATGGATCGCCGTGATATTTTCGGAGCATGGACACATGAAACACTGGATGCACGGATGATAAGCTCAACGGAAATACACGTCTATAAGCCACATCTCCCACTCAATCAATAATGTCAAGTGGGCCAATGAACCTAAGGCTAAGCTTTCCCTTCTTCCCAAATCTCATCACGCCCTTCATAGGCGACACTCAGAGCAATACCCGCTCACCAACCATAAAAGCCACATCTTAAACCTTGCGGTCTGCATAACTCTTTTTCCTCGATTGAGCTATACGTAGTTTGTCCTGAATGATCTTGACCTTGTCCAAGGCCTCTTGAACCAGATCCGTACCCAATAACCGAGCCTCTCTCGGCTCAAACCATCTGACTGGAGACTGACACCCCCTACCACATAATGCCTCATAAGGAGCCATCTGGATGCTCGACTGGTAGCTGTAGTTGTAGGCAAACTCTGCTAAAAGGAAAAAACTGATCCCACGAACCTCCAAAGTCAATAACACAAGCGTAGAGCATATCCTCCAAAATCTGAATAGTCCGCTTGGATTGACCGTCCGTCCGGGGATCAAATTCTATGCTCAACTCAATCTGTGTGCCCAACACTCGCTGAACTACTCCCCAGAAGCGCAAGGTAAACTGTGTACCTCGGTCTGGAATGATAGACATGGGCACACCATGAAGGCGCACAATCTCCCAAATATAAATCGCAGTTAACCTCTCAGAAGAATAGGAGACTGACACAGGAATGAAATGCATTGACTTGGTCAGCCTATCAACAATTGTTCAAACTGCGTTGAACTTCTTCCGAGTCTGCAGAAGTCAGTAATAAAGTCCATAGTGATCCGCTCCCACTTCAAATCAAAAAGCTCAATCATCTAAAACAATCCACCAGGCCTCTGATGCTCATACTTAACCTCTTAACATTTCAAACACCGAGCCACATATGCCACAATATCCTTCTTCATTCTATGGCACAAATAATGCTGATGCAAATCCTAATATATCTTCGCAGCACCCGGATGAATAGAATACCGGGAACTATGGGTATTTTCTAAAATCAACTCTTAAAGCCCATCCACATTAGGCACACAAAGTCGACCATACAATCTCAAAACTCCATCAGCATCAAAGATAACCTGCTTGGCACCTCCACACTTCACTGTGTCTCTAAGGACACACAAATGGGGATCATCAAACTACCAATCACGGATACGCACCAATTATGAAGAACGAGCGACCGTGCAAGCTAACACTAGGCTAGGCTCAGAAATATCCAATGTCATAAATCAATTGGCTAAATCCTGAACATCCAAAGCAAGCGGCCTCTCACTGACCGGAATGTAAGTAAGACTACACATACGGGTTGACTTCCTACTCAAGGCATCAGCCATAACATTGGCGTTTCTCAAGTGGTATAAGATAGTAATATCATAATCTTTCAACAACTCCAACCACCTCCTCTGCCTCAAATTCAACTCCTTTTGCTTGAACAAGTACTGAAGTCTGTTGTGGTCGGTGAACACCTCACATGCCACGCCATACAGATAGTGCCTCCAAATATTCAACCCCTGAACAATGGCTGCCATCTCTAAGTCATGAACCTGATAGTTCTTATCGTGAATCCTTAACTGCCGCGAAGCATAGGCAATGACCTCGCGATCATGTATCAACACTACACCAAGCCCTGTACGGGAAGCATTACAATAAACTGTATAAGGTCCTAAACCTATGGGTAAAACCAATACCGATGCCGTAGTCAAAGTTGTCTTGAGCCTCTGAAAGCTCACCTAACACTCGTCCGACCATCTAAACTTAGCACCCTTCTGGATCAATCTAGTCATTGGGGCTATGATGGTTGAGAACCCCTCCACGAACTGACGATAGTAACCTGCCAATCCCAAGAAACTCTAAATCTCTATAGCAATGCTGGTCTATGCCTGTTCTTGACTGTCTCAATCTTCTTCAGATCAACCTGAATACCCCTTGCTGATATGACATGACCCAGGAATGCAACCAAACTCAACTAGAACTCACACCTCAAAAATTTAGAATATAACTGACTATCCTTCAAAGTCTGAAGAACCACCCTGAGATGTTGCTTGTGATCCTCCTGGCTTCGAGAATATATCAAAATATCATCCACAAAGACTATCATGAATGAATCCAAATAATGCCTGAACACTTGGTTCATAAAATCCACAAAAACTTTTGGGCCATTTGTCAACCCAAATGACATAACCAAGAACTCATAATGCATATACCGTGTGCGGAAAGCTATATTAGGGACATCGGAAGCCCTAATCCTCAATTGATGGTAGCCAGATCTCAAGTCAATCTTGGAAAATACCTTGGAACCCTGAAGCTGATCAAACAAATCATCAATCCTTGGCAGCGGATATTTATTCTTGAATTTTACATTGTTCAATTGCCGGTAATCAATGCACATTCTCCTCTAACCATCCTTTTTTTAATGAACAACACCGGCACACCCCAAGGTAATACATTGGGTCTAATAAAACCCTTATCAAGCAACTCATGCAACTATTCCTTTTGTGAGCATGTGATTTCTGCACTACATGAGAATAACTCCTAAAAAATATACCAAAAAATAATTTTTATTAATTTTAGGAATTTTTCCTTGTTTATTCGCATTTCATGCGTTTTTAACATTTTTAAGTCATAGAAAAATCCTAAAAATTATCATTTTTACATATTTATCTTTTAGTCTTTAAAATTATAATTTTTTCTTTAGTTTTAAGTTAAGTAGTAGTTTTAATGTTAAAAAGTAAATAAAGAGTTTTAACGTCTACAAAAAATAGATTAATTTTGAATTTTGAATTTTTATGATTTTTAATTAAAAAAGAAAAGAAATGAGAATAAGGATTTAATTGCAATGGGATTTTAATTTATGCAATTCGGCCATTTTTTAAAACCAAAACTAGCCCAAACCATAATTTTTCTACCCAAACTCACACCACCCAAGCCCATTCCCTTACCCTTATCCTAATTTAAAAAAAAACAAAACCTAGATCATAGAGATGAAAGAGGAGCGCCTAAAAAAGAGAAGAAAAAATCTGGGTGCAGCATTCATCAAGGACCTACCCCTGTATTTCGTCTTCCTAACTCCACCCCAATGACCCTCTATTCAAAGCTCACAGATGACTAGCGGCATAACACCAGAGAAACGACCCCTCCCAGAACTTACTGTAGAGAGTTTTGGGAGAATTAATTTTCTTGTATTGCTCACAAAAGTATATATAGAGTACAGGGGTATCAAATCCTACCAACTATAGGACTGTACAATAATGAAGGAAATCAAATTCTACCAACTATAGGACTGTAAAATAATGAGAGAATATTCTACCAACAATAAAAGATACACATAAATATATTCTAATACGCCCCCTCAAGATGGAGGGCAGGAGGACACGCCAATCTTAGACATCAGTAGAAGAAGCCGAGGACGAGATAAGTGCTTTGTGAGAGCATCAGCAAGCTGATCAGCAGAGGATACGTGAGCAACACGAAGAGACCCATTCTGAACCAATTGACGAACAAAGTGATAATCAATGGAGATGTGTTTCATGCACGAATGAAACACAGGGTTGGCACAGAGGTAAGTGGCACCAATGTTGTCAGTGTAAATGACAGGAGCAGCCGGAAGAGGGACATGAAGCTCGCGCAGCAGGGAATGAAGCTAACGAACATCGGCGGCAGCAGAAGCAATGGCACGATATTCAGCCTCAGTAGAAGACCGTGCAACGGATCGCTGCTTTTTGGAGCTCCAGGAAATAGGATTAGGCCCTAGAAAGACAACATAGGCACCAGTTGAGGAGCGGTCATCACAATTTCCACCCCAATCAACATCAGAGAAACAATGCAGAGGTATAGCAGATGAAGGATGCAGCCAGACTCCGAAGTCACGCGTCCCATTCAGATACCGGAAGAGGCGCTTAACTGCACCCCAATGAGTGACAGTAGGAGCGTGCATGAACTGTGAGAATTTATTCACAGCAAAGGAGATATCAGGACGAGTAAAGGAGAGATACTGGAGGCCCACAAGGGCCTGTCGATAAGCGGATGCATCGGCAGGAGCCGAGCTGTCGGCCAGATGAAGGCGGGTGGATGTCGTTGTTGGTGTCTGAAAAGGATTGGATTCCAGCATATTATGACGAGTCAAAAGATCAACAACATACTTACGCTGAGAAAGGAAACAGCCCTTGGAGCTGCGCAAAACCTCAACACCAAGAAAGTAGCTTAGATCACCCATGTCTTTAAGAGAAAATTTAGTCGCAAGAGAGTCAATCACACGGTTTAAGAAGGCAGAGTCATTACTAGTCAATATGAGATCATCAACATATACCAAAAAAATAGGCTGTAATACCAGAATGCTGAAAGACGAAGAGCGAAGTGTCAGAGGTAGTGTTGACGAAACCCATGGCCAAAAGGCATTGGCGGAGCTCATTGTACCATGCCCGGGGTGCCTGTTTGAGACCACAAATAGCTTTCTGTATCTTACAGACATAAGATGGATAAGCTTTGTAAACAAAACCTGGTGGTTGCGCCATATAGACATCCTCTGTAAGCCTCCCGTGAAGAAAGGCATTGTTCACATCCATTTGACGAAGTGGCCAGCCCTTGGATATAGCTAAATTGAGAACCAAACGCACAGTTGCCGGCTTAATAACCGGACTAAAAGTCTCCTGGAAGTCAACACCTGGTCGCTGATGAAAGTCTTTCGCAACAAGTCGAGCTTTGAACTTATCCACAGTACCGCCAGGCTTTCGTTTGATACGATAAACCCACTTACAGCCCAAAACACTCTGTGAAGAATCAGGTGGAACAAGATCCCAGGTGACATTCCGTAGCAGAGCATCAAACTCCAATGACATAGCAGTGCGCCATCGCTTATCAGACATAGCACTAGACAAAGTCTGAGGTTCAGTAACAGCTGGAGAGGTGACAAAAGACATACCAAACTTCTTGTTGGGCGTAAAGATGTTATTTTTGCTGCGAGTTTGCATATGATGACCACCCTGAGAGGATGTAGGTGGCGGCATAATGGGTGTAGCGGCGGCAGGGGCTGCTGGCGGTGTCGGAAGGGGCGCTGGTTGCGCAGGCGGTGTTGCCAGAAGTGCTTCTGGTGAAGGACCGCTAGTGGGAGCGGCGGCAGGTACTGGCGGCGGCAGCGGAAGGACTTCTAGGGAGACCGGAATGGGTACAGGAGGAGACGCGGGGTTAGACAATTTGGAGAACGGGAAAACATCTTCATGGAAGGTGACATGGCGCGAGACAAAGATTTTACATGTTGAGGGACCAAAGCATAGATAGGTGCTTTGAGCAGTAGAGTAGCCGAAGAGGACACAGGCACGAGATCTGGGTTCCATTTTGTGGGAGGTGTAGGGCCGAAGCCAAGGGAAGCATTGACAGCCAAAGACAAGTAGTTTGGCAAGGTTGGGGAGCTTATGGAAGAGAGACTCAAAGGAGGAGAGCATCGAGAGATTTGTCTTGGGAAGACGATTAATGAGATAGACTGCTGTAGCAAAGGTATAAGGCTAGAAAATGAAAGGTACAGAGGCATGATGAAGGAGAGTGAGACCAGTATCGACAATATGACGGTGACGGCGTTCAGCATAGCCATTGTGCTGAGTTGTATGAGGAGGTGAAGTGAGATGTGAGATGCCATTGGAGGCAAGAAAAGAGCGTAAAGCGAGGAATTCGCCCCCATTGTCAGTATACAGAGTAATGATTTTAGCAGAGAAATATTTTTCGACAATGGATTTAAAGATGGGGAAGGTTTGTAAGACATCAGATTTACGGCGTAAAGGAAAAAACCAAACATACTTAGAAAAATGATCAACAAAGATGACATAATATTTAAATCCTTCTTTAGAAGTAATTGGAGAGGTCCATACATCGGAGAAAATAAGCTCCAACGGAGCAGAAGAGGATAAACATGACTCAGAAAAAGGTAACTTATGACACTTATGAAGTTTGCAAGAGACACAAGCAAGATCAGACACATTACTGGACGTTATACTGCTAGAAGACACTAAATGACGCAGGATTTTAGCTAACAGGTGACCAAACCGAGAATGCCACAATGACGCAGAGAGCTTTTGAGCCATGAGGGCGGACGGAGGACTGGAAACCGCCGGCCAGTAGTAGGTGTTGCCCCTAAGTGGGCCGCGAACGAGTGTTGCCCACGTGCGACGATCCTTCACCTGAAAATCAGTATCAGAAAGAACAACATTAACATTATTGTGACGACATAATTGTGCAACAGAGATCAAATTTTTATGCATATGTGGAACACAGAGAGCCCCGGGTAATAAAAGAGAGAAATAACTGTTAAGTTGTCCAGTATGTGTAGTTGTCAAACCTTCACCGTTACCAATAACCACATTGTCGAAACCAGTGTAAGGACTGTGAAGAGACATGTTGGCAAGATCAGAGGTTATGTGATGGGAGGCACCAGAATCCAGGATCCAATCGGATGTAGAGGGAATCGTCTGAGAGTGATGGGCTGTGTGAGCAGCCGGATAAGGCGGCGGAGCATAAGCTGGCCGCGGCACTGGTCCACCGTAAGGGGGCTGATTGGACGGACAGCGACGCGCAGAGTGGCCAAATTCACTGCAGAGCTGGCACTTCCCATTGTACCCGCGAGATTGGCCATTGCTGGAGTAACCACCGCGACTAGAGGCTGAACCGCGGCTGCTACGGCCGCGCCCACGGCTATCGAAGCGGCTACGGCCTAACTGCTGTCCGGCGACGAAGGCAGCCGACGGATCCAAATCAGATGCGGCAGAGTTGGCCGGCACACGAGCAGTAATCTGAGCCTCCATGCTTAATAGCTTGTCATGTAATTCAGCAAAAGAGATGGGAGATTCGCGGGCTTGGATTGCATGAGAGAGTTCCATATACGGATCATCAATACCATTTAGAACCTTAATGACAAGATCCTCAGAATCAACAGTAACACCCAGGAGAGATAATTCATCCACAATCACGCGAATACCGTGCATAAAATCAGTAACAAATTTAGAACCTTTTACCGGATTATGGAGCTGTTGTTTGAGATCCATGATACGACCGCGAGAAGCAGTGTCGTATGTGCGCGCGAGGATGTCCCAGGCCTCTTTAGAGTTTTCCGTAGCGGCAATAAAGGAGATGATCGTCGGTGTGATCGACGAGATGATGGCACTTAGAATAAGATTGTCCTGGCGAATCCAGTAGGGATATGCTGGATTGGGGGAAGTCACCTCCTTGTCCACGATAGTGGCTGGTGGGCACGGCTTCGATCCGTCCAAGAAGCCGAGGAGGTTGTAACCCGTAAGAAGGGTTCGAAATTGGAATTTCCACGCCAGGTAATTAGTGGAATCTAATTTGAGTGGGATCTGAGTTGATGCATTGATGGCAATCGGCTGGAGAAGCTCGTTTGACGTCGTAGCGGCCATGAAGCGCGAGGCAAAGGAGAGGAGGAGCTGATCGACGTCGAGAGAGAGAGCGCTGCCGATTAGTGCAGCATGGGCGGCGGCGGCGACGGGCTGCCGATAAGAGCAGCGGCGGCGGCGCGGGTAGGGTAGTATTAGTGTTTCTTTGGCCATAAGACACTAGCGTATGATACCATGTAGAGAGTTTTAGGAGAATTAATTTTCTCGTATTGCTCACAAAAGTATATATAGAGTACAGGGGTATCAAATCCTACCAACTATAGGACTGTACAATAATAAAGGAAATCAAATCCTACCAACTATAGGACTGTACAATAATAAAAGAATATTCTACCAACAATAAAAAGATACACATATTATATTCTAATACTTACCTTCTTCAACCCCTTCCATCATGTTCAGAGAACACACAGCATCACATAAAACAACGCAACAACCCATAAAGACCCCATCTCCGGCGAGCTTCACCTTCTCACACACACACATACACCACGACGCATAGACACATAAAATTCAGGAGACAACTCCAGATTAGGAGCTAATGTCATGAAGTTAGTCAGGTCTGTTTTCTGATTTAGTTTGAGCTGTCCAGTAAGCGTCGAGGTTGTGGTTAGCTGTTGTTCGACGAGGTTCTGTCGAGGTTGGCATTCGAAGTTTACGATAGCATTTCGTTGCTGGTTTTGTTTTCATTAACCAGTTTTAAAGGACTTTAACAGTAAGGTCCAATTCTTCGATCCATTACTCATTCTAATGTTAATTCTGTTTGGTAATTTGATCCATTGTTATTTCTGATTTTGAATATGTCCGCTCGTATGTCTACTTGAACTAGCTGACCGAGTTCTGCGTTCAATATTCTATCATATTGATGCAAGTATATGTTTTGAACGCATCAAACATGTTTTGTACTACACACATGCCTGTTTGATGTAGTAAAAGATCAGTGAGATCTTAATTGTGCATATTTGTTTAGGAGTTACTTTAAATATTCATGACTTATTGTTTCCCCTATTTTGTTTGGTAGTTCAATGTAATATACAGAAGGGTAGGTGTTTGACGATTATTTTGTAATGGAAGAGCTACTTATTCTAAATCAGTGTCTCGCTATTATGGTATTCAATGGTGAGTTTAAATGGTTTAAGAACGATTCTGAATAATTTAAGTACTACCATTGGAGCAATAGGCATCAATCATGTCTACAAGTTAGTCAGGTGTAGCCTTGAATGATTCATAATGTCTTGGTTGTTCTTGAGTAAAAATTGTGCTATTACAGTAGCTTGCAACAACATATGCATCTAGTCTCGTCCTTTTTAATTTCCTTAGGAAATTACAGCCACTTTCATACAAATAGATTGCATATATTTTGGACCTTTTCATATTTGATCTCAAACTTAGAAATAAATAACTTATGAACATCAGTAATTTGTTTTAGTCAAATAAAGCCCTTTGAGGCGTGTCATTTCAAATAAAATCTCTAAGCTCATGGCAACCGTTTTAATTAATCGTATAATCCTTAAAACCCGAGGTTCACCACTTAGCGAATTTCATGGCACTCGCAAACTTAAACATGCAAAATTGCTTTAGGCGCATTGGTTAAATAATTCACTTTCATAAATATGGGTGCATATTTATGTGAACCAAATTCAAATCCCAATGATGTTGAAATATGTCAAAAACTGTGGGTGCATTTATGTGACGTGGTTCGAGACGTGTTTTAACAACGTTGCAATATTCTTATAAATTAGATAAAAGTGGCTTAAAAGTCAAACTTTGTACATATGTACAAAAAATACATAAAAATCAGATAATTAAGCCAAATATAGTAGTTGAGCGACCATGCTAGAACCATGGAATTTGGGAGTGCCTAACACCTTCTCCCGGGTTAACAGAATTCCTTACCCGGATTTCTGGTTTGCAGACTATTAAATAGAGTCAAACCTTCCTCGAATCGGAATTTAAACCGGTGACTTGGGACACCATAAATTATCCCAAGTGGCGACTTTGATATTTAAATAAATAAATCCCGTTTCGATTGTCCTTAAATTGGAAAAACTCCCTTATCTATACTCTTCGTCGGGGTTATAGATGTTAAAAGGAGGTGTGATAGCTCTAGCGACTCTGATGGGGATCGAACCCAGAATCTCTGGTTTAGGGTTCAAGAATTTGAGCTTTAAATAATTGTTTTATCTGATTTTATTGCATAATTGTGCCTAATGTGTTAAAAGTTGTTTTACCGCTTTAATATTATTTGGACTGTATATAAACTGTCGCGAAACCCTTCTCTTCTCATCTTCGGGGATATGCTCACTGGTCGAGACTCCCTATTCTGTTAATGTCGTACCTTCAAATAAGAAAGAGGCTCGGACAAGTTATAAAGCCGGATGGCCTTTTGGTTTCTGGTACGTAGCCCCCTCTTGGACTCAAGTTGTCTGTTCGGGTACACAGTCTAGAACATAAATCAATGTTTTTAACCTAGAATAACTTAACTTCATACTGGATCCCTAATAGGGATGCTTGTTTGCATCATGTACATTTGATTTAAGGGACTCAACACAGGGGTTGGGTCCGTCTAGGACAGGTATACCCAAAAAAAATAAAAGACCCTCCTGATACATCTTGTGTGCTACATGTTGCATTTATTCAAGGGTGAAAGAGTCATTTCGCGGACCAATAATAGCTGAGGGTAAATGAAAAAATGAGGAAAAAAATAAAAACAATGAAAACAGGAAAAGAGAGGGTGAAGTGTGAAAATAAAGCAAGTACGGTCTACTTATGTTTTTGTTACATTTTTATTAAAAAAGGGGATGAAAAATATATGAAAAATTCAAAAAAAAGATTTTGCGCTTTTTTCATCATTTTTCAAAAATCAAAAAAAAGAAAAAAGAAAATCCAAAATGAGTTTACATGTTTCATCATTTTCCAAAAAAAAAAGACAAAAGAAAATGCTTTCTCCAAAAATTAGTTGTTTCTTTAATTCTTTCCCGTATCCAATTTGCCCGAACTACGCAAACCTAATTCTCATCTTTTGAGGCGTGATATGTAGGTAACCCACATAGGGTCTTATGTTCCTAGTAACTCTTAGGTTTTTGTCTTTGCCGGGTCTTAACCAAATTTTGCACCTCTAGCCACCTTTTGGCCTAATAAGCCATTTTGCAAAAATAATCGCAAACATATCTTGCATATGTCCAATAGGGAATGTTATTGTCTCACATAGTATGGATTAAGTTTTCTCATACAGGAGCGGATTTACCTACCAGAGTTTGAGCATGACAGACACCTCAGGATCACTGCATTCAGGAGCTGCTCGAAGAGCCATTTTGTGTGTTTGAATCAATTTTTCATATTTTATTTTCTGGTCCTGTATAGTATTATCCAGTCTTTTAGGTGATATTAGAGTTTGTAATAGTCTAGTTATGTTTGTCGAGTCTTGTGTTATTGTATTTTTTATTTTGTATTTTGAAATATGTTACAAGTCAAAAATTAAAAAAAAACGCAAGCAGAAAAAGTATTTTGCGTTTTTATATTTTTCGTTATAAGTTTTCTTTCAAATATTTAATTCTAGAAATAAAAAAAAACTTTGAGGTTGTTTTTCCTTTAGGCAATTAATATCTAGGACTTAAAATAAATTGTTTTATGTTTTTTTAGTATATTAGATTACAAATGAGAGAGAGAGAGAGAGAATTTTCTTCTAGTACCTCTTTAAAAGATATTCTTTAAAATTTCTCCTTTAGGTAATTTAAAAAATTAAAACCCAAAAAATAGTTTTTTTGTTTATCTTTTTCATTTCTCATTTTGAAATCTTTCTTCAAGGATACCAAATGAATTTCAAAATATTTTTCTTTGCTTTATTGTTTAGACTTCCTTCCTAAGAAAAACAAAGAATCAAAAATATTTTTCTCTTGTAGGGTTTTTTCTTAATAATTTTCTATAGAGTATTTGTTTCAAAAAAAAAAAGAACAAAATATATTTGCTCGTTAAGCTTGAGTTTAGAGTATGTTGTAGATCCTTGAGTCTAGAAAATTCAAAAAGGGGGGGGGGGGGGGGTTTGCTTCTTTTATCTATCTTTTCTCATCATAATAGTCATTAAGGTAAAAAAAGGAAAAAAAAGAGAACGTTGGTTTGTTTACTTTATTCATGATCTTCCAGAACCAGGAAAAGATCTGATTCATACATCGTCATGATATGTAGGCAACCTACATAGGGTTCGATCGAATTATTTTTGTTTAATTAAAAAAACGATTAAAAAAGAGAAAAAATAAAGAGAAAAGAAAAAAAAAAGGGGGGTGTAATTATGAGACGTGAAAATTAGAGGAAAGAAAAGAGTGATAAATACAAAAAGAGGAAGGAAAATGATCAAGAAAGTGATAGAAAAGCAAAGAAAATAGAGGATTGAAATGAAAATTTGGATGATGCCAACTGACCTTCGTACCCTCGAAGCCATTTTCGAACCGATAAATGTGGCTAGGTGCATTGTATTAAATGTGATATTTTAGCTGTTAAATATCCTAATTCGAACATGATGGATTCGTTTGGTTCCTCTTTGTTCTCCTCCTTATAGCAAAAGGGTGGTTGGTTTGTATTTCTCAAGGTAACTCGTCCATACAACACCGGGTCAAAGGCAAGTTAGCCATTGCTAGCAAAAACCAGGGCATGAGTGTTGTTGACCCATCAAGGGAGGTTGTGGAGTCGGAGTCTAAATTGAAAGAGGAGGTCCAAAGGATGAAACAACATATGGCAGAAATGTATCAGTGTTGGATCAGGGGGCATCCTCCACCTTCATTCCCCACTAACCACACTAAAAACCCTGCAACTATCCCACCACTATCACAAATCCAGATTCCCACTGTTGTCAATATCTCCCCACATTCCTTTTACACTCTACCCGCCAAAACCACCTCATATGCCTCTCTTTGGCCACTCATGCTCTTGCAGCTCCTCCACCAGCCACTTTTCCTCGATCCTCTAACAAGACTTTGCTCAAAGTCCCCGATGCCCAACACTATGCTCCAGAAAAAACTTTCAAATTTTCGGATCCATACTCTCACGCTCCTCATTTAGAGTCTCCTGGTGAAACTGAAAAGCCTGGTAAGACAGTGGAGCAAGATGAGATATCCAAGAAGGTGAAAATCATAGAGCAGTCTTTTAAAAAACATGCAAGGGATAGGTAGCCAGATGCGCGTGTCTTAGAAAGACTTGTGTTTGTTCACTGACGTCCAACTAACTGCTGGATTTAAGATGCTAAAGTTTAATTTGTATGACGCGCACGGGAATCATGTGGCCCATTTGAGAGGTTACTGTAGTAAGATGAGGGTGCCGGTAGGAAAGATAAATTATTGATGGCGTATTTTGAGAGAGAGTCCGAGTGGGGCAGCTCTGGGTGGTCCACCCACCAACATGCTAACACGTGGTACACGTGGGACGATATGGCTCAAGCCTTTGCCAGACACTTTCAGTATAATATAGAAATCGTTCCGGATCGCAGGTACCTCGCCAAGATGGAAAAGAAACCTAATGAAAGCTTTAGAGAGTACGGGTTCAGATAGAGAGAGCAAGCTGCCAGAGTCGATCCCCCGATGAAAGAAAAGAGATGGTCGACTACTTTATTCAAGCTCAAGAACCAACTTACTTTGGGCATTTGATCACAGCTATGGGTATGCCTTTTAAAGATGTTATAAAAATGGGAGAGATGGTAGAATATGGGTTGAAGTCAAGCAAGATCATGAACTATTCTACCTTAAAAGCAACAAAACAAGCAACTCAGAATGACACAGGAAGCTTGATGGGTCGGAAGGAACACGATGATGTTGCCATGGTTGTTTCAGAGTCACCACATGGACCAAAGGGTCCGCTTCACCAATATACCTAGCCTCAACTCCAACCCCAAACCTATGCCCTATCTCCACATAATCCACCTCAGTATTATCCTCCGAACAATGTCTGGTCATCTGTCCAACCACCAGGTCACTCCCTATGGCGAGCGCTAGCACCGCATAATGCATTCTTGCCTTCACAACATTTTCGAGCAATAGAATTTTTGGTGGTTTATATTGTTGTTATTTCTGTTGTTCGGGTTATTTTCAAGGTTATAATCTGGATATTTTCTTGTGACTCAAACCCTTCTATCCTTTTATTTTGCCTAGTTTTTTTAGTCGTAGCAGCTCGTTTAGTGTTGTCCAGGTTTTCCCCAAGGTTGTAGCCCCAATTTAGTTTCCTTGTTTTGTTGTTCAAACCCTTTCACCATCTATCTAATGCAATTTTTAATTTTCTATTATTTCTAGTCATTTTTGTTAGTTCACTTTTCCTTATATAGTTTTTTTCCTGTTGACTCTAGTGACATGACATGCATACGTAATTCTTAGCCTGGTTTTAAAAGTCAGTTTAGTCATGAAGCAATGAAACAATTTTGAAGATGCTGGGATATTTGAGGGAAATAAGTGAAGGTATTCTAAGATCATTTCAAGCCCAAATTGTGTGAAACTGGGGCAGATAGAAAATAAAGAAATATTATTGAAATGCATTATGCCGCATCGGGTTGAAGCTAAAGGCAAGTTTGCCCAATTTGACAGGGGTCGTTCGTGGTAAGGAGAGTGAGAGTGTTGTCCAATGGGCTTTGTATTCCCCCAGATGTAGAAGGAAAATGTGTGGATATGGTTATCAAGTCTGGTACAATCAAGATGTTACGAATATTTTCTGTGGTTTGTTTAATTTTGTTGTTTGTAATTGGCATGTTTTGGAGATTGGAATGGCGAAGGCATTTTGTTCTGCTATTTCAACACTTTATCATTCGTTACCCCTTTGAGCCTTATTTATTTTATTTCATACTCCTCGTTTGGAATCAGTATCAAAGATCAGAAACACAAGCGTGAAAGATAAGTTAAAAAAATAAAAAGAAAAGAATGTGAAGAGAAAGAAAAAAAGAAGGAAAACAACAAAAAAAACCAAAAGAAGGAAAGAAGGGAAAAAAGGAAAAGAAAAATCACAACAAAAAAAGAGTAATTTCTATAACATGAGCTAAGTTCGACCTGGTTCCATTTTAGGATACGTAGGCAGAATCACGGTTCGGTCCCATCAACATAAAAACTCAAAAGTCCCCAAGCAAAGAAACTGGGGCAGAAGTCGCGCTTGTTATAAATTCGATTCAAAAAGTTATAATTTTGAACCCCCGTTGAGTGGTTTTGAGCCTTTTGATACCCTTTCTTTTCAACCCTTACCCGAAATCCCAGAATATGGTCCAAAGAAAGACCTTCTGATCAGTGTTTGAGAGATGCCAAGTCAATCAAGTAGAGGTGATTCATATCAAGGGAAACACTCCGGTCCACGCAGGAAAAATAATGAAAATGAGAGAATCTTATTGGTGGAAACCCTCACAGGCACCGTAGGGCAACGAAAGCTGAGAGAAAAAAATGAGAGAGTCTTATTAGTAAAAACCTTCACGGGCACCTTGAGGCGACTGTAAGTTGAGAGAAAGAACAAAATGCAAGAGGCTTGATAGTGAAAACACTTCGGGCACCACAAGCCGAATAAGGATCATGAATCAGATTGGAAAATCGGAGAATTAAAGTCCAGCTTCACGGTGAAGAGGTGCAATACGAATTGAATATTAGACTTGCTTGATAATCCAAAGGTGCATGTCATGGTTATTAGAGTTGGCCTCCACATCTGATAAGTGTGTAGTTCTCTTGTTAGGGATTATCTCTTTCCATTGTCCCTTACTTTATTCCTTTGGTTTTGTTTACTCCATCTTCTTAAGTCTGTTTGGTCAAAACAAGTGATAAATGACTTCAAAATATACCACCAGCTTTCCAATTGCACAAAACGGGATCTGGCTAGACCATCAAAGTGGCATAAGTCAAGAAAGAACAACATGCGCACTGAGCTGGTAACAATTATCATGCTTTGGAATTCATGTGAAATATAAAGGTTTGGTATATATCAATTCATGAACAATGCAATAGATAGAGGATGTTGAGTTAACAGATCAAAGGCATTCTCTGTGATGAGGTTGACTAAGAAAGTGGTTAACCAGATGACAAGCAAGGTCTTCTAAACGGAAACCAAAAGTATCATGGCAAGTGAAGGAACAACAGACCTCAGGACCAAGGTTAGTGGTTTGAGTCAAGAAAGAGCAACACGCACATTGAGTGGGTAGCAATTGACGTGCTTTAGGATTCATGTGACACAAAAAGGTTTGGTAAATGTCAGTTCATGAAGGGTATTGGGTATGAACAGAGAAGAGGTATTTGTTGTGATAAAGGTGACAGAGAAATTGGTTAGGCAATAGGCAAGCAATGTCTTTGAAGGTGGAAATCAAAGTTACCATGGCTAGTGAAGGAGCAATCGCCGCAAAGTAAAGGCCACAAACCAACCACCGTGTTTGAACTCATAAGTTTTCTTTGTCTGAAACAGGGACGAATGCCGTGTTCATATTATAGTTTGGAAGCTTGAAATTTTTAGGTGTAATGCCCTTATTCTGCATACGCAAAGGCTATTGAGAAGATCACACATCACCCCTAGAAGATGCACTTCCTAGTCTAAGAAGTTCAGGCTGTATTTTTGTTTTAGGAGAAGCACTTTCTAAATTGAGAATTTATCTCTAGGAGATGCACATCCTAGTTTGAGTCATTAAAATTTTACCCATTAGCAGATGCACTTCCTAGTAGGGGTCTTTCAGGATACACCTGTAGAAGATATTGAGAGTTCATTCATAAGAGACACACTTCTTAGTTTGAGTAATTGAAGTTTTACACATAGGAGACGTACTTCCTAAATTAAGAGTTCATTCATAGGAGACACACTTCCTAGTCTGAATCATTGAAGTTTTACTTATAGGAGACGCACTTCCAAGATTTGGTCATTTAAATTCATTTATAGGAGACGCACTTCCTAGTTTGAGTAATTGAAGTTTTACCCATAGGAGACACAGTTCCTAAATTAAGAGTTCATTCATAAGACACGCACTTCCTAGTCTGAACCATTGAAGTTTTACTTAAAGGAGACGCACTTCCTAGCTTTGGTCATTTAAATCATTCATATGAGACGTACTTCCTAGTTTGAGTAAATGAATTTTTACCCATATGAGACGCACTTCCTAAATTAAGAGTTCATTCATAGGAGATGCACTTCCTAGTTTGAATCATTAAAGTTTTACCCATAGGAGACACACTTCCTAAATTAAGAGTTCATTCATAGGAGGCGCACTTCCTAGTTTGAGTCATTTAAGTTCGACCCTAGGAGACGTACTTCCTATTCTGGCTCATTGAAGTTTTACCTGTAGAAGACGCACTTCCTAATCAAGGTCTTTCAAGTTATTCTTTTAGGAGACGCACTTCCTAAACTGAGAGTTCATTCATAGGAGTTGCACTTCCTAGTTTTAGCCACTGAAGGTTTCACTCCTAGGAGATGCACTTCCTAGTCTTGGTTATTTAAATTCACCCCTAGGAGATTCACTTCCTAGCCTTGGTGATTTAAATTCACCCCTAGGAGATGCACTTCTAGTTTGGTTCACTCGGGTTTTATTTTAGCAGACGCATTTGCTAGTCAAAGTCTGGGTTTTACTCATAGGAGACGCACATTCTAGTCTAGTCTTTAGTTTGCTCTCACCATTGCATCAATAGTATAAGTGGTATACAATTTTGTTAACAACTCACAAATCTTCCTCGTGCAAACTGGGGAAAATTTTTTTGTTTGTTGTGCTTATTTTAATTGCAAGACTCTCCTAAATAATTGGACGTAACTTTAACTAGCAAACCTAGCAGAGACAACCGAGAGTTAGAATTGGCATTTAATTTAGAATCCTCAGGACCCTCCTGAAAAATGGGACTTATTTAATGGCTGGAGGTAATCATGAATAGCAAAGAGAATAAAGTGACTTGCATGTTGAAATAGGATTCAGTTAAGAGTTGTCAGGACCCTCCTGAAAAATGGGACTCAGTTTAAAACTCAAACAGTCACGGGTAACATGGTCAGGCACAAATATTTCCCCAACAAGAGTCGTCAGGACCCGCCTGGATAATGAGATTTAATTGTAGAAGCTTTCATGACCCTCCTGGATAATGGGATGTAGCTCTAAATACTAATCCCCAACAAACTTGATTTGTCATCTAATTAAGAGTGATCAGAACCCTCCTAGATAATGGGATATAGCTTTAATTAATGGTCCCCAGCAGATATAACTCAAATAATAAGACATAGTGGAAAATAATACCTTTGGAGAATACAGACTAATCTTAAAGTTGTCATTAGTTAAGAGTTGCCAGGACCCTCTAATGGGATTTAGCTTTCAAATTTTAGAGATAGTTGGTAACAGGATTTGATTAACACTCATAGATACACCCAGCACCAAACTGGGGCAGAAAGAATTTCTTTTGTTTTGTTGCTTTATTGTAATCAGGTACAAAGGTGGTTGTCTCAGGAAATACATTCAAGTTTTTAGCAATCAGGCGATCACATGGATAACAAGGGAATACATTTCAAGTTTTGGCAATCACGCACCCACCTGAATAACAAGGGAATACATTTCAAATTTTGGCAATCAGGTGCCCATCTGGAGAACAAGGGAATACAATTCAGAATAGAAATTCAAGTCAGCAACAAAAGAAGCTCGAGGCAAGAATTCAAGTCAATAGTCCAAGGTGAAAGAAAAAAAAAGAAGAAAAAAAAAATTAATCCAAATGAAAAGCAGATGAAAGATGTGAACTTTTGAAGGCATGGTTGAAGTCACAAGCACTAAATGTCCGATTTTAATTTGAAAAGCTGAAGAAGAACGAACTAGCACCTGCAGCTAACAAGCGTCAAGGTTGAAATCTAAAGTATGAATGAAGAACCACTCAAGACTCAAGCTTCAGAAGACTTATAGATAGAAATCTTGTAACTCGTAGTTGACAGGCTTAGCTAGCCTTTTTCATTCCTTTGATTTTGATGTAATAACAGGATCGAGGACCGGAACCTCGGCGGAATGGCACCTCGACCGGATCTCACCTCGGCATACTCATTCATCTCACTCACTTCCCGAACTACAATGACCTGATTCCTTTACAGCCAAGGATATGTAGGCAACCTTAGAAGCAGGGTGCGGTCAAATCTTTCAAAAATGCTTCCAGCGGAGTATTCAAGCGAGCAAAAATCGCTCATATCCGCTCATTTTATCTTTGCACGAAAACCCTTCAGGTTTTCGAGCAAAGAGGGACAGCTAAGAGCACGTGAATTTTGCCCTACATGAGAAACTCCTAAAAATTATACCAAAAAATAAGTTATATTAATTTTAGAAATTTTTCTTTGTCTCTTTGCATTTCATGCATTCTTAACATTTTTAAGTCATAGAAAAATCCTAAAAATTGTCATTTTTACATATATATCTTTTAGTCTTTAAAATTAGCATTTTTTCTTTAGTTTAAATTAAGTAGTTGTTTTAATGTTAAAAAATAAATAAAGAGTTTTAATGTCTACAAAAAATTGATTAATTTAAAAGTTTTAATTTTTATGATTTTTAATTTAAAAAATAAAAGAAAAGAGAATAAAGATTTAATTGCTATGGGGTTTTAATTTCAGCAATTGGCTCATTTTTAAAAATCAAAACTAAGCCAAACCATAATTTTTCTAGCCAAATCCACACAACCCTAGCCCATTCCCTTACCCTTATCCTAATTTAAAAAAAAAACAAAACCTAGATCTATATAGAAGAAAGAGGAACGCCTAGAAAAAGAGAAGAAAAAATCGCAGCTTTCATCAAGGACCTAACCCTGTATTTCGTCTTCCTAGATCCACCCTAATGACCCTCTGTTCAAAGCTCACATATGACCAGCGGCATAACACCAGAGAAACGACCCCTCCTTGAACTTACCTTCTTCAACCCCTTCCATCATTTTTAGAGAACACACAGAATCACACAAAAAGAACGCAGAAACCTAAAACAACCCCATCTCCGGTGAGCTTCACCTTCACACACACACACCACGAGGCACAGACGCATAAAATCCAGTAGACAACTCCAGATTAGGAGCTGATGTCATGAAGTTAGTCAGGTCTGTTTTCTGATTTGGTTTGAGTTGTCCAGTGAGCGTCGAGGTTGAGGTTAGCCGTTGTTCGACGAGGTTCTGTCGAGGTCGGGCTCGAAGTCTACGATCGTATTTCGTTGCTGATTTTGTGTTCGTTAACAAGTTTTAAAGGACTTTAACAGTAAGGTCCAATTCTTTGATCCTTTACTCATTCTATTGTTAATTGTGTTTTGTGATTAGATCCTATGGCTTGTTATTTATGATTTTAAATATGTCTGCTCATATGTCTACTTGAACTAGCTGACCGAGTTCTGCGTTCAATATTGTCACATATTGATTCAAGTATATGTTTTGAACCCATCAAACGTGTTTGGTACTACATACATCCCTCTTTGATGTAGTATAAGATTAGTGAGATCTTAATTGTGCATATTTGTTTAGGAGTTACTTTAAATATTCATGACTTATTGTTTCCCCTATTTTGTTTGGTAGTTCAAATGTAAATATACAGAAGGGTAGGTGTTTGACGATTATTTTGTAATGGAAAAGCTACTTATTCTAAATCAGTGTCTCACTATTATGCTATTCAATGGTGAGTTTAAATGGTTTAAGAACGATTCTGAATAATTTAAGTACTACCATTGGAGCAGTAGGCATCAATCATGTCTACAAGTTAGTCAGGTGTAGCCTTGAATGATTCATAATGTCTTGGTTGTTCTTGAGTAAAAACTGTGCTATTACAGCAGCTTGCAACAACATATGCATCTAGTCTCGCCCTTTTTAATTTCCTTAGCAAATTGCAGCCACTTTCATACAAATAGATTGCATACATTTTGGACCTTTTCATATTTGATCTCAAACTTAGAAATAAATAACTTATAAACATCAGTAGTTTGTTTTAGTCGAATAAAGCCCTTTGAAGCGTGTCATGTCAAATAAAATCTCTAAGCTCATGGCCATCATTTTAATTAATCGTATAATCCTTAGAACCCTAGGTGCACCACTTAGCGAATTTTCGTGGCCCTCGCAAACCTAAACATACAAAGTTGCTTTAGCCGCGTTGTTAAACAATTCACTTTCCTAAATACGGGTGCACATTTATGTGACCCAAATCCAAATCCCAAGGATGTTGAAATATGTCAAAGACTGTAGGTACATTTATGTGACGTGGTTCGAGACGTGTTTTAACAATGTTGCAATATTCTTAAAAATTAGATAAAAGCGATTTAAAAGTCAAACTTTGCACATAGGTACAAAAAATTCATTAAAATCAGATAATTAAGTCAAATAAAGCAGTTGAGGGACCGTGCTAGAACCATAGAATTCGGGAGTGCCTAACACATTCTCCTAGGTTAACAGAATTCCTTACCCGGATTTCTAGTTCAAAGATTGTTAAAAAGAGTCATACCTTCCTCGATTCAGGATTAAAACCGGTGATTTCGGACACCATAAATTATCCTAAGTGGCGATTCTGATCTTTAAATAAATGAATCTCATTTCAATTGTCCTTAAATTAGAAAACTCTCTTATCTATGCCCTTCGTCGGGGTTGTAGATGTTAAAAGAAGGTGTGACACCTTTAACTATTTTAACTCGGGTAGGGCCATACGATATGGCGGGATAGAAATGGGCTGGGTGCCCGGAGCCACATCAATGCAGAAGTCACCTATCGGACGACATGCCCCGCAGGTCTGAAGGGAAAATATCAGGGAACTCACGAACCACGAGCACAAAATCAATAGAAGGGACCTTAGTACTAGAATCACGAACATATGCCAAATAGGCCAAACACCCCTTCTCGACCATATGCCGAGCCTTCACATAAGAGATAATGCTATGGGTAGAATGGCGAGGAGTCCGTCTCCACTCTAAACGAGGCATACCCGATAAAGCTAAGGTCACAATCTTTGCATGACAGTCCAAGATAGCGTGGTAAGGTGATAATCAGTCCATCCCTAATATGATATCTAAGTCAACCATGTCTAAAGGTAACAAATCTACACGAGTCTTAAGACCCCAATCACCACAATACAAGAACGACTCGATCGACCATAATAGAATCACCCACAGGTGTAGACACATAAACAGGAACACCCGATGCATCACTAGGCAAGACCAAGAATGGGGCAAAATAGGATGAAACATACGAATACGTAGACCCCGGATCAAACAACACCGAAGCACCTCTATAATAAACCTGAACCAAACCTGTAATAATTGCGTGTGAAGCCTCTGCTTGGGGCGTGGCCTGAAGAGCATATCTTCGGGCCTGGCCCCCGCCACTCTGATCTACCTCTGGGACGACCTACAGCTGGATGGCCTTCACATCTAGCGGTCTGAGCTCCACCTCTAGGACTTCTACCTCCACCTCTAGCACCTCTACCCCCACCTCTAGCTGGCTGGGCATGCTGTAGAACATCTGGTCCTTGTACCATAGCACGAGGACCCTAGTGTTGTGAGCTACTTGGTGCTCAAGGGAAAAACCTGGCAATATGACCCAGATTACCACCAGTGTAATAAGCCCTCGACTGCTGAGACTGCTGGCCTTGTCAACTTGAATGACCACCTTGAAAATTCTGAAGCGGGAGTGCACTAATTGGAGCTGGTAATGAACTATAGGACTGTTGATCAGAATATTGCCCGCGAGAACCACGGCCACCTGAAGCATCGTGAGAAACCTGGAGTGCTAACTGGTAAGTCCTAGGAGGATGACCCATGTCATACAATTCTCTGCCTCCAAATGAGGCACCAATGAATCTCCCTAACTAACGAGCTCTCTTGTCTGCCCTATGACCACCCCCCTCCCCCGTGATAATACCATCTCAACCTTACGGGACACATTGGCCGACTTCTAGAAGGCTATCTCGCTCCCAGTCTCTCTAGCCATCTGGAGACGAATCGGTTGAATGAGTCCATCAATAAACCGTCTCACTCTCTCCCTCTCAGTGGGGAGTATAATAAGATCACGGCGAGCTAAGTCAATGAACCTGGTCTTATATAGGGTGACTGTCATGGAACCCTGCTGTAGGTGCTCAAACTGCCTCTGATAGGCCTCTCTCTGAGTAACGGGGAGAAACTTCTCAAGAAATAACACTGTAAACAGCTCTGATGTCAAGGCCGGCGATCCTACTGGTCTAGCAAAGCAATAATCCCTCCACCAAGTCTTTGCGGATCTAGACAAGCAAAGGGTAGCGAAGTTATCCCCGTTGGTCTCAGCAATACCCATGTTCCGAAGAACCTCGTGACAACTATCCAAATAATCCCGGGGATCCTCAGTAGATGCACCACTGAAAGTAGAAGTGAAGAGCTTGGTGAACCAATCCAGCCTTCACAAAACATCGGCGGACATAGCCGCTCAATCGTCTGAGCTACCATACCAGGATGTACTACTCCAACTGGTTGAACTGCTGGAGTTTGAATCTGAAGAGCTGCATGCTCTGGAGTGCGAGTACCAGGAGTCTGAGCCCCTCCCCCCAGCCTGAGAAGTGGCTAGCACTAGAAGAGGCAAACCTACTTGGGTTACACTCTCCATGAGGCCCACCAATCGGACCAAAACGTTCTAAAGAACTAGGGTAGCAATAAACCCCTCTAGGACATGAGTTGGGCCGACCGAAACTGTTGGGGCCTAAACCTTTTCCTCAAAATCAACCTAAGGCTCCACCATTGGTGCTGCTACTCGGGGCTGAGCTCTGCCCCTACCTCGGACTCTAGCACGACCTCGACCTCAACCTCGTCCTCTGCCCCTAGTGAGTGTTGTTGGTGGGGGCTCGGGCTGCTGAGCGATAGATGATGAAGCGCGTGTTCTCGCTATCTGTGAAAGAACAGTGTAGAAATTCGATTAGTATTGAGGAACCAAACTGCACGACAAGAAAGAACTAATGTGAAATTTTCCTAACTCTGTAGCCTTTAGGGGATAAATATAGACGTCTCCGTACCGATCCCTCAAGACTCTACTAAGCTTGTTTGTGAACTGTGAGACCGATGTAACCTAGAGCTCTAATACCAACTTGCCACGACCCTGATTTCCCCCCTCTACGGGAGTCGTGATGGCGTCTACTAGTGAGAGCTAGATAAGACAATCCTTAACTACTTACCTTATTATCAAATTACTTCTTTTAACAATTAAAAAAGGCAGTAACATGAAAACTGCGAAACTTTAGATAATTAAGTGGAAAATAACAATTAAACACCTGATCTGCGAAAGAATAGTTACTTAAGTCTTAGCCACCCAAAACCCGGTATCACAGTGTCACAGTCTATCTAAGATTACTAAATAGGGTCTGAATAAATAACAATACACTATTTCTGAATAAAGGAAAATGAAATAGGAAATAGAGATAAAAGGAGACGTCAGGGCCTCCGGATGCCTGCAGGGCTACCTTGGGTCTCCGGGTGGACTGAAGGAAGCTCTCTAACTAATGATGTTGCCCAGTACATGGATTTGTGCAAAAGAGCAAAGAGTGTAGTATCAGCACAACCGACCCCATATGTTGGTAAGTGTCTAGCCTAACCTCGGCGAAGTAGTGACGAGGCTCGGACCACACTACCAAATAAACCTGTGTAGTTCATATATGTATATACAACAAAAATGAAATACAGGAATTAACCAGTCAATGGGAGAGGGAGCATGCTGTGAGGAAGATAACAACTCCGAATAAAAATCATCAAATAATGAAGAAAGCAACATAACTCAGACATCAATAAAGAATCATAAATCAATAAGTGCGTGGCATCATCCTTCGTGCTTTTACTCTCATCCTCACCAAGAAATTATATAATAAAATGTGCACGACATCACCCTTCGTGCTTTTACTCTCGTCCTTATCATACAATGATATAATAAAATGTCCACGGCATCACCCTTCGTGCTTTTACTCTCTTTCCTCACATATAATTAATAATCGATACGGAATGGTACATCGTTCGATACGACATCCTCCTTCGTGCTTTAGGACTCTTTCCTCACAATAACAAATAATGCACGACATCACCCGTCGTGCTTTAACACTCTTTCTCACCCAACAACAATCACAAACAAGGGGCAAGGGAGTAAACAAATAATAATAGAAATCCCGGCAAGGGGCACAATTTAACAGTTAAATCCCGGCAATGGAACAATATCAATAAATCTCAGCTTCCCGGCAAGGGAGATAATCAACAAAGCAAAAAATTTCCACGCAAGGGAATAATTTAATAAATCTTTCTCTTTCTTTCACTTTTACATCACGACTCGCTTTACTTCTTGAGCCAATGCTCCAAAGGGTTCAGTCATCTCATATACTTTCACAATTTGTAGTATACTCGAGTCAATACTCCTCGATGTTCAAAGGTCACAATTTCTTTCACCATCTTTTCATAACATATAGAAATCATCACCAAGGCATAAAAGAAAAAATTATATCATGATATTCACAAGGCAAAGACTCGCAGTCATGCTAGAAACCAACGTATATATACTCATCACCATGCCTATACGTCGCACTCAACAATTATCACATAGTAAATAGGATGCAACTCCTAATCTCTCAAGCTAAGGTTAGACCAAACACTTACCTGGATGCCTCGAACACAACTCACATCTCAATTATAGCTTTGCCCCTTGGTTCCACCGTCAATTCATTCATATCTAATCACAAATTACTTTATTATGTCAATACACACTAAATGAATCAATCCCAATGCATGAGAATGAGTTTTCCAAGGTTTTACCTAAAAGTCAAAAATTGTCCCCAGGCCCACGTGGTCAAAACCCGAGGTTAGAACCAAAACCCGACTACCCATTCCCCCATGAAATCAAATATACATTTTTTTTAAAATCAGGCCTCAAATTGAGGTCCAAATCAGGTTCTATTCAAAACACCCAATTTCCCCCATGAAAATCTTTGATTTGAAGTGGAAATCATGTTAAAAGATATTAACGATTGAAGACAAGTAGTTAAAAATGAATTACAATTGATTTGGAGAAGAAAGATTTCTTGAAAAATTGCCTCTTATGTTTTAGGATTTTGAAAAATAAAAAATAACTGAAAATCCCATCTATTTATACTTTTGGCCGACCCCGTGTGCGGACCGCACTAAATGGTCTGCGGCCGCACAGACTTACTTGAAGACTTGTAGTTCAGCACCCTGTGCAGACCGCACAAAGGCGACTGTGGTCACACAGCCTCCCCCGTGCACCGCAGAAAAGCGACCGCGGCCATTCTGGCTCCTCTGCGGCCGCATGCGGTAGCTCGCGGACCACACAAGTGGGTTCATCTTATTTCTAAGTCTAAGGCATCCCGACACCTACCCGAAACTCACCCGAGCCCTCGAAACTCCAACTCAAATACACACACAACTTCAAAAATCCTTTGAACATATTCCTGTAATCAAATCACTATAATAATATCACGAGCATCGAATTAATTCTCAAGATCACTGAAATTTCTCAAAACTCCTTTAAAAATCAAATTTTCCAATTAAGTTCCGGATCACATCAAATGACGTCTATTTTTAACGAAATTTCACATGAACGACTCAATTCATATATAAGGCATGTACCGAGCACTGGAACTAAAATACGAGCTGATACCATCGCTTTCTAATCAGTTTTTATTTCAGATTTCCTTAAATAATTTCATTTAAAAACTCATCTATCGGTCTTGGGACCTCAAAATTTGATTCCAAGTATATGTCCAAGACCCATGTTTTCTTCCGGATCCTTCGGGACCGTCAAATCACAGGTCCGGGTCCGTTTGACCAAAATATTGACCAAGGTCAAATTTATCCATTTTAACATCAAAACTTAGCATTTTTCATAGAATTTCATATTTAAGCTTTCTGGCTACGCGCCCGGACTGTGCACGTAAATCAAAGCGACTCTAAATGAGGATTTTAAGGCCTAAAAATATAGAATTCGATTAAAAATAGGTGATGGCCTCTTTGGATCATCACGGAATGATTGGTCAATGAAAAATACGCAATCAAGATTGACTTCACTTGGAAAATGGGAAGTTTTGGACTGATAGTCCCAACACCTGAAAGTGTAAAGCCAGTGGGCTGACACAAGAGTTTACGTAAATGTCCTAGCATTGATTATATGGAAACATGTTCCCTTGTGGTAGATACAGTTGCTTTTAGATTTTAGTCTGCAAATACCTGGTAAATTTGTTGTGCGTATATAAAAATCATTGAAGGATTTAAATAGTTTTGAAACATATTAATGTCCCAAAGATATTTATTAAATAAAGCTTCAACAAATCTTTATGTGAATTAGAGCAATCATGGCTTACAAGATTTATTTTTGTGTCTATTGCAAGTGGTTCACTATATATCTCGCTAGAACCATGAGTATAATAATATGCTAGCGAGATATAGTTTTACTCCTATATGGAAATATTGGAATAGTACTACTATTATATTGCAAAAGGAATCATTGATACAAATTTTTTTGTCCTAACAAATATTGTCAAGATTTTATTGGTTATGGAAATGCATGTATTTTTTGAAGTTCGTTCTTCAAATATCTATTTGTATCAATTGATAAAGCAAATGACTCGTTGTGTGACTTTTTCTTGAAGATAATATTCCAATAATAGTGAAGGCTATAATATTTGTTTAACTCAACTGAAAAAAGGATAAATTTGAAGGAGACAGAATAAATTCTATATTTCATCAAAGTTCTTTGTCAAAAACAATCTTCAACAAAATGAAAAAAATGCCTTCGCCTTTTTTTTCAAAATGAAAAAGTAAGCTACCTTAATAATCTAGGTTTGATTGCTAAGCAAGCCGGGCACTCCCCTAGGACGTGGATCGATCATGATGAGAATGGCCCCGAACTCTCCCGACCCCAGTGAACCCGCAACGCCTATTGTGAAATAAATGTTTAAGAAATTTATTCAAGTGATAATTTGGTGGAATAATTCACCAAGGCATTGTCGGTCTCAAAGATTAGAGAAGTTGTTATACAAGCTTGAAATTTTCTATCTCCAAGATATAAAGTGATATTTTCATCAGGGGGAGGCAAATACGCATTGTACTCTTTTTTCCTTGGCTAAGGTTTTATCCCACTATATATTCCTTGCAAGGTTTTTAATAAGGAGCAAGTAATGCGTATTACAAGATATGTGTACTCTTTTTCCATCATTAAGATTTTTTCCTTACAAGGTTCTTTTTCTTTTTAAGGTTTTGATGAGGCACATTATTTATGGACATCTAAGGGGAAGTGTTATAAATAATTATCTAGTGGTGGTTGTCCATAACTCCTAAATGAGTGATACCCACTACTTTTCTCCATTATATCCATAACTCCCACTACTACAACACTTATAGAGCTATGATTGTAACTCACATACCTCCATAATCTCCCTATGATCTTCCTCCATAATCTCAAATGTTTAATGTCATGTTTATGGAATTCTTTTGTAGACCTCTATGTAATAATATAAATAGAGGATGAGAAGTGATATTTTATACACTTGAATACTTGAAAGAAATAGAATCTCTCCTCTCTTTCTCTCTATATCTCTTATCTATTTTTTGTCTTATGTTATTACTATGAGCTTAGTTTCTTAACATTTGGTTAATTGTCTTATTAAAATTATTAAAGTTGGATAGTTATTAGCTAGCTTCTAGCGGGTTGGGTTAGGTTCCATCACGACTAGTGAATTTGGATCGTGATAATTACAAGGCTAATATTTAAAATTCTTATTATATCCTTTTACTATAAGTTATTATGCTTAATATTAGAAGGTTATTTTTGTAAATCGATATTGCATTCATGTTTATATATATATATATCTGTGTGTGTGTCTAAGTTAAATGGAGAAATGAAGATCTGTATAGTCAATTTTAACTTATTTAATTTGGGCGGAATACATAAAATACTACTAAACCTTGTAGTCAAATTCCTCTTATACATTCGGCAACCACGAAAGTACTACACACCCAAAATATTTAAAGTGTGTCTATTAAATACCACTTTAGCTTGGCAGCACTCCGCATGTCCTACACATGAATCATGAGCGTGAATAGAAAATTTTGTATGTTTGATACTCTCTATGGATGTCACATGTCCAACTATTTCATTTTTTTATTTTTTTATTTTATCATTTTATCATTTTGTCAATCGTTATCCCTCATCCTCAGGTAACCATTATCTCCATTTCCATTCAAGAAAACCTCCACTGTGGGTAACCCTATTTCTATTCGAGTTTGAATCTTGAGTTGTTGAATAATGTGATATTGGATGTTGAAAGTTGATTAATTAACCACTTTGGATCGAGTATTATTACTCACTCAAAGTTTCGAATTTGAAGAGTAAACCGAAAAAAAGAAGTATCATTGAAGAAACCTTTAATTGCACTCATATTTTAAAACTCAGATTTGAATTCCAAATGTATTGGCGATTTATTGTTTAAAACTGCTCTAGGAAATATAACAAGGATTTCCATGTGCACTTCACCAAATTTGAGCTCAAAAATATATAAAAGGGAAGCTTGATCGCCAGAAAATATGGATGTCTTGCCAAAACATATGATATTCTTTTGTCAATCATGCACTTATTTTCTTCCTCTTTATTCTCTCTTTCTTCCTAATCTGTCCATATTTTCTAGCTCTTCAAATTCGTTTTTAGTTATGCTCAATACATCAAAAAATTTTACAAAAGTTTTTAAGGGATTCAAAGCTAAGAGAAAATCTTAACTCGATAAAAATTAACTGTTGGGTGAGGAGATTAAAGAATCGGAGAGGGGATTTGAGGAAGATAAGGATAGGGGTGAAGGGGAATTTTTTTTTCTAAAATATTATTATCGGTGTTGTAAATTAGGTTCCTTTTTTTCTTTTGAGTTATGACACGTGCCACACTCTAATTAGCACGTGTGATGCAACTTTCAAAAAGAAATTGTCAAATACAAAAGTGATGCGTAATAGATATATTTTAAAAAATTTAGGTGTATAATAATATTTTTGTAATTATCAGATATATAAGAGGGATTTGCAAACAAAGTTTGACGTCATTTTATTTATTTCACCTTTAATTTGAGATTGAGGGGTAGTTGAAATTGTCATCTCATTTTGTTGTCGACAATTATTTGATATTTTAAGTTTCTTGATAATATAAACAAATTTATATTGTGATGGACGTTACTCTCTCCGTTTTATAATAAGTGAGACATTGTTTGATTCGGCACGGAATTTAAGAAAATTTTTTTTGAAATTTGTGGTCTTAAAAGATTAAGGGGTAAAAACTTTATGGGGTCATGTCATTTGTGTGGCTATAAAAGTTTCTTATTAAGGACAAAAATAGTAAAATAAAAAATTTAAAGTTGAATTATTTTTAAATTTAAAAATATATATTTATTTTGAAATACACTAAAGAGAAAAATATCTCACTTATTATGAAATGGAGAGAGTAAATCATTTTAAAATCATTTCTGAGGGAAAAATCATTCAACCATCAATATAAAATCGACAAAATAACGAATATAAAAATACAGTAGTACGTACAATCATGCCAGCTAACAATAAAAAAATTCAAACGGCTTTCGAGAAGCAATTAAAGCTGCATCAAATCTTATCTTATTTATAGTTTATACTACTCTTTATCTTTACATCCACGAATTGCATCACTGAAAAATTCATAGTGATTTTGGCATTACAGAAATGGCGGAAAACAGCAAAAAACTGCACATTGCAGTATTTCCATGGCTAGCTTTTGGCCATATGATTCCATATTTAGAATTATCAAAACTCATAGCTCAAAAAGGTCACAAAATCTCCTTCATTTCAACCCCTAGAAACATTGATCGTCTCCCTAAACTTCCTCCAAATCTCGTTCCTTTCTTAAATTTCGTCAAATTTCCTATGCCCCAAATAGAAAAACTACCAAAAAATGCAGAAGCCACCATTGATGTTCCTTATGAACAAGTCAAGTACCTCAAACTTGCTCAAGACGGACTTCAAGAATCCATGGCTAAGTTTCTAGAAGATTCAGCTCCGGATTTTATACTCTTCGATTTTACTTCTTACTGGGTTCCTTCCATTGCTAAAAAATTTAATATTCCGACGGCTTATTTCAGCATATTTATCGCTGCGTTTCTGGGTTTTGCCGGACCCGTACCGGGTTTAAACAACGACTATGAAATTCGGAAAACGCCGGAGGAATACACCGTTACTCCGGCGTGGGTCCCGTTTGAGACCACAGTATGTTGGAAATTGTTTGAAGTTTTGAGGATCTTTGACGCTTCAATGGAAGGAGATGAAGAGAATGTTCCTGATACATTTCGTTTTCATAAAACCCTTGAAGATTGTGATATTTTGCTTGTGAGGAGTTGTTCTGTATTTGAGCCGGAATGGTTGAAAGTATTGGAAGATATTCATCGGAAACCGGTTTTTCCGGTAGGGCAACTTCATA
Source organism: Nicotiana benthamiana (assembly GCA_034376525.1). Lineage (NCBI taxonomy): Eukaryota > Viridiplantae > Streptophyta > Magnoliopsida > Solanales > Solanaceae > Nicotiana > Nicotiana benthamiana. The sequence goes on from CM067327.1 coordinate 129,334,472, forward strand.
CGACATCGTATGAAGATGATAGTTCGAATGCATGGAGAAGTATAAAAGTGTGGCTTGATATGCAAGAAAAAGGAAAAGTTGTTTACGTAGCGTTTGGTAGCGAGGCTAAACCGAGTCAAAATGAACTCACTGAGATTTCACTCGGTTTAGAGAAATCTGGATTACCCTTTTTTTGGGTTTTGAGGACTAAAAGAGGAGAATCTGATGATGAATTGATTCGGTTACCTGAAGGACTTGAAGAAAGGACAAAGGGAAGGGGAATTGTGTGCACGAGTTGGGCACCACAACTCAAGATACTGAGTCATGACTCGGTTGGTGGATTTTTGACTCATTCAGGATGGAGTTCAGTGGTTGAGGCTATACAATTTGAGAAGCCTTTAGTTTTGTTAACATTCTTGGCCGATCAAGGGATAAATGCTAGGTTGTTGGAGGAGAAGAAGATGGCGTATTCCGTCCCTAGAGATGACACAGACGGGTCGTTCACTCGTGACTCAGTGGCTGAGTCACTGAGTTTGGTACTTTTTGAGGAAGAGGGTAATATTTACAGGGAGAAGATTAAAGAGGTGAAAAATCTTTTTTGTGATAAAGGAAAACAAGATAGTTATGTGGAGAATTTTTTAAGTTATTTCCAAAATTATAGAAAAGCCTAAAATATGAAGCGGGAAGAAAGACTTACTTGGTGTTGCATGCATGATGCAGATGCACCAATCTTTGTTTCTTTATATTTTATTTATGCTATCAATGATAAAACAAAACAAATGTTCTTACTTCCTTTATGTTTTATTTATGTTTGATTTAATGCCATCATGTGGAGATCTTGAGAAATTATTACATGGTAAATAATACAACAAAAATTATTACGCAATAAATAATAATACATAAAATCATTATGGAGTGAATAATAGTACATAGATTGTTATATATATCAAAATCCCTAATTTAAGGGTATTTCTTGTTTTTAGATACATAAAGGGCATATCCAACTTATTATATATGGGTTCCCGCGAATCTAACAGCTTTTATACATATTTAATATATGTGTTAAAGATTCACTAAATATTTATAATTTTTTATTGTGGACCGAGTTATTTATTTTATATTTATTTAAAATCGTTATAAGACTTCATAAACTTTAAATCTTGATTACTCGTATTAATTTGGTATGCAGAAGAGAAATCCAACTATTGGCAATATGTACTCGCCTCTTAAAAATGGATAAGATTAAGAAATTAAAGTAAAAACAACATATTAAAAAAAGGTAAAACTTAAATCTATTACTCATAAGATATGGATATATAAAAGTTTCTAACTACATTTATGGACAATGGCCATTTAGGACCCTCGTATATGATCATAATTTTAAATGTAAATATTACCAAACCACAATAGTACTTTGTATGTTGAAGTTTGATCATGAAGTTTATGGATTAAAATTTTGAATTTTAAGTGAACTAAAACTTTCAAGTTGAAAATGGACACATGTGTAAATATTTAACATAAAGTTTTTCAAAACTTCAAATTCCGAATCAAAAGTAATCAGTTTTTACAATTTTGTTGTCCAAATGATCAAGTTAATCTTGAAAAATTACTTGAACTAATTCAACTTAGGATAAACTTTTTCTCACCTTTAACTCAGAGGCGGCTATTGAATAAAGCCAATAAAGCCTAGGCCTTAGACCTCTAATTTGGGCTGGGGGGGAGGAGGGAAGGGGGCTCACTTGTACCAATATTATTTTTAGAACAACAATATGAGGCTTCAATTATAAACAGTACTGCATAATATATGCTACTAAGAACCTTTGACCAAAAACGTGGGCCTCGAAAATTAATTAAGTTGAGGTTGAGAATGCGAAGAAATTTTTCTATTCCTATATACTATTGGAAATTTTATTACTTAAATGTTCATGTTTAATAAATTATTTTATATATATAAATTTTATTTACAAAATGTAACATTCTACCTTAAAAGCTAAAACTTGTATATAATAGGTCAATGTGGGGTCGGTCGAAACTCTTTTTAAGTGAAATGGAAAGACAGCACCAAATTAGAATGGATCACTGTGGCCAAAGTGTACATAAAATTAAAAGTATCTTTGGCAAAAACTTATTCAGTTCTCTTTTTTAACATTGAAATTGCACCTTTACAAGGCTAAACATGCACAAGCATCTAAAAATAGCATTATTGGCAATATCTTTAATTTCTTTTTTTTTCCAGTTGCACCCAAAGAATCAAAGTTTAGATTGCTCTAAGCTAAATGAAGGGCACATATATAATACAAACGCAGAATAATATTCATTCAGTAAAAGACCAACAAATTAATTCTTGTCCTATTCATTTGCAAGAAAATTTCAAACACTCTGGAAACATAAAGAAGTAAAAATAACAAACCTCATGAAAAATAGATTGAACATAAGGAGTGTTGCTTTTGTAGGGAGTATCTTTTTTTTTTTTTTCTGAATTTGGGCACTTTATTCATTAAGTGAGCAGTTGTTTGAGTGAAGGGGAAATGGATAAGACATCTTGGGATATTTAGCTTTGCAACATCACCACTTCTCTTTCTTTCTTTCTGCATTTCCTCTTTAATTTGCGCCTTCCTCCTTTTGGATGTTTTGCCATTTGGCACTCTCTCTAGATTAAAAGCGAAATCAAAATTTAAAATTTATAGATTTTAAATTTATCATAAAATTTATAGATTATTTTTAGTATTGGGTTCGTAATTAAATATTTATATATATTTAATGAATTATTTAATAAAAATATAATATCTAAACAAAAGTGACTGTGTTCGGTCGAACCCACACCTAATAAGCTCGCTCCGCTACTAGTCACATGGTCCAAAATTAAATACAACTACAATAACATACAACTTAAATATAAATTTTATACATAATTATATAATACATCTTTTCTATATTTTGTATCTGATTTATGCATAGTAAAAATAAATTTCATATAACTAATTATATATTATAATAATTTATCTACGACTTATTTACAACTTTCACACATTATTTTTACCAATTAAATATAACTTCAATAACATACAACTTAAATACAAAAGCTATACAATGCGTTTTTTGTATATTATGTATATGCTCATACATAGTAAAAATAAATTTCATACAATTAATTACATATTATACAACTTATCTACAATTTTCATATATTATTTTTACTTAGTTATATACAACAACAATATCAGAGACGGAAGAAGAAGAGTATGAAACGGAAGATACAGAGGACGATGAGGAAGATTTCGTAGAAGAAATGGATAGTAACTAGTGTGTTAAGTAAAAATATATTGATGTATCTTACTGTATTTTGTTTGTTGTAATCAAAGATGAATGCAATGTATTTTGTTTGTTGTAATCTAAGCTGAATGCTATCTGCAAGACTATATCTATATTTATTGCTTTTCTTTGATGTCTAACTTCTCGCTCATTCCCTTAATTTATCGCTTACTATAAAATTAAAAAATCTAGCAGTAATTTTGGCCCAATTCTTGACTTATACCAATGTTTTTTGTTTGCAGGGACTTAATTCTTGGATTATACTAATTTATGAATCTAATTTGCTTGCATGTAATTTTTTTGTAGGTATAACTCGAGGGAGAGGCTGAGATATCATAGCTCGTGGAGGCAAGTCCTCAGTTAGGGGTAGGGGTAATTCTGCTATTCGTGTAAATATGACTTATGTTCTCATTCCCATAATTAGTCTTCAACAAGGTAGTACGAGTTCTTTTGCTCCTAGCAGTACCACACCCGTTCAAACATCAGGTCATGGTAGTACCCTAACTATCCATTCTGAATCATCTCCTAATACACCTTCTCAGAGTAACCCAATAGGTAAGGGCATATCTACTCAAAGTAACACAATTAGTGAAGGTGAGTGCACCAGTAGTCGCGGGCAGCAGACACTTGTTACTATTGCTCCTACAAGGTTAGTCCATGTTTTTAATATTATTTTTTATATAGAAATTTTGATTTATGATACCCCTTCAATTATTGTCTTCAAAATTTTTCAGGTTGAACCTAGTGGATTATGCTTGTCAAAAATATTTAAATCTTTCAAGCATGAACTTGACCCCAATTGAATCAATTGGAAAAGTGTCTCTGACGAGATAAAAAAAATATTGGGGAGAATTCAAGGTATAACTTCTCATTATATAATGAATTTAGGAAGTGTATTAACTGTTATAAATAAGATATTAATGTTATTACTTTAGAAAATTATTTCAGAAGAAATTCTATTGGGACTCTTCCATGGATAGTGCAGTGAGGAGCCAATGGAAGATTAATCCATAAATAAGGTACAAAGATTTCATTTCCAAAATGAAATCTAAAAAAATAGGCCAAGAAATATTCAAGAGAAGTGTGGGAAAGTTGGGAACAACTTTGAAAAGATCCCAAGTGTGTTAAAAAGTTAGAAATAAATACAAAGAATCATCATGGCGGTAGGAGTGAAGTCTCAAATGGGACTCACACAGGTGGCCCTGTCTCCACTGGAGAGTATCGCAAGAGACTTGTAAGTATATCGCAACAAAACTTTATGAATGAAAATATTACTTAATAATTTTTGTTGGTTTGTACTAAGAACAGAAAATTGGTATTGTTGGGTGGTTGTTTTATCTTGGTGAAGAGAATATTTTGGTTTTTGATGGTTAAGGTTCTGAATCAGTAACCACCAGTTGGTAGACCTAAACCAAGAAAAAAATTTGATCTTTAGTCTTAAGACTTGCTTAAAACAAAACTATAAACAAAGTTGTTCTATTTCTAGTAGTTACAAAGTGTTGTTAAACAGTTTGATGATACAGCTTGCTTTGGTTAGGTAGTTGGATTTTTTGTACATTACATGTATAGGTGTGATTCACACCACATAGTAGGTGTATTTTCTATAACTCAAAATTCTTTGTAGTGGGGCCCCCTAGAGCCCACCTCGAATTATCTGAAAGTAGCTGGGAATTCAATGAAATATCTGCTGCCTATTTTAAGTATTAGCATGACTTATGTTTTAAGTGTATTTTTATAGCAACTGTAAGCGCCTTGGTGGGAATTGTGACTAAATTTTGCAGGTTAATAAGCTATATTGGATTCTTTGCTATGTTGTGAAAGCTTGTGTTCAACTGATATAAAGTAGTATACAAGTAATATTAATATTTGAATCCTAAATTCAAAATTCAAAATTCTAAACTTATGCTTCTTGGGTTGCTTTCATTCTCTAGCTAGCTAATAATATTCAAAATTCTAAACTTATGCTTCTTAGGTTGCTGGATGGTGTCATTAGCACATTCATATAATTTCTTTGCTCTGTTGTGAAAGCTTTCTATCAGCGAAAATGCATTTCTATCAGTTACCTTTTACTCCACTTTGATATGTTTAAAGGTGGTAACTCTTGCCACTAGGAGTGTATGCCTTGGTAATTTTTGTTGGTCTAAAAGGGTTTTCTTTTGCTGCTATAAAAGAACAGCTTTGTTGCTGTAAAATGTTCATTTTGCTGCTGAACAGTTTGGTATTTTTTGTTGTCTAACAGCTTTATTTTTTCTGGTTAGAAAACAGTGATGAGTATTTTTTTAACATTACTTTTGTTAACGCATTGAGTTTTTAAATAGGATTCCAACTATTGGGTTTTTGTCTCACTATCGCTTTATCTGCCTCTTCTTCTGTTAGGCTTTTTATGATTTCTTAGATGTTTTAACATATTTCTCTATGAAGAAGATAATTTTAGTGACTCTTTATTTTGGCAGCCTTAACCCTTGTTTTGAATCAAATAAAATTGAATCTCTGTTAGTTACAAGCTCAGAAAGATTAGAAGTTAGAACCTTTTCTATAGTAATATATTCATCCTTTTAAAAACAGATTATTTTTTGTATAGGCTGTTGAAAAGGGTCGAGACCCAACGCCAAGTGAATTATATTTGTACGTTCATACAAATGGGCATGATAGAAAATTTTTCTTCATAAGAAAGCTCGATTCATGCATGTATGTTCAATATTTTATAATCTTATTTAATATAATATAAAAAGAATATGAAAAGTATCCTCTTTGTTGGTTAATTAAATGCTCAACTTTCTTGATTATTTTAATTAAGTACTTATTGCACCGCTTTTACAGGAAAGGTATCAGGAAATATTACATGAACAAACACAAACACAAACTCAATCTGATATTGATCAATGTAAAGTATATTATGAAGCCGTGGAAGGGGAAACGAAGAGAAGAGTATATGATCTTGGATCTCAAGCAAAATGCTACTGTGGACTGAATCTTTATGGCTCTTCTGGATCAGATGCTTCATCAACAATACTACCTTCGGGTGTTCAATCAACATTGAACCTGGATGAGTTAGTGATGCATTTGATTCCTGCACTAACAAAGCACATTGTTCCTATGATAACTAATCATATGCTTCCAGTATTGACTGAGCGGGTGCGTGAAATGATTTCGTCACCCTCACTGATTTCTACTGACCACCCATCAGATGTGGTACAAACAGTTCAGTTCCTACTATTGCTACTGTTCATGGGTTCATCCATCGATTTCAGATGATGACCTTAACCTCTAAGCCTTGTATTTGGAAGTTTTTTGGTTTGAACTTTATTGTTGGTATTTAAAATAATTTGCACCTTTTTTATTTGAACTTTATTGTTAGTGCTAGAGATAATTCGAACTTAATTGTATTAGCTATATGCATTTTGGACCTTGAAGCATATTAATTTATATGAATTTTAGTTATTATAAAGGATATTTAATAATTTCCATGCAAAGTGCATGAGCAGAGAAAATTGAAAATGCTAAATAAAAAGGATTTAGAAGGGAAAAATATTGCAACGGCTTGCAACATACGATATTGGTCGCCAATTGAAAGGCAGAAATTAGTCTCAAAATATTGGTGACAGATTCACAACCGAATTTCTGTCGCAAAAGTATACCAACGACGAGATACATTGTGAAGTTAGCGACAAAATTTTCTAATATAGCGACGGAAATGATGTTGCTAATTGTAGCAACGGATAGTATTCGTCGCTAGAACATCACTAATATTGCGAGGGATCCCATTTTTCCATCACAAAGAGCTTAACAATTAGCAGATCAACAACAAATGGTAATCCGTCACTAATGTGTCTCTAATCCTGATAGCGACGGAAAAAGGCTCTTTAGCGACAGTTTTTGTCTGTCGTTAAATACTGTTTTTTATAGTGTAGCCAATTAGTTATATGTAGCAAAAAGGTAAAACTTTTCATTCTTTTGAGTGCGTGTGACACGACCCTGGTTTGCCCTCCATAAACCATCATGGCGGCACCTAGTCTCTATGACTAGGTAAGCCTAACAATACAGAAAATAAATAAATATGCAGAAGAAATAATAAAAAACAAAATAGTAAAATAAAATAGTGTTTAAGATGCCGCTCGGCATATACAATATCAACTCTCGAAACTAACCATATTTCCCAAAATTCGAAATCTCATGAAACACAAGCTTTTAAATGTCTACAAGTATCTAACTCCAGAATATCTAACAAAGCAAGGAAATACAAAAGGGCTAATACTTAAAGAGAAGATAGAAATGGACTATTCGGTCTGCGGACGTTGAAGATATACCTCGGAGTCTCTACAAGCACCTCGTCTGAAGCGTGATAAGTTTGAGTGGAAGTGCCTGGTTCGGCACATGAAAAACATGCGCAGAAAGGGCACGAGTACACCACAACGGTACTTAGTAAGTTTCAAGCCTAACCTCGATCAGGTAATGACGAAGAATGCCAGGGCTCTACTAAGGTTAAATTAATAATACGGTAAAACAATATAGGATATGACAATAAAATCAAATGCTAATAGGAAGTAATGCATGATAATAAGACTAACAACAACTATAACTGAGGGAAAAGCAATCACAAAAAAATGAGTATGGCTCATCACAAGGTAATAACCAGGTACCTCTCAGTATCCCGGGGATCTCTCATTATCCTTAATATGCATGTTGGGGATCTCCCGGTTTCTCGAGGATCTCGTGGTATCCTCAATATATGTTGGGGATCTCTTGGTATTTCGAGAATCTCTTGGTGTCCTCAATATATGCTAGGGATCTCTTGGTATCCTCAATATATGTCGGGGATCTCTTGGTATCCTCGAGATATCTTAGTATCCTCAATGTACGTGCTGAGGATCTCTCGGTATCCCGCACTTCAGTTCAAATAAAAAAAAATGTACAGGGGATCTCCCGAAATGTCGTCCAACAGTCCCAAAATAAAACACACATCAATAACACAAAGGATACTCAATTAAACTAAACTTAATACCAAGGTAAAACAGGTAATTCTATCCTAGAATGCTTCACATAATACAAATAAGGCAGTTTAAGCAAATAAAATAATTAATTCAATTAGACATGCTTCTCTAAGTTAACAGCATTCTTAAACTTCAAGTAATATAAGCAGGAAAGGAAAAACACAATTAAAACTACTTTAGCGAAAACATAATTTTCAACAATTAGCAAAAGTACGCACTCGTCACCTCACATACAAGGTATTTCGATTATCACTATACCAACCCTAAGGGAATGTCTCCCACACAAGGTTAGGCAATCCACTTACCTCGAACCAGCTCAAAATCAACATGAAATCACGCTCTTGCCACGAGTACTCGACTCCAACTTGCTCGAATCTATTCAATTCTATTGCATAATGTAATAACACTTCAAGTAACTGATTCTACAAATTAATTCTAAGCTAATACGCAAAATTACTGAACAAGATGAGATAGCAAGAAGAATGAGGAGCCTTGAGCAGAGCTTAAAGATCATGCAGGGCTTGAGTGGGCAAAAGAGTGTTTCTTACACATACCTGTGCATGTTCCCGCATGTACATCTTCCCATGGGATTTAATATGCCAAAGTTTGATAAGTATGATGGTCACGGAGACCCCATTACATAACTGAAAAGGTATTGCAACCAATTGCGTGGGGCGGGCGGAAAAGAAAAACTGTTGATGGCATACTTCGGAGAAAGTCTGGTAGGCATTGCTTCAGAGTGGTATATGGACCAAGGCGTTTCTCGATGGCACATTTGGGATGATATTTCCAAAGATTTTGTAAGGCAATTTCAGTACAACATTGACATTGCGCCAGACAGGAATTCTTTGGCTAATTTGAAGAAGAAGCCTTCAGAGAGTTTTCGAGAATAAGCTATTAAGTGGCGAGAACAGGCGTCGAGGGTGAAGTGGACCATGGATGAAATAGAGATGTTCACCGTTTTCTCCAGGCCCAGGAAGCAGATTACTTTCAAAACTTGATGTTGGCCATGGGCAAACCTTTTGCGAAATCAATCAAGATTGGCGAAATGGTAGAAAATGTCTTGAAAACGGGAAGAATTCTAAGTCATTCAGCCATCAGAGCAACTTCCCATGCCATCCAAGACGGGGCGGGAGGAGTCACAGGGAACAAAAAGAAAGAAGAAGCCTCGATGGCAGAAACCGGTACGAGAAGACATCATGCGCATAAGCCCATGTTTTCGGAAAGAACCCCTCAACTCTATTATCCTCATCAAGACATGTATTACGCTCCCCAACTTTATGCAGTTATGAACGCCCAAGCATTTGCACGACCGCACCAGCAGATCAAAAGGAACCAGGCTCCTAGAAACCAGCCTCCGCATCAAAACCACTATAATCCCCGCCCTCCTCAAAACAATTTTTGTCCTAGGGAGCCACCCAGAAGGCAAAAATTTACGCCAATTGGGGAGTCCTATACCAGCTTGTTCCCAAAGCTTGTCTAGTTGGGTCTATTGTAGCCGGTGCCTCCAAATAGACAAAACCCTAAATCGCCTTCTTACCAACGAGGTGTCCGATGTGCTTATCATTCAGGGGTTGAAGGGCACGTCACAGAAAATTGATTGATTCTAAAGAAAGCTGTGGAAGACCTAATAGAGCAAAGGAAAATAGTGTTCAGGGATGAAGATGTCCCGAATGTGACAAACAACCCATTGTCGGCCCACAACAACGGACCAGTAATTGGGATGATCTACGAAGACAAAGAATTCAACCCTGCTTTGAAAGCTATAATTGCTATTGCTGACGCAGATAAAAAGCCAAGAGCTTCCCCCAAGAAAGCTGAAGAAGATAAAAAGAATAAAACCACGCACCCAGAAACTAAAAAGAAGGTTGAGGCTAAAACTGAGGTGGCACCTGTCAAAGAAACTGTCCTTTACGTCCCACGGGATCTCCAGGAAAAGAAGTTAACTTTGAGTCCCCCGAAGAGATTTTAGTTGAACAGGGCTATGTACGTACACAAACGAACATATGTGGTGCGCATACCAACTAATCCGCCAAGGTTGAATGAGCCCGTGGTGATTGGTCGCGCACCTCAGAGGCCTATGATAAATCCCTCTGTAGTCCCCTGGAACTATCAAGAAATGGTGGAGACATATAAAGACAAAGAAGTCACTGGAGAAACTCAAGAAAGCTACCCTGCAAAGAAATACTCTGACTTGGAGGAAGTAAACAATGCTACCAAGAGGCGATTCCCACCCAAGAAGCCAGTAAGCACTAAGGAGGCGGAAGTTTTCTTCCGAAAGATTAAAATGTCGGACTATGAAGTAGTGGACCAGCTTCGGAAGTCCCCTGAACAAGTCTCTTTATTATCCTTGTTGATGGATTCTCCGGAGCTCCAGAAGGTGTTAGACAAAACTCTCAATGAGGCTTACGTGCCTGCCCAAAACTCTATGGAACAATTGGAGAGAATGGAAAAAATATTCTTCCCTATCAATCAGATCACATTCAGTATAAATGATTTGCCTCCAAAAAGAGCCGCCCACAGCAAAGCCCTGCATCTAATCGGCAAATGCGAAGGATACTACGTCAAAAGGGTAATGGTAGATGTAGGCTCCGGGGTGGACATATTCCCACTTTCAACATTACAAAGAATGGAAATCGGGACGGAGAGAATCCGCCCAATAATGTGTGTGTCCGAGCTTTCGATGGAATTAAAAGAGACACAATCGGAGAGATTGATCTAGTCTTGACTATTGGACTAGTTGATTTTGAGGTAACCTTTCAAGTGTTAGATATGGACACATCCTACAATTACCTTTTGGGAAGGTCGTGATTCACGCGGCGTGAGCTGTGCCTTGAACTCTGCACCAGATGCTGAAATTTGAACATGAGAACTAAGAAATCATGGTCCATGATGAATATGAACAGTCAATTTACCATGATCCCTCTATCCCCTGCCTCGAAGCTAAAGAAGGTAGTGAACATATAGTCTATCAGGCTTTCAAAATTGTGGTGGCTGATCAACATGAAGAGGGAAAACCCTGTCCCCAATACTTCCTCTCTAATGCCTCAATCATGGTGGCTAGAGAGATGATATGTCAAGGATTCAAACCAGGGAAGGGACTCGGAAGATCTTTACAAGGGATAGCTGAGCCGATTGCCTTGACCACTATAGAGAAGTTTTTCCGGTTAGGTTTTCTCCCGACACCAGAGGATATAACATGGGCGAATCGCAGGAAGCGTGATGGATGGGCTTTACCTCAACCCTTACCCCACTCGTATGAAACATTTGTGAAGCCAAAGTACAGTGAGAAAGAAGAATATAAGACCTTCACATCTGAAGAAATCAAAGACATATGTGGGGCCATGAGAAAACTATTGTATGAAGCAGACATGGTTCAGCTTCGAGAAGGTTCGAGCACCGTTGAGGTGCTCTACATGGGACCAGACGCCAAATTACTAAATTGGAAGGCTACACCATTCCTAATTAAGCGGGAGGCCCGGTAGTCCTGTCTTGCCATCTTTTCTGGATCACGAGTTATTTTAGGGGTGTAACTCGGGTGGTTTTCCTTTAGTGTTTTGCCTTTTTAATTTTCCAAATGTAAACCTTGTTATCTTACAATTCCAAAGAAATGAAATCAATATTTCATCGTTTGTATTCCTTTATTTTTTATGATTTTGTTGTTTTCTTTTTATTCATTTCTTTCAGTTCCAATAATGCGGCATTAAATAATATTACATGATCGCAGACTTTGTGCCCCGATCCAAACATGACGCCTAATTGTGAAATAATGAACCTGGAACCGGAATATGACGAAGAAGAGGCTTTTAGGGAAACCAATCGAGAACTGGAACATTTCGAAAATAAACCTAAGCCAAATCTAAATAATACCGAACTGGTTAACTTGGGTAGTCCCGCCGAAACCAGGGAAACCAAAATAAGCATCCATGTAAATGAGAAAATCCGGGATGTACTGATTCAACTCCTTTTCGAATTCAAAGACGTGTTTGCTTGGTACTACGACGATATGCCAGGGTTGAGTGTTGATTTGGTGGTTCATAAGTTGCCTACATACCCCGAGTTCCCTCCAGTCCAACAAAAATAGAGAAAGTTCAAGCCTGGCATCAGCGATAAGATCAAAGAAGAGATCACAAAGCAGTTGGGGGCAGGAGTAATTCGAGTGGTTCGATACACCACATGGCTGGCCAATGTAGTCCCAACGCCAAAGAAATACGGGAAAACCCGAGTGTGTGTAGACTATAGAGATTTGAACAAGGAAAGTCCCGAAGACAATTTTCCTTTGCCCAATATCCACATATAACTGCGCCAAATACGAGATACAGTCTTTCGTGGAGTGCAACGCAGGATATCACCAGCTGTTGATGGATGAGAAGGATGCTGAGAAAACTGCCTCCACCACTCCTTGGGGTACTTATTGCTACAGGGTTATGCCTTTGGTTTAAAGAATGTTGGGGCAACGTATATGAGGGCTATGACCACTATCTTCCACGACATGATGCATTAGGAGATAGAAGTATATTTGGACGACGTGATTATCAAGTCCAAGACTCAAGGTGATCATGTACGGGATCTAAGAAAGTTCTTTGAAAGGCTTCAAAAGTATGATTTGAAATTAAACCCAGCCAAGTGTGCGTTCGGGGTCCCGTCGGGCAAGCTCCTGGGCTTCATCGTCAGCTGGAGAAGTGTTGAGCTGGATCCAACCAAGATAGAATCTATTCGAGATTTACCTCCTCCAAAAACCAAGCAGGATGTAATGAGCCTGTTGGGAAGACTGAATTATATCAGCCAATTCATCACCGAGTTGACTTCTACGTGCAAACCCATATTCAGGTTGTTAAAAAAGGATGCAGCGATCAAGTGGATGAATGAGTGTCAAGAGGCTTTTGACAAGGTTAAAGATTACCTATCTAATCCACCAGTCTTGGTCCAGCCAGAACCGGAAAGGCCATTGTTTCAATATCTGACAGTCTTGGAGAACTCGTTTGGTTTCATTCGCGGGCAGCATGATGCCACCGAAAAGAAGGAACATGCCATCTATTACCTGAGCAAGAAATTTACCAGTTACGAGGCCAAATACACCTTGCTAGAAAGAACCTACTGTGCCTTAACTTGGCTAGCTCAGAAACTGAGGCATTACCTACAAGCCCACACCACCTACCTCATATCCAGGCTGGATCTCTTGAAGTACATATTCCAAAAACTGATGCCCACAAGGAGATTGGTGAAATGGCAAATTCTGCTCACCGAGTTCGACATAGTCTATGTCACTCGCACAGCGATGAAGGCCCAAGCATGGCAGATCATCTAGCCGAGAACTCGGTTGATGATGATATCAACCCCTGAATTCTTATTTCCCGAATGAAGAGGTGAATTCGGTGGAGGTAACGTCTGAAGACATCACTGCTTGGAAAATGTTCTTCGATGGAGAGGTAAATGCAAAAGGCGTAGGAATTGGGGCAATCCTAATCTCACCCACTAGTCAACGTTACCCAGCCACGGCTCAGCTTTGGTTTTTCTGTACCAACAACACAGCTGAATATGAAGCCTGCATCATAGGCATAAATATGGCTATCGACCAAGACGTCGAGGAACTATTGATCATGGGAGATTCAGATCTGATTATCTGGCAAGCGCAAGGGGAGTGGGAAACAAGAGATATCAAACTCATCCCTTATTGACAACATGTGGAGAATCTCAGAAAACATTTCAACGTTACAATTCAGGTACATTCCTCGCTGTCAGAATGAGTTAGCAGATGCACTCGCTACTTTCGCCTCCATGTTGCCTTACCCCGGAAACACCTACATCGATCCTTTGGAAATCCAAATCAGGGAAAGGCATGGGTATTGTAATGTGACTAAGGCAGGATCCAGCACTCAGCCATGGAATTATGATATCAAGAAATTTTTGAAAACACTAGAATATCCCGAGCAGGCCACCGGGGATTAGAAGAGAGCCTTCAGACGGCATGTAAGTGGTTTCTTCTTGAGTGGTGATATCTTGTATAAGAGGAACCCGGATCTCAACTTGCTAAGATGTGTTGATGCCGAGAAAGCTGGAAGAATTATGCACGAAGTACACGCAGAAGTGTGCGGGCCTCATATGAACGGGTATGTTCTGGCCAAGAAAATACTTCAAGCAGGGTACTACTAGATAACCATGGAGAAAGACTGCTTCAGCTTCGTGCGGAAATTTCATCAATGTCAGGTGCACAGTGACTTGATTCATGCACCGCCAACTGAACAGCATCCTATGTCAGCACCTTGGCCTTTCGCTTCTAGGGGCATGGACGTCATTAGACCAATCGATCCAAAAGCCTCCAATGGACATAGATTCATATTGGTTTCTATCGACTAATTTACGAAGTAGGTTGAAGCCATCACGCTTAAGTCAGTCACCAAAAAAGCTGTGGTAGACTTTGTGTATTCCAACCTCATTTGCCGTTTCGGTATTCCTGCAACCATCATCATAGACAACGCTGACAACTTGAATAGTCGTTTGATGAGAGAAATATGTGAATAATTCAAGATAACACATAGAAACTCCACTCCCTACCGGCCCAAAGCCAATGGTACCGTCGAAGCAGCTAACAAGAACATCAAGAAGATTCTGAGAAAAATGATTCAAAGTTCAAGAAAATAACATGAAAAGCTGCCTTTTGCATTGCTTGGTTATCGCACCACGGTGCGCACATCGGTACGGGTAACCCCATACTTATTGCTCTATGGAACTGAAGCTGCTATACCCACAGAGGTGGAAATTCCTTCACTCTGAATAATCATCGAAGCAGAAATTGAGGATATCAAGTGGGTAATGACTCAGCTAGAGTACTTGTCATTAATTGATGAGAAACGAGTGGCCACGGTATGTCACGGCCAGTTGTACCAACAAAGAATGACCCGCGCGTACAACAACAAAATGCGCCCCAGGAATTTCGAGGTTGGAAAGCTTGTATTGAGGCAAATTCTCCCGTACCATCCGGAAGCTAAAGGGAAATTTTCTCCTAACTGGAAAGGCCCATACATTATGAGAAATATACTGCCCAAATGAGTGTTATACCTGGGCGACATCGAAGGAGATGATCCTGAAACAGCAGTGAATGCAGATGAAGTAAAAAGGCACTATGTTTGAACTCCCTGCAGCAATGATTCAGTCTGGTTGAAATGACGAAGGCTTTTCTATCCTACTACCCCAAACATTACCAATCCTCCGCAAACTCTTTGAGCCGGTTACATTTCTATGATCACCCTCTTTGGAACGCAGAAGTTCCATCCAAGAAAAAAATAAAAAAAGAAAGAGAAAAAGAAAAAAAAGGAGAAAAGAAAAACAATCAAAAAAAAAGTTAGTTTAGGAAACACTTCCTGAACTACGTCTGACTTGATTATGAAAGGATACGTAGGAAACTTCTATCTGAGGTTCAGTCACACCAAAACAAAAACCCCAATTCCCCAAAGATCGGAAACTCGGGCAGATGATGTAAAGGTTCGGCCATGAACCCGCCAAAGTTATTCCAAAGTTGTAGTTCTACCCAAACTCCTTTTACCCAAAACCTGGCCCAAGTCCTTCGTGATTGATTGGCAAAGGTAGGGGAGCGGTAAACACCATTGTTGGGATTTGGTAGAAATAAAATCGAGAGAAATAAAATGAGAGAGTCTTATCGGTAAAAACCTTCGGGCACCATAAGGCAATGGTGAGTAGAGAGAATGAAAATGAGAGAGTCTGTTTAGTGAAACTCGTAAAGAGCACAATCGAGCGATGGTAGAAGAGAAATGAGAGGTCGATTGGAGATAACCCGCAAAGGGCGCTGTCGGCCGAAAAGAAGATATATCACCATCAAAAGTCTGGGTAAGGTTCCCTGGTTTTGAAAGGTTGAAATACGGTTCACGAGAAGCTAGAAATGCTGTACGGGTCAGGCATCTAGTCCAACAAGCATGTCATGTCTATTTGAAGTCAGCATGTACCTCAGATAAGTCCTTATTTCTTCCCCGAAAGGGATGCTTCTCTTTAAACCCGTATGATTGCTTTTGTATACTGCTTTCTTGAATCCCTTTCGGTTGAACTTTGATTCCATGACTATTCCACAAGAAAAGGTGGTAATACCGGTTTCACAGGGCTTGTCTGGTAAGGACTAATGAAAACACCCAGTCTCAGCGGGTGCATCTAGCCAATCTCGGCTGGCCATGATGGTTGATGCTTCAGGAAAAAGGTGGAAAGAAGGAAAAGCGAAGTCAAACGCCCAGAAGGCAAAACGAAGATTAGAAAAGTTAAGCCCCGGTGGGCTAATTGTCTCAACAAATTCTTAAAAGGAAAGATACCCCAAGGTTCTAGAAATGGAAATCGGGGCAAAGAAATTGCAACCGAAAGGCCTACGAAGGTGAAATAAATCCAAAAGATGAGTCTTCCCGACCAACCAACAAGGCAAAGTATTCAAAGCCGAAGGTCTTCTCAACGGAAGTGAGGCCGGGATCAAGCAATAAAAGACACAAAACCGACTGTTTCAAACTAACAATCGTGCTTTGTTTGAAAACCTGAAACATGTGTAATCCGCAGCAATTGGATAAATAGCAGATGCAACCGAAAGAAATTCACTGGAGCTAAGAATATCCTTGCAGCAATGATCAACCAAAAGGGAAGTTCTCTTTAAATCCTCTCCCGCAGTTTCATAAAAGAAAAAGAAGAAAATGAGAATCACACAACTCATGGTAACATAGGACCCCTGATCCTTAACTCTATTCCTCCCAAATGTAATACCACATTCCCCAACCGTCCCCAGTATAACCGGTGGACCTCCCCGGCATAACCCAAGGATCATTCTCGTTCCTCCTGGCATAACCTGTGGATCTCCCTGGCATAGCCCGATGAAATTCTTCTATCATTTCCTGGCATAACCCGGGGGTTCTTTTCTCTCTACCCCCGGCATAACCCGAGGACCGGCTTCCTTCTATCCTCAGCATTACCTGAGGGTCTTTCTTTCTCTCATTCCCCAGTATAACATGAGGATCCCTTTATTTCATTCTCCGGCATAACTCGAGGGTTCCTTTATCTCTATCCCCAGCATAACCTGAGGGTCGTTTTTTTTTTCATTCTCCATATAACCTGAGGATTCCTTTCTTTCATTCCCCTACATAACCTGAGGGTTGCTTTCTCTCTATCCCCAGCATAACCTGTGGATCTCCTCGACATAACCCGAGAATCATTTTCCAGTCTCACCGGCATAACCTGAGAGCTATTTCCTTTTTATCCCAAGCATAACCTGAGGGTCTTTATCTTTTCTCCCCTAGCACGAGTCTTTTCTCCCTAAATCCCGGCGTAACCCGTGGATTCCCCTGGCATAACCCAGGAGTCTTTCTTATCATCCCGGCATATCCTGTGGATTCCCCTGGCATAACCCAGGAGTATTTTCTCCCCAAATCTCGGCATAACCCGCGGATTCCCCTGACATAACCCTGGAGTCTTTCCTTCAATCCCGGCATAACCCGCGGATTCCCCTAGCATAACCCAGGAGTCTTTTCTCCCCAAATCCCGACATAACCCGCGGATTCAGCTGCCAAGCCTTTTACCAAAACCCTCAAATTACTCGCTCAACGCATAACCTAGGAGTGTTTTCATCCCATCCCGGCATAACCCACGGATTCCCCTGGCATAACCCAAGAGTCTTTCTTTCCATCCCGAAAAAACCCACGGATTCCCCGGGCATAACCTAGGAGTCTTTTCTCCCTAAATCCCGGCATAACCCCCGGATTCCCCTAGCATAATCCAGGAGTCTTTTCTTCCCATCCCGGCATAACTTGCGGATTCTCCTGGCATAACACAAGAGCCTTTCTTCCCATTTCAGCATAACCCGCGGAGTCCCTGGCATAACCAAGGAGTTTTTTTTCCTATCTCGGCATAACCAGCGGAACTCCTTGGCGTAACCCAGGAATCTTTGTCATGCCATCCCGGCATAACCCGTGGATTTTTCTTTTTCATCAGGGACTCTTTATTCCTATCCTGGCATAAGTCGTGGATCCTCTTCTTAACCCCAGTAGGGACCCATTTTCTTTCCCGGCATAACCCGATCATCTACCAGCATAACGTTTCTATCCTTCCAAAAGATAAATAATCGTGACTTTTATTGTTTTCACTAGAAATAGCTTAGATTTATGTTACAAATAACTCTGGAGATTTTCCCAGTGAAAACTGGGGCAGAAAATTTCGTTCGCTTGTTTGTTTTAATGCCCGAACAGGTTTTACCTCAAGGTATAAGATTCGAGATGACCGGAAGAGCAAATCTCAATCCAAAATAAAGGAAAAAGAAGAAACGAACAAAAGAGGCAAATCTAGAGTGAGGGAAAAGAAAGACGCAGATCGCTCTAATTTGATTCAAAATCACAAGTCGCGAAGGGCCCGATTGGTTCCAATGCTAAAGAAAGAACTAGCACCTGCAACTTACGAACATCGAGATTCAGATCAGAGTCCAGGGCGAATCTAGCCAAGACTCAAGATCGAGCTCCAAGAGATTTATAGATAAGAATCCTGTAACACATAGTTGATAGGCATAGCTATCTTAGCTTTGATTTTTCATTGGGTGTAATAAAGAGGTAGGCAGGCAGTAGCAGCAGCATCAGCGGTGAAATCATAGCTCCTGGTAATACCAGCTACCAAAAAACTCCAAAACTACATTGACCTGATTCCTTAATAGCCAAGGATATGTAGGCAACCTTTGAAGCAGGGTTCGGTCAAGTAGTTTTCAAAAATGCTTTTCATGGAATGCCAAGCAGGCAAAAATCTCTCAGTTGCACATTTATCTTAGCCTGGAAACCCTTCGTGTCTCCGAGCAAAGAGGTGCAGCTGAGAGCACATGATTTTTGCCTCGCTCGAAATGTTCCTATAGAATTTGTTAAAGTCAGGATCTTTCTTTTATTATTTGAATTTTTAGGAACTAATTGCATGATTTTTGTGTTCGTTTGCATTTTTTGTGCATTTTTAATTAAAATAATTCATAAAAAATACAAAAATAGCATGTTTATATTTAGGACTTATTTTTTATATTTTTCTTAGGTTTATTAGATAATTAATATTGCAAAATAAGGAAAAAATAACAAAAATAGTCTTTTTTTAAATTTGTTTAGTTTTCTTGTTTTTAATTTGGGAATTAGGTTATTTTAGAAGTTAATTAGTTTATTTTGTAGAATTTAATTTTGGTTTTGTCTATTTTATTTTATACTTATTAAAATTTGGAAAAAAATACAAAGCAAAAGAGGATTAATTAATTCTAAAAAAAGAAGAAAGAATAAAACAAATGAAATTTTTAGTCTTCTTGTTAGAAGGACCCGAATTGGGCCACTTTACATTTAAATATCCAGCCCAAACCCTTCAAACCAACCCATAAACCCACCCCAAACGTGGTCCAAATGGGCGACGCTTGAAACGACGTCGTTTCTTCATGATTAATCAAGGTTGTTGATGATGCATGATCGAATGGGCGAGAACTGCCTAGGTTTTTAGGTATATAAATGTCAGACAAGGCCCCCTACCCCCATAGCATCTCCCAAAACCCCTAATACGCTGGTGTAACACCACCCCGTTCCTCCGTCTCTCCACCATCCTCCGCCGCCGGCGTAGCTCCGAAGCCACCCAAAATAACACCGTTTGCTCCCCTTCTCCTCCTCTTCCCAACCCCCCAACAACCAGCCCTCAAACCCCGGCCAAAGTCTTCGAATTTTCGTCCAAAGGAGCGATTGGTCCGCTATTCACGGCGGCGCCGGCTTCAATGGCCACAAAAAATACACCATATGTTCCTCTATCCATCCTCGTCAAAAATTTGACACTAGCTTCCCTCAAATCATGGAACAATTACTCGAATATTAAATTAAAAAATCTTGTCAAATCAGCACCTACACCAAATGACCTCAATTTTACACCTCACAACCCCTCCGGCCCCCTCTTACCAAATCCCAAGACAAAACCGTTAGAATCCAGCCCGAGACCTTCGAATTTTAGATATAGGTTTGGTTGTTTGAAATTTAATCTATTTCTGGAATTTCAAGAACTCGAATGATTTTGAATTAATGTTATATGTCTTAGTTTAACAAAATAAGCATATAACATTAACTAAATATTAGTTTTCGAAAAGGCAATCAAGATGAAGACCAAAATCAGTGAGTTACACTTTCCATTCGATTGTTTTTATTTTTACTATATTTCTTTTATTTGATGATTATGTTATGCATTATTTCTGTTTTTTTTTTGTTTAATGTTTTGATCATATTTAGTTCTTAACTATTTGGCTATTCATTTTTCTTAGTTAGTTCAATTAGACTTGATTTTTATTTTTGTTTATCTCTTATTCGATAACATTTTATTTTCTTTTTGTTTGATGATTCTGTTCTGCATTATTGTTGGTTTATTAGTTTAGTTGTAAATTTCTGCTCATATTTAGTTCCTGATCGTCATGAGCGTTGTTTGATTTTTTTAGATTAATTTTGCTTATGGTTGATCATGTTATTCTCCGTTTTTGTTCTGATTTTAGTTTTAGTCGTGTTTTGATTTGTTTTTGTTTTGAAATCCTGGCATGTTTTAGGATCAATTTAGGTTTTACGATGATTATACTTGTTTTGAGTTAGTCCTGATTCATAATTAATTCTTATGTGTGTTGATTTGAATTGTTAGTGGTTAATTCAAATCATAACTAGGGTTATTTGAGTTCATCAGCTCAGATGTTAGCACTATTTGGTTATAGCTGATCACTTTAAATTAGGATAAAAAGTGCTGGGGATTAGTAAGTAATTCCAGACTCATTATAAGGTCAATTAGGGTAATTTAACAATAGGAATCTTACATGAAACTGATTTGGGAACCCGTAGAACATTCTAGATGGGGTTCCAATCAGATTTTTAAGATTACAATGTTATAACTTTGCAAGCAAGTTAAGAAATAAGGGACTAGTTGAATAAAATCTGAAAATAGGAAGAAGGACTAAGGGGTAAACACAAAATAAGAGGGTTGCCCTAAGCTTTGGCTATGAAAAGGCACCCTAACGCCTTCATTCAGAGTTTTTTTTTCAACAGTCGAAAATCCCTTAAATAATATTCCCAAGTTTTTGAGTAGTCTGGAATCCCTGAAAATTCCCTAGTTTGAAGTCTAAAAAATCCTAAAAATCTCTAGAAATTCTTAAAATTCCCAGAGATTTAGGGTTCTGAAAGAACTACACTGTCCAAATATTCTTCAAATTAATTTCAATTCCCAACTGTCTAGTTTATAAAATGAGAACAACCTTAAAGGCAAGTGTTGAGGTTCAGAAATATGTTGGATCCCTTTTGAAGGGTGTTTAAAGCTATTTTGGTTTGGTTTACTGGATCATTTTGCTGAAAATCTTCCCCTGGTTTATGTGATAATCAATCCATGGGTATTTTTGAAAGTGATTACTGTTGGGTTTCAATTGTTGGCTGCTTGAATTGCTGCTGACATTCTTCATTCTCTTTGTATTACAAATTCTAGGTATTCCTTAGGCCACACATGATACCTGAAGCATTAAATCCCAATGTATGACCAAACTTGAAGATCAATGACGAGTTATTTGTTATTCTCTGTAATTTCTACTATTATTAGATAAATTGAATGTTCAGTGATGTATATAAACCATACAGTCATATGTAAATAATTGGGACTGTTGGATTTTATTTCTTATGAGTCATGGTTAATTTGTTCCTGATTGTCATGCCATTTTTGAATTCGAGTGTAGAATAGGGTGTTGGCTAGAAATTGGTTTCAATAGTAGCATGCACCTTCGTATCAATGTCGAACTAGGTGTATTCCGTGATTTACATTCATATATTTACTCTATGCGGGCTAAATGTGAACTCCAGGAGTCAACCATGATTTAGTATTAGTTTTTGCGTCGTATTAGCTTAAGGTCTCATTAATTATTTTCATTATTATAAAATTCTAGATTAAGTATATGGTTATATCAGTGATTTGAATAACAAATGAGGTTGGAAGTCAAATTGTCTCTCGTTAGTGATTTGAACATTTCTTGTTATTTCCTTGTTAACAAAATCGTCACGTCCAGCTTTGTTTACAAATAGCACTACTGAATGCTACAAAAAATAAAATTTGGGCCCATTCAGGAGCCCAGCGTGCCAGGGTTTTTATCAGTAGCCCACTCAGGCCAATATAGTTTGCTGAACATCTCCTTGTGAAAATTGAATAAGCTTTCGTCTTGGTCCAATAGCCCAATGTGCTGAAGGTCGAGTACATATTCACAACGTTAATTTAATTTTACAATGTAAGCTTGGGATTTTGAGTTGGGTAGCAAGTTCAAGTTAAAAATTAATTAAGTCTTATTAGAGACATAACTTATAGAAAATAATAGTTTGCTCAAGAATTGGCCTTTAAAATAATAAAATGAGGTGCGTCGCACCGAACGGAACCCATAAATTGTGTGGCCCTCATAAAATATTATACTAAAATACTTAGGAATTTGGGACACACCTTTTAGCGAACTGCACGGCTTCCCGCAAAGATAATAACACGTTAGTCGATTTAAGCGCGTCTTTAATAATTTTACCTTCCTAAGTATGGGTGCACATTTTAATGACCCAAATCCAAATCTCAATGAAGTTGAAATATGTCAAAAACCACGGGTACATTCATGTGACGTGGATCGCGGCATGTTTTAACGACATTGCAAATTTTCTTTAAAAATATTAAAAACAGAAAAAATTAATTTAAAATTGCACTATAGGATGAACATGTATAAAAATCAGAATTTTAGCCAACTTTAATAGTTTAAGCGACTGTGCTAGAACAAAGGGATCCAAGGGTGCCTAACACCTCTCCTCGGTCATAAGAATTCCTTACTTAGAATTTCTGGTTCGCATACTCCATTTGGGTAGTAGAAAAATTTCCTCGATTTGGGATTCTAAATAAACCGGTGACTTGGGACACCAAAAACCCAACTTATCCCAAGTGGCGACTCTGAATAAATAAATAATCTCATTTCGAATAATGTCACTTTAATTGGAAAAACTCACTTATACGTATTATCCTTCGGGGTAGCTGTGTAAAAAGGAGGTGTGACACCCACGAGTTCATGCATACCAAAATCATCCAAATCCAATGACAAATTCTCAGTCAAAATTTGAATTCCAGGTCTAAGAAAGTTCTTCCAATTTTTTTCCAATTCGAAATTAAATGATAAAACTGACAATAGATTAATAGAATACAATTAGAAAGGGATAAGGAGTTGTTACCCAATGATCTTCTCTTCAAAAACCTCACAAAATTGTCCTAACCTGAGATCAAAATTTGATTTTCCAAGTTATGAACTAAACTCTCAAAATTTCATATTTGTTCCCCAATGATTACTGCATCTGCAGTTAAGGGAGCACGTCTGCAGTCCCTCACCTGTGGAAAAAGGCATCGCATGTGCAAAATGCACTTAACGGGCTGGTTCCGCATCTTTGGTCGCTAGGCCTTGTCCAATGCCTCATAAACCAGATCCGTACCCAACAACTGAGCCTCTCCCAGCTTAAACCATCCGATCAGAGATCGACACCGTCTACCGTATAAAGCTGCATAAGGAGCAATGTAGATACTCGACTGGTAGTTCTTGCTGTAGGAAAAATCTACTAAAGGCAAGAACTAATCCCGCAAACCTCCAAAGTCAATGACACATGCTCGAAGCATATCCTCCAAGATCTGAATAGTCCGCTCGGACTGCCAGTCCGTCTAAGGATGGAATGCAGTAATCAACTCAACCTGAGTTCCCAACTCTCCCTGAACTACTCTCCATAAGTGCAAGGTAAACTGCGTACCTCGGTCCAAAATGATAGATACCAGTACACCATGAAGACGTATAATCTCCCTAATATAGATCTCAGCTAACCTCGCGGACGAATAGGAGACTGCCACAGGAATGAAATGCGCTGACTTGGTCAGCCTATAAATAATGACCTTTACAACGTCGAACTTCTTCCGAGTCTGTGGGAGTCCAGTAACGAAGTCCATATTGATCTACTCCCACCTCCACTCGGGAAGCTCAATCCTTTAGACAATCCATCAGGCCTTTGATGCTCATACTTAACTTGTGGACGATTCAAACATCAGCCACATATGCAACAATATCCTTCTTCAATCTATACCACCAATAATGCTGTGGCAGATCCTGATATATCTCCGCGATGCCCGGATGAATAGAGTACCTAGAGCTATGGGCCTCCTCTAAAATCAACTCCCAATGCGCATCCACATTAGGCACACAAACTCAACCATGGAATCTCAAAACACCATTATCATCTAAGGTAACCTGCTTGGCACCTCCACAGTGCACCGTGTCTCTAAGGACACACAAATGGGGATCATCAAACTGATGATCACGGACACGATCCAATAATGAAGAACGAGCAATCGTGCAAGCTAATACCTGACTAGGCTGTGAAATATCCAACCTCACAAACCGATTGGCCAAAGTCTGAACATCCAAAGAAAGCAGTCTCTCACCGAGCGGAATATAAGAAAGACTGCCCATACTGCCAGACTTTTTACTCAAAGCATCAACAACAAATTGGCCTTTCCCGGATGATATAATAAAGTGATATCATAATCCTTCAACAACTCAAACCATCTTCTGCCTCAAATTCATTTCCTTTTATTTGAACAAATACTTAAGACTCATGCAATCAGTAAACACCTCACATGCTACGCCATACAGATAATGCCTCCAAATCTTCAATGCGTGAACAATGTCTGCCAACTCCAAATCATGAACCAGATAATTCTTTTCTAGAATCTTCAACTTCCTCGAAACATAAGCAATGACCTTGCCATCCTGCATCAACACTGCACCAAGCCCAATACGGGAAGCATCTCAATAAACTATATAAGGCCCTGACCCTATAGGCAAAACCAATACCAGTTCCATAGTCAGAGTTGTCTTGAGCGTCTAAAAGCTCGCCCCCACTCGTCTGACCATCTAAATTGGACACCCTTTTGGGTCAACCTGATCATCGGGGCTGCAATAGATGAAAACCCATCCACGAACTGACGATAGTAGCCTACCAATCCCAAGAAACTCCGAATATCTGTAGCTGATGCTGGTCTACGCTAGTTCTTGACAGCCGCAGTCTTCTTCGGATCAACCTGAATACACTCTGTTGATACAACATAACTCAGGAGTACAACCAAACTCAACTAGAACTCACACTTCGAGAAACTTAGCATATAGCTGACTATCCTTTCGAGTCTGAAGAACCACTATGAGATGTTGCACGCGCTCCTCCTGGGTACGGGAATATATCAAAATATCATCAATGAAGACTATCACGAATGAGTCTAAATAATGTTTGACCACTCGGTTCGTCAAATCCATAAAAGTTGCTACGGCATTTGTTAACCCAAATGACTTAACCAAGAACTAATAATACCCGTACCGAGTGCGAAAAGTTGTCTCACGGACATCGCATGCTCTAATCCTCAACTGATGATAGCCAGATCTCAAGTTAATCTTTGAAATTACCCTGGCACCCTGAAGATGATTGAACAAATCATGAATCCTCGGTAGTGGATACTTATTCTTGATTGCAACCTTGTTCAACTGTCGGTAATCAATGGACATTCTCATCGAACCATCCTTTTTATTAACAAACAACACTGGCGCACCCCAAGGCAAAACATTATGTCTAATGAAACCCTTATCAAACAAGTCTTGCAACTGCTCCTTCAACTCTTCCAACTCTGGTGGGGCCATGCAATATGGCAGGATAGAAATGGGCTGAGTGTCCGGAGCCAAATCAATGCAAAAGTTGATATCCCTGTCTGGTGGCATCCCCAGCAGGTTTGAAGGGAAAACCTCAGGAAACTTACGAACCACAGGCACAGAATCAATAGAGGAAACGTCAGCACTGGAATCACAAATATAGGCCAGATAGGACAAACACCCTTTCTCGACCATATGCCGAGCCTTCACATAAGAGATAACGTTGCGGGTAGAAAGTCCAGGAGTCCCTCTCCACAATAAAAAGGGCATACTCGGTAAAGCTAAGGTCACAATCTTGTCATGACAGTCCAAGATGCCATGGTAAGGTGATAACCAGCCCATCCCTAATGTAACACTGAATTCATCCATGTCCAGAAGAAGCAAATCTACATGAGTCTCAAGACCTCCAATAACCACTATACATGAACAATGGACGCAATCCACCATAATCGAATCAGCTACCGGAGTAAGCACATAAACAGGGGCACTTAAAGAATCACTAAGCATGACCAGATACGGCGTAAAATAAAACCGAAGCTTCTCTACCACAAACAAGAACAATACCTGCACGTCCACCTCTAATACCTTTACCTCCACCTCTAGCATCTTTACTTCCTCCTGTAATATCTCGACCTTCCCCTCTAATACCTCACTCTGAGTGATGTGGAGAAATTTCTCTAGAAATAGCTGCGAGAATTGTTCTTAAGTCAAAGCTGATGACCTAGCTAGTCTAGCCGAAAAATCGTCTCTCCAGTAGGTCTTGGCGAATCCAGACTAGTGAAAAGAAGCAAAATGGACCCCATTGGTCTCAATTGTCCCCATGTTTATGAGAACCTCATGATAGTTGTCTTAATAATCTCAGGGATTCTCAGTAGATCAATCGCTGTATGTAATGGTGAAGATCTTGGGAAAGCACATCCAACCTCCACAAAGCATCCAAAGACGTAGCTAATCTAATATCGATTTGTGTTACTGCTCGGTTGAAGAAGCGGTACATGATCTCTTCATTCGTGAAAAGACAAGAGTAGAGGTTTCAATTTAGCATTGAGAGAGCAAAATCACACTACATGGAAGAACAGAAGTGAAACTTTTCCTAACTCCGTAGCCTCTAGAGGATAAATACAGACGTCTCCGTACCGATCTCTCAAACTCTACTAAGCTTGTCTGTGAATTGTGAGACCCATGTAACCTAGAGCTCTGATACCAACTTGTCATGACCCAGATTTTCCACCCTCTGGAGTCGTGATGGAACCTACTAATAAGGGCTAGGCAAGTCAAACCTTTCTACTCACCTCATTTTCATATTACCTTTTTTTAGCAAACATAAGGAGATAACATAATGACAATGAAACATAAATAATTAATAGGAAGTTAACAACTTAATATCTGAAGTCTACATCCATTACAACCTTTAAACCTCAAATACCCAAAACCTGGTGTCACAGAGTATCTAAGATTTACTACATACAAGGTCTGAACAAATAGTAGTACACTGTTTTTTTGAATAGAGGGAAAAGAAATAGGAAATAAATATAAAAGGAGGCACCAGGGTTTGCAGTCTCCTGCAGGTCTACCTTGGTCTCCGAGTGGACTAAAGGAAGCACTCCAACTTGTCATGACCCAGATTTTCTACCCTCTGGAGTTGTGATGGAACCTACTAATAAGAGCTAGGCAAGTCAAACCTTACTACTCACTTTATTTTCATATTACCTCTTTTTAGCAAACATAAGGAGATAACATAATGACAACAAAGCTTAAATAATTAAAAGGAAATTTACAACTTAATATATGAACTCTACATCCATTACAACCTTTAAAACCTCAAATACCCAAAACCTGGTGTCACAGAGTATCTAAGATTTACTACTTTCAGGTCTGAAGAAATATTAGTACACTGTTTTTGAATAGAGGGAAAAGAAATAGGAAATAAATATAAAAGGAGCGCCAGGGCTTGCAGTCGCCTGCAGGTCTACCTTGGTCTCCGAGTGGACTAAAGGAAGCACTCCAACTATTGTCCAAAAGTTGCACTGGGATCTGCACACAGTGCAGAGTGTAGTATCAGCACAACTAACCCCATGTGCAGGTAAATGCCTAGCCTAACCTCGGCGAAGTAGTGACGAGGCTAGGACCAAACTACCAAATAAACATGTGCAGTTATATGAAGCAGAAATAAACAAACAAAGATAGGAGGGGAAAATATGCTTGGGGAATAACAGGTAAGAACATATTATCAAAATAACTATAAAGAAATCAAAATCCAACCACTAACAAGAGTAAGAAAAATAAAGGCAGATTTCCCTTTCTTTTTACGTGTTGTGGTAGGCGTACCACCCTCTCTCTTTTTGTTATATCTTGTGGTAGGCGTACCACCCGCTCCCATTTTATTATATCTTGTGGTAGGCGTACCACCCGCTCCAAATATAATATTGTTGCGGCGTGCAACTCGACCCAATATATAATATTGTTGCGGCGTGCAACCGGTCCATATATAATATTATTGGGGCGTGCAACCCAATCCATATATAATATTGGTGCGGTGTGCAACTCAATCCATATATAATATTGTTGCGGCGTGCAATCCGATTCATATATAATATTGTTGTGGCCCGCAACCCAATACATATATAATATTTGCAATTATAACAAGAGTCCCGACAAGGGATCAATAAGGCCTACAATATCCAGGAAATGAATAAACAACTATAACAAAACTTGTTCCAACATCTAACTACCTCAACTATAATTAAACTCATTTCGACACCTAACTACCTCAACTATAAATAAACTTGTTACAACACCTAGCTACTTCAGCTATAACCAATATAGTATCGAACTACTTTAGCTATAACTAAACTTATTACATCACCTAACACAAGGAATCATCAACCTAAGCATCAATAATATAAACTAAGAATACAATGCAAGGGAACCATAACTCAATAATAGACCGGCAAGGGGCAACATAATGATCTCTTCTCTTTCTTAATTATACTTCACTATTCACTTTACAACTCGAGTCAATGCTCTAGAGTGTCAATTATCACTTATACTTTCACAATTCATTATACAACTGGAACCATCACTCTTCAATGTTCATAAGTCACAATTCATTTGACAACTTTACATGACAAATAGAAATCTTCACCAAGGCAAGAATAATATAACGAAATCATGAAAATCACAGTATAAGACTCACGGTCATGATTGACACCAACATATAGATACCCATCACCATGCCTCTACGTCATACTCAACAAGAAACCAATAGAAAATAGGACACAACCCTTAATCCCTCAGGCTAAGGTTAGACCAAACACGTACCTCAAACTTCCACGGCCAACTCAATCCTCAATTAACTCTTTTCCTCTCGAATATGGCTTCAAATCGATTAGATATATACACAAATGACTTCATAATATCAATAAGTGCTAAACAATGCAAATCCAATGCCTAATTATAGCTTTCCAATCATTCTTCTCAAAAATCCAAAAATCGACCTCGGGCCTGCTTGGTCAAAATATAAGGTTCGGACCAAAATCAAATCACCCATTCACCTACAAGTCAAAATATATAATTATTTTCAGAATTCGACCCTAAAATGAGGTCTAAATCAAAAGGCCCTAACCCTGCCCAAATCCCTAATTTCTACCCTTAATCACATGTTTTAGGCTTAGAAATAACTTACCCAAGAATTTTTGGTGAAGAAGTGCTTCAAGGATTGCATAGGAGCTTTCAAGAAGAAGACGTTTTGTGAAATTTTGAGAAATCCTGTAAGTATTCTGTTGTGAGTTTTTTAAAATAACTGGCGTTTTAACTCTATGCGTTCGTGATATACCCCTCGCGTTCGCGATGTGATAGGCTGTTAGGCTTTTATTTTTTCGCTTGGTCAAAATACGAGGTTTGGAAAAAAATAAAATCACCCATTCACCCCACGAGCCCAAATATATAATTATTTCCAAAATTCGACACCAAAACGAGGTCTAAATGAAAAAGCCATAACTCTACCCAAATCCCTAATTTTCCCATAGTCACATGTTTTAGGCCTAGAAATTCAATAGATGTTGATTAAAATGGAAGTAAACGAGTTAAAAGTTACATACCCAAGAAGTTTTGGTGAAGAAGTTCTTCAATGATTGCGTAGGATCTTTGGAGAAGAAAAGGTTTTGTGAAATATTGAGAAATCCCGTAAGAGTTCTATTTTGAGTTTTTAAAAATCACTGGCATTTTTAATCTACGCGTTTGCGAGACCCCTCGCGTTCGCGATGGGTCAGGATGTTGGGCCTTTGCATTTGTGTTAAGAGGCTCGCGATTGCAAAGCTTTAACTTATCGAGCCCTCTCGTTCGCGTCCTAGCGGTCGCGTTCGTGTAATGTATCTACCCCTCCCGCTACCCATGCCATTTGGCCTTTGCATTCGCATAGCCAGGAACACGTTCGCGAAGGTATAGACCCCCACTGATCATAGCTTGAGAACTCAGTGGAACGCGCTATGGTTGGGAAGTCTATGGGGGAGCACTCATCCCACGTATAGGGAAATCCATTAACATTTGGCGTGTGTTACCACACTCAAAACAAGATCTAAGAGGGTGTGGCGGCTGTGACTATCTCGAGCCAGGTCTGCTAGACTAACCTCTGAAAGCACCCTCTCCCCCCCCCCCACTGCAGGAGGCGCACTTGATACTAGAGGTACATAATAAGGCTCCTAAGCCTAGGAGGAGCTGGAATACCACCTGACTGCTGGAAGAGTTGAATGAACATAGCGACTCATATAACCCCTACCATGACGACCTGCAGCTGGAGCACGGGCACCAGAATAATGGCCCGACTCTCGAGACCTCTTGGTCTCCCTCTCATCTCTCTCCCTAGCATGAACCCTCAATCCTCCTAGCAATTCTCACTACCGGCTGATAAGAAATATCTATCTCCAACTCACGAGATATTGCTAGACCTGATGTTGAGAATAAGCCCTTCAATAAATCGGCGAACCCTCTCGCGAACAGTAGAATTCAAGGCCGGTTCATGCCTAGCCAAATTAGTATAACGAACATCATACTCTGAGATCGTCATAGCACCCTGGTGCAAATACTCGAAATCTGTGCGCCATGCGTCCCTGAGGCTATGAGGAACATACTCTCTCAAAAACATATCTGAAAAATAAGTCGAAGTCAGAGAAGCTACCTCTTCCAGACTGTCTATCTCATAGGTACACCATCACTCATAGGCGGCGCCTCGAATCTGGAAGGTAGTGAAAGAAACCCCTCTCGATCCTGAAATACACATGGTACAAAGAATACAATGGCACTCATCTAGAAACCTCAGAGCATCCTCTGATGCTAGACCACTGAATATATGAGGCTTATACTTTTTGAACCTCTCAAGCCTTCGCTGCTCATCCTCGAAAGTCGCTGCCCTATCCTCGAGCTGATCTGGAACTATGGATTGCACGGGAATAATCTCTGGGACACTAATCAACATGCACTCACTTCTCAGGAATACAGGCGGCGGGAGTCTGTGCTCTTCCCCGAGCCTGGGATGTGTCTTCAACAAGGGGAAGAAACTATGCATGAGCCAAAGTGGTGGGCATGCTCATGAACTGTGCTAGAGTCTCCTGAAGTGATGGCATTGTAGTAGCAATAGGCGTATCAGGTTCCTGGGCTCCAACTAGCACTGTTGGTGGCTCCTTAGTGGAAACTCGCATAAGTGCTCTAGTTGCACCGTGTGCGCATCCTCGGCCTATACCCTGGACCCGGCCTCTAATAGCTGTAGTAGGGGACGCGAGTTCCTAATCATCTCAGGTAGCGCGTGTCCTCACCATCTGTGAGAGAATAGAGGAAGGAAGTTTAGAATTGTGATATCAAATTCTCGCACGACAAGGAAATCAAATGAAGTTGAATTTTCCTAACAATTACATAGCATCTCGTAGATAAATACATACGTATCCGTACCGATTATTGATACTCCAATAAATCGGCTTGTGATTGATGACTCCTATGAACCTAGAGCTCTGATACCAATTTGTCACGACCCTGGTTCTCCCTTCATGAACCATCGTGACAGCACCTAGTCTCTACGACTAGGTAAGCCTAACAATGCAAAAAATAAACAAAATTGTGGAAGAAATAATTAAAACCAAAATAGTAAAAAAACAATTTTTAAGATGACTCTCAGCATATACAATATCAACTCTTGAAACTAACAACATTCCCCAAAACCCAAAATCTCATGAAAAACAAGCTTTTGAATGTCTACAAGTATCTAACTCCCAAATATCTAATAAGGCAAGGAAATACATAAGGGCTAATACTTAAAGCGAGAGTGTAAAGGGACTCTTCGGTCTGCAAACGCGGCAGATATACATCGGATTCTCTACGAGTGCCTCGTCTCAAGCGTGATAAGTCTGAGTGGAATTTCCTAGATCTGCACATGAAAACGTGCGCATAATGGGCATGAGTACACCACATCGGTACTTAGTAAGTGCCAAGCCTAACCTTGATTGGGTAGTGACAAGGAATGTCAGGGTCCTACCGAGGTTAAATGAAAAATAAGGTAAAACAATATAGGATATGACAATATTATCAAATGATAATAATAGGAAGTAGCGCATGATAACAAGACTAACAAATAGGGCGGTGTATAATTTGGTAAATACCGAATTTCCATACTTTTGGTATTTGGTACACGGTATTTTGATATTTGGTTTAAGTATTAAGAAAATTGGTATTAGGTATGGTATTTGGTATTTTAAAATAAAATACAGAAATACCAATATCATACCAAAATATATATTATATTATACAAAACACATATTATCAATTATAACATAAATATAAAATATCTATAATTTAACTTTCCTATATTCTCTAAGTTCATCAATTAACTCTAAACAAGTAACAAGACATTTTTAATGATCAAGTGTTCTTTTGTGTACAATTTTCTCGCTTTAGGTCGATATTTGCTAGTTTTGGATAAAAATTTTGACAACAAACTTTTCAGTTTTATATTTTTGAGTACTTTAATTAAGAATATTAGAGTCTATGACTCTATGCACTAGTTAGTATTCAAACCGAATAAACCAGAGTTACCGAACCGAACAAACCGAAATCGAAAGTAGAAAAACCGAACCATACCGAATTTAATTAGGTAGGGTATTGATATAGGATTTAAAGAAACCGAATACAAAAAATACCGAACAGAAATGTCTAAATATTGTACCGTACCGACTGATGAACTCCTCTACTAACAACAACTATAATACAGGGAAAAACAATCACAAAAAAATGAGTATCACTCATCACAAGGTAATAATCAGGGACTCTCGGTATCCCTAGGATCTCTCAGTATCCTCAATATGTATGCTGGGCATCTCCCGGTATCCCGAGGATCTCTTAGTATCCTCAATATATGTTGGGGATCTCTTGGTATCC
This sequence comes from Nicotiana benthamiana, assembly GCA_034376525.1. Classification (NCBI taxonomy): domain Eukaryota; kingdom Viridiplantae; phylum Streptophyta; class Magnoliopsida; order Solanales; family Solanaceae; genus Nicotiana; species Nicotiana benthamiana. The sequence continues at coordinate 129,367,913 of CM067327.1, forward strand.
TCAATATATGCTGGGAATCTCTTGGCATCTCGAGGATCTCTTAGTATCCTCAATATATGCTAGGGTTCTCTTGATATCCCGAGAATATCTTAGTATCCTCAATGTACATGCTGGGAATCTCTTGCTATCCGGTACTTCAGTTCAAATCAAAATATACGTACAGGGGATCTCTCGGGACGCTGTTACGTAGTCACAAAGTAAAACACATAGCAATAACACAAAGAATACTCAATTAAACTCAACTTTATACCAAGGTAAAACAAGTAATTCTGTCCTAGCATGCTTCAAATAATACAAATAAGGCAGTTTAAACAAATAAACCAATTAAGTCAATTAGACATGCTTCTCTAAGTTCATAGCATGCTTAAATTTCAAGTAGTATAAGCAATAAAGGAAAAACACAATTAAAGCTACTTTAGTGAAAACATGATTTTCAACAATTAGCACAAGTAGAACTAGACACCTCATGTACAAGGCATTTTAATTATCACAATACCAATCCTACGGAGAATGTCCCCTACACAAGGTTAGGCAAGTCACTTACCTGGAACCAACTCAAAATCAACCTGAAATCACGCTCTTGCCACGGGTACTCGACTCCAAATAACCCGAATCTATTCAATTCCATTGCGTAATGTAAATAATACTTCAAGTAACTGATTCTACAAATAAATTCTAAGCTAGTACGCAAAATTAGGTAAAATGACAAAAACACCCGTTGGGCCAGTCACGCTCCCTTTATTCCTTCCGTGGAAATCCAGTTTATGACATTTGGTTGAGACAACTCTTTCCTCAATATATGACAGGGATCTCTTGGTATCCCGAGGATCTCTTAGTATCCTCAATGTACATGCTGGGGATCTCTTGCTATCCGGTACTTCAGTTCAAATCAAAATATACGTACAGCGGATCTCTCGGGATGCCGTCCCGTAGTTACAAAGAAAAACACATAGCAATAACATAAAGAATACTCAATTAAACTCAACTTTATACCAAGGTAAAACAAGTAATTTTGTCCTAGCATGCTTCACATAATACAAATAAGGCAGTTTAAACAAATAAAACAATTAAGTCAATTAGACATGCTTCTCTAAGTTCACATCATGCTTAAATTTCAAGTAGTATGAGCAGGAAAGGAGAAAAAAAATTAAAGCTACTTTAGTGAAAACATGATTTTCAACAATTAGCACAAGTAGAACTGGACACCTCATGTACAAGGCATTTTAATTATCACAATACCAATCCTACGGGGAATGTCCCCTACACAAGGTTAGGCAAGTCACTTACCTCGAACCAACTCAAAATCAACCTGAAATTACGCTCTTGCCACGAGTACTCGACTCCAAATAACCCGAATCTATTCAATTCCATTGCATAATGTAAATAATACTTCGAGTAACTGATTCTACAAATAAATTCTAAGCTAGTACGCAAAATTAGGTAAAATGACAAAAACACCCGTTGGGCCTGTCACGCTCCCTTTATTCCTTCCGTGGAAATCCTGTATATGACATTTTGTTGAGACAACTCTTTCCTTTTGGGAAAGGGGTTCTACAATGAGTTTCTACCTAACGATTTTTTATGGTGCATTAGGCACCTATGGGGTTTAACTACAACTACGATTAATAACAAGATATAGGGTAAGAGCTTGAAATTATCCCTAGGGGAAGGTATTAGGCACCCCTTAGGATCCATTAGTGTGGTCCCCGACCAGATAATTTTTGTGAATTTGTGCAATTAACAAGTAAGCAAGCAAGGCTCAAGTAATAGGGGATTTGAATTCAAATACACAAGTGTTTTTTTAGAAGAAAGTAGAAAATCAAGGTTTTGAAAAGAGTTACAATCTAAACATGCTGATGAATGTGAAGAGGTCCTAGGTTTGTTTCTAATATAGATTACATCAATGCAATACCCGTCAATCACTCCTCAAAAGAAGGGCTACATATTATATTGGCGCACCGGTCATCATATCCATATCTACCCTTCCCAACCCGTTAAGATATTAAAGCGAGGATTGGTCTCGACCTCTATTGCGTGCTATTACCCGTCCCATTCCTATCAGTCCCAGAGGAATTTAGGACTACAATTCTGATAGGTGGGCAGATTTTAGGCTAACTCTTAGGTTTAAAGGTGAAAAGGCTAAGGCAACATACAAAAACCTGTAGGACTTTATTTATTGGGAAACATGTAAGCAAATAGAAGGCTCATACAAACATCCGCTAATAATGCATATAAATAGCACGACTTAAACACATTTAAGGTCTGAATTTTAAATCTTAAGACAGGGTGTTTGAATCAGAACTAGATTCATTATATAACTCAGATAAGAAGTCTGAATGAGGCCTGTCTGTTGGTTGTAGCAGTTGATAACTAAACAGAGGTGGTTCGAGTTTTATTCAAGTAGTTACTTTAGGCTTGCCTAGGCAAAGCATTGATGTCCTATGAGCATGATATCTATTTTCAGGTAAAATGACCAAAACACTCGTTGGGTCCACGTCTAGGAATCATGTAAAATTTATATTTTCAGAATCCTTATACTCTCATGAGTTCATGCATACCAAAATTTCCAAATCCAATGACAAATTCCCAATCAAAATTTGAATTCTAGGTCTAAGAATTTCCTTCCAATTTATTTCCAATTTTCATCTCCAATTCAAAATTAAATGATAAAACTAACAATAGATTAATGGAATACAACTGGAAAGGGATAAGGAATTGCTACCCAATGATCTTCTCTTTAAAAACCCTACAGAATCGCCCTACCCCGAGCTACAAATTTGGTTTTCGAAGTTATGAACTAAACCCTCAAATTTCATATTTTTGCCCAGAGATTACCGCATCTACAATCAAAGGAGCGCACATACAGTCTCGCACCTACACAAAAAGGCATCACAGGTACGAAATTCACTTAACAGGTTGGGTTCGCATCTGCGTCGCTTGCTGCATTTGCGAAAACCCAGCCGCACCTGCGCTAGCCTTGGCTAAATCTTGCTTTTGCGAGCACCTAGCCGCTTCTACGGCGCCGTACCTGCAGTCCCACACATGCAGGTACGGTTATGACAGGTTCAACAAACTCAAATTCTTCGTAAGTCCAATTCAACTTTCGTTAAGTACCCGAGGCCCCCAGGATTTCAACTAAACATGTCAACCAATCCTAAAACATCATTCAAACTTGTTCCAACTTTCGAAACGCTCAAAACAACATTAAAATACTAATTTAACATCAGATTCAAGCCTAAGAACTTCAAAAACCCACAAATTACGCTTTCGATCAAAAAGTCTATCAAACCTCGTCTGAATGACATGAAATTTTGGATACATGTTACATTTAACACTACGGAGCTACTCCAACTTCCGGAATTCCATTCCGATCCTCGGATAAAGATCTCACTATCGAACCGGAAGCTTCAAAAATTTAATTTTTGGTATTTCGATCCTAAATTAGCTATGGAATTCCAAGTCACAATTCAAACACGCTCCTAAATCCAAAATCACCCAATGGATCTAACAAAACCATCGTAATTTCATTCTGAGTCCGTCTTCATACTGTTCCAACTACAGTTAAGTTTCTTGCACTTAATCTCTCATTTAAGGACTAAACCAAAACATTCCGAAAATCAAAACTAAACATTCCAGCAAATTAAAATAGCATAAATAAATACGGAGAATGTAGTGAATAGGGGATTGTGGCGTAAATTTTAATACGATCGGCCGGGTCGCTATAAGGTGTTATTAGAATAGATTGGGTACATTTTAAGGATCTTGAATCTCAGTTTTGGGATGATTTGATAAAGTTTTATGATGGTTTGAATTGAAAATTCGAGTAAAAATCGAACATGAAAAAAATAATAATATGTGTATCACATATGCATCATATTCGTATTAATTGTGTATCACATGTATATCCATGTATACATGTGGATGAGATACACGCGTGGTACATGTGTAACAGACGAATTTTTTTGAACTCGATTTAATTACGAATTTTGGTACAAAACCAAGTCACCTCCAGTCTTCCTCAAAATTTGTATATTGACTTATATATGTGTTTTCAGTGAATTTCAGTTATACCTATTGAAAAATTTCCTTTTTGCGTAGATTTTTGGAATATATATTTTTTTTTGTATTTCATCACTTTATTTGCTTCCTCGTCCATGATTTTTTTTCAATCGAGCATCTAATATTGTTAATCACGCTTAAAAATATGAAAGAAGGTTTTTGCATGTGATTTTTGAGAGAAAGAACTTTATTTATTTGTTTTTTATTTTAATATGTGTTTGACTAATTTTGATAAATCTATGATTAATGGCTAGAGATTAGTAAATTGAGCCTTATTTGGAACATTTGTATAAGTTTCCGAAAATTAAATACCTGCTCAACACGACGCTCTTGCATTAATGTAGCTGAACGGTCATTATTCAAGTATACCTACCAATAGCCCATCAAAGATGATTATTTATTAGTGATTTATCGCAAGATGGACCAATCAAATATGATTATTTATGAGATTTTAATTTTAGGAAATTTTATTACCCTCAATGTCTAATGTTTAATATAATTATATTTAGTATACCAGTTTTACTAGAGTGTATTTTAAAGATATAATTAATGCCAGTTATTCTTTCCTCTTGTCTTACTAACATGCAGGTAGATGCCACATTGGTGGTGCTCCTAAATGGAAGAAGGCGAGTGGATGGACTTTAGCTGATATTAGGGGAATAAACCACCTTTTTCATGCACAAGATTATTATAGAAGATGGTGTAAAGCCTTCCGTGGAACATCAAAGGAGGTTGAATGAGGCTATGCAAGAAGTTGTGAAAAAGGAGGTGGTCAAGTGGTTGGATGTCAGGGTTGTGTACCCCATCTCTGATAGTTCTTGGACTTCGCCAGTGTAATTTGTGTCGAAGAAGGGTGGTATGACCGTGGTTACTAATGCGCAAAATAAGTTGATTCCTATCAGAACTATCATCGGATGGAGAGTGTGCATGGATTACTGCAAATTGAATAAAATGACGCGCAAGAGTCACTTTCCATTGCTTTTTCTTGGCCAGATGCTAGATAGACTTGCTGGGCCTGCCTTCTTCTGTTTTTTGGGTGGGTATTCCGGATATAACTAAATTTTAGTTGCTCCGGAAAATCAGGAGAAAATCGCTTTCACTTGCATACATGGTACCTTTGCCTTTACTGGACTTCCGACCATTCGAAAGAACTAACAAATCAAATTACGAATATTCAAGCGTTTATCCGTATTTAATAATATAATAACACAAATATTGATCTCTTTGTTATTTACACGATCAATAATAGAAAGTTTCAAACACATAAAATTAAGTAAATTTGTAGAACTGATTAGTCAGTAGACTAACTTAAACGAAATAACAAAATATGAACCCATCAATTAAGTTGTGATAAATCTGCAAGTTCTATATTCTGCAAGTTATATATATATATATATATATATATGAAACGTTCATTATTTTACACCAATTGTGCCATTTGTTTTTCCACACTATTGAATGATCAATCTCTCAAGTTTTGGAGAATGAGTAAGGAGGACTTTAATTAAGTACATTTCAGTAGTTGATCCTTTGAATTTCCTTAAACTCACTGTTCGAATCATTCTCAGAGCTTCATTCACACGGTTTTCTGACGTTGATAAGTAACCATACAAATAATCTACAATCCATCTATAAAATATTTATAAATTTGGTATATTAAATTTTAATATTCCAATTCCCATTCGATTGTAGTTTAATTAGAATTTTTGACATAATTGTATTTTTTTCAGAAGATTTATAGAAGTTTTAGTCGTTTTTTATTTGTGAAAACATAAAATAAAGCATCTACAATTAGAATATAAATAATCTACAATTTATCTACAAACTAGGTACATTAAATTTTTATATCTCAACTCTCATTCAATTGTAGCATAATAAGAATTTTTGACATAATTGCATTTTTCAGAAGATTTATAGAAGTTTTAGCCGTTTTTATTTGTGAAAACAGAAAATAAAGCATCTACAATCAGAATACAATTTCTGCAATATGTCTTCTTCTTCTTCTTCGAGTTTCAATCTGAAATTCAGTCAAAATCAAGTCTAATCTTCACCAAAACCCCTCAAAATTGAGATATAAACTCCAAACTATATTCCCGATTATTTTTAACAACATCTAATCCAAACAAATAATGATTTTTGAAAACCCAAATTCGGATATATATATATATGATATTGGATAATTTTCTATATTAATGATCTGACAAATTATTAATGATTTCATAGATAAATGAAATCCGTCACTAGTACTAGCCAACAATTTGTTTCAAAATTTACATGACGAAGTGGATCTGTAAATATTAGGAGAAGGTATAATAGAAGATGAAGTTTCAACCACAAAAGATTAGAAATTTATTGCAAACGGGTAAAAAGCTAATTTTGCCGGTAGTATTAGCCAACTGATTTAGCTAAAAGGAATGTCCTAGTTAATATTTGGTATTGTAATTAGTATTTAATGAATGATATAATAATTGTAAAAAACTATGAACATGACGAATAAATATAAAACTATTCACATTTTTAATAATAAGGTTTCATATATAATATACGAAGAAAAAAGTCTCATTATTTATTGGTGATTTCGACTACAAACCAATCAGAATAATGGGACGGTAAACATTAATTTTTAATCAAAAATTTTGAATCGGAGTCATAAATATAGAAAGAACAGTCTATGTTAGAAATCACTTTATCTCCTCATATGGAATTTTTTATGTAAATTTAATTTTAATCAAACTTTAATACAGGGTATCGGGTGAAAAAGAAAAAGATGAGCAGCACAAAAAAGTAGAAAATAATTTTGGTATTGCGTAGGAACCGTCCTCCTCTTGTCTTTGAAATCTCGACTGATACACTGATGAAATCAGAATTTTTTTTAAAAATATTTAAATTTTTAATAAAGTAAAAATAGATTACGACAAAAAATATTAATAATTTTTAAATCAAATATTTTATTTATTTATATAATGTAATATTTTATTAAAAGAATAATTAATTAACTGCCCTTGGAATAATGTGGCTCGGTCCTTGACTGAGAGAGATCCACCCTCCAACAAAATCATATCATTGGGATTTGAAATGATCGTGAAACCATATTATTAAAGTCACATAATTTAGAGCAACAGTAATTTAAAAATGAAAGGATAATGCGTGTGTTGGCTGCAAATCCCATACTTTCTTGACAATAAATTTTCTACGGCACAACATGATATAGACAAAGCACAATTCTTGAACTAAATATAATTGACAATCACAGAGATCCTTCAAGTCGAAAATGATCCATAATTTGAAGTTTTTTGCTTTTTACACCGACTTTAAGTTCATTAATATAAAATTATTTTAACAGCACACTTATTACTTCTTCCCCGCTCAATGCATGAATAACGTGTATGATAATTACCAACTATATTTAGGTTATGCTTGATACTTATTGGGTACTGTTGTGATATACTCATACTAAATTTCTGCGTATTTTTTGTACATATTCAGATACTTATGATCGAGTTAGTTTGAGCCCTATGTTTGTGTTGTTGGAAACTTAAAGTGTACCTGCTCTCTGTTCGCTAGCCCCAAAGTTACCTTTTGTTGTATTTTATTCCCGTTGCTTTCTATTATTTCGGAATAACGATGTACTCCTTATTTATAGTTATTCTTAGAAAGACTTGTAATTTGTACTAGCGGTTTTTGGGATTTCATGACGATATTGGTTCAATTATGTTGCTTCTAGTAAGGACAACAAAGAAATATGGGATGGTGTCTTCCTCAACTGATCTATGATGGAGTAGTCCTGCATTTTCATTTTCTTCAAAAATTCTTCTGCCTCTTCTTCTAACACAGCCTTCTTCACTGGTTCTGGGTTATCTCTAGCAACTCTTCCCTTCCTCAATTCTTCTGGGGCAAAGTACCTTTATGATCGGGTTAAACCTCGTGCCTCGCACACTTCCTCTCTCACTTCTTTCCCCTTGTACATCACCACTTCCTGTTCATATCTCCAAGGAATGGCTTTTCTGTTGATGATGGGTGGCTGGATCACTAGTTTCACAATAAGTGGCTCAATGCGGACACCTTCCACAACTACGACAGGTTCTCTAGCTGCCCCATGTACTGTTACTTTTACATGTTCTCGTTTTTGCGTAATCGCACATGCTGAGCTCCCCTGAACTATGACAGGTCTACTATCTTTCCCTTTTGCCCTGGTTACTAGCTTCTCACTACTTGCACTGTTAGTCGGGGTAAACTCACTGGCTTTGATCGTCAATACAGTTTGTGAGGGCCTCTGGTACTCTCCCCTTCTTTCCACAATTTCAATAATGTTAGTTTCCTGATGGCCGGCAGCGGGTTTTGGTTAATATTGGGAGCCTCTGGGGTCTACACCTCAATCCTGTGGGAGTCAATAAGTTCCTGGATAGCGTTCTTTAAATGAAAACACTTTTCGGTGTCATGCCCTGGTGCACCGGAACAGTATTCACAGCTCACAGAATAATCTAGATTCTTTGGGGGAGGATTTGGAAATATTTCTTCAATTGGTCTCAACATATCCAATTGTCACAGTATGTGAAATAAGCTAGTGCAGCATTCTCCCAACGGGGTGAAAGTCTTCTTCTTTTGCACCCTTTCATTTCTCAAGACTGGATTGGCTGGGAAAGCGGGCTTCGGGGCTATTGGTAGGCTCTTGGAGGTGGGTAATGATTTTGTGGAGTTGAGTAGGTATTTTGCGGGGATGGTGCACGAAATTGTGCGTGAGCGGGAGGTTGGGTATATGCTTGCGCGTGATGGACTGAGAAGCAGGGTTCTGGTGGTGGATAGTGTTAGAATATACGCTTAACGGTAGAGGGGGGGTGAATAGCGTTATAATAAAAAATAATGTAAATTTGCGGAATTAAAATTGCAGGAGTAAAATAAGTGCGGTAAATAAAGAAGTAAGGAGAGAACACACCAAGTTTATCCTGGTTCATCACAACGTGTGGTTAGTCCAGTCCCCGAGAGACTCTCTTGAGTTTTACGCTAACTTCGTTAAGCTTACGGGTGCCTAACAAACCGTTACACTTGCCCGTAGATATACACTCTACAAGACTTCAACCTACTCGAGGATACCGCACCTCAAGACTTCAAACCAAGGAACTACCTTTCCTTCTTATAACAAGGGATTAGACTATCCCTTCAAGTGTGTACAAAAACTTAGCACTCAAGACAAGACTCTCTTAATAGAGTAGATATGAGTAAAAACAATACGCTCAAGAACACAACAACTTAGTCAAGAGTTTGGCTCTCAAAAAGCTATGAAATGAATATAAAATGATTGATATGAGAGTATGTAAGCTTAAGCAAGAATGTAATCAGTTGTTGTACTTAAAAGAGTGATTTTGAGGTGTATTTATAGTGCTCAAAGTCACCAAGACCGTTGCTTAATTGCCAATCACTAATTGCTGATTTTGTGCTTGCATAATCGATTATATGATCTACATAATCGATTATCTGCAGATTGTTCAAAAATCATATGCGGATATTAAGCATAATAATCGATTATTCAAGTTACATAATCAATTATCAGTTAACGTTAAAAAATCGGAAACAGATTCTGTGCAAGCATAATCGATTATAGCCTTGTGTATAATCGATTGTATTTCAGCGATTTAAAAATACTTTGGCAACGGTCTTAACATAATCGATTACCGAAAAGACATAATCGATTATTTCGCTGCTTTGAAAATCCGGTTAGACACTACCTCAACATAATCGATTATTAGAAGAGACATAATCGATTATTTCGTTGTTTTGAAAATCCGGTTATACGCTGCCTCAACATAATCGATTATAAGAAGAGACATAATCGATTATTTCGTTGTTTTGAAAATCCGATTATACACTGCCTCAACATAATCGATTATAAGGTAGACATAATCGATTATATTGCTGTCTTGAAAAGTTCGGTTAACACTTTCTTAACATAATCCATTATAAGAAATACATAATCGATTATTTATGTCCAGATTTGAAAAACATGTTTGAAAATCGAAAATGAAAATGTTTGAAAATCATTTTGGTTTAACTCAACGATGCATGAAAATGATTTTACGAGAGAAGCCAAGACTTGAATAAGTTGTCGGATCAAGATCACACTATAAAGTGACTCATTTATAACTTTCTTGATATTCTTGATCTTGCTCTTTGTTTCTCATGTTCTTGGACTTTGGCATATGTCGATGTTCCATGCGCGTCGGTTTGTCATTTATCAAAACCTACAGAAATGAACACACGTTTAGTTTTAGCGACTTGAGAACGTGTTTCAACAATTTCCCCCTTTTTGATAATGGCAAACCAATATCGGGATATGCATAAGATAAGTATAAGTTCCCCCTCAATTTATGAGTTCCCCCTTAATGTATGCCAATATGAATTAGTGAGCATAGCCCTTATTCTTCCCCCTTTTGACATTAGCAAAAATAATGAACTTTCATTAAAGAAATATTAAACATACATGAGAAAGCAAGAAATAGACAAAATATAATTCAAACGATACATAAAAAATTTATTCATTGTCATCATTAATATCCGGCTCGGCATCCGACACTCCATCCGGAATAACAATTTGGGCGTATGAATAGTTGACATGATCAAAGTACCATGAAGCTCATAAGTCAAACGAGTGACGTTTTGATCAATACGAGCCACTGAGGTTGACAAAGAAGCAAGTTGGTCCGAAATGGTTTGAAGAGTAGGAGCTTGAGGACGACGTATTTGTGAAGGAGGAGGAGGAGGATTTTCACCAATATTGGGAAATGAAGATTCTTGAATTTCCCAATGCTTTGTTGCCTTTTTGTGTGGACCGACGAAGGTGTCGATACCGGAGGCTTCAAAAATAGCCATTATGAGAAAGGCATATGGGAGTGGCCTATCGTCCCCAATTGCATCATACATATGAGTCATGACGAACTTGCACCAATTGATGCGAGCCCCGGTGATAATTGCATGTAAGAGTTTTGAATTGTAGGCAGAGAAGTAATCGATTATGCGATAAGAGATAATTGATTATTTGAAGACAGAAAGTATAATGAGGATCCGGGCTCGGGGAATAATCGATTTTGGTTAATATGATAATCGATTATTTCAATCCAGTGAAGTGACGAAAAGCCGAGACGATAAAAGATAATTGATTATGCAGTACTAAATAATCGATTATTATAAAACCTGTAACACTGAATCTCAACTTAATCGATTAATAATATATGATAATCGATTATTGCCAAATTCCTGCAAACTGAGATGTTAGAAATAATCGATTGTGCTGAGTCAATAATCGATTATTTGTTACCAGTGCCTAAAAATTCCCCCTGTCTTTGGGGCAATACCTGCAAAAAAGAATTAGGCGCCTCCGACGCTCAAGTTAGTAATTATTTAAATAAAAATGCAATGCATGAACTAGATCATCGTGGAATCAAGAATTCCGAGTTCACTACGAATTCCAAAAAAGGACTCTTTCTCTAAAGGCTTTGTGAAGATGTCGGCCAATTGATTTTTGGTTTCAACAAATTTAATTTCGACATCGCCCTTGAGAACGTGATCTCTTATAAAGTGATGTCTAATTTCTATGTGTTTCGTTCTTGAGTGAAGAATAGGATTCTTCGTCAAGCTTATGGCGCTAGTATTGTCACATCGAAGAGGAACGTGATCAATACTAAGACCATAATCCGAGAGTTGTTGTTTCATCCAAAGGATTTGAGCGCAACAACTCCCCGCGGCTACATATTCAGCCTCGGTTGTGGATAATGCAACACTTACTTGTTTCTTGCTAAACCAAGAAACTAGAGAGCTACCGAGCAAATGGCAAGTGCCACTAGTGCTCTTGCGGTCCAATTTGCAACCCGCAAAATCGGAATCAGAATAGCCAACAAGTTGGCAAGAAGAACCTTTGGGATACCATAGTCCCACATTTATAGTTCCAATAAGATACTTCATTATCCGTTTTACCGCAGTTAGGTGCGACTCCTTCGGACATGATTGATATCGAGCGCACAAACATACGCTAAACATGATGTCCGGTCTACTAGCAGTAAGATAGAGAAGAGATCCGATCATACCTCGATACTTCTTGGTGTCTACTTCCTTACCTTTCTCATCTTTGTCAAGATGGTCGGATGTACTCATTGGGGTGGCCATTGCTTTGGCGTTGCTTATTTCAAAACGACTTAGCAACTCCTTGCAATATTTGGATTGGCAAATGAAAGTTCCCTCTTCCATTTGTTTCACTTGCAGCCCCAAGAAGAAGTTTAGCTCACCCATCATTGACATTTCGAATTCGCTAGTCATTAACTTAGAAAATTCCTCGCATAAAAAATCATTAGTAGCACCAAAAATAATATCATCGACATAAATTTGAACTAATAGAATGTCATTGTTTTTATTTTTGATAAACAGTGTAGTGTCAACTTTCCCCCTTTCAAACTCATTGTCTAAAAGAAATTTACTTAGACGTTCATACCAAGCTCGAGGAGCTTGTTTAAGACCGTATAAAGCTTTCTTAAGCTTGAAGACATGGTCGGGAGATGTAAAATCTTCAACGCCCGGGGGTTGGTCAACATACACTTCCTCTTGAATAAACCCATTGAGGAAGTCACTTTTGACATCCATTTGGAATAATTTGAAATTCATAGATGATGAAAAGCAAGTAATAAACGAATGGCTTCTAGGCGTGCAACGGGTGCATAGGTTTCTTCATAATCAATGCCTTCTTCTTGATTATATCCCTTAGCAACTAGCCTAGCTTTGTTTCTAGTGATTATACCATTTTCATCTAATTTATTCCGAAAAACCCATTTCGTACCAATTATGGTGTGATTATCGGGTCTTGGCACCAATTCCCAAACATCATTACGTTTGAATTCGTTAAGCTCCTCTTGCGTTGCCAAGGTCCAATGCTCATCCCCAATTGCTTCAGAAATGGTTTTAGGTTCTATTTGTGAAACAAAAGCCTATATGTCCTACGGTGTCTTTAAGAAGATTTCGTGTACTTACCCCTTTCTCGATGATGCCAATTACCTTGTCAAGAGGGTGGTCTTTAGATGTCCTCCAACCTTAGGCATCATCGATTCTTCTTCTTGTGGTGGTACTTCTTCCGAAGGTTGTTCCATGACTTCATCTTGAACTTCCTTTGGATCCTCCTTTTGTACCTCGTCTTGAAGATTGATTTTCTTTAAAGCATCTGCAAGATCAACACAAGAATCCTTTCTCGCCAAGCGAGCATCATTTTCAAAAAATACTACATGAGGAGATTCCTCAACAGTTTTTGTTCGATTATTGAAAACTCTATATGATTTGCTACGCGATGAGTAACCAAGAAAAATTCCTTCATCAGATTTCGCGTCAAATTTTCCCAAGTTATCTTTTCCGTTGTTCTGAATAAAACATTTACAACCGAAGACTCTAAGATGGGAAAGATTAGGTTTCCTTCCCTTGTAGAGTTCATAGGGATTTTTCATGAGTATCGGTCTAATGATAGCTCTGTTTAAAACATAGCTTGCGGTACTCACGGCATCCACCCAAAAATATTTGGGAATTTCGGCCTCATCGAGCATGGTTCTAGCCATCTCTTCGAGACACAGATTTTTACGTTCTACCACTCCATTTTGTTGTGGTGTACGTGGAGCCGAAAAGGTATGTTCAATACCGAGTTCGTCACAAAAATCCGCGAAGATGTTATGATCGAACTCTCCCCCATGATCACTTCTTATGGAAGTGACGGTTGTGTTCTTTTCATTTTGAACACGTTTAAGAAAACTTTTAAAAGCATGAAATGCATTACTTTTATGAGCAAGAAATAACGTCCATGTAAATCTAGAATACTCATCAACAATAACAAAAGCATAAAGATTACCACCATGACTTTTAATTCTAGAAGGTCTGAAAAGGTCCATGTGTAGAAGTTGTAAAAGTCTAGTGGTTGAAACAACATTTTTGGATTTAAAAGAAGCCTTTGTTTGTTTCCCTTTTTGACATGAATCACAAATAGAATCTTTTTCAAATTTCATGTTTGGAAGACCAATTACTAAATCTTGTGAAACTAGTTTGTTTAAAAGATTCATATTTACATGAGCTACTCTACGATGCCATAACCACATGTCGTCTTCTTTACTCAAAAGACAGTTCACATAACTTGATGAAGAATTTTCAAGATCAACCATATTGATATTATCCATTCTAATACCACGAAGAATAATTTTAAAATCACTACGACGGATAACTAAGCATTCTTCGGAGTCAAACAATACAAGATTTCCCTTGTCACATAATTGACTTATGCTCAAGAGATTATGTTTAAGACCTTTGACTAGCAAAATATGCTTAATGGAGGAGGATTCGTCCTTACCGACCGATCCAATGCCGATAATCTTTCCTTTGTTATTGTCTCCAAAAATAACACTTCCTCCTTCCCTGGGTTTTAGTTGAAGGAATTTTGATGCATCCCCGGTCATATGTTTGGAGCATCCACTATCAAGGTACCAAAGTACACTTGATCCCTTCAAACACACCTTCAAAACAAATTAATGAGATTTTGGTACCCAAGCCATTTTGGGTCCTTGTGCGTTAGGTGCAACATATTGGTGTGATTGTCCTGCAGTGAAATGTCTATGTTTGGTGAAGCATGCGGGAGCAATATGTCCAATTTTATTACAATAATGACAAATGACATTCGGATTGTGCATTCTTCTAGGATGATAATAATTTAGAGGTCTAAATTTATTCACTCTATTTTTAGGAATATAGTTTTGATGTAGTTTTCGAAAATCTTGTCTAGGTGGTCTATACATGCCAATGTTTCTTCTAGTATTTACTCTATTGTTAGGAATATAGTTTTGATGTGGTTTTCGAAAATCTTGTCCAGGTGGTCTATACATGCCACTATTTCTTCTAGCATTTGTTCTAGGATGAGTTGCAATTCTAGGATTAAAATTTCTAGGTTGAGTGTTGACATTTATTTTATTTTGCCTAAGTTGAGTCTTAGGTGGTTTAGGAATGGACTCAACTTTTTCTTTTGGCTCGTGTTTAAAGCCTATACCGTGCTTAGTGGATTTCAAATTTACAAGCACTTCATTGAGATTTTTGTGTGAAGAATTGAATTTGTGCAAAGTGCTTCTAAGACTTTCTACTTCTTCCTTTAGAGATTTGCAAGAAGTACAATTCTTATTTGAGCTTTCGGGTTTATCGGCGCTTCTTTTGCCATAAAACTTGTTTTCCTCTTTTAATTTCTCATTTTCAAGAGTAAGTTTTTCAAAATCCTTTTCTTTTGAAGAAAATTGTTTTCTTAAATCTTTTATAGATTTAGAAGCGCTAATAAACTCTTTATACAACTCATCAAATGCATCTTGCATTTCTTCTAAAGTGAAATAGTTCTTAGAAGAAGTACATACCTCATTTTGAGTTTCTTCATGTGCCATAAGACACAAGTTTGCGGTCTCGTTTCCCTCGACATCACTTGATTCGTCTCCGGAGTCACCTCCCCAAGAGATGTATGCTCTTTGTTTCTTGAATGGTTTCTTCTCCTTTTTGATATTTGGACAATTTGATTTGATATGCCCGATTTCTCCGCATCCATTGCACTTCAATTGGTCTCCTTGTTGCTTACCTTTTCGTTCATACTTCTTTTGCATGAACTTGTGAAATTTCTTAATAACGATTCCGAACTTGTTATCGTCATCGCTTGAATCCTCATCATTTTGAGGTTGAGCCGTGCTTGCTTTAAGGGCGATTCTTTGTTTCCTTTGATCATCCAAAGGAGGGTTAAGAATAGTAGATTCATAGGTTTTGAGATTACATCTAAGCCCGTCGATTGTGACATTTGTAATGCCGATTGACACTTGAATAGCGTCGGCTTTGGAGCGCCATTCCGGAGTGAGACTTCGAAGAATTTTACGAACAAGTTCCCTATCCGTGAAAGTCTTCTTAAGAGCATGAAGATCATTAACGATTTTTGAAAATCGTTCGAACATATCATCTATCTTCTCGTTTTCCTTCATATGAAAAAGTTCATATTCATGGGTTAGAAAATCTATTTTAGCTTCTCTTACCTGGTCCGTACCTTCGTAGGTAATTTCCAATTTCCCACATTTGCTTAGCCATGGTGCAACATGAGATTTTCCGATAATTATCAGGATTTACAGCACAGTACATCATGTTGATGGCTTTTGCATTGTTCTCCACCTTTCTAATATCGTCTGCATCATACTCATCTTCCGATTTTGGCACCATTTCATTTTCTACTTTTTTGGTTGGAATTTGCTCTCCATTCTTGATAATTTTCCATAGTAGAAAATTATTTGATTGAATAAATATTCTCATCCTTTCATTCCAATAAGTATAGTTTGTGCAATCGAATAGTGGTAGCCTTGTGAAGCATTGTCCTTCACCTAGTCTTGCATAAACACTACGAGTAGAAGCCATGGAAAGTTTCTCTCAAAACGTTAAGTCTTTCAGAGAGTATGGCTCTGATACCAATTGTTAGAATATACGCTTAACGCTAGGGGGGGGGTGAATAGCGTTATAATAAAAAACAATGTAAATTTGCGGAATTAAAATTGCAGGAGTAAAATAAGTGCGGTAAATAAAGAAGTAAGGAGAGAACACACCAAGTTTATCCTGGTTCACCACAACGTGTGGTTAGTCCAGTCCCTGAGAGACTCTCTCGAGTTTTACACTAACTTCGTTAAGCTTACGGGTGCCTAACAAACCGTTACACTTGCTCGTAGATATACACTTTACAAGACTTCAACCTGCTCGAGGATACCGCACCTCAAGACTTCAAACCAAGGAACTACCTTTCCTTCTTACAACAACGGATTAGACTATCCCTTCAAGTGTGTACAAACACTTAGCACTCAAGACAAGACTCTCTTAATAGAGTAGATATGAGTAAAAACAATACGCTCAATAACACAATAACTTAGTCAAGGGTTTGGCTCTCAAAAAGCTATGAAATGAATATAAAATAATTGATATGAGAGTATGTAAGCTTAAGCAAGAATGTAATCAGTTGTTGTACTTAAAAGAGTGACTTTGAGGTGTATTTATAGTGCTCAAAGTCACCAAGACCGTTGCTTAATTGTCAATCACTAATTGCTGATTTTGTGCTTGCATAATCAATTATCTGCAGATTGTTCAAAAATCATATGCGGATTTTAAGCATAATAATCGATTATTCAAGTTACATAATCAATTATCAGTTAACATTAAAAAATCGGAAACAGATTCTGTGCAAGCATAATCGATTATAGCCTTGTGTATAATCGATTATATTTCAGCGATTTAAAAATACTTTGGCAACGGTCTTAACATAATCGATTACCTAAAAGACATAATCGATTATTTCGCTGCTTTGAAAATCCGGTTAGACACTGCCTCACCATAATCGATTATTAGAAGAGACATAATCGATTATTTCATTGTTTTGAAAATCCGGTTATACACTGCCTCAACATAATCGATTATAAGAAGAGACATAATCGATTATTTCGTTGTTTTGAAAATCCGGTTATACACTGCCTCAACATAATCGATAATAAGGTAGACATAATCGATTATATTGCTGTCTTGAAAAATTTGGTTAACACTGTCGTAACATAATCCATTATAAGAAATACATAATCGATTATTTATGTCCAGATTTGAAAAACATGTTTGAAAATCAAAAATGAAAATGTTTGAAAATCATTTTGGTTTAACTCAACGATGCATGAAAATGATTTTACGAGAGAAGCCAAGACTTGAATAAGTTGTCGGATCAAGATCACACTATAAAGTGACTCATTTATAACTTTGTTGATATTCTTGATCTTGCTCTTTGTTTCTCATGTTCTTAGACTTTGGCATATGTCGATGTTCCATGCGCGTCGGTTTGTCATTTATCAAAACCTACAGAAATGAACACACGTTTAGTTTTAGCGACTTGAGAACGTGTTTCAGCAGATAGTAATGTTGCGGTGGGCCTTATGGGGTGTGTGGGTATGTTTGGTGGTAAGGACGAGTTTGGGCATAATGAGATGGCGCCCGAGGCATGAACCAAGTGCCTGACTGCACTGTACCTTCTTCCTCTTTCTTTTTCTTTCCGAATGTTCCCCCAGCTCCACCCTGGATGGCCTGAGTAGTTGCCTTAATCGCAGAGTAGCTCATGATTTTATTGGATTTGAGGCCTTCCTCGACCATACTTCCCATCTTGACCACTTCGTTGAAAGAATTTCCCACTGCTGACACTAAATGCCCAAAGTAGGTAGGTTCTAGAGCTTGTAGAAAATAATCAACCATCTCACTCTCCTTCATAGAAGGATCAACTTTGACTGCTTGTTCCCTCTAGCGGAAACCGTACTCCCTGAAACTCTCGTTGTGTTTATTCTCTAGCTTTGTCAGAGATAGATGATCCGGGACAATCCCGAGATTATATTGAAAGTGACAGGCAAATGCTTGCGCTAAGTCATCCCAAGTATACCACCGGTTGGGATCTTGTCGGGTATACAACTCCAGTGCCGACCTACTTAAACTCTGGCTAAAGTATGCCATTAGCAATTAATCCCCCACTCCCTCATTTTGCTGCAAAACCCTCTCAAATGCGTGACTGGATCACCGTGACCATCATATAAGTCAAATTTAGGCATTTTGAAACCTGGAGGCAACTGCATATTCGGGAATAAACAAAGATCCTTGAAGGCCACGCTCACCTAGCCACCTAATCCCAGCATGTCCCTGAAGGATTATTCCAGACTCCGGACCTTTCTAAGCATCTCTTCCTGCTCAGGATTTTTGATAAGTTTTTAACTCTCGTCGGGATTTCAGGACGGGGAGCATAGGAGTAAGGTTCCTGGGTTTTGTAAGCAGGTTCTGGTGGATAGTATTGAGGGTCATAAGATTGAAGCAGGGGCTCACTTGATGACCTATGCAGTGTAGGAGGTGGAGGTGCCACATAGATATGAGCGATTGGCGGGGGAGGGCGAGGAGCGACTTTGGGTAGTGGGGCAGGTGGCTCAGAGGTTGTTGTGAGCATATGATTTTTACCCTGATAAGACGACTCCTACAGAACTCTAAGTTTTAGGATTTTTTTTTTAATATTTATTTTAAGAATTTAATTTTTAGGATTTAATTGTACGTATCAGTGTGCTTTCATTGAGATGTGTAATGAATATGTTCATCAGTTTAATTTGGTATACTTTTTAAGAGGAGTGATTACCAAAATATCATGTTAAGAACTCATGAATCAAAGTCTTACTTGGTTTAAGTGTATGTTATTATAGGAGTCTTATTAGGTATGTGAATCTTTGTGAAACTAACAAAGTTTGGATAATTATTGATTACATTTTTGACGTATTCTTCCATCGTCATTTGTGTTATTTTGGAGCATCCTAATTGTTTAAGTCCATGACAATTATTGGAGACATTAGGTTAAAATTGTATCTTTGTTTGAATCAGAATGATTTTTGAATTTTCTCAATCTTTACCCATTCATCCATATTGACTTCCCGTAATTCATACCCTTGCCATTACCTCAAATTAGCTCTTTTAGGAGAATCATGATCTCTCGTAGTTATTTTAGGCGCGTTGATTATATAATTATCACAGTTATTACTAAAATTTGGGGTCATTTCATGTGGCCTAGTTTTAAGTTTCAACAAGGTTAAATAAAATATGTCATGAACCACGGGTGCATTTCATGAGGCGTGGCTTGCGATATGTTTTAAATATCCTTGAATTAATTCGTTAAATAAATAAAAGCTGTTTAAAAGTTGAAAAATACACATAGGCTTGAAAGTGTTCAAAAATTAGATAAATAGGCCACTAAAAACAGTTGAGAGACCGTGCTAGAACAACGAAACGCGGATATGCCTAACACCTTTTCTAGGTTTAATAGAATTCCTTACCCGAATTTATGTATTCTCAGATTATAACACAGAGTCAATTTTCTCGATTCGGGATTCTAAACTGGTGACTTGGAACACCATAAATTATCCCAAGCGGAGACTATGAATTTTAAATATATAATCCTGTTTCGATTGCCACTTAAATTGAAAAAACTCTCTTATACCCTTTTGTGGGTAGGAAAAGGAGGTGTGACAGCTCTGGCGACTCTGCTGAGGACAAGAACCCAGAATCTAGTTCAGGGTTCAAGAATTCAAGCTTAGAATAATTGTTGTATTTGACTTTATTTGTTATCTGATTTTATTTACATGTTTGTGCCTAATGTGCTAAATGTCACTTTTTTACTGCTTTGATATTGTTGGACTATATATAAATTATTATGAAACCCTCTTTTATCTGAGTCTTCTAAACCATCAGGGAAGTGTGCACTTCGTTTGCCTTCTCTTCTGTTAGAGTCATTCCAATTTTAGAACGAGGTTCGAACAAGTTGCAAAGCCGGTAAAGCTTCTGTATTTCCGGTACGTTGTCCCCCCTCGGTTCGAGCTGTCCGCTCGGGTAACCTAGGTCTAGAACAAATAAACCCAGGTTTTAAACCTAGAATAACACAGCCTCATGCCGGATCCCTAGTAGGAATGTTTTCTTGTGTCACGTGCATTTGACTTTAGGGACTCATCATAGGGTTTCGGTCAGTCTAGGACAGGTGTACCCAAAATAACAGACCATCTTGACGCACACTATGTGCTACATGTTGCATTTCTTCAAGGGTAAAAGGATCATTTGGCGAACTAATGTAATTGAGGGCGAATGAAAAAGAAAAAAAAAGAAAAAAAAGAAAAAAAAAAGGTTAAGTGTGGAAATAAAGCAAGTCGGGTCCAGCTATGTTTTCTGTCATAGTTTTGTTTAAAAAAAATTCAATACAAAATGATTTTGTACTTTTTCATTATTTTTTGAAAATAAAAAAAAAAAGAGAAAGGAAAATAAAAAAAGAATTCACATGTTTCATCATTAAAAAAATATTCTCTAAATTAGTTATTTTTTAATTCTCGACAATATCCAATCTGCCCGAATTATGCATACCTTATCCTCGCTTTTCGGGGCGTGATACACAGGCAACCCACATAGGTCTGGTCTTCTTAGTAAGTCTTAGGTTCTTGGCTTCGCGAGTTCTTAGCTAAATCTTGCATTTTTATCCACTTTTAGCCACATAGGTTAATTTTAGAAAAATAGTCACAATCATGTCTTGCATGTTTCTAGTAGGTAATGTTGTTATCTCACATATTGTTGGTTGAAATTTTCTCATACATGTGTGGATCTACTTATCGGAGTTTGAGCATGACAGATACTCCAGGACTACTGCAAATAAGAGCTGCCTGAGGAGCTTTTTTATATTTTTGAATCTATTATTTATATTTTGCTTTCTAGTCTTGTATAGTAATATTCAATCATTTAGTTGATGCTAGAGTCTGTCATAGTCCAGTTAAGTTTATCGAGTCTTTTATTATTACTTTCTATTTTGCATTTGAAAATGTATTATAAATTAAAAATCCAAAAAAGAAAAGGTATTTTGCGTTTTTATATTTCTGTTAGAATTTTCTTTAGAAATATTACTTTTGAAAATTAAATAAAGAAGAGGAAAGTTTGAGGTGGTTTTATTTTAGGAAATAATATCTAGAACTCAAAATAAAAATTGCTTTTATATTTTCTTTTAGTACATTAAGACAAAAAATTCAAAAAAAAAAGAAGAAGAGAATTTTCTTTTAGTACTTCTTTAAAGTTTTCTTTTAAGATATTAATTTTGAAAACTCAAAAAGATTTTTTTGAGGTTCTTCAGTGGGAAATTAACAAAAAATTAATAAAAAACTCTTTTATTTTTCACTAGAAATTTGGGATATTGTACATAAAAGAAAAAAATATAACGTTATCTTTAAAGTTTCGTTCTTAGGTAGTCAAAATTAAAATCCAAAAATATTTTTTATCTTCGTTCCGAAATTTATCTTCGGGATATCAAATAAAAATTCAAAATATTTCTTTGGTTTATTCTTTAGATTTATTTTCTAAAAAATCAAAAATATTTTCTTTTGTAGGATGTTTTCCTTAATTATTTTTCATAGAGTGTTTGTTTCAAAAGAAAAAAAAATATGCTCGTTAAGCTTGAGTTTAGAATAGGTTATAGAACATTAAGTCTAGAATTTTAAAACAAAAAAAGGATTTGCTCCTTTATTTCTCTTTTCTCATAAGCATAGTCATTAAGGTAAAAAAGAAAAGAAAAAAAAGAAAAACAAAAAAAGGAGAACGTTAATTTGTTTACTTTATTCTCGATCTTCCCGAACTATGCAAAGATCAGATTCATGCGGTATCATGATGCGTACGCAACCTATATAGGGTTCGATCGAATTATTTTTTTATTTTATTAAAAGAAAAAGGAAAAAAAGAAGAAGAGAAAAAAAGGTTGAAGTCATGACATGTAAGAAATGAGAGGAAAGAAAAGAGTGATAATTAGAAAAAAAGGGCAGAAAAATGAGCAAGCAAGTGCTAGAAAAGACATGAAAATAGAAGATTGAAGGGAACAAAATTGGGATTATGCCAAGTGACCTTGTGACCCTCGATGTCATTTTAGAACAGATAACTGTGGCTAGGTGCATTGCACGTAAAGTGAGATTATCTTATATTAAATGCCATAACGCTAACGTGATAATCTTATTTTGTTATCTTCATAGAAAATGGTGGTTGGTTTGTGGTTCTTAAAGTGGTAAATCCTCTCTACAACATAAATTCAAAAGGCAATGGCAGACAACAACAAAATTAAGTTGGTTGATACCGGTGTCCAAAAATAGTTGTTGAACAAGACACTGGATTGGCTGACGAGGTAAGGATGTTAAGACAACATATGACGGACATGTATCAGACTTGGATGACTAGGTAGGCATCAACCCCGCCACCTCCTAGCTTCTTAGACGCTACCCTTACCTAAACACTGGTCATAGCATATGATCATCCATTCTCTCCAGATCCACACGCTTATCACAACTTTCCCAACTACCCTAGTAGCTCCATCACTCGTCCCCCAATTACCTTTTTCCAAAGTTTCCCTCCTAGCATATCCACTGTCCCAACAATGAATACACACTCAAAGCTCATGATGCCCAATATTACCCCTCAGAGGTTGCCCATAAGGTTCCTGACTTATACAAGCAGAGCCCTTGGAATAAGCTTTATGCTTGAAATGAAAAGGTCACACGAAAAGAAGGGCGAGATGGTAACCAGGAAGCTGAAAAGCATAGAACAGTCCTTACAGAACATGCAAGGTATGGGAGACCAGGTTAACATGTCTTACAAGAATTGTGTATGTTCCCTAATGTTTGCCTGCTCGCGGGGTTTAATGTGCCATAGTTTAACTTGTATGATGGAATGGAGATTCGGTAGACCATTTGAGGGTTTATTGCAGTGAAATAAGAAGTGTTGGCGAGAAAGATGATTTGTTGATGGCGTATTTTAGTAAGAGCTTGACTGGAGCAGTTTTGTTATGGCATAATCGTCAAGATGTCGGTAAGTGGCCTACATTGGGTGACATGGCTCAAGATTTTGTTCGATACTTTCAATACAAATTAGGCATTATGTCACAACCCTAACCTCGAACTCGGCTGTGATGGCGCCTCTCGCGAAGACAAGGCCAACCAGTTGAATTACATTCTCATTTTTAAACAGCTAAACAATACAAACATGGTTTAATAATACTGAATAGCAGAAATATAGATAATAAATGCGGAAATCCAACCCGACACAGCCCTAACCGGCGTATCACAGGTCACGAGCATCTATTGCCATAATACAAGTTTGCTAAAGTTGTAAACTACAACAATGATTAAAAGGGACAGAAATGATAGAGTAGAGACATGGGGCTGCAGACGCTAATAGCTACCTAGTCTCCGAATACCACCTAGAATTGGAGAAATATCAGCAGTCAGGAGCAAAACCAACGACGCCTAAATATGCACACATTGTGCATGGAGTAATATGAGTACTCCGACCCAGTGAGTAGCAAATATAAATAATGACTGAAGGAAAGAAAACATGTAAGGCACAAGGCATGATATAATGAAGCAATAAAACACATTAAACATAAACAGTATACCAACTAAGAAATAGTATAAGTCATTCATCAACAAGCAAGCATAATTGGAAAACAATTAAGGAAATTAAACACGTAAAGGTTCGCCCCTAGGCAACATCTCAGAACGATTCCAGCCCTTCGGGCTCAATATTACATCACAATGGGTACCCGTGCTCACTGGGAGTGTGCAGACTCCTGGAGGGGCCCCTTATGGCCCAAGCGCAATAACACGCCATCTCGTGGCATCACATTTAGGCCCTCAGCCTGATATCAACCAAGACACCCCGTGGCGTACATGTCTCAGAACCTCAGCCTCAAATAAGTATCAGTGTTTCCTCACAATGTAGGCCCTCGGCCTTACTCAGTCAAAAATACTCACAAGACCTTTCGGGCAATAGTAAAACAATATTTCTCAGCCCAAATATCATTTAAATCTTAAAATTGAGTAAACATGGATGAGTCTGAAAATAATGAAAAATAACATGACTGAGTTCAAGTAATAAGTCAAAACAGTGAGGAAATATTAACGAAAAGCCCCGAAGGGTTCAAATAGTTGGAACTAGGCCCAACTATGACATTCAGTCCAAATAATAATGATAAGCAAATAGTTTCCAATAGAATAAGCTGAAAACTCATCAATAGGGATGGACTAAGTCACAATCCCCAAAGGTGCTCTACCCCACGCTCGTCATCTAGCGTGTAAGTCACCTCAACATAGCACTACGATGTGCAATCTGAGGTCTCAAACCCTCGGAACATCATTTACAATCATTACTCACCTCGAACGGCTAATTCTCTAGCTCGCGACGCCTTTGCCCCTTGAATTGTCCTCCACATGCGTCGAATCAATCAAAAATTAGAATGAATACGTCATAATATGCTAAGGGAACAAAGCCCAAGCAATAACAATCGAAAATATTACCGTAGAAGTGTGTTCCAGCTCCAAATTTCCTTACCTAAAAGAAGTCCCGTGATTTCTCTCTTCAGAATCGCCCAAGAAGCTCTAAGGTCGAAGGAAATAATTGTGAAATAACCCAAAATCGTGAAATAAAATAACATATATGGTCTTCCCAGACCTTTCTACATCTGCAGTAAAAAATCCACCTTTACGCTACCGCATTTGTAGTCTAACCTATTGCTTTTACAAACTTCACCTAAAGAACCAAAACCGTATCTGCGGCGCACTCACCGCATCTGCGGCTTTGCATGTGTAGGTGCGGTTCCAGCCATTTGTTGCAAACCGCTTTTACGGTTCTTCTCCCGCATATGCGACACCGCACCTGCGGTCCCCAAACCGTAGGTGCAAAAACACCAGAAGCAACAACTTTCTGTAATCTCCCAAGTCTCAAATCTTCCCGTTAACCATCCGAAATCACCCTGAGGCACCCAGGACCTCAACCAAACACACCAACACATCCTAAAACCTTATTCAAACTTGTTCCAATCATCAAAACACCTCAAAAAGTATCAAACTACCCAAAACACATCGGATTCAATCCTAAGTTTCTAAAAATCTTCCGAAGTACGCTTTCGATCAAAAATCCAACCAAACCATATCCGAATGGCCTGAAATAATACACATACATCCCAAATGACATAACAAAGCTACCACAACTCTAGAAATTCCATTTTGACCCCTAGATCAAAATCTATGGTAACAATCGAAAATCACTAAAATATAAACTTCGACAATTCATGCCTAAATCTAATTTGGACCTCCAATACCCATTCCGATCATGCTCATAAGTCAAAAATCATCTCCCAATGCTAACTAAACCATAAAAACTCATATCCGAGCCCTCTAGCACATAAGTCAATATCTGGTTGACTTTTTCCAACTTAAGCTTCTTTAAAAGAGACTAAGTGTCTCAAACCTTACCAAAACCATTTCGGATTCAATCCGACCAAACCGATACCACAAAATATGGATAAGGAAGCATAAAGAAGAAGAAATGGGGGAAATAGAGTGCTAACTCATGAGACGACTAGTCGGGTTGTCACATATTACCCCAGATAGCTCTTCCCTATCTAAAATGGAAAAGAAGCCAGAGGAAAGCTTTAGGGAGTTTGGGCTCAGATGGAGAGAGCTCAGGGGCCCACCTACTTCAGTCGTTTTATTCCGACCTTAGGTAAACCTTTCAATGATGTGGTAAAAATGGGGGAGATGGTAGAAGAGGGATCAAGTCAGGAAAAATCATGAGATATTTGGCATTGAAAGATACTGCAGAAGACATTCAGAACATCCCAGTAAGTTTGGGTGAAAGAAAGAGAAATAAAAATGATGATCCACTGGGCATTCCTTCTCAACGCGTTCAGCCTCGACATCGACCCCATGGATATCCTTGTGCACCAGATGATCCTCCTTAATGCTACTTCTCTCCATAGAACCCCCAAAGTCATACATCACTTACCCAGTACCCTATCTATAATGCACCACCATATGTTCCACACCTACAAGGCATGTAATGGCCCGCACCAGTTCCCCAAATGTCTTACCCGCCCCCTCAAGCATATCATCCACCTGCCTGCAAAAGTTTCTGACCAAGGCCAAAATACAAACTGAAAAGACAATTGAAAAAGAAAAGGCTTCCACTCCCATTGGTGAATCATATGCTAGTTTGTTCTAAAGGTTGAGGCAATTAGACATATTGAAGCTGAATCAGATAAAAATGCCAAACCCTCTATCAAAGAAGTTTGATTTTTATCAAAGGTGCGGATATTGCTCCGATGCCTCGGGTCACAGTACAGAAAAGTGTTGGCACCTAAAAATTCAATCCAGAAGCTTATTGATCCAGGTGACATTGTCGTGCAAAATTCAGATGCAGTAGACACTAGCCAAAGTCCATTGCCTATACATAATGAGACACATATGATGGGTAAGATTTGATTTGAAAAAGAATATGAAAATTCTTCTGAGATCCTTGGAGGTCCACGTGCTGTGAAGCTTTCAACGCTATCAGAGTTTGATCTTAAGAACGATCCGACAAAAGAGACCCAAATGCAATTTGCTAAAGTCAATATGATGGAGACTTTTGAAGGTCCTAGTAACATTGATACAAAACGCAATGGCTAAGATGCGTGTTTGGTAATTGGAAAGACGTACCATTCTTGGTTGGCCTAGGTAGGAGTTGTGGTGTTTTATTTTATTTTCATTTATGTTGTTCGGGTTATTTTCAGGCCTGTACTCCGGATTGTCTTGTGACTCAAACCCTTCTATCCTTTTATTTTTCCTAGTTTTGTTTTGTCGTAGTAGTTTGTATAGTGTTCTCTGGTTTTGTTTCAGGGTTGTACCCTAGTTTATTTTTCTTGTCTTGTTGTTCAAACCCTTCTCACTGCCTGTCTAATGCATTTTTTTTTGTTTTTTGTTATTTCTGGCCATTTTTTAGTTCTCTTATCTTTTATAGTTTTTCTTCTCATGCTGGCTCTAATGACATGACATCCACGCATAATTCTAGGTCTGGTTCTAAAGTTAGTTTAATCATGAAGCAATGATACAATTTTGAAGATGATAGGGACACTTGAGGGAAATAAGTACAGAATTGGACATTTTGAGATCATTTGAAGCCCGAACCATGTAAAAGTAGGACAGATAATTTGGGAACTTAATATGGTGACAAGAATTCACTAAAAGCGAGTGCATCTCGGACGATATGAAGCAAGCAATTTAGAGTTCAAGTGCATCTCAAGTTACAAGATAAATTCAATGAAGTTTTCTCCAAATTATGGAGGATAACTGCTGTGAAAAGGAAGTCACCCAACGAGGGTTCTATACTTGAAAAGGCGCTAAAGAAAAGTTGAAGGCATATCAGTAATATCAATGCCAAAGCTGCAAAAGAAATATTGTGCATGATCTTCGATTTTCATTTCAAGTTGCATATGTTGTACTTGGCATTTTCAAAGACTGAAGGCCCTCTTTTAGCTACTCAAACACTTATACCATTTGATACCATTTTTGAGCTTGTACTAATTTCTTCGACCTCTCCTCTTTTGGAATCAAGTTAGAGTATACGAAAAAAAAAAGAAAAAGAAAAAAAAAGGAAAGAACTCATGTCCCCATAGTATTGTTTTAAAAAGGTTCAATCCAAAAAGAAAATTCAAAAAAGAGAAGAAGAGAAGAATAAAAATGAAGAAAAAAGGGAAATAAAGTGAGAAAAAAAAGGAGAATGGAAACAACAAAACATATCTTTATGAACTAAGTACGACCTTATTCCTTTTAAGGATACGTAGGCAGCCTCACGCTTCGGTCCCATAAAAAAATCCAAAAGTTCCCAAGCAAAGAAACTGGGACCGAAGTTGCGGTTTTGTAAAAGATCCGATTCCAAAAGTTGTAATTATAAATCCCTTCAAGTTGTTTTGAGCCTTTATGATATCCTTTCTTTCTAACCATGTCCAAAAGCTACATTGCGGTCCAACAAAAACCTCCCAGATAATCTTTGAGAGTGTCGAGCTAGACATACCATGATCATATGATGTTTTACTATGGGTAATGCCTTGTCATTAGAAAAATCAAAGGAAATAACAAGAAAAGAACAAAATGAAAGAGTCTTATTGGCGATAACCTTCACATGCACCATAAGACAACAGTGAGTTGAGAGAAAGAACAAAATGAGAGAGACTTGATGGTGAAAACCCTTCGAGCACTACAAGCCGAACAAAGATTGTCAATGAGATTGTATAGTCGGAGCATTGAAGCCCAGTTTCACAGTTTAGGGTATAACATGAGTTGTACATCATACTTGCTTGATAGATTAGGCCACTTAATCCAAAGGTGCATGTCATGGTTATTAGAGTTGGTATCCACATCTGATAAGTTTTTACTTTGTAGTTTTCTTGTTAGGAATCATCTCTTTCCATTGCCCTTTACTCTGTTCCTTTTATCTTGTGTATTTCCTCTTCCGGGTCTGTTTGGTCAAAACAAGTGAGAAATGACTTCAAAATTTTTGACCAGCTTTCCAATTGCACAAAACGGGATCTGGTTAGCACATCAAAGTGTCATAAGTCAGGAAAGAAGAATTTGCACATTGAGTTGGTAACAATCAACGTGTTGTGGGATTCATATGATAAGGTATTTGGGTCTGAACGGATCAAAGGTATTTTCTATGATAAGGTTGACCAAGAAAGTGGTTAACTAAAAAAAAACAAGGTCTTTCAAGTAGAAATCAAAGTTATCATGGTAAGTGAAGGAGCAATAGACCTCAAGGCCAAGGCCAGTGGTTTTAGTCAGGAAAGAACAACATGCGCACTGAGTGGGAAGCAATTGACGCACTTAGGGATTCATATGAAACAAAAGGTTCGGTATATGTCGATGCATGAGTACAATGCAACCGATGAATGGTAGCAGGTTTGAACGAACTCAAGGGATTTTTCGTCATATGGGTGATAGAGAATGTTCAATCAATAAACATGCAAGGTCTTTCGAGCTAAAATCAAAGCTATCATGGGAAGTGAAGGAGCAATCACCCTCAAAGACAAGACCACAAACCAACCACCATATTTATAAACTCACAAGTTTTCTTTGTTTGAAACAGGGATGAAAATTGTGTCCAAATCAAAGCTTGGAAGCTTGAATTTTATCAAGTGCCATGCCTAAATTTTGTCAGCACAAAGGCTGTTTGAGAAGGGAAAAGAAATTTGTTCGATCTGCAGGAACCCTCCATGAGGAAAAGCATGGTTCATTGGAATGGAATTTTTTTCGTTCTGTAGAGATCCTCCAGGAAGAGGGCATGGCTCAGTTAAGTTCATTCTCGGCTTCTAAAGACCCTCCTGGATAATGGGCTTTAGTTAAATTTTAGACCTTCATAGATAACAAGACTTAGCATAAGTTCTACCTTTCGGTAATATAATTTAGCATTGAAGTTTTCACTCTTAAGATGAGATTTAATTTTAAATTTTTAGGACCCTCCTGGATAATGAGATTTAGCTTTTAAATAATTAGCACTCTTGGGTACCATGACTCGACTAACACTCACAGATGTTCCCGATATCAAACTGGGGTAGAAACACTTCTTTTGTTTTGTCTGTTTCGTAATAATCAGGTTACAAAGCAGTAGTTTCAAGGAGAAGCAATTCAAATGTTGGAAATCAGGATCTCACCTGGAGAACAAAGGAAAAGCAGTTCAAGTGTTAGAAATTAGGAATGCACTTGGAGAACAAAGGGAAAGCAGTTCAAGTGTTCAGCAATCAGGAGCCCACCTGGAGAACAAATAGAAGGTAGCAAGTGTTCAGCAATCAGTAATCCACATAGAGAACAAAGGGAAAGAAGCAATATTCAAAAGCGTTCAGCAATTAGGAGCCCACCTGAAGAACAAAGGGAAATAGTTCTAGTTTCAAATAAAATAATTTCAAGTGTTAAGAGCCCACCTGGAGAACAAAGGGAAAGCAGCAACATTCAGAGGAGTTCAGCAATCATGAGCACACCTGGAGAACAAATGGAAGCAGTTCAAGTTTTAAGGAAAAGAAGTGTAAGTGTTCATCAATCAGGAGCCACCTGGAGAACAATGGGAAAACAGAAACATTTAAAGGAGTTCAGCAATCAGGAGCCTACCTGAAGAACAAAAGGAAGCAGTTCAAGTTTTGAGGAAAAGCAATGCAAGTGTTGGTAATCTGGAGCCCACCTGTAGAACGAAGGGAAGCAACACTATTCAAAGGAGTTCAACAATCAGCAGCCCACCTGAAGAACAAAGAGAAATCAGCAATGTTCAAAGGAAGACAACAATCAGGAGCACACCTGGAGAACAAAGGGGAAATATCAAGTTTTGAAGGAAGACAGGTCGAGTATTGGTGATTAGGCAACTACTTGGAGAATAAGAGAATTCACTTAAGAATTCAATTCAGGTCAGCAGCAAAAGAAGCTCACGGAAAGAATGCGAGTCAACAGTCCGAGGTGATCAACAGAAGTAAGTCACAATAAAGAAAAAAAGAAAGAGAAAGGAAAAAAGTTAATCCAAATGCAGAAGCTGATGAAAGATATGGGTTGCTCAAGACATAGTCGAGGTCACAAGCATTGCATGCATAGTCTTGATCCGAAAATCTGAAGAAGGATGAACTAGCACCTGCAACTAGCAAGCGTCAAGGTTCAAATCTAAAGTATGCATGAAGAACCACTCAAGACTCAAGATCAAGATTCAGAAGACGTATAGATAAGAATCTTATAACTCGTAGTTGATAGTCTTAGCTACTCTTTTTCATATTTTGATTTTTGATGTACCATTAGGACCGCAGATCGGAACCTCGATCGACTCGCCACCTCGGCATAATCCATCATCTCACTCACTTCTAAACTACACGTGACCTAATTCTTTTATAGCCAAGGATATGTAGGTAGCTCAGATACCAGGGGTCTGTCACATTTTTTTCCTCTTATTTAAGTCTCTCCAAATAAGGGTCAGGTCAAAAAACCTGCCTAGTCGTTCTTTTGTAACGACCTGCCTGGCTGTTTTTCCATTTAGAACCCCATTCCCTTTAATAAAACTCCCCATGTTTGCCTTAGCTAATTTATGACTTATGGGGACGGTTGGTTCATGATTTGGAAGAGTTTTGAGTGAAATATGCCCATTTGATTCCTTAGGATTTTCTTAAAAGACTAAATTTGACTTTGGTCAATATTTTGAGCAGATAGACCTAGATTCTTGATTTGACGGTCCCAAAGGGTTTGTAGAAAAATATGGGAGCTGGGCGTATGCGCGGGATCAAATTTCGAGGCTCCTAGTCCGAGTAATGAATTTATTTTAGAAATTGTTAATCTAAAGTTTTGAGGATTTAAAGAAAATAAATAATCATTGATTTCCGAGGTATCGGGATCGTATTTTTGTTCCGAAACTGGTATATGATCGAAATATCATTTAAGACTAGCCTATAAAATTTGGTGTCAATCCGAGTAGTTCTAGGGCATTTTGCCCTGTTAGAGGAAAATTAAGAACGTGAAGTTCATAAGTTTGATTCATTTGATTTTAGGGGGTGATTTCTAGAATTAGCATTATTTTGGCTGTTCTGAAGGTTTAGGTAGGTCAGTCTTGTGATTGCAGACTTGTCGGTATGTCCGGGTGGGGTCCCGGAGCCCCGAGCGTCAATCGGACGAGGCTTGAGTGAAGTGGAAATTTTAAGAAAGAGCTAATGAAATAATACTTCTGTCATAACCACATATGCTGTTCTTGGACCGCAGATGCAACCCTCTCATGCAGAAGTGACCCAGGGCGGCCCAGGCCATTTTTGCAAATGCAGCTCCAAGCCGCAGAAGCGGCGACGAAGATGCGGTCCCAGCCTTACCTCCCCTTTTCGTGGATGCGGTCGCATTCTTGCAGATGCAGGACCGCCGATGCGGGACCCTAACCGCAGATGCGGAAATCTCTAAACCAGTAAGGTTCATGAAAGACATGTTCTAAGTCATTTTTATGACATTTTCACTCCTCCCTTGGGAGATTTGAGAGCTTTTGAGATAAGGTCTACACTTAGCATTGTGAGGTAAGTTTATTCCACACATTCTTAGTTTAATACTTGTATATTAGGTAGATTAAGCACAATAAATTAGGTAAAATCAAGGGTTTAGAGCAAGACCTAGAGTTTTACTAAAGGTTAGATTTAACTACGAAAATTGTTAGGGAATTAAATAGAAATCATATACTATTGATCCTTAGGTTGTAGAGAGCAAGTTCTGTCAAAAAAAATCAAAATCCGGGAATGTGGGCCCGGGGTCTGATCATAGGAAACTTATGTTAATGGTTGGGAAATTTCTTAAATAGTTAGAATTCGACCTTGTGAGTCTATATTGACTAGTTCTTACTTCATTTAACTAGTTTGGGATCTTTCGGCTTTGAATTGAGGATTCAGGCTCGTTATTGGCATTTGGAAGTATACTTTGGAGCGAGGTAAGTCTCCTTTCTAACCTTGTAAGAGGGAATCGTCCCCATAGGTATAATAATTGAGTAATTGCTACTAAATGCGGGGGATACTTACGCACTAGCTGACTAGGGTCCGTGCGTAGCTACTATTATATTAATTGTCCGGGTAAACTAGGACCCACATCATTTTATAATTGTGAACACCTCTTTAATTATTGCTAATATGATAACTTATGATATGCTAAAGACATAAAAAGGAATAATAATGAACATGTATGCTTGTGGAACCATTGTATGAATTTGTTTGAATATAAATGCGCCTTAGTGTGTTCTCTTGATATTTCTTGTTATTTGTGGATCGGGCTGATCGCCTCGGTGTAAATAGATTTATCTATGGTTCGCGTCATTTGACCCTCGGCAGTGCACAGTTTATTTCCTGTTGGATTGGACCGTCGACCTCGGTCTAATGTGCGCATGATATCTATGTGAAAACTTATACTTGAATCGTATTAGCTAATATTTCGACATTTAAATAGCTAACTGGAATATTGTGAAGAACACGATTTTACCTCTTGTATAAACTGTTGATTATTGGTGATCCCCATGCTTAGCATAGCACTTCATTATATCATTTGACCCTAGTAAGTATCAAGTCGACCTCTCATCTCTACTTCTTCGAGATTAGACAGGATACTTAATACGTACATATTGTTTATTTACTCATACTATGCTAATGTATTTAACTGTACAAGATCTGAGTCAGGTACATCTGGTTACTAGTCTGATGCGCATCTGTGATTCATAGGCCGAGACGTCCATGGTAAGCTGCTCCCTTCCTATGTCGTTCAGCAGCCGGATGGAGTCTTTTCTTACTTTTCCTGTATTTTCTTTCTCAGACAGTAGGATAGAGATATTCTTTTGTACAATCTACTAGATGCCTATTACTTGTCACACCAGGTCTTGGCACACACTCGAGTAGATATTTATTTTTGGGTTGTATTATCACTCTGATACATTATTGATCATTTCTGATCTCAACATTAAATCTGAGAATCTATTGCGCTTAATTTTGGTAAAGGTAGAAATGAAAACTTAATTACACTTCCGTGTTGGCTTGCCTAACAATGGTGCCGGATGCCATCATAACCTATTATGGAAATGGGTCGTGACAACATGGTATCAGAGCACTAGGTTCACATAGGTCTCACAAGTCATGGGAAAACCTAATAGAGTCTTGTAGATCGGTACAGAAACGTCTGTGTTTATCTTTTAGAGGCTATAAGGTATTAGGAAAGGCAACTCTTTATTCATCTCCTACCATGCAGTGATTGGTTTACTAAATTTCCCCCTTCTATTCTCTCACAGATGGTGAGGACACGTGCAACTGATGTTCCAAACCCGGGCAGAGCTGCTTCCCCTATTGCTAGAGGCCGAGGCAAAGGCTGGGGGAGGACACCAGCCCATGGTAGGGGAAGAGGGCGTCCCAGAGCTAGTCCAGTAGCACCACTAGGAGATCCCACGGGAGATCAAACTATCGAGGAGCAGGGCGAGGTGTCCGTAGTTGAGCCTATCCTGGCAGACTTTATGACAACACCGAGATTTCAAGAGGTTATGGGCCGTATACTGCGGTTCATGGATTCTATGACTCATGCTAGTTTATTTCCAGTAGATCCAGGTACCTCACAGGCGGGAAGCAGAGCACAGACCCCTACTGCTCAGGCTCCTGGTCATGCATCTGCAATGTATTAGACCCTAGGTGCACTACCCGCAGATGTGGCCGAGCCAGTCATCGCAGTGATGCCCTAACCTAGACCAGCTGTGGACGGTGACCCGCAGAAGCTATTAGACTGATGGACTAGGCTCACCCAATGGTCTTCAGGGGTGAGCTCCATGAGGATACTCATGACTTTATAGACAGGTGTAGAGACAAACTGCACAACATGAGGATATTGGAGCCGCATGGAGTTGACTTTGTCACTTTTCAGCCTTAGGGTAGGGCCCATTGATGGTGGCAGTCCTATGTTCTTGGCAGACTAGCAGGTTTTCCTCCAATCATTTGGGGTCAGTTCTTACAATTATTCCTCGGTAGGTACATTCTACCTTTGGATACAGAGGAGCTACAATATCATTTTGAGTATCTTCAGCAGGGTCAGATGTTTGTGACCAATTATGAGGTGAGGCTTTCGAAGTTGTCTCACCATGCACTTATGATACTTCCCATATATGAGAGAGTGTAGAGATTTGTTGCGGGGTTGCACCCTGGTAATCGATCAAGTATAGTTCGAGAGGTAGAGATGCGTATAGAGTATCAGTAGTGTTTGAGATTGCTCGCAGGATTGAGGGATATCGTTAGAAGGGTAGAGAGAAAATGCAGCAGGATAAGAGGGCTAGATTTTGCAGAGAGTTCAGAGGTGCCCTGGCTAGGGGTAGAGGCCAGTTTGGGAAGGGTTACCCCAGCAGGCCCCCATACTCAGCACCACCACCTGCTCAGGGTGCTCTACCATGCCCCTATTTCATTGTTATGCTAGAGAGTTCTTATAATCCGCCAGCTATTCAGAGTTCCTCCAGTGGGTAATCAGGACCCCATGATTCTTCTAGTTCCTATTTCAGTGCTATGCCGGAGGGTTCATACCGCCCACCGTCTATCCATGCTCCTTCTAGTGGATTTACGGGCTTTCAGAGTCAGTCATCAGGACAGCAGGTTGCTACACCATGTAGTTGTTTTGACTTTGTAGACCCTGGTCATATGAGGAGATATTTCCCAGACTCGGGGCAAGGCAGTGCAGTAGGGCCAGCAGCCCATGATTTTAGCACCACCTACCCAGCCACATAGAGGTGGAGGGCAGGCAAGCAGGGGTCGTCCTAGAGGTGGAGGTTAGACAGGGAGAGGTCGGCCAGCTACTGCTCAGTTAGGCGGGGGCCATCCAGCCAGTGCTCTAGCTAGATTCTATGCCCTTCCACCTAGGCCAGATGCATTGGCCTCAGATGCCATCATCACAGGTATTATTTTTGTCAGTGGTATAGATGTTTTGGTATTATTTTACCCAGGGTATACTTATTCTTATGTATCATCTCTGTTTCCTGGTAATTTCTCCTGAGACTTTAGGTAGTCCTGTTCATGTGTCTACTCTTGTGGTGATTCTGTGGTTGTGGATCGGGTCTACAGGTCCTGAGTGGTCACATTATGTGGTTTTGAGACTAGAGTAGACCTCTTGTTGCTTGATATGATCAATTTTGAGGTCATCCTTGGCATGGACTAGTTATCTCCATATCACACCGTCCTAGATTGCCATGTCAAGGCTATTTTATTAGTCATGCTAGCGTTGTCAAGATTAGAGTTGAAGGGTTCCACAATTGATACACCTAGTCGGGTTATTTCTTTCCTAAAGGCTCGGCGTATGATCGAGAAAGGGTGTTTGGCCTATCTAGATTATGTTTGAGACACAACTATAGAGTCCCCGATGATTGATTCATTTTCGTAGTCTGAGAGTTCGTCGATGTGTTTCCTTCTGATATTTCTGGCATACCACCAGATCATGATATTGACTTCTGTATCGATTAGGCTCCAAGCACCCAGCCTATATCTATCCCACTATACCGTATGGCTCATAAGGAGTTGAAGGAGCAGTTTGAGGAGTTGTTGGCAAAGGGGTTTGATAGGCCCAGTGTGTTGCCTTTGGGTGCACCAGTATTATTTGTGAAGAAGAAAAATGGGACTATGCGGATGTGCATTTGTTACCGCCAGTTGAATAAAGTCACCATCAAGAACAAGTATCTGTTGCCTCGTATCGATGATTTATTCGACTAGTTGCAGGGTGCGAGTGTGTTCTCTAAAATAAACCTGAGGTCAGAGTATCATCAGCTGAATATTCGGGACTCAAATGTTTCGAAGACTACATTACGGACTAGATACGACCATTATGAGTTTTTGGTGATGTCTTTCAGCTTAACTAATGCCCCAGTAGAATTTATGGATTTGATGAAAATAGTATTCAGGCCTTATATTGATTATTTCGTCATCGTCTTCATTGATAACATCTTGATATATTCTCGTAGCCGGGGGGAGCAAGAGCAACATTTGAGAGTAGTGCTTCAGACCTTGCGGGAACATAAGCTATATGCTAAATTCTCCAACTGCCAGATTTGGCTAGAGTTTGTGGCATTCTTGGGATAGTTGTGTCAGGAGAGGGTACTAAGGTGGATCCCAAAAAAATTAAGGCAGTTCAGAGTTGACCA
The DNA here is from genome assembly GCA_034376525.1 of Nicotiana benthamiana. Taxonomy (NCBI): domain Eukaryota; kingdom Viridiplantae; phylum Streptophyta; class Magnoliopsida; order Solanales; family Solanaceae; genus Nicotiana; species Nicotiana benthamiana. The sequence continues at coordinate 129,405,047 of CM067327.1, forward strand.
CGTCCTACTTTAGTGATCGAGATCAGGAGATTCTTGGGGCTAGCAGGTTATTATCGGCGATTCATGGAATGCTTTTCATCTATTGCATCACCTTTGACTAGATTGACCTAGAAGGGTGCTCTATTCCATTGGTTCGATGATTGTGAGGAGAGCTTTCACGAGCTTAATACAGCTTCAACTACAACACCAGTTCTTGTATTCCCTTCCGACTCGGGGATGTATACGGTGTATTATGACGGTCCACGCGTTGGTTTGGGATTGTATTGACGAAGGAGGGGTGAGTTATTGCATATGATTCATGTCATCTTAAGATTCATGAGAATAACTATCCTGTGCACGATCTAGAGTTGGCTGCAATTTTTTATTCTCTTAAGATATGGAGGCATTATCTGAATGGGGTGTCATATGAGGTTTACACCGACCATCGCAGCTTGCAGCATTTATTCGAATAGAGGGATCTTAATTTGAGGCATCTCAGGTGGCTTGAGTTACTAAAGGATCATGACATCACTATTCTTTATCACCCGGGGAAGGAGAATATGGTCGCGGACGCCTTGAGAAGAAAAGTGGAGAGTATGGGTAGCTTGGCATTTATTCCAGCAGCGGAGAGACCACTAACTTTGGACATTCAGTCCTTGGCTAACAGGCTTGTGAGGTTGGATATTTCAGAGCCCAGCCGAGTTCTTGTGTGTGTAGTCACTTAGTCATCATTATTGGGGCAGATCAAGGCTCGGTAGTTCGATGATCCACAATTGGAGGTTCTTAGGGAGACAATACTTCAGGGGGCATTGGCGAGGATGGTGTTTTTCAACTTCAGGGGCATCTATGTGTTCCTAATGTTGATGGTTTGAGGGAGAGGATTCTAGAGAAGGCTCACAATTCGCAGTATTCCATTTATTCGGGTGCCACAAAGATATATCGTGACTTGAGGTAGCATTACTGTTGGTGGCAGATAAAGAAAGACATAGTAGAGTATGTGGCTAAGTGTTTGAATTGCCTGCAGGTCAAGTATGACCACTAGAGACCGGGTGGCCTACTTCAGCGGATGCCTATCTTGGAGTGGAAGTGGGAGCATATCACCATAGATTTTGTAGTTGGGTTGCTGTGGACCTTGAAGAATTTTGATTCAGTGTGGGTCATCGTTGATAGGTTGACCAAGTCGACTCACTTCATTCCGGTGGAGACTACTTATACAATGAAGATGTATGCTCAGATTTACATTCGGGAGACAGTCCGATTGGACACTGTGCCTGTTTCCATTATATCAGACATAGGCCCTCAGTCCATTTCCCATTTCTAGAGAGCTGTTCAGAGTGAGTTGGGGACCGGAGTAGAGCTTAGCACAACATTCCATCTCTCAGACCGACGCGCAGTCGGAGCAGAGAGTTCAAATTTTAGAAGATATTCTTAGAGAATGTATGATTGACTTTGGAGGGCAGTGGGATCAGTTCTTGCCTTTGGCACAGTTTGCATATACAACAGCTATCAGTCCAACATTGAGATGGCTCCATACGAGCTCTATATGGTCGTCGTTGTCTTTCTTCTATCGGATGGTTTGAGCATGGTGAAGCTAATTTGTATGGTACAAACTTGGTACATGATGCCTTGGATAAGGTGAAGCTGATTTACGAGAGGCTTCGCACAGCTCAATACAGATAGAAGAGTTACACGGATCAGAAGGCGTGTGATGTATCATTTATGGTTGGTAAGAAGGGTCAGTTGAAAGTCTCGCCCATGAAGGGCATTGTGAGGTTCGGGAATAAGGGCAAGCTGAGCCCAAGGTGGCCATTTTGAGGTGTTGAGGAAAGTTGGGGAGGTTGCATATAAGCTTGTTTTACCCCCAAGCCTATCGGGAGTTCATCCAGTTTTTCATGTGTCGATGCTTCGAAAGTATCATGCCGACTATTCCCATATGTTAGACTTTAGTACTATTCAGCTGGATGACAGCTTCGGTTATGAGGAGCTAGGTTCCATTATTGATAGACAGGATTGCTAGTTGAAATCCAAGAGGATTATTGTAGTAGAGGTCCGGTGAGGGGCCAACCAGTCAAAGAGGCAACCTAGGAGTCCGAGGAGGACATGTGGAGTAGATATCCCCATTATTCAGCAACTCAGGTACTTTTCTATATCCGTTCGAGGACGAACATTTGTTTAAGAGGTGGAGAATGTAATGACCCGCCTGGTCGTTTTGACTTTTAGAACCTGATTCCCTTAAATAAAACTCCCTGTGCTTGGCTTAGTTAATTTATGACTGGTGGGGACGGTTGGTTCAAGATTTGGAAGAGTTTGGGTTAAATATGATCATTTGATTTCTTAGGATTTTCTTAAAAGACTAAGTTTGGCTCTGGTTAATATTTTGATCAAACGGACCCGAATTCGTGATTGGCGGTCTCGGAGGGTCTGTAGGAAAATATGGGACCTGGGCGCATTTTTGGGATCGAATTTTGAGGTTCCTAGCCCGAGTAATGAATTTATTTTAGAAATTATTAATCTAAAGTTTTAAGGATTTAAAGAATCTAAGTAATCATTGATTTCCTATATATCGAGTTCGTATTTTGGTTCCAAATCCCGGTATAGGTCCGAAATATCATCTAAGAGTGGCCTGTAAAATTTGGTGTCAATTCGAGTAGCTTTAGGGCATTTTGGGCCGTTGGAGGAAAATTAAGAACTTGAAGTTCATAAGTTTGATTCATTTGGTTTTAGGGGGTGATTTATATATTTTGCATTGTTTCGGGTGTTTCGAAGGTTTGGATAGGTCAGCCTCGTAATTTCAGACTTTTCGGTATGTTCGGGCTACGCTCGGGAGCCCCGAGCATCAATCGGACGAGGCTTGAGTGAAGTGGAAATTTTTAGAAAGGGCTGAAGAACTGCTGCTTCTATCATAATTGCATTTGCGGTTCTTGGATCGCAAATGCAGCCCTCCCATCGCAAAAGCAGCCTGGGGCGGCCCACGCCGTTTTCGCAGATGCAGCTCCCAAGCCGCAGAAGTGGCGCAACAAATATAGCCCAGAGACCGCAGATGCGGTCCCAGCCTTCCCTTCCTTTTTTGCTGTTGCGGTCGCATTCTCGTAGATACGGGACCACAGATGTGGTCCCCTGACTGCAGATGCGGAAATCGCTTAACCAGTGAGGTTCATTAAAGACGGGTTCTAAGTCATTTTTATGAAATTTTCACTCCTCCCTTAGGGGATTTGGGAGCTTTTGAGAGAAGGTCTTCACTTAGAATTGTGAGGTAAGTTCATTCCACCCATCCTTAGTTCAATACTTGTATATTAGGTGAATTAAGCACTATAAATTAGGTAAAATCAAGGGGTTAGAGTAAGACCTAGGGTTTTACTAAAAGTTAGATTTAACTATGAAAATTATTATGGAATTAATTAGAAATCATATAATATTGATCATTAGGTTGTAGAGAACAACTTTCTTCGAAAAATTTTGGAATCCGGGCACGTGGGCTTGGGGTCGGATTTAGGGAAACTTGTGTTAAGGGTTGGAAAGTTTCTTAAATAGTTAGAATTCGACCTTGTGAGTCTATATTGACTAGTTCTTACTTTGTTTTACTAGTTTGGGATCGTTCAACTTGAGGATTCGGGCTCGTTATTAGCATTTGGAAGTATACTTTGGAGTGAGGTAAGTCTCCTTTCTAGCCTTATAAGAGAGAATGGTCCCCATAGGTATAATAATTGAGTAATTACTACTAAATGCAGGAGCTACTTACGCACTAGGTGAGGAGAGTCCGTACATAGCTACTATTATGTTAACTGTCTAGGTAGTCTAGGACCCACATCATGCTATAATTGTGAACACCTCAATAATTATTGCTAATATGATCACGTAGGACATGCTAAAGACTTAAAAAGGAATAATAATGAACATGTATGCTTGTGGAACCATTATATGAATTTGTTTGAATATAAATGCACCTTTATGTGCACTTTTGATATTTCTTGTTATTTGTGGATCGGGCCGATCGCCTCGTTGTAAATAGATGTATCTATGGTTTGTGTCGTTTGACCCTCGGCAGTGCACAGTTTATTTCCTGTTGGATCAGGCCGTCGACCTCGGCATAATGGGTGCATGATATATATGTGAAAACTTATACTTGAACTGTTTTAGCTACTATTTCGACGTTTAACTATCTAAATGGAATATTGTGAAGAACATGATTTGACCTCTTGTTATAAACTGTTGACCATTGGTGATCCCCATGCTTAGCATAACACTTTATTATATCATTTGACTCTAGTAAGTATCAAGTCGACCTCTCGTCTCTTCTTCTTCGAGATTAGACGAGATACTTACTGGGTACATATTTTTTATGTAGTCATACTACGCTTCTTTACTTAATTATACATGATCTGAGGCAGGTACATCTGGCTACCAGTCTAGTGCGCGCACCTGATTCATAGGCCGAGACGTGCACCATGAGCTGCTCCCTTCCTATGCCGTTCAGCAATTGGATGAGGTCTTTTCTTAGTTTTGCTGTCTTTTCTTTCTCAGACAGTAGGATAAAGATATTCTTTTGTATAATCTACTAGATGCCTATTACTTGTGACACCAGATCTTGGCAACACTCGAGTAGACATTTATTTTTTGGTTGTATTATCATTCTGATACATTATTGATCTTTTTTTATCTCAACTTTAAATCTGAGAATCTGTTGTGCTTAATTTTGGCAAAGGTAAAAATGAGAATTTAATTACACTTCCGCGTCGGCTTGCCTGACTACAGTGTTGTGCAGCATCATGACCTATTATGAAAATGGGACGTGACATCTTTATTTGAAAATACTTCGTATTTCCTGTCAAAGAGGGGAAGCTGTAGACATGTGATTTTTGACCTTCCCCAAAGATTTTTTATATTTTAGCGTGTAAATATTTAATTTATGCCTAATATAGCTATTTCAACTATTTTTTACTCTTTTACTTTATTTTATTACAAAAAAAATAAAAATTATAAAAAAAATTGTTTCATTAATATTTTGTAGTCTTTTTTAATCTTGAAAAGTACCAAAAGAAATAGTTTCATTTATGGTTTATCTTTAATAGTTTATTTTAATTAATTGGGAGTAGTCTTATATATTTTTTAATTGCTTTATACTATTTTAAATAAGAAAAACTTAGGCCCTTAGTTAATGAAATTCAAATCTTCTAAGAAGCCCTTAGTTATTTAAGACAATTTTAACTCAATTTTAGACAAGAAAATGACCCAATATCGGACTAGCTCTTAAGCTCAAATCCCCATTACCCTAAAATTAACCGTTAGCCCAACACTCCCACCCTTAAATTAAACTCTAGACATCTACATATAAGGACCTAGCAGCTGAAAATAAAGGGACATGGACCCAACGTCTATAGGGAGCTAGGGACTGAAAAAAGCTGCGGCTGAAAACAAAAAGAGACCCACCCTTCTGAAGATCGTCTCCCTCACCCCATTCTCAGCATCCATCATCGGAAAAACCACCCCCAACCCCGTCGCCATCTCTCACCCAGCAGCAACACCATCACAGGGAAATTTTTAATCCAAAAAAGAAAAACAGAAAAGTTTCTGTTTCTTCTCTTTGGTTTCTATTTAGGTTTCTAGTTTCAAATTCATGGAGTCCATTCTAAAGCTTGTTTAGAAAGTTCTTCGGAGTTGGGCCTTGAAGACGTTCACGGTCGTCGAGTCCCTGTTTTGTTTGTGGTCATTTTTCGGTGTGTTTCTGTTTCATTTACTTTATTTTGGTGTGATAATAAGCTGCTCTTAAGGGCTTTAAGTTGAAATGAGTTGTAGGATGTGAAATTGGTCTAAGTTTATTAAAGAAAATAAATGTCTACTTTTGTATCATGGTCAAATGCATCGGAATTTTATCACTAATAAATGAAGTTTGAAGGTTTTGATTGTGAAAGTGTTCGGCTGAAACATAAATTTTGATATTTCAACTTGAATGGTTTGTTCGGTATCGTTTCGATTGGTTTTTTTTTGGGTCTTAGTGTGAAATTATTTTGAATTGTTAGGATCTTTTTTTAGAGAGTTTTGGGAGAAGTAAATTTCTCGTATTGCTCATAAAAATATATATAGAATACAGAGGTATCAAATTCTACCAACTATGGGACTGTACAATAAGAAAAGAAATCAAATCTTACCAACTATAGGATTATACAATAATGAGAGAATATTCTACCAATAATAAAAAGATACACACAATTATATTCTAATACGCCCCCTCAAGATGTAGGGTCGGAGGACACGCCAATCTTGGACATCAGCAGAAGAAGCCGAGGACGAGATAAGTGCTTGGTGAGAGCATCAGCAAGCTGATCAGCAGAGGATACGTGAGCAACACGAAGAGACTCATTCTAAACCAATTGACGAACAAAGTGATAATCAATGGAGATGTGTTTCATGCGCGAATGAAACACAGGGTTGGCACAGAGGTAAGTGGCGCCAATGTTATCGCTGTAAATGACAGGAGCAGCCGGAAGAGGGACATGAAGCTCGTGCAGATGGGAATGAAGCCAACGTACTTCAGCGGCAGCAGAGGCAATGGCACGATACTCAGCCTCAGTAGAAGATCGTGCAACGGAACGCTGCTTTTTGGAGCTCCAGGAAATAAGATTAGGCCCTATAAAGACAACATAGACACCAGTTGAGGAGCGGTCATAACAGTTTCCACCCCAATCAACATCAGAGAAACAATGCAGAGGTATAGCAGATGAAGGACGCAGCCAGACTATAAAGTCACGCGTCCCATTCAGATACCGGAAGAGGCGCTTAACTGCACCCCAATGAGTGACAGTAGGAGCGTGCATGAAGTGTGAGAGTTTGTTCATAGCAAAGGAGATATCAGGATGGGTGAAGGAGAGATACTGGAGGCCCCCAAGGGCCTGTCAATATGCGGATGCGTCGGCAGGAGCCGAGCCGTCGGCCAGATGAAGGCGGGTTGACGCCGCTGTTGGCGTCAGATCAGGGTTGGATTCCAGCATATTATGACGAGTCAAAATAAACAACATATTTACGCTGAGAAAGAAAACACCCCTTGGAGCTGCGCATAACTTCAACACCAAGAAAGTAGCTTAGGTCACCCATGTCTTTAAGAGAAAACTGAGTCCCAAGAGAGTAAATCACGCGGTTCAAGAAAGTAGAATCATTACTAGTCAATATGAAATCATCAACATATACCCAAAAATAGGCCGTAATACCAGAGTGCTGAAAGATGAAGAGCGAAGTGTCAGAGGTAGTGTTGACGAAATCCATAGTCAGAAGGCATTGGCAGAGCGCACTGTACCATGCCCGGGGTGCCTGTTTGAGACCATAAATAACTTTCTATAACTTACAGACATAAGATGGATAGGCTTTGTCAACAAAGCCCGGTGGTTGTGCCATATAAACATCCTCTGTAAGCCTCCCGTGGAGAAAGGCATTGTTCACATCCATTTGACGAAGAGGCCAGCCCTTGGATACAGCTAGACTGAGAACCAAACGCACAGTTTACGGCTTAATAACCGGAGTGAAAGTCTCCTGGAAGTCTACACCTAGACACTGATGAAAGCCCTTCGCAACAAGCCGGGCTTTGAACTTATCCACAGTACCGTCAGGCTTTCGTTTGATACGATAAACCCACTTGCAACCCACAACATTCTGTGAAGAATTAGGCGGAACAAGATCCCAGGTGCCATTCCGTAGCAGAGCATCAAACTCTAATGACATAGCAGCGCGCCAACGCTCATCAGACATAGCACTAGACAAAGTCTGAGGTTCAGTAACAGCAAGAGAGGTGACAGCAGACATACCAAACTTCTTGTTGGGCGTAAAGATGTTATTTTTGCTGCGAGTTTGCATATGAGACCACCCTGAGAGGATGTAGGTGGCGGCATAATGGGTGTAGCGGCGGCAGGGGCCACTGGCGGTGTCGGAAGGGGCGCTGGTGGCACGGGCGTTGGCGCCGGCAGTGCGTCTGGTGAAGGATCGCCAGTGGGAGCGGCGGCAGGTAGGGGTGTACAAAGAAAATCGATAAACTGCACCAACCCGATAATTCGAGTCAAACCGAGAAAAAAAACCCGACTATGGTTTGGTTTGACTTGGTTTGGTGTTGGAAAAAAAACCCGACCATAATTGGTTTGGTTTGGTTTTAACTAAAGAAAGTCAAACCGAAACCAAACCAACCCGACATTACATATATAGCAATTTAGATATATTTAATATATAAATATAGTTATTGTAATGTAATTTATAAATATTTCTTGAAAAATTTCATAATTTTATCTTTTAAGGTATTATCTCAAGGTTTGATTTAGAACTTTTGAATGCTCCAATAAGTTTTATAGTCATTAATATTAGCAAATTAAATAATGCTAGCAATTAATATTAATGCTAACAAAAGACATTCAATTCAATATTACGAACGGGAATGTATTAAATGTCTATTTTTTATTTTGCAATAATTTAGATAAAAATACATAACCTATTTTTATTTTTCTTTAGCTTTTAGGCATATAACTAATACTCCCTCATTAGTCTATCTAGTTTAGCATGAATTAGTGCTTTTAGATTATGTTTATTTTTATTATGACTTTTTAATTAGCAATAGTTATAGTGCATAATTTTATTATTTTTTATTGTTTAATATTTTAGGATAATGTCATGAGTCATGACATATCTCATATTTTGTATTATTTTCTTGAAAAATACTTTATATAGTTGTATCTTACTAGGATTAAAGAAATATTTTGAGCATACGTTATATATTTTTTTCTACGAAGATTTTACCGGAAAAAATTCGGAAAAAACCCGAAAACCCGAGAAAAACCGATATTGAAAAACATGAATTTATTGGTTTGGTTTGGTCTTTAGGTTTAATAACCCAACACAATTGATTTGGTTTGGTAATTGTAAAATCCGAACCAACCCGGTCTATGTACACCCCTAGCGGCAGGTACTGGTGGCGGTAGCGGAAGGACTTCCAGGGAGACCGGAATGGGTACAGGGGGAGACTCGGGGTTAGACAATTTGGAGAACGGGAAGACATCTTCATGGAAGGTGACATGACACGAGACAAAGATTTTAGACGTTGAGGGATCAAAGCATAGATAGGCGCTTTGAGTAGTAGAGTAGCCGAAGAGGACATAGGCACGAGATCTGGGTTCCATTTTGTGTGAGGTGTAGGGCCAAAGCCAAGGGAAGCATTGACAGCCGAAGACACGCAGTTTGGCAAGGTTGGGGCGCTTATGGAAAAGAGACTCAAAGGAGGAGAGCATCGAGAGATTTGTCTTGGGAAGACGATTAATGAGATAGATTGTTGTAGCAAAGGCATAAGGCCAGTAAATGAGAGGTACAGAGGCATGATGGAGGAGAGTGAGACCAGTATCGACAATATGACAGTGACGGCGTTCAGCATAGCCATTGTGCTGAGGTGTATGAGGAGGTGGAGTGAGATGTGAGATGCCATTGGAGGCAAGAAAAGAACGTAAAGCGAGGAATTCACCCCCATTGTCAGTATACAGAGTAATGATGTTAGCAGAGAAATATTTTTCTACAATGGATTTAAAAATGGGAAAGGTTTGTAAGACATCAAATTTACGGCGTAAAGGAAAAAACCAAACATACTTGGAAAAATGATCAACAAAGATGACATAATATTGAAAACCTTCATTAGAAATAATTGGAGAGGTCCATACATCGGAGAAAATAAGCTCCGGCGGAGCAGTAGAAGATAAATTTGACTCAGAAAAAGGTAACTTATGACACTTATGAAACTTGCAAGAGACACAAGCAAGATCAGACACATTACTGGACGCTATACTGCTAGAAGACACTAAATGACGTAGGATTTTAGCGGACGGGTGACCAAATTGAGAATGCCACAATGACGCAGAAAGCTTTTGTGCCGTGAGGGCGGACGGGAGGCTGGGAGCCGCCGGCCAGTAGTAGGTGTTGCCCATAAGTGGGCCGCGAACGAGCGTTGCCCACATGCGACGATCTTTCACCTGAATATCAGTATCAGAAAGAATAACATTAACATTATTATGACGACATAATTGGGCAACAGAGATCAAATTTTTACGCATATGCGGAACACAGAGAGCCCCAGGTAATAAAAAAGAGGAATAACTGTTAAGTTGTCCAGTGTGTGTAATTGTCAAACCTTCACTGTTACCAATAACCACATTGTCGAGACCAGTGTAAGGACTGTGAAGAGACATGTTGGCAAGATCAGAGGTGATGTGATGGGAGGCACCAGAGTCCAGGATCCAATCGGATGCAGAGGGAATCGTCGTAGAGTGATGGGCTGTGTGAGCAGCCAGATAAGGCGGCGAAGCATAAGCTGGCCGCGGCAGTGGTCCACCGTGAGGGGGCTGATTGGCGTCGGAGATGAGATAGGACGGACAGCGGCACGCGGAGTGGCCAAATTCACTGCAGAGCTAGCAGTTCCCATTGTACCTGCGAGATTGGCCATTGCTGGAGTAACCACCGCGACCGGAGGCTGAACCGCGGCTGCTACGGCCGCGCCTGCGGCTACCGAAGCGGTGACGGCCTGACTGCTGTCCAGCGACGAAGGCAGCCGACGGAGCCAAATCAGATGCGGTGGAGGTGGCCGGCACACGGGCAGTAATCTGCCTCCATGCTTAACATCTTGTCATGTAATTCAGTAAAAGAGATAGGAGATTCGCGGGCTTGGATGACATGAGAGAGTTCCATATACGGATCATCAAGACAATTTAGAACCTTAATGACAAGATCCTCAGAATCAACAGTAACACCCAGGAGAGATAATTCATCCACAATCACGCGAATACCGTGCATAAAATCAGTGACAGATTTAGAACCTTTTACCGGATTATGGAGCTATTGTTTGAGAGCCATGATACGACCATGAGAAGCAGTGCCGCATGTGCGCGCGAGGATGTCCCTGGCCTCTTTAGAGGTTTCCGCAGCGGCAATAAAGGAGATGATCGCCGGTGTGATCGATGAGATGATGGCACTGAGAATAAGATTGTCCTGGCGAATGCAGTAAGGATATGCTGGATTGGGGGAAGTCACCTCCTTGTCGACGATGGTGGCTGGTGGGCACGGCTTCGATCCATCCAAGAAGCCGAGGAGGTCGTAACCCGTAAGAAGGGTTCGAAATTGGAATTTCCACGCCATGTAATTAGTGGAATCCAATTTGAGTGGGATCTGCGCCGATGCATTGATGGCAAACGGCTGGAGAAGCTCGTTTGACGTCGTAGCGGCCATGAAGCGCAAGGCAAAGGAGAGGAAGCGCTGATCGACGTCGAGAGAGAGGGCTGCCGATTAGTGCAGCGGCGGCGGCGGCAGCGGGCTGCCGATAAGAGCAGCGTCGGCTGCGCGGGTAGGGTAGAATTAGGGTTTCTTTGGCGATAAGCCACTGGCGTATGATGCCATGTAGAGAGTTTTGGGAGAAGTAAATTTCTCGTATTGCTCACAAAAGTATATATAGAGTACAGAGGTATCAAATCCTACCAACTATAGGACTGTACAATAAGGAAGGAAATCAAATCCTACCAACTATAGGACTGTACAATAATGAAAATATTCTATCAATAATAAAAAGATACACACAATTATATTCTAATATTTTTCATGTCCAACATTCGTGTGCCCTATGTTGTGATGCACGACTCAAGCTTCCGTTTGCCATAATTGATTCCCATTTAGTGGTTTTGTTACGCTTGGTTTGACCGTAAATCTCGTGCTAAACTTTGTATGTGTTGGAATTCATTTTAAGCATCAAAATTTTCTTTCCTAGTATTTATCTTAAAGTTATTTTTTCATCATCTGGAGACTCGATTAAGTGTCTGTTATATGAGTCTTCATTAGGCATGTGAATCTTTGTGCAACTAACAAAGTTTGGATAATTATTGATTCTATTCTTGACGTATTCTTCCATCGACATTTGTGTTATTTTGGAGCATCCTAATGGTTTAAGTTCATGCCAATTAATGGAGACATTAAGTTAAAATTGTATGTTTGTTTGAATCAGAATGATTTTTGAATTTTCTCAATCTTTACCCATTCATCCATATTGACTTCCCATAAATCATATCCTTGCCATAACCTCAAATTAGCTATTTTAGGAGATTCATGGACCTTCGTATTTGCTTTAGACGCGTTGATTATATAATTATTATAATTATTATTAAAATTCGGGGGTATATTTCATGTGGCTCGATTTTAATTTTCAATAAGATTAAATAGAACATGTCGTGAACCACGGGTGCATTCATGTGGCGTGGCTTGCGATATATTTTTAATAACCTTGAATTAATTCTTTAAATAAATAAAAGCGGTTTAAAAGTTGAAAAATACACATATGTTTTAAAGTATTCTAAAATCAGATAAATAGGCCAATATAGCGGTCGTGCTAGAACTACGAAACTCGGAAATTCCTAACACCTTCTCCCGGGTTAACAAAATTCCTTACCCAGATTTCTATGTTTGCAGACTATAACACAGGGTCAATTTGCTCGATTCGGGATTTTACATCGATGACTTAGGACACAATAAATTATCCCAAGTGACGGCTCTGAATTTTAAATAAATAATCTCGTTTGGATTGTCACTTAATTTAGAAAAAACTCCCTTATACCTTTCCGGGGTTTGGAAAAAGGAGGTGTGACAGTCATATACAATTTACCAATTATATATATTTTAGAAATTAAATTGAGTATCTTTTTTATATTATGAATTGAATGAGAAATCAATTATTTCCCATCCTTATTCTCTCTCCCTCCTGCTCTGTCTCTCTCTCTCTCCCTCTCTCATTTTTTGTTCTTTTCCCAATTTTTCTTCTTTTGATGTCCTTTATTTTTTATCATTTCATGTTGTATATATTTTTTATGAAATTCATCAATAGATTTCAATAATTTTACTATAGAGTTTTAACTTAATTGTTTTCTTTCATGTTGCACAATTGTTGTTCAAAATGAAATTATAAATCAATAAATTTTTAAGATATTAGACTCTTCACCATTGACAGCCATTAAAAAGCTTTGAAGCTCTGAATTTGAATTTGAATTTGAATTTTCAAAAATCAATATTTGTTTAGATTGGGTATTGTTGCAAGCAATTGGGAAAATTGTTTGGAGTTTATATCTCAATTTTGAGGGTTTTTGTGAACATTAGACTTGATTTTGGCTGAATTTCATATAGAAGAAGAAGAAGAAGAAGAAGACATGACATACAATATACGTACGAAATTGTAGTAAAGTTGTAGTATAACTGTATATAAATTGTATTATGTTGTATTTATATATTTTTATTCAAATGTTGTATGAAAGCTGAACAATAGTTGTATGATGTATGAATTGTTGTATAAAATTTGTATTTAAGTTATCAATACAATATTTTTACATAAAGTTATTGGTATGTATTAAAATTTTATTAATAGAGTATGTTTTGATTGGAGTTTTAGAGAGGAAGACGTTTTGGTTGGAGTTTTGATTTGGAAGGAGAATTCGCATTTTGGAAGCTTTAAGTTGGAAGAATTCACAACAATTGGATTTTTTAGTAAACGACCTCGAAACCAAGATTTGAAGGTTTCACCAGGTTCGTATGATGATTTTGGAATTGGGCGTATGTCCACATCAGGTTTTGGATGACCCGAGAACGTTTCGACATCTAATGTGTAAGTTAGCATTTTGGAAGAATTTCATAAGTTTGGGTTAAAGGAATTTCAGTGTTATCGATGTCCGGTTGGGATTCCGAGTCCGGGAATAGCTCTATATGGTGATTTTGGTATTGGGAGTGCGATCTAAAGTGGATTTGGAGGTCCGTAGGTCATTTTGGAGTCATTTGACAAAAAGTTACAAAAATAAAGGTTTTTTAGAAGTTTAACCGGAAGAGGACTTTTTGATATCACGGTCATATACTGATTTAAGAATTTGTAGTAGGTTCGTAATGTCTAATATGACTTGTGTGCAAAAATTAAAGTGAATCAGAGGTGATTTGATAGGTTTCGATATCAAATGTAGAAGCTCGAAGTTCTAAAGTTTATCAAGTTTGAAATGGGGTGTGATTTGTGATTTTAGATTGTTTGATATGATTTGAGACCCCGAATAGGTTGGCATTATGTATTGGAATAGGTTTGTGTGTTTATGCGGGGTCTCGGGATCCTCGAATGGAATTCAAGTGGATAACAAATAAAAAATGGATCATAAAGAATGGGTGAAGTGCACCAGTTCTGGTGTAATCGCACATGCGCAAGCTTTACCGCATGTGCGTGATCATAGAAGTGAAGAAACGGTCATAGGTGCGATTTGGTGCAGAGAAGGGCAGTGACCGCAAGTGCAAAATGATGTCTGCACCTGCGATGATGCAAATACAGTGAAGATCTGCAGGAACAAGAATGAGAAAGACAACCTGGGGCGCAAGTGCAGAAATTTACCCGCAGATGTAGGTGCGCATCTGCGCTGGGGAGACCACAGAAGTGGAATTTGGAATTTAGCCTGGTACCGCAAAAGCGACACATGCATAGCAGAAGCAGCCTATGTATCGTAGGTGCGAAAATGTTGGAGGCAGTGAGGTTTCTTTAAAACGGGGGTTTGGCCCATTTTCTTCAATTCACTCTTGTTTGGACGATTTTTGGAGAGCTTCAAGTAGGCGTTTTCATCATCAATTACAAAGTAAGCTATCCCCACCTATCTTGAGTTAAATACATTATTATGTATGGATTTTAGCACGAAAATTGGTAGAAATTTGGGAGTTTGAAGAAAACCTAGAAAATTTGTATTTTTGGATTTTGACTACTATTTGGACATGAAATTGAGAGTAAATTATATATTTAAACTCGTGAGATTATGGGTAAACTTTATCTTCGAAAAATTTTGGAATCCGGACATGTAGTCCTAAGGGCAATTTTGTCAACTTTTTTATTAGGGTTAGGAATTATTATAAATTGAATTTTTATAAGTATTAGGGTATATTTTCATTGGTTCGCCCATTTTTTGGTTAGTTTTGGGAACGTTGGCATCAATTTGAGTCATCGAAAAGGCGTGGAATGACGATTATGGAACTTCGAAGCGAGGTGGGTCTCCTTTCTAACCTTGTAAGAGGGAATTATCGTCATAGGTAAAATAATTAATTATGTGATCCTAATTTTGGGGGCTACGTACGCACGAGGTAATGAGAGTCCGTGCGTAGCCATTTTTATGCTTAAGTCCGGGTAGTCTAGGACCCAAAAGTATGCTTTACTTGTAATGCTTGAAACCTTGTTTTCAAATTAAAAATGCTTAAATCATATCGAACTGGTAAAATAATTTCTAAATTATTATTTAATTTCTAAAGGAATTGAACACCATTTTTCTTAACGTTAAAAAGAAGTTGTCATTTCCTAGAATAATTGTTTCCTTGATGAACTCTTGATTGACTCTTTGAATTTGTGTTTCTATGTGTACCTGCATCACATGTATGATCCACGAATGGGATGATTGTTATTTATATTTGACGGCGTCACATGTATGATTCACGAGTAGGATATTAGATGTATATATTGTTCGCACAATTCGATCCTTTAGCAGTGCACAATTTAAATATTTGTTGGATTGGGTCGTACGACCTTGGCATGATTGGCGCATGCTTGTATTGCTTGCCTAGAAATTCATAGATGTTGATATTTGTCCTCTCTGGCCTGAAATAAATATATAAATGATGAAAATGATTTGGTAACGAAATGTTACTTGCCTCATGCTATTGAGTTACATCCATTTTTATGAAAATCCTCGATTTACTATATTATTGGTATATTATTATTGGATCATTAGTAAGGGTCGAAGTCGACCTCTCGTCTCTACTTCTTCGAGATTTGAGATACTTGCTGAGTACACGTTATTTTTCTACTCATGCTACACTCGCTGCGCATTTTTACTGCATAGGTACATGTACCTCTTGTGGCCTAATGGGCGTAGCAGTATAGATGATACAAAGACTAGGTGAGCTGTCTTTCTCGAAGTGACCTGCAGCCACCATAGTCTCTTTCAGTGTATTGTATTTATTTTCTGTCCAAATTTGTATGCCATACAGCTATGGTACTTCATTTGATTTTCTAGTAATTGCTCATGTACTTGTAACACCGGGTTCTAGGATGATTTCAGAATTATTCAGTAAATAAATTTAGTAAAGACATCATTATATATTCAGTGAAGTTTATTATTCATTATTTAATATTTAGAATAAATGATTTTGAAAATATTAAAACCAAAACTTACTAGTTATATGGTGTTGGCTTGCTTGACAGTGGTGCCCGACGTCATCGCGACTGTCACGAGCCGAATTTTCTACCCTTGAGAGTCATGATGGCGCCTACTAACCTGAGCTAGGCAAGCCAATTATTTGAACAATTTACCTTTTTACCCATTTTATATCCTTTAAGAGTTAAGAAGAAATAACATTTAAACATCAGAATTTAACATAAGCGGAAAAAAAACAATAAGCTATCTGAACATGAATATCTAATACAACTGTTTAAGTCTCGACTACCATGAACTGGTGTCACAGTTTCACAAACAGTCTAAGAATACTACAAATAAAGGTCTAAAAGAATTAAATACAACACTGTCTCTGGAAGTACATGTAAGAAATAGGAAAGTGGATAGAAGGAGGTGCCAAGACCTACGGACGCATGCAGGGCTACCAAGGATCGTCTGATGAACAAGAACTAGCAATCTCATTGCGGTCCGAAGTCTACAACACTAGGGTCTGCACAAAGAGTGCAGAGTGTAGTATCATCACACCCGATCCCATGTGTTGGTAAATGCCTAGCCTAACCTCGGCGAAGTAGTGATAAGGCTAGGACCAGACTACCAAATAAACCTATGCAATTATATAATATAAAACAGGAAGTAAAGCAGGTATAAGCAAGTAAAGATGGGAGGAGGAAACATGCTGTGGGGGTATACAGGCATCAATAGTAAATCCAGAGTAATAGTCTAAGGCAGCTCAGGATTCACAGTAAACAAAGAAAACTAATATCCAAAATAAACACACTTGTATCAATAATTGTTGCGGCGCGCAAACCGATAATATCAACACGGTTGAAGCATGCAACCGATCCAACATCATTTATCATTGTTGCGGCGTGCAAGCCGATCCACATATATTATTGTTGCAGCATGCAAACCGATCCATATATAATATTGTTGCGATGTGCAACCCGATCCACATATAATATTATGGCGGCACATTTGTTGCAGCGTGCAACTCCATCCACATATAATATTTTTGCGGCGTGCAATCCGATCCACATATAATATTTAACACAACCATAACAAGAGTCCCGACAAGCCGATATGATAAGTAATTACGTCCCTGCAAAGGAGAAACATCTATAACCAAACTTGCTACAATACTAAATTACCTCAGCTATAACCAAACTTGTTACATCACCTAACTATCTCAGCTATAACAAAACTTGTTATAACACCTAACTACCTCAGCTATTACCAAAATCCTTACCCAACACAAAGAATCATCAACCCAAGAATCCGTAATATCAATTAAGAACACAATGCAAGGGAACCACAACTCAACGATAGCCCATAGAGGGGGGAAACATAATGATCTACTCTCTTTCTCACTTTTTCTTCACAATTCACTTTACAACTCAAACCAATGCTCTAGAGTTTCAATTATAACTTATACATTCACAATTCGTTATACAACTGGAGACAACGCTCCTCAATGTTCATAGGCCACAATTCTTTCCACAACTTTACACACAAATAGATATCTTCAATAATATAATAAAGTCATGAAAATCACAGCACAAAACTTACGGTCATGCTCGACACCAACGTATAGATACTCATCATCATACCTATACGTCTTACTCAACAAGAAATAAATAGAAAATAGGACATATCTCCTAATCCCTCAAGCTAAGGTTAGACCAAACACTTACCTCAAACTTCTACGGCCACAACTCAATTTTCAATTATAGATTTACCTTTTGATTCCACCGCCAATTCGCTCGTATCTAGTCACACGTTACTTAATTACATCAGTAAACGCTAAATGAATCAATCCCAATGCATGAATGAGTTTTCCAAAGTATTACCCAAAAGGTCAAAAATACCTCCCGGCCCACATGGTCAAAACACGAGGTTCGAACCAAAACCCGATTACCCATTCCCCCATGAACCCGAATACATAATTTATTTTGAAATCGGACCTCAAATAGAGGTCCAGATCCAAAATTTTTGAAAAACCTAGGTTCTACCCAAAACACCCAGTTTCCCCCATGAATATCTTTGATTTAAGTTGAAATCATGTTAAAAAATGTCAATAATAGAAGAAAACTAGTTAAAAATGACTACAATTGATTTGGAGAAGAAGAAATCCTTGGAAAAATTGCCTAAGTGTATCTGTGTTTGAGAGAATATGAAAAATGGGTTTTAAAATCATCTAAGTATAAAACATGTAGGTCTCAGATATGGGAATTTGCGAACATGATTTTGGAATTACGGACCCCAACCTCTGCTCTACTGGGAAATGCAAAACAGGGTTCACATTTGCGAACCCTTTGGGAAAATAGGATATTCACATTTGCGAAAGACATGTTGCAATTGTGACTTGGGAATTGTGAAGAATGGGTCATATTTGCGACCTAACGCTAAAAGGGAAATTTCGCATTTGCGAAGGAGTACTCGCATTTGCGAGCAAGGTAGACCTGGGCTGATTTTCGTATTTGCAATCTAGCCTTCGTAATTGCGGCTCGCATTTGCGAGCTTGCGAAGCCTGCAGGCCTGGGCACACCAGCTAAAATCCTGCAAATTTTCTAACTTCAATATGCAATCCCTGGCCTATCTAAAACTCATCCTAGCCCTCGGGGCTCCAAACCAAATATACCTACAACCTCAAAAACATCCCACAGATGTATTAGTGTACTCATATCACAAAAATAACATCAGAAACATCAAATTAAACCTCAATACCAATGAAATTTATCAAAACTTCTCAAACATTAAATTTTCCAATTAAGGTCTGAATCACGTCAAACGGACTCCGGTTCTTACCAAACTTCACAGATTTATCTTATATCATATACAAGACATGTACCGTACACCGGAACAAAAAATACTGGGCCAATACAAACATGTTCTAATCAAAATTCATTTCCAAACCTTATAAACAATTTCAGAAAATTATTTTCTTCAAAAATTCATTTCTCGGCCTGGGGACCTGGGAATTTGATTCCGGGCATACGCCCATGTTCTATATTTCCCTACGGACCCTCTAAGACTGTCAAATCACGGGTCTGGATTTATTTAACCAAAACGTTGATCGAAGAAAAATTTATTCATTTTATAGTCAACTTTAATTTTTCCACACATTTTCTTATTTAAGCTTTCCGGCTGTGCGTCCGGACTACGCATGCAAATCGAGGCGATGCTAAATGAGGTTTGTAAGGTCTCGGAACATAAAATTCTAATTTAAAACAAGTGATGACCTTTTGGGTCGGGTCATCTAACCGATCCTTAGTGAATTTGGGTCGTGACAACTTGGTATCATAGCACTAGGTTCTCTTAGGTTTCACATTTCATGAGTAAGTCTAGTAGAGTCTTACAAATCGGTATGGAGACGTTGTACTTATCTTCGAGAGGCTACAGGGTTGTAGAAGCACATACCATCTTGATTCCTCATCGTGTTATTTGATTCCTTTAATGCTTATGCCTTCATTTTCTTTCTATTCAATCTTATGCGATGGGAAGCCTAGTTATGAATCGGGGAGTGAGTAATTGTAATGGTTCTATAGATAAGGTGCGGGATGTTTCCCCTTGAGTAGTTATTTGGGCTATTGTCGTGGCCTTGCGGAAGGATATTCTATTATTTCGGCTCAGTAGCTATACTTTTGAGAGCTTTGAGGCTAGGCACAATTTGCTATGATGCTTATGAACGGTTATCGCGTAGTATTAATATAATGGTAGGATGCTTACCTAATTTTCGGGATAGTGTTTACTTAATACATGATTCAGAGATTTGGTATTTTATTTTTGGCGGAGGAAAGCCAATTGGACTATGTATATTCAGGATGGGTTGATGGAATAATGAGCCTTGGTGTTTTCAAGTGCGATAGAATTTTCATCTATGATGTGTGTCGTCGTCCTCGATTGAATGCGTTAAGTTTGTCGGTGTAATAATCTTCATCAATTCACCTTTAGGCAGGGTACTGTGAAATGGTGTGTGGGAACGGTTGTTAGAGATTGTAATGTGTGATGGTTCAGGATCGAATTGGTATTTCTAATATTAATGGCTCAAGAAAGATGATTTTCAGAAGGGTCTAAAGTTAGTGGTGATCTACTGGTTCATGAGTTACACTGATAGATTTTTATTTAAAGCAACAACTGGGTAGCGGAGGACGAGGAGGGGCACATGGGGAGTGTCTTGTGGTGATTAAACCTCTCAAAAGCCAAGTGCGTAAAGCAAGAGTAGAGTAGTTGCTTTAAAGAGTGAGTTTGACCAAAGTGGAAGAGTGGCAGAATAGTGTATGGGTACTATGGTAGGATGACTACACACCTAGAGAAACAATTTAGGGCAATTTGGGATTCAGGGTGAACAGTGACTGGGTCTACGAACTTAATTTGAAATATCGGCTATTATACGACCGGAGATTTTGATAGAATAGAAAAGAGTTTCTTGATATAAAGAAGGATACAACATGACCTGGAATTGGAAGATATTGTCGCATATTTAGTTGATGTCCATAAGAAGTGAACAGACTAGTTCAGTTAGCGAATGAGCATGGGCCGAGGTTGCGTTATGGATTGCATAGTAATTGTGCAGTGCAGCGTCACTAGGAGATGTTGGCATGTAATTTTCAGAGGTGGGTTATCTCGTGTGAGCAGGTTAGCGGTCACATGGTGTTGACGAGGCTTACACGAAGAATTCTACCGGTGAAAAAGGTCAAAAACGATTTCGGAAGGTTCATTAAAGGTCAAAAACGATTTCGAGGAAGTTGGCGGGTTGGTTGTGCAAGATCATGTCAACTATAAAAAAAGAATCTTGGTAGGTACTGGAGTTGTGTAAGGGTGGCTTCAAGCTAAGTGAAAGAGTCCTACCGCTTATGATTGGGTTGCATGGTTATCTCCTTGTAAGGTTTCTGGCTCTCAGCATAATGGCGATCTATTTTAGCTAAGGAAAAAAATATAAGTAGTAATTTGAGCAAATGATTTAAATGGCTTTACCAATTCTTGTTCGGGCTTTGGGAGGACTCAAGATTTGTGTTCCATGTGAAGGTGATTTACAAGGAAGTTTGAAGGACGAGAGTAGATTTGCCTTTGACAGAAACTAGTGTGAGAGATGAATTAAATTTACTTTTGAGAAACAGGTATTTAAAGGAGAAATATGAGGTTAAAAAAAATAGGATTTTCTCATTTTCAAATAATCAAGATTCACAAGTACTCGTTGGATTTCAAATCAGAATCACATACGGATCTGCTTTTTCAGAAATTTACAAACGAAATTGATAGAGAGAAATAAAAGAAAATCAAAAGTTCTGAATCTCGTCTGAATGATGAACAGAGAAAAACGAATTATTAGTATTATTATTTTTAAGTAAATATACCACTAAGTCGTGTGCTTCAACTTGTTTAGATGGTTGTTATCTGTTTGTAAAGTATTGTTACTTTAAATATAATGCTTGTTTTGATTGTTATTTAAATTTTATATATCGTATCATTAAATTCGTTATTATGTAAAAATAAAAAATGTCACTTTATTTAACGATCGATTTGGTGTGGTCGCGTCATTACCTTGTCTTTTTCGCTTATCTTGCTCTTTATTATTATTAAACAATCCTTTATTTTACCTTTTTATTATTCTACTATATACCGTAACTTTTGTTTGTTAGCAAGATTATTCTTCATATTACTAGTACGTGACATCATGAAACTATATCAAACGATAAAATTTATCCAAATATTATATCTTCAAACAATACATTATAATATAATACAATACAATATGATATATCGTGAAACGATATATAACAATCATTTAAATAAATTGTTAGTTTTCTTTATTAATAATGAAAACAAAAACAAAGTATTAGCATGTAGTCTTACAAAATGTAGACGAATTACAAATGAGATACACAATTACCCTAATACCAAGATTGAACAGGATGCTCAACCTTGGTCTGCATTATGAACTAGATAACATATATATGTATGATCTATAATTGGCCAAATGAATGTGAAGCATTGTCTTCAGTTTGTAGACTGGGCAGGTGGTTTTTCTCCTGCATTTCATGTGCTATTCAGTTGCAAATATGGACCATTACAAATATTGTACCAATAGAAACCTAGAGAAGGGCATGACATGCACGCGCTTTCGAAAAGATGACATTATATAGTCACTCTTAAAATAATAGTCCAAAAAAATATATATTTTTGTTTTTGTATATATACACATTTTATATTTTGTATACAAAAAGTATACAAATTTCATACATTTTTTCTATTACCAAATATAAATAGTTTTTAACACGGACTAAAATTAAAAATACTCCTTTTAATGTCTCCTCCTCCCTCTTTCACTCATCCTTGTCCAAGCCAAGACCCTCTTTAATGGGCCATAAGTAACAAATTTAAAGAAATAACACTGTATAATTGCTTTCAAAATAATATAAAAAATATATTTTGTTTACTTAAATTATATTCATATGCTTTTTCCGCTACCAATGTAAATAAGTTCTACGGCGGACTAAAATTGATAGTACCCCAAAATAAAAGGGCTTAATGGATTGGGCTCAATGTTAAGCCTGTTCAGGAAGACCATTTGGGCCTCAACTAGCTGAGCTGAAAGACTTTGGGATTTTGGTATGGTGTAACAACTCACCCCACATAATTAACAGTAAATACTCGTAGTTATTGATAGGAATTTTTACCTCCTATAATAAAGGTTAACTTTTTATTTATTTTAATAAAATATCATTTAAAAAAATTATATTCTATAGATACTTTTTAAAATTTATAGTAAAATATTTAATTTTAATTATCTCATAATTTTAAGCCACTAAATACGCTAATCAATTACATTATTTTTTTTCTCTATCTACTTTAATCCATCCCGAGGAAGGAACATATGACGTAGCAGAGCTTGTCTCCACAATTGAATCCAGAGTCTGACTTTTTGACCGTATGATATCAACATCTCTTCTCAAAGAACTATATTCATCAGCTACAACATCCTCAAACAACTGTTGTGCATTTTCTAATTCCGATAAAAGAGTGGTACCACCCTCTGATAATACCCTCGGAAGACGATATAGTAGACCAGATATTAGGTGGATTATTTCGTTGCTCAACGACGGATTCTTCGGAAAATAGGATTTATTTTTGAACAATAAACAACTTGATTTTCTGTTAATATGTTTTAATGTATTTTCAATGAATCACGTTGTATTTTTATATTTTAATTGTATTCAGTAATGTTTTTTCATTGTAATTCAATATATCTCATTGTATTGCATATATTTTATTGTATTCAATGTCTTTTTTATTATATTTCAGTGTATCCCGTTGTATTATATATATATATATATATATATATATATATATATATATATATATATATATATATATTATTTTATTCATTGTCTTGCTATATGTCATGAATGTATTTATATATTTTTGTAATGAATATAATTTATGTATTAAGATGTATTATATAATTTTTCTGAAGATTGCTATGTATTTGAGGTATTTTTCGGTTGAGAATATTTTTTTCATAATTAAAAATACAAAATTTATGTGTTATAATTGAGTTTGTTGAGTTATATTACGAGTTTATTATGCTAATTAATTCACTTTCCTTTATAAAAACAGTTCTCTTATAGATATTGGCAACACGTAGCCAATAAATGTATATCACAACAATAATATGTATCAAGTTGTATATCATAATATTTTTTACTATTTGTGTATATACTAAATTTTTGTTTTTCTTCTTTGTATATCTAAAATGTGAAATTATAAATATAGTTGTTTAATGCATATCCAAGTGTATAAAAAAATATTGTTTGTATATGACAATGTACAGCACATAAAAAAAGGATATACAAAAATGTATATAACAACTTTACCTTTTTTTTTGTGTATATCAAAAATTTAATTTTTTTTTTGGTATATTAAAATATCTGTCAAAAATTTATTTTTCTTCTTTATATATCTCAGTGTATAACATATAATTTCTTATAAATATACACAAATATAAATGGTAGAAACACATTAATATACGAGATGAGAATTAGAACTATTTTTTCAATCAAAAAACAAAAGAAAAAAGACAAGGAAAAAAGAAAATAAGGATGAATCCACCCATAAAAAAAGGTTTGACCCCAAATGTACGACCATGTGCATATACATATTTTCAGTTTTTAATAACAAAAAAAATTAAAAATGCATTTTGTTTGTTTGCAATATTATTTGACTTCTCAATAATGAATCTCAAGTTCATAGCAAAATAATAATGAGGCAGAGAGTGATTTTGAAATTGCAGTCGGCGAAGGAGGTTAGCGTTTGATACTCTTTTTCTTTTGCGGAAACTAAATATAGTTGAATCATGAAAAATAAATAAATAGGGAAGTTGGGTTTTCTAAAATTTGCCTATACAATGTCAATTTTTTGGGATTGTCTTTGCCAAATAAAGTCTAAGACTAAAAATTTGCCAATTCATATCATATCTTGTCACACTGTGCCAATTATTGGACCTCATTATCCCTTCTTCTTCCATTTATTTGGGCTTCTAAGTTTGATAAAAAACATTATCTTCCAAACACATAATACCAATAATAATAAAGGAAAATTATGCGACCCATTAAATATTTATATTGTATTTATTCATAGGTGCATCTTTCAGCAAATTTATCATATATAGTTATATTTAAATTTTATAAAAAATTTATAATATAAGAGATTACTTGTTTTGAACTGAAACAAGAAAGCAACAAACTTTCGTAGCTCAGATGCTTAAAGGATCTGTTTGGTTAGCGGATGTCTTAAATTCGACACTGAACAAAAATATTTTATTTTTTTGTATTTTATCTTATTTATATTCGTAAAATTCGTCTATAATAATAATAATAATAGCAGCAATAACAACAATAATATGGTAATGAAATTGTAGTGAAAATAAGATATTTGATCTATTATTATCTTAGAAGTTCTAGAAAAATAATTAGAAGAAATGTTGTAGGGCACAAAATTGAATGTCAGTAATAACAGTGTTGTGCTAAGTTTAATGGTATTATACACCTACAAATTCAAAATTCTGAAGTTACCTTTATCATCTTTGATTTTTCATTATGGATTGTAAATATATTTTGAATTTCGTGTAGTTCAAGTATACACTTCAGATTAATTTTAAGATTTTATCACATTTTTTATAAAGATATAGCGTGGTAGTGTCTTTTATTTCTTATTTATTAATAGAGTCTGGCAAAAAAATAGAAATGTTTGGCCTTTTTTCTCTTCAGATAATTTAATTCTTTTACATAAGAAGTATTATTTTAAATTTCACTCTGATGGCCCAAAAGGTCATTACTTGCTTTATAATTGAATTTTATATTTTCGGACCCATAAAAACCTCATTTAGAGTCACATTAATTTACATACATAGTTCGGCGCGTGACCGAAAAGCTTAAATATGAAAATATGTGAAAAATGATAAACCATTGGCTAATAAATGAGTTCAGTAGACGTCGGTCACTGTTTTGGGTAAACGGACCCTTTCCCGTGATTTGACGATCCCGGAGGGTCCGTAGGAAAATATGTGACTTGAGTGTATGCCCTGAATCGAATTCCGAGGTCCCAAGCCCGAGAAATGAATTTTTAAAGAAAATTATTTAGATTATTTTGAAATAAAATTTGATTAGAACATGATAGTATCGGGCCCGTATTTTGGTTTCGGCGCCTGGTACAGGTGTTATAGATGATTTAAAATATTTCTGTAGAATTTTGTGAAAAACGGATGTCATTTGACGTGATTCGGACCAAAATTGCAAAACTTGATGTATTATGAAGTTTGGGAAAAATTCTTTGATTTTGAGGTTTAATTCGTTGTTATTGAGGTTATTTTGGCGATTTGATCGCATGGATAAGTTCGTATGATGTTATTGAATTAGTACGTATGTTTGGTTAGGAGCTCGAGGGTTTGGGTGTGTTTCGGATGTGTTTCGGGAGGTTTTTGACTTAAGAAAAGTTGCAAGTTTTTGCTGTTGAGTGCCCAAGGATTTTACCCTTCGCGTTCGCGTAGTCCCCCTCGTGAACGCGTTAGGAAAATATCCCAGGTGCCATATCCCTACTACGCGAATGCGTAGCGCAGGTCGTGAACGCGAGGCAGTGGGGGTTATCCTTTCGCGAATGCGGTCCTGGCCACACGAACGCGAAGACTAATTGAGCATGGGCGAGGGGTGGGGCATTTGTTCTACGTGAATGTGACCCATTGGATGTTAACGCGAGGGCACGAGGAATTTCTTCTTCGTGAATGCGAGCCCACTTACGTGAGTGCGAAGGTCTTCAAGCCTGACTCATCTCGAATGCAGTGAGTCTGTCGCGACCGCGTAGAGTAATTTCGCCCAGTTATTTATAAGTCTCAAAAACAGAACACTTACGGGATTTTCATAAACCTCTTTTTCTCCAAAGCTTTTAGGCGATATTTGAAGAACTTCCTCACCATAATCTCTTGGGTAAGTAATCTTTATCTTGTTTTCTTCGATTTTTATCAACGCCCACTAGACTTCTAGGCCTAAAACATGAGATTAAGAGTAGACAAATTAGGAATTCGGGTAGAGTTAGGGATTTTTGATTAATTGTGATTTAGACCTCGTTTTGGGATCGAATTCTAGAATAAATTATATATTTGGGCTCGTGGGTGAATGGATGATTTGATTTTGGTCCGAACCTCTTGTTTTGATCAAGCGGGCCCCGGGGTCAATTTTTGGATTTTTTAGAAGAATGACTAGAAAGCTATATTTAGGCACTGGAATTGAATTGTTTAGCGTTTATTGATATTATGAAGTTAATTATGTATAGATACGATTGTTTTGGAGTTGAATTCGAAAGAAAAGTGGGTGTCGAGGCTTGAGTTGACCGTGAAAGTTCGAGATAGGTGTCCGGTCTAACCTTAGCTTAAGGGATTAGGAGTTGTGCCTATTTGCTAATTGCTTCTTGTTGAGTACGACGTATAGGCATGGTGACGAGTATCTATATGTTGGTATCGAGCATGACCGTGAGTCTTAAATTGATAGTTATTGTATTCATAAATGTTACTACGGATGCTATAATTGATGACTCTCGATATTGAGTAAGGATTTAGTTTATTCTCGTGGATTTTATTTATGATTGTGTATTGGTGTTAATTGAGCTGAGTAGGAGTTGAGTTAGGACTGGTTATAGCCAATCCTTCTTTGCCCGGACGTTTGTTTTGATATTGTTGCTCTCTTGCCGGGAAGTTATTATATTGCTTTTTTTCCGTTGTCGGGATTCTCTGTGATTTTGTGTTGGCTTGTAAATGGAAGCGGGTGATACACCTACAATAATATTTAATGAAATGGTAGCGGGAGGTATGCCTAGTACAAAATTCAATGAAATGGGAGTGGGTGGTACGCCTACCATGAGATTTAATGAAATGGGAGCGGGTGGTACGCCTACATGATATTTAATAAAATGGGAACAGGTGGTACGCCTACCACAAGATTTAATAAAATAGGACCAGATGGTATGCCGACCATCAGATTTAATGAAATGGGAGCGGATGATACGCCTACCACAAGATTTATTGAAATGGGAGAGGGTAGTACACCTACCACGAGATTCAGTGAAATGGGAACGGGTGGGAAGCATACCACAAGATATGAGAAATGGGGTCGGGTTGAACGCCTGCAACAAGATGTACACTGAAAGTAAATTCTGCCTTTGTTTTCTTTATCCTTTTTAAAAGTTAAATTTCTGTTTCCTTATAATTCTCTTGAGATTCTGTTTATATCTGTTATTCCCCAAAGCATGTTTCCCCTTCCCAGCTTTAGTTGTTTGTTCCAGTTTATTTTTCTGGTATATATATATATATATATATATATATATATATAATTGCACAAGTTTATCTGGAGTCTAGTCCTAGCCTCGTCACTACCTTGATGGGGTTAGGCTAGACACTTACAAGCACACGGGGTCGGTTGTGCTGATGCTACACTCTACACTCTGTGCAGATACCGGAGCAGCACTAGGATAGTGGCTTGGGAGCCAGCCACAGTCCACCGAGATTCTGAGGTAGTCCTGCAGGCGTCCGCATGCCCGACGTGTCTTCTATCTGTTAATATGTTCTGTTATCACTTGTATCTGAGACAAACTGTGTTCCTTTGTTTCAGACATTTGTATGTAGTAATCATAAACAGACTGTGAATATTGTGACACCAATTTCTGGGTAGAGACATATGTTGGATTTTTGTATTTATTTTGGTATTATATTCGCCTCAGTCTTCCGCTTAAGTTTTACATCTTCACTATTATTTAAATGTTATCACATGTTAATATAAGTTGTTAAAAGGATTAAAATGAAAGAGTGAAAGATTTTGTAAACTTCGTGGTTTGCTAGCTTTTACGAGTAGGCTCCATCAGGACTTCCGAGGATGGGAAATCCGGTTCGTGACAAGTTGGTATCGGTGCTATAGGTTACATAGGTCTCACAATTCATGGACAAACTCAGTAGAGTCCGAGGGATCGATACGGAGACGTCTGTATTTATCACCCAAAGGATACAGAGTTAGGACAACTTCACATTTGTTCTTTCTTGTCGTGCGATTTTATTTCTCAATGCTAATAAAAATTCTACTCTGTTCTTTTTCAGATGGCGAGAACACGCACTTCCTCATCCAGCGCTCAGTAGCCCGAGCCCCCAGCAGCAACCCCCATGAGGGGCAGAGGGTGAGGCCGAGGCCCTGCTAGAGGTCGAGGTAGGGGCAGAGCTCAGCCTAAAGCAGCAGCACCCGCAGCGGAGCCTCAGGGTGATTTTGATGACGAGGTTGCGGCCCCAGCAGTTATGGTGGGCCATCTCTGGTATCAGAGGGGTTTATTGCTACCCTAGTTTTTCAGGATGCTCTAGTCCATCTAGTGGGCCTTACGGAGAGTGTCACCCGGGCAGTTTAACTTCCTGTAGCACCAGCCATCTCTCAGGATGGAGGAGGAGGAGCACAAACTCTTTCTACTCGCACTCTAGAGCAGGTAGCTCCCTAGTTTCAGACTCCCGTAGTTCAGTCAGTTGGAGCAGCTCAGCCGGGTGTGGTAGCTTAGACCGACGATGGAGCAGCTATGTCTGTCGATGCTTTGTGGAGATTGGATAGGTTCACCAAGGTCTTCACTACTACTTTCAGCGGTACATCTACTGAAGATCCCCAGGGTTATCTAGGCAGTTGTCACGAGGTTCTTAGGAACATGGGGATAGTTGAGGCCAATCGGGTCGATTTTGCCATTTTTCGCTTGTCTGGATCCGCCAAGACTTGGTGGAGAGATTATTGCTTGGCTAGATCAGCTGGATCGCCAGCCTTGACTTGGGAGCAGTTTACACAGTTATTTCTGGAAAAGTTTCTCGCTATCACACAGATAGAGGCCTATCTGAGGCAGTTTATGCGTCTTCAGCAAGATTTTATGACTGTTACCCAGTATGATACCGAATTCATTGACTTGGCTCGCCATGCTCTTGTCATACTCCCCACCGACAGAGAGAGGGTGAGGAGGTTTATTGATGTTCTTATTTAGCCGATTCGTCTTCAGGTGGTTAGGGAGACTGGGAGTGAGATATCTTTTTAGGAGGCAGCCAATGTGGCCAGGAGATTTGAGATGGTTCTGTCACAGGGAGGGGTGGTCGTAGGGAAGACAAGAGACCCTGTCATTTTCCAATAAGCACTTCAGGTTTCTTAAGGTGCTTTAGGTGGCTGTGGTCCTCAGATGCAGTATTTTGATCAACAGTCCTACAGTGCACCACCAGCTCCTATCAGTGCACCGCCACTTCAGAGTTTCCAGGGTCGTTAGTCCTAGTAGCTGAAGACTTGTTTTACTTGTGGCGAAACTAGACACATTTCTAGGTATTGCCCTCGAGCATCGAGTAGCTCTCAGCATCAGGGTTCCCGTGCGATGGTTCAGGCACCAGGTGTTCCATAGCCCTCCCAGCCAGCTAGAGATGGGGTAGAGGTGCAAGAGGTAGAGGTAGAGGTCCTATAGGTAGAGCTCAGACCTCTAGGGGTGAAGGCCAACCAACAACAGGCCCTCCCAGAGATGTATTCCAGGGTTGTGGGGCTCAAACCCCGATGTTATATTCTCCCAATAGGTCTGAGGCGATGCTTCGAATGCAGTTATTACATGTACGGTTCTGGTTTATAATAGAGAGGAATCGATGCTGTTTGATCCAGGGTCTACATACTCGTATGAGTCGATCTTATTTTGCACTGTATCTGATCATGCCTAGTGATTCATTGAGTGTTCGTGTTTATGTGGCTACGCCGGTGGGTAATTCTATTGTGGTTGATCGAGTCCGTCGTTCTTGGATTGTGGTGATTGGCGGTCTTAAGACTCGTGTCAATTTGTTGCTTCTACACATGGTTGACTTCGATGTTATATTGGGGATGGACTGGTTATCACGTTACCACGCTACTTTGGACTGTCATTCCAAGAATATGACATTAGCGTTACTTGGTTTGCCTCGTTAAGAGTGGAGAGGGAATCTTAGTATTCTACATGCTGTGTTACCTCGTATGTGAAGGCTCGACGTATGGTCGAGAAGGGGTGTTTATCCTATTTGGAATATTTTCGTGATTCTAGTACTAAGGTTCCCTCTATTGATTCTGTGCCCATTGTTCGTGATTTTCCTGAGGTATTCCTTTGACCTGCCGGGTATGCTGCCCAATAGAGATATTGACTTTTGCATTGATTTGGCTCCAGGCACTCAACCTATTTCTATCCGGCCATATCGCATGGCCCCTCCCGAGTTGAAAGAATTGAAGGAACAGTTGCAAGACTTGCTTGAGAAGGGTTTCGTTAGACCTAGTATTTCGCCTTGGGGTGCGCTGGTGTTTTTTGTTAAGAAGAAAGATGGATCGATGAGAATGTGTATTGATTACGGGCAATTGAATAAGGTTACAACCAAGAATAAGTATCCGCTGCCGAGGATTGATGATTTGTTCGATCAGCTTTTAGGTACCAAGGTATTTTCAAAAATTGACTTGAGATCTGGCTACCATAAATTGAGCATTAGGGCATCTGATGAACCTAAGATAGTTTTCCGCACTCGGTATGGGCATTATGAGTTCCTTGTGATGGCATTCGGGTTGACAAATGCCCCAACATCTTTTATGGATTTGATGAACCGATTGTTTAGGCCTTATTTGAATCTGTTCGTGATAGTCTTCATTGATGATATATTGACATATTCCCGCAGCCAGGAGGAGCATGAGCAACACCTTAGAGTGGTTCTTCAGCCTTGCATTCTAAGTTCTCGAAGTGTGAGTTCTGGTTGAGTTTAGTTGCATTCCTAGGTCATGTTGTGTTAGTAGATGGTATTCAAGTTTATTCGAAGAAGATTGAGGCAGTGAAGAACTAGCCTAGGCCAACATCAACTATAGAGATTCAGAGTTTCTTGCGACTAGCAAGCTACTATCATCGGTTCGTAGAAGGGTGTTCATCCATTGGAGCCCCGATGACCAGGTTAACCCAGAAGGGTGCGCAGTTCAAATGGTTGGATGAGCATGAGACGAGCTTTCTGAAGCTCAAGACAACTCTGACTACGACATCGATGTTGGTTTTTCCCACAGGTTCAGGGCCTTATACTGTATCTTGTGATGCATCTTATATTGGACTTAGTGCAGTGTTGATGCAGGATGGCAAGGTCATTGCCTATGCTTCGCTCCAGTTGAAGACTCATGAGTAGAACTATCGGGTTCATGATTTGGAGTTGGCAGCCATTGTTCACGCATTGAAGATTTGGAGGCCTTATTTGTATGGCATGGCATGTGAGGTGTTCACGGATCACAAGAGTCTTTAGTATTTGTTCAAGCAAAAGGAAATGAATTTGAGGCAGAGGAGGTGGTTGGAGTTGTTGAAAGATTATGATATCACCATCTTATATCATCTGAGAAAGGACAATGTGGTGGTTGATGCTTTGAGTAGGAAGTCAGCCAGTATGGACAGTCATGCATATATTCTAGTCGGTGAGAGACCGCTTACCTTGGATGTTCAGGCTTTGGCCAATTAGTTTGTGAGACTGGATGTTTTAGAGCTCAGTCGTATGTTAGCTTGCATGGTTGCTTGTTCTTCCTTATTGGAGCGTATCCGTGATCGGCAGTATGTTGATCCCCATTTGTATGTCCTTAGAGCACGGTGCAGTGCAGAGGTGCCTAGCAGGTTACCATGGGTGATGATGGAGTCTTGAGATTGCAGGGTCGAGTTTGTGTGCCTAATGTGGATGGACTTTGAGAGTTGATACTAGAGGAGGCCCATAGCTTTTGATACTCTATTCATCCGGGCCCTGCAAAGATGTATCAGGATTAGCAGCAACATTATTGGTGGTAGCGAATGAAGAAGGATACCGTTGCATATGTGGCTCGGTGTTTGAATTTTCAGCAGGTTAAGTACGAGCATTAGAGGCTTTGTGGACTGTTTTAGAGGATTGAGCTTCCCGAGTGGAAGTGGGAGCGGGTCACTTTGGATTTCATTGTTAGACTCCATAGACTTAGAGGAAGTTCGATACAGTATGGGTCATTGTTTATAGGTTGACCAAGTCAGCACCTTTCATTCCTGTGGCAGTCTCCTATCATCCGAGAGGTTAGCTGAGATCTATATTTGGGAGATTATTCATGTTCATGGTGTTCCTGTGTCTATCATTTCGGACCGAGGTACGCTGTTTACCTCATATTTTTGGAGAGAAGTTAAGCGAGGGTTGGGCACGCGGTTTGAGTTGAGTACAACATTTCATCCTCAAAGGGATGGGCAGTCCGAGCGGACTATTCAAATTTTTTAGGATATGCTCTGAGCTTATATTATTGTGGCTCTTGGGATCAAATTTTGCCTTTAGCAGAGTTTGTGTACAACAACAACTACTAATCGAGTATCTAGATGGCTCCTTATGATGCTTTATATGGTGCGCGGTATCGGTCTCTGGTTGGATGGTTTGAGCCAGAAGAGGCTCGTTTGTTTGGTACAGATCTGGTTCAGGAGGCCTTGGACAAGGTCAGGATTATTCAGGATAGGCTTCGTACAGCTCAGTCCAGGCAAAAGAGTTATGCAGACCACAAGGTTCGAGATTAGCTTTTATGGTCGGGGAGTGGGTATTGCTCCGAGTGTCGCCTAGGAATGGCGTGATGAGATTTGGGAAGAAGAGCAAGCTTATCCATAAGTTTATTGGACCGTTTGAGATTCTTGATCGAGTGTGAGATGTGGCTTACAGACTTGCATTGCCGTTGAGCTTATCAGCCGTGAATCCAGTGTTCCATGTGTCCATGCTTCGGAAGTATCACGACAATCCATCCCACGTGTTAAATTTCAGCTCTATTTAGTTGGACAAGGACTTGTCTTATGAGGAGGGGCCGGTAGCCATTCTAGACCTGCAGGTTCGTCAGCTGAGATTGAAGAGTTTTCCTTCTGTTCGTGTTCAGTGGAGAGGTCAGCCCCGTGAGGCATCGACCTTGGAGTCCGAGTCCGATATGCGGAGCCATTATCCCTATATTTTCCCCGACTGAAGTACTTCCTTTTTCTGTCCGT
This sequence comes from Nicotiana benthamiana, assembly GCA_034376525.1. Lineage (NCBI taxonomy): Eukaryota > Viridiplantae > Streptophyta > Magnoliopsida > Solanales > Solanaceae > Nicotiana > Nicotiana benthamiana. The sequence continues at coordinate 129,438,784 of CM067327.1, forward strand.
TCGAGGATGAACGACTGTTTTAGAGGTGGAGAATGTGATGGCCTTTGCCATCACTTTCTTTCAAATTGATTTATGTATTTTCGAGGCCTTGAAAGCATCATTTAGAGTCACCTCAATTTGCGTGCATAATCTAGGCGCATAGCCAGAAATTTTAAATGTGAAAATCTGTGAAAAATAATAAAAAGTTAGCTAATAAATGAGTTCATTTGACTTCAGTCAATATTTTGGGTAAACGGATCCGAACCGATGATTTGACGTCCTAGAGGGTCTATAGGAAAATACGGGACTTGGGCGTATGCCCGGAATCGAATTCTGAGGTCCCAAGCCCAAGAAATAAAATTTGAAAGAAAATTGTTTTCTGAAATTGTTTAGAGTATTTTGAAATGAAATTTGATTAGAACATGATGATTCGGGCCTGTATTTATGTTTCGGCGCCTGGTACAGGTCTTATATATGATTTAAGATGTGTCTTAGAATTTGGTGAAAACGGATGTCATTTGACGTGATTCAGATCTAAATTGTAAAAGTTGATATTTTATGAAGTTTGAAAAAAAAGCTTTGATTTTTTTTGGTAATTGTCATATTTATTACCAAAGAGTAAATTTACAGCTGAAAACGAATACTAATTCTGGACATCTTCCCAGAAATAGTTTCTCATACACTTCTATTTTCTACCTATTAACTATGATTTATCAATTACATTTAAGGGTAGAAATTCAACTCTTCTAATCTTCTTCTCAATCTTGGCAATGTGTATCCCCTTCCGCACACCATTTGTACAATCTGCTTCGTCAGTACTCCTACTAGTCTCATTTGAGTTCTGAAAATTCTTTGATTCCTCTCCTGCCAGACATAATAGAGAAAGCTTGCTAATGCTATCCTATATATCTTTGCATTTGCTGGTATTCCTCGAACGTTCTTGCATGCCCATTCTACTTCTTTGCTCCACTACATCGGTTGTCTATTAACATTCATCCTCTGCAGTAGTTTCATCCATATTCTTGCTGTGTATGTACACTTGAAAAATAAGTGTTCTATGCTTTCCTCTTCTTTGTTGCATATAGGAAATAGTAGATTATTTGTTATTCCCCATCTTCCTAATCTATCACTTGTAGCCAGTCTTCCCATTATTTTCATATATAGAATGAAAATCCATTTTGGCATCCCTCCATTGTAACTTATCAGCTTCCTCCAAAGCATCTTTTGGTGATCCTGCTTTAACATCTTGTATATGCATTTGATGGTAATATTCTTCTTTTCAAGTATATCATCTACATTTGCCCCAGTATCAGTTATGTATTGTTTTGCCTTCAAGATCTTCTGTACCATCCATGAGGCTTGGTTAGTCTCTATGTGTTTTACATGCTTTCCATTTCCATAATAAGTATGAACCCATACCACCCAGAGTTTATCCTTTTTTTGAGCAAGATTCCATAGCAGCTTACATATTACAGCTTTGTTCGACAACTCTATGTTTAGCATATTCCAGCCCCACTTGCTTTTGCTTGGCACAGTTTATCCCATGACACAAGAGCTTTTTTTGTCACCTCAACTCCCCTAGACCATAGGAATTTTTTGCATATAGCTTCAACGAGATGAATTACCCTTTTAGGGAATACAAATATTTGAGACCAATAAACTTGTATAGATAGCAGCAGACTTCTTATTAACTGTATCCTGCCAGCATATGAGAGGAATTTGGCAGTCCAAGATGTTATTCTATCAAGCATTTTTTCCAGCAATGGTTGGAATTGAATAACCAACATCCTTTTATGCTGAGTGGAACTCCTATGTACCTTATAGGCAATTCTCCTTTTGAAAACCCCAGTTCATCTATGATCTTTTGCTGCACTATTGGATTTACTCCATCCAAATATATGGAACTCTTAGTCTTATTTGCAGTTAGTCCTGACACCTTTGAGAATTCCATAATATAGTTATATAACATATGAATGGACACTTCATCTCCCCTACAGAAGAGCAGTAGGTCATCAGCAAATCCCAGTTGAATAATTTGTAGCTTTTCACATCTTGGATGGTAATTAAAGTCTAGCTGGTTCTTTAGAGTTCTGAGCAGTCTTCTAAGATAATCCATTGCTATGACAAACAAATAAGGAGACAGGGATCCCTTTGTCTTACCAAAACTTGAAACTTGAAAAGTATTCCCGTATTCTCCAGGTAGGCGCCTGATTACCAAAACTTGCAACTTGAAAAGTATTCCCTTGTTCTCTAGGTGGGGCGCCTGATTACCAAAACTTGCAACTTGAAAAGTATTCCCTTGTTCTCCAGGAGGGCGCCTGATTACCAAAACTTGAAACTTGAAATGTATTCCCTTGTTATCCATATGGGTGCATGATTACCAAAACTTGAAACTTGAAATGTATTCCCTTGTTCTCCATGTAGGCACCTGATTACCAAAATTTGAAACTTGAAATGTATTCCCCTGTTCTCAAGGTGGGCGCCTGATTACCAAAACTTGAAACTTGAAATGTATTCCCTTGTTCTCCATGTGGGCGCCTGATTTCCAAAACTTTGAAACTTGAAAAAATATTCCCTTGTTCTTCAGGTGGGTGCCTGATTACCAAAACTTGAAACTTGAAATGTATTCCACTGTTCTCAGGTGGGCACCTGATTACCAAAACTTGAAAACTTGAAATGTATTCCTTTCTCTCTTGGTAGGCGCCTGATTACCAAAGCTCTCAACTTGAAAGTATTCCCTTGTTCTCCGGGTGGGCGCCTTATTACCAAAGCTTGAAAATTGAAAAGTATTCCCTTGTTATCCAGTTGGGCGTGGATTACAAAAAGTTGAAAGTTGAAAAGTATTCCCTTGTTCTTAGGGTAGGCGCCTGATTACCAAAACTTGAAACTTGAAATGTTTGTTCCCTTGTTCTTTAGGTGAGTGCCTGATTACCAAAGCTTGCAACTTGAAAAGTATTCCGTTGCTCTCCAGGTTGGCACCTGATTACCAAAGCTTTCAACTTCAAAAGAATTCCCTTGTTCTCCAGGTGGGCGTCTGATTACCAAAAATCAAATTTGAAATGTATTCCCTGAGACTACTGCCTGCATACTTGATCACAACAAAACAAACAACATAAAGAACTTCTTTTAGCCCTAGTTTGGTGCTGGTTGCATCTATGAATGTTAATCAAATCCCATTACCAACTATCTCTTCAAATTCAAAGGCTAAATCCCATTATCTATGAGGGTCCTGACAACTCTTAATTAATGACAAATTTAATATTAGGTTGTGTTCTCAAAAGGTGTTATTTTCCACTATGTCTTGTTATCCGAGTTATATCTGCCGGGGAACTACTAGGGACCGGTAATTAAAACTACATCACTTTATCCAGGAGGGTCCTAACAACTCTTTATTAGGTGACAATCATGTTTTCTGGGGATTGGTATTTAGAGCTACATCTCATTATTCAGGCAGGTCCTGACGACTCTTGTTGGGGAAATATTTTTGTCTTACCGTGCCACCCAACTACTTGAATTTTAAGCTAAGTTTTATTTTCCAGGAGGGCCCTGACAACTCTTAACTGAATTCTATTTCAACATCCAAGTCACCTATGTTCTTTGCTATTCATGACTTTCTCCATCCTATAGGCAAATCCCATTTTCCAGGAGGGTCCTGGGGGTTCCAGATTAAATAGAAATTCTAACTTTCGGTTGTCTCTGCTGGGGATTGCTAGCTAAATTTTCATCATATTGTCCAGGATGGTCCTGACGACTCTTACTAAGGAAGATGTTTGTACCAGATTATGTTCCCTGTTGAATTTTTAAACCACGCCCCATTTTCCAGCAGGGTCCTGATTTTCATAGTCATACCTGCCATGTGCTTGCCTTCCCTCGTGGAGGATTTCCCCGGGATCTTCAGGAATTTTTTGCCCCTGTTTCCATCAAAGAAAATCTCGTTAGTTTGAAAAATGGTGGTTAGCTTGCGGCATTCTTGCTAAAGATGGCCTCCCCACTATCGTGTTCCGTTGCTTCCAATTTTCGTACCAACGATGAATCGCCGGATTTGTTTTGCTGACCTATGAACCCTATGGCTTTACAATGTTCCCCCATCATCGTTTTACACTCCTTACTCTTTTGCCAGCATCCTTACATCCTTACTAATGTTGCCGAGTCGGTTCACTAATGAAACCTTAATTGATCCCTTCCTTTTCCATTTCAATTTTTGCTACTTTTGTTATGTTTTCACCGGCATGTGCTTTGACACTTGGAAGCCTGTTGTAAGATTTGAAATTTCTCTCCTGCTTGCTTAAACAAAATGACTTTGGGGACATATTAGAAGAATGGAGACTCGAAAGAAAATGAAATGCAATGACTCTGAATTATTTTGTTTTAGAATAAAAGAATTCCAAATTTGGCGACCATTGAAGGGAAAAGAAAAGAAGCTTATCTGTATGGGAACAACTGGTTTCCATGGTCATGACATACACTTCAACTTAATTGATGTCTTCCCAAATGATCGGCCTTCTGTTGTATACTTTGTGGTTGCGACCTTCTTCAAACCCAAACCCTTTAACCAAAACCTAACCTTGCTTAACTTATGGTGTCCTGGAAAGATTTCCACCAACAGCCCTTTTCCTATTGCTTATTTCTTTCCTTGCCTTTTCCTTATGGTGCCCGTGAGGGTTTTCACCAGTAAGATCTCTCATTTTCATTTCTCTCAACTCCCGTCGCCTTACAGTGCCCGTGAATATTTTCACCAATAAGACTCTCTATTTTTTTCCTGCTTGAACTAGAGTGTTGTCTCGGGGTATGAATCACCTTTTCTTGCTTGACTCGGCATTTCTTAAAAAATGATCAAAAGGTCTTTCTTTGGACTGTAATGCAGGTTTTTGGATAAGGTTAGGAAGATAGGGGTGTTAAAGGCTCAAAATAATTAAATGATTAAAAAATTGTAACTTTCGGAATAAAATTTTCTTCCAACAACGACAACTTCTACCCCCAATTTTTGCTTGGGGACCTTTGAATTTTTATTTGAATATGACCGAGCCATGAGGCTGCCTACATATCCTTAAAAAGAATCAAGTCAAACGTAGTTTATGCCGATTCCTTGTTTTGTGGTCTTTTCTTTACTTCTTTTGTTTCTTCCTTTTTCTTTTGTTGTTTTGCTATTTTCTTGGGTTTTCCCTTCTCTCTCTTTTCTTTTATTCTCTTTTTCTCTTTTCCTTTTCTTTTCTTTTTTCTTTTTTTTATTTTCTCTTTTTCTTCATTTTTTCTTATTTTCTCTTTTTCTTTTCTTCCTTCTCTTTTCTCTTTTTCTTTCTTTTCATTCTTTCCTGGTCTCTTTCTATTACTTACTTTTGCACTTGCGTTTCTGACTTTTGTTACTGATTCTGAAAGAGGGGTATGAAAGAAAATAATTGAAGCTCAAAAAAGTTAGCAAAGGATAAAGTATTTAGATTGCCGAATAAAATGCTTTCGTCATTTCAATCTCTACAAAATTCCAAGTACAAACAAACATGCCAAGTATAGACAATGATTTGAATAAAGAAAATTATACATAATATCTCTTAAGTGCATCTTAATTGACGGCCATTTTTACACACTTGCCTTCCACATCTACTAGATACAACTCCCCATTGGACAACACTCTTGATACGATGAACGGCCCTTGACGGGCTTTGACCCATTTCTCATAATCAATTTCTTCCTCAACGACAATCCAAGGGACAAGATTTCAATTTCAGCTAGAATTACTACTTCTGTGCCATATACTAACAAGTATAGAGTTGTCCCCACGGAGGTGCAGACAATAGTGCGATAGCCTAGCAATGCGAAAGGTAACTTCTCATATTATTTCCTGGACCCTTCTATTATTTTTCGAAGTATCTTCTTTATATTCTTATTGGCTACCTCAACTGCTCCATTCGCCTTGGGATGGTATTGGGTGGAATTGCGATGTGTAATCTTAAGCTGCTAACATACCTGTTTCATCAAATGATTATTGAGATTAGTTCCAATATTAGTGATGAGCGTCTTTGGGATTCTGAACCGGCAAATGATATTTGAATGCACAAAGTCGACCACAGCTTTCTTGGCCACCACCTTGAAAGTTTTAGCTTTGACCAACTTGGAAAAATAATCAATAACAACAACGATGAACCTGTGCATGTTGGAAGCTGCTGGCTCGATGGGCCTGATGACGTCCATGCCCCAGGCAACGAAAGGCCATGGTGTAGATATTGTATTCAATTCAGATGGGGGTGAGTGAATCAAGTCTCCATGCACCTGACATTGATGACATTTGCGCACGAAACAAATACAATGTAACTCCATGGTGAGACAATAATACCCTGCTCGGAGATTCTTCTTTGCCAAAACATATCAGCTCATGCGCAGTCCGCAGACTTCAGAATGTATCTCATTCATGATGGTACAACATCCTTTTTCACTAGCTTAAAGATGGGCTTGCAGGTTTTCATGAGCTGAGCAATGAATCGACTAATGTAATTCAATCTCCCCAACAGGCTCATCACCTCTGTTTTGTTCCTGGGAGGCAGCAATTCTTTTGTGGCTTTGCTCTTTGATGGATCTAGTTTATTGCCTCGGCAACTGAATATAAACCCTAGCAACTTCCTGAGGGGACCCCAAATGCGCATTTCACCGGATTGAGTTTGAGATTATACCTGCGAAGCCTCTGGAAAAATTTCTCAGATCTCTGACATGGTCGGATTGCTTCCTGGATTTCACAATTACATCATCCATATAGACCTCAATCTCTTTATTTATCATATAATGGAAGATGGGTGTCATCGCCCTCATATAGGTTGCCCCAGCATTTTTCAGGCTAAAGGGGATGACCTTGTAGCAATATGTTCCCCATGGCGTGATGAACGTTGTCTTCACTGCATCCTCTTCATCCATCTGAATCTGGTTGTATCCCGTGTAACAATCTATGAAAGACCCAATCTCATGCTTTGTACAATTGTCGATCAATATGTTGATGTTTGGCAGTGAAAAATTATCTTTTGGACTTGCTTTGTCGAGGTCACGATAATCGACGCATACCCAGGTTTTTCCATCCTTCTTTGGCACAGGCACGATATTGGCTAACCATGTGGGATATCGTGTGACCCGGATGATCTTGGCCTCAATCTACTTGGTAACTTCCTCTTTGATTTTCACGCTCACATTAGTTTTAAACTTCCTAAGCTTTTGTTTAACAGGAGGGCAGGCCGGGTCGTTGGGTAATTTGTGAACCACCAAGTTAGTGCTCAACCCTATCATATCATCGTAAGACCATGCAAAAACGTCTTTATATTCAAACAATGCTTCAATTATTTCTCCCCTAAGTTGTGGCTCGAGATAGACACTTATTTTGGTTTCTCAAATGTCATCTGGGTTTCGTAAATTGACTAGGTTTTGTTTGGGCTTTTCCTCCAAATGGTTCAACTCTTTACTAATTCATCCAACGCCCTTTCCTATTCATATTCCGACTCATTTTCATATTCTACCTCTTGGATTATTACTTCTGAGTTAGACCGATTTTTAAGACTGGGCCGAAGAGTCCTTATGCATGTCAGATCATTGGAGCCAGCATAAAAATAACTGTACGAGAAGGAAAAGAAAAGCAAAGAAAAATGAAAGCTATTAGCACTAAAGAAAAGGGAAATCGCTTTTCATTGAAATTGGAAAGATAACATGGTTTACACATCCAAACGGACGGAACATAACGTACCCTAGAGATAATCCAGAGTAAATTGAAAGAAAAATCAAAGCTGACTACCATGACTCCTTTCGAGTGGGAAGAGGAGTAGCCTCCCAGTTGTTGACTTTTGCATGGGGTCCAACAAACTGCACATCTGTCTTGCTTGATACCTCTCCGGCCTCCACCATGTTCACATCTTCAAACAACCTTTCGAACCTTTCGAGTAATTCCTTATCAGGATCAACCGCAGCACTAGCACTTGTCATTGTTAGGAACTTCTTTGTACCTGGCTTTACAAATGATTTGAAGAGACGAGGCACATGCTTGGGGAGGGCCCATGCTTTCTTTCTCATATTTCTGGCTCTCTTGATGTTTGCACTTGTAGGATTGAACCCCAAATCAAAAGTTTTTAAGTTTGTGGGAAGAGACACTGGCTATTTGATACCCTGAAGTGAGGCCCCCAAACCCTTTCCAGGAACAAACCCATTCTTTAGCATTTCAACTGCCACCATGACTGCTGACGTAGCTAATCTTGGTGTTGGAACACGCTCCCCTTCTGGAACCTTTTCCACTGATATCGAGTCATGAACCTGATATACCCAGGGCCCCTTATCATCATCTGCTTCGATGAATGGTATGATAGTATCACTATGAGAATATAGATGGTCTTTGTCGTGCACCAGTATTTCTTGTCGATTCCATTCAAATTTTACCATTTGATGCAAAGTAGAGGGGACTGCTCTAGCAGCATGGATCCAAGGTCGTCCCAACAGCAGGTTGTAAGAGACAGCCACATCAAGCACATGGAACTCCATGGTAAAATTAATGGGTCCGATTGTCAATTCGAGTACTATGTCACCAACCGAATATTTTCCCCCACCATCAAACCCTCGTACACTAGTACTGGTCTTGTGAATTCATTCCTTTTCCAACTTCAACTTGTTTAACGTGGAGAGAGGGAAAATATTCGTGCTTGAACTATTACCGACATAAACTCTGTTCACCCTATAATCTTTGCATTTTACCGCGAGGTAGAGTGCTGTATTATGCTCAGTGCCTTCTACTGGTAGTTCATCATCTGAAAACGTGACTCTTCTCACTTCAGAAATCGTATTGGCTATCTTCTCCAAATTGTTAACTGTGATTTATCAGGAACGTAGGCCTCATTTAGGATCTTCATTAAAGCTCAATGATGCTCATCTGAATGAATCAACAATGATAACAACGAGATTTGAGCAGGCGTCTTTCTCAATTGTTCCACAATAGAATAATCCTGCATTTTCATCTTCTTTAGAAACTCTTTTGCCTCTTCTTCACTTACAGTTTTCTTTACCAGCGCTGAACTATGCTTGGTTGGTTTTGATTTTCTCAATTCCTCAGGGGAAAAGAACCTCCCCGATCGAGTCAATCTATGAGTCTCACAAACTTCTTCTCTAACCTCCTTCCCTTCGCAAGTCACTGTTACTCGATCATAATTCCAACGTACTGCCTTGCTGCTTATTATTGGTAGCTGAACTACAAGTTTGATAATGACAGGCTCAGAACGAGCGCCTTTTACGACAACTACAGGCTTACTAGCCCTCCCTGGTACAACCACTTTTGCATTCTCTTGTTTCACCATCCCGTCTTTCGGGGATTCTTTCTGGACTTCAACAACAGGCTCATTGCTTGATGTGCTTGACTTGAGCATTAATATCTAGCTTGTCAAATTCTCACCCATCTTCCATTCACTGGCTTGGATTATCATATTAATTTGCGAAGGCTTTTTGGGATCTCCCTCTTTGTGCACTATCTCGATCATATTTGTCTCTTGATGAGTAGGGAGTGGGTTTTTATTAATGTTGGGTGCTTCCTGGGCTTGCACCTTAATCCGATAGGAATCAGTGAGTTCTTGAATAGCAGACTTTAGAAGCCAACATTTCTCCGTGTCATGCCCTGGGGCACCAGAACAATACTCACAACTAACAGAATAATCTAGGTTTCTTGGGGAAGGGTTCGGCAATTTTGATTGGATGGGCCTCAATATGTCTAGCTGCCTCAACCTGTGGAATAAGCTAGTATATGATTCTCCCAATGGAGTGAAAGTTTTCTTCTTCTGCATCCTCTCAAATTTTAAAGCTTGGTTGGCTCGAAAAGCTGGTCTCGGAGGTTGTTAGTAGGATCTTGGAGGGTAATTATTTTTTAGAGCTAGGTAATTGTTTTGTGGAGTTGGGTGGGAGGTTGGGTATATCTTTGTGCATGATGGACTGAGAAACAGGGGTCAGGAGGTGGGTAGTAATTTTTGGTGGCCTATATGGAGTGTGTGGTCGATTTGGTGATGAGGTCGGGATTGGTTGTAATGGGATGGAACCCGGGGCCCGAACCAAGTCCCCGAGTCAATGGTTGCTACCTCCTCCTTCTTTTTCTTTCCAATTGCTCCTTCGTCCCTTTGGATAGCCTGGGTAGTTGCTTTGATTGCAGAGTAACTTATGATCTTGTTGGATTTGATCCCTTCCTTGACCATACTTCCCATTTTCACTACCTCATGGAAGGATTTAGCCACCGCTGATACTAGGTGACCAAGATATGTAGGCTCAAAAGCTTGCAAGAAATAATCTACCATTTCACTTTCCTTCATTGGGGGGTCAACCCTTGCTGCCTGTTCCCTCCAATGAAAGCCATATTCTCTGAAGCTCTTATTGTGCTTCTTTTCCAATTTCGTCAAAGACAGACGGTCTGGGATAATTTCAAGATTATATTGAAAATGACAGGCAAATGCTTGTGCTAGATCATTCCAAGTGTACCACCGAGCATGATCCTGTCGGGTGTACCATTCCAACGCCGACCCACTTAAACTTTGACTGAAGTATGCCATTAGCAGTTCATCCTTTTCTCCTGCTCCTCTCATTTTTCTACAAAAACCTCTTAGATGTGCGACTGGGGCGCCGTGTGTATCGTACAAGTCAAACTTGGGAATCTTAAAGCTTGGAGGTAATTGCACATCTGGGAACAAGCAAAGGTATTTGAATGCCACACTCACCTGGCAACCTAACCCTCACATATCTCAGAATGATTGTTCTAAGTTTCTGACCTTCCTAAGCACCTCCTCTTGCTCGAGATTTTGACTGGTTTTTCAGCCTCCACCGGGACTTCAAAATGGGGGCATAAGAGTAAGTTCATGGGTTTTGTAAGCGGGTTCTGGTGGGTAATATTGATTGTCATGAGCTTAAAGCAAAGGCTCACTAGATTATCAACGGAGTGTAGAGGGAGGCGCCACATAAATAGGGGCAATTGGTGAAGGGGGTGAGTAACAAATTTGGGTGGTAGAGCTGGGGGGGGGGTGCTTGAGAAGTCGTACCATGGTATTGTGGGTAGACGGGGAAACTTGGGGGTGGATCAGTGGTGGAATGGTCATGTGACTAGGTCAGCAGTGGGAAGAAGGTCGGATTAGCAAGATAGGTTGGTAGTGGCTGCCCTCTGACCCATGCTTGATACATCTCAGCCATCTAATGTTTCAGTTTGTACATTTCCTCTCTCATTGCATTAACGTCCAATTCCTCTACCTCTTTCAAGAGATCAATGATACTGGCGTCGGTTTATTAATTGGCCATAATCAGCTTGCTCTTAGACCGAGTATTATAGGTGTAGGTTGCCAGAATGCCGCAAGAACTAACCACATGTCTCAAGTGGGAAAGACAACACCAAAACTTGTTAGGGTTAGGTTTCAACACATAGGCAACAACATGTTCGGGGATGGATGCACCTAAGTAGTTATCCGTTTCTATTATGCACACGAAGTGGTTGCTTGCGTCATCCCGACTCTTATACTATGCCACCTTTCTTTTCTCTCTTGTTTTTCTTTTTCTTCTTCCCTTGCCTCTGCTCATCTTGTTTTGATTACCTTCTTTTGTTTTATTATTCTCTCTGTTGTTTTACCGCTGCTTCACTCATGATATCCCCTTCTTATCCCTTTTTTTTATTTTAGTTATGGTTGAATCCTATGTGGATTGCCTACATATCATGACCCTGCATGAATCAGACCGTGAGTAGTTCTGGCGAATAAACACGGAAAAATATTTTAGAAAACTTTCTTCAATTTTCATAAGGTAAAGCACACGATTACAACTTACTAAAAGAAATTAACAAACTCCAGCTCAACTGAAAAAAATGGACTCTGACTTAAACTGAAAATAACTGCCTCGACAACCTACTATATACTTTAAATAAAAGAAAATACAGACTCTCAAATGGACCAACAAATTTGAAAATCATGAATACATTAAAGCCTCTAATGCTCATGCAGCCTGCGGGACACCATTCGGTCTCGCTGCACGTCTGTGTGTTAGAACCCTTTGGAGGTGGTAGAGGTCTTCCATCACTTGACGAACAAAGGACATGGTGGTGGAAAAGAACATAGATCTTGTCATATCTTCACAATGGCTACACATTACGGTGATGTAATTAGCGATCATCCGTATACTTTCTCTTATAGCACCCTTTCTTGCAACAATCGTCCAATCTGTTGGGCCCTGGCCTCCAAAGTTTATTCGGCTATTACTGTGTAACAATGCTCCTTTTCAGCCTTGAAGTCTTTTTCCTGCTTAGCCATTTTGTTCTCAGCCATGATAACTCTCTTCTTCAACCTCGCAACCTCGTTGTCATACCTTTCTTTCAATTGTTCAATAATGCGTTCTCGTTCTTCTGTATTTTTGGTCAATTGGATTCGGTTCTGGATAGCTCACCCTCTTCTTTGTTTAGGTCAAAACCGTATTCCCCTACTTTGTTCCTCAGGTTGTCTATGAGCTTCTCATCCTTCACACTTCGGGCGGGATTCTTTGCAACTATTTTAATTTTCTGAATTTGGGCTCGCAAAGCTTCATTTTCATTAGCTAGTCTTTTCTTTTCAACCTCGGCCTCTTATTCTTGTAGGTCATGGTTGAATTCCATATCTCTCAGCTTTTCTTCCAAAGCTAGAATTTCTGTTTGATAAGCTTTTTCTTTTTCCCCCTATGCCAACATTTCTTGGATTTTGTCGTTGAAATCTTGAATATGAGTTCTTTTGGCAGGCCTCTCAAGTTCGGACTCCGGTTCATTGTTTATGCAAAACCTTTTTTTGAACAAGAAATGTAGTCCGGGTCTACTTCCCCTTTTGCCATGTCTGGTACCTGAGTGCAATTTTTTAGCTACCGACAGTTGTTCCAATCCTGTTGAACTAAAGCCTCGGGTAATGCGGCTTCCTGATGAAGCTCTATAACCTGGATGCTTAGATCTTCATCCTCGGGCACAATTTTATATCTTCCTAACTGCCTCAAGACCTTCTGCAGTGCATACGGTTAGATACTCTTTACCCCTATTATTCTTAATTAACCCTTGGGTTCCGTCAGGTACATGGGTTCTGTCCTCAAAAGCCACCCTATAGTCCACTCGACCTGTCCTACCTCGAGAGTTTTTAAGTGAGAGATTTATGCCTCAAACCCTTCTGGCATGTTGCAATCCTTTATCCTTTCCTTATAGCTGGTGATAAAGTTACTCGGGTTCGAACCATAACTCATGAATTTGGGATGATGGTGAAGATGCTCGATTAACCACATTTGTAAAAGGATTTTGCAACCTTCGAAGAATTGAGCCCCGGCTTTGCATAAGGTCAATGCTCGATAAATATCTGCCAACACCAATGGGACAAGAGTGTGATCCTCCTTTGTAGTGAAGACTTGTGCGATTCTTACCATATGGGTGTCCACTGTCCCCTACTTATTTGGAAAAACCATGATTCCCAAGAATGCCACAATGAACGCGAACTGGCGGTGAATTTGGCAAAGACCCTTATCTTGTTTGTTGCTTAAGCCCTTTTCATGTGTTTTGAACCCGAAGGAATACCAAAACCTGAAGTCCAAGAAATGAAAAGCACAACATCCTTTACTCACGTGGGTTCTCTTCATCTTCTTACTGATGTTTAAGAGGTCAAAGAACTTGTGCACTAACGGAGCCCTTGGAAATATAATTTGCTGCTTTCTCAAGTTCCGACCGAACTCAATGTAGCCGGCAAAATCCTCCAAAGTAGGGGTGATTTCAAAATCCGAGAAACGAAAAACATTATGGACAGGATCCCAGAATTTTACCAAAGCCTTGATCAGATCTTCCCACGGTTTGATCTCAAAAATATCTATAAGGGTGCCCAAATAGTTTTTCACCCATTTCTGACCATCTTCATCTAGATCATTCCACCACACACGCAAATGCAACTGAGCCTGTTCCCTGACCACTTCTGGTGGATCTTGGATGGTATTCATTTGTTCCTGCGGAAGGTTAATGTTAGGGTTGACTCTAGTGGACCTTTTTCGCAAAACAGGTTTGAAAAAAAAACAAATCAAAGGACCATGATTCCTTCCCCTATGTGTCACTTTTAACCAAACGACTATTTTTTGCAAAGGTGGCCCATTCCCAATTTCATATAGATTTTGAGGTAGGGGAGGATTATTCTACGACACTTCATGAACGTGTCCTTTCTGTTACAAAAATAGCATCTCGACAACTAAAAAATACTTTAAGGCTATCTCGACAAGAATGATTTAAGCCACGATCGAAGCTGGTTTGGCTTATTCGACACAAATATCTAAACTGTATAAAGTAAAAGATCCGGTTTTGCAAACACAACCTTTCAGCACCTCGAGGACGAAGATTTTAAGGCTCTATTTGCCCAGCCTCACTCTATTTGGTATAATTTCTACAGAAAGGGGGCTATGCAAATGTATGAACCATTTTTAAAAGACTCGGATGGGTGGTGTAAGAAGATATTTATATACAATTCAAACAATATTAAAGTGATAAACAGATAACATTAAGCTTAAAAGGTTCAAGGAATATAGTAATATTATAATAAACAAAGCCAAGTAAAAAGTTATAAAACAAGCTCGAATTCTCGAACCCTGAACCAGAGATTCTTGGTTCGGTCCCCAGCAGAGTCGCCAGAGCTGTCACGCCTTCTTTTTCTTACTACACCCCCGAAAAGGTATAATAAAGATAGTTATTTCCAATTTGAAGTGACAATCGAAACGGGATTATATTATTAAAATCAGAGTCACCACTTGGGATAATTAATATTGTACCAAGTCACCGGCTTATATCCCGAACCGCGGAAAAGGTTTGACTCTGTTATACAGTCTGCGAACCAGAAATCCGAGTAAGGAATTCTGTTAACCCGGGAGAAGGTGTTAGGCACTTCCGAGTTCCGTGGTTCTAGCACGGTCGCTTTGATCATACTTGGATTACACAATTGTTTAGTTACGGATTTTATAACCTATATGCATTTACTTGTTTCATCACTTTTAATTAGAAAAATATATTGAAAGGGGTTACGCGTACGTATACCTATTTGTTTGGTGCGTCAAAAATCATGTCATGTGAACGTGTCCACAATTAATAACACCTTATTATTATTAAGAGAATTTGGGCCAAAGTTGCGCGAACGCATACTCTGGTTTTGTTTTAAAAATCGTAATTATGTTACGGGAACGTATACACAACCACAATAGTATTTTAAGACAGCCCAAAAGGATAATCTACGAAATATTTGTATCTAATATGTAAGAAATTAATGCAAGGGCCATATGATTAAAATGGTGAATTGCACCCCCTCAAGCTATGTAGACTAGAATTAATTAATAGCTCGTAACCCATTTTATTATTAAGAAAAAGTTTGATGAAGTTATGCGAACGCATACTCCAAATTGATTTTAGAGTTGTGATCATGTTACGCGAACGTATACGCAACCACAATTGTATTTTAAACGGCCCTGAAAGCTTGATACGAATATTAATAAATTTTATATCTACATTAACACGAGGGCCATACATTCATCATTTTCATTTGGTGCGGGGCACCTCAATTCTAAGTTATAAGGGAATATTAACTACGTTTTGAAGGGCCGCAACTATTTGGGTTATATAACGATACATCTCGAATCTTAAAGAAATGACTAACTAATAAAAGCCTACTAAAATTATAACAACTCAAATATTAATGGAGAAAAATTCTTCTGCATACCAAACCAAGAGAATTCATTTGTAAGAGATAGAGGCTGACATTTCAAATTAAATGCTTAGGCTCAACATGAGGGCCGATAGTCTACAACATGTGGCTGCTCCAGCTGACAATTCACTCCAGGTTACGTTGAGCCCAAAGGAGAACCCATAATGCAAAGAACTGGTCTCGACAGACAACAGAGTCCCTAATTCGATCCCAGACGAACACGAATTGTAAAACTTGCCTTCGAACTGGCAGGTAAAATTTCTTTAAACTCGATAATGACTGAAAATGTATCATTGAACCATTTGTGATGCTAAACACTGTTGTTCAAATCATAATTAGAATTAACTAACCTATCGCCGTATGAAAGCTATAAGTGGCATGTGACCTCACACACTTTTAAATCCTTGCGCTGAAACTTATCCCTTAATTACCAAACTTAAAAAAAAAGGAAATGTCAGTAGACGAACCATGCCATTATTGAGCTCACAACCCAAAACAAATTATAATCAAATCTATGAACTAATTAATATCAACACTCCTGGTTAGCACAAACTCAAACTCGTGAATACCCAAAAATTGAAACACGCAAGACAAAGAACTAATGCTAATTCAAAATACAATAACATAATTAATATAGAACATATTATCCTAAGCTAACACTATTTAATCATCAGTTTCATAATATATGGATCAAAACTTCAAGGTGACCAGAAGATTGAGGAGAAAGAAGTGAAACCCACAAACAACACCATATTTATCCCACTTTCAGTTCATGCTTCAAGTTAAATGTTAAGTAACACCTATCAGGATCAAAACATACCTGGATATCAAAACAACGTAAAATAACAGGAGGTTAGCTTAACAGTAGCAGTATGACAGAAGTTGCCCCAGCAAAACTCAAACAATTCGAATCCAAACTCAGGATGAAGATGTAACAATCCAAAGAGTAAAATTCAATCGAACAACCGCATCAGCTAAGTTTCAAACATAGTATCATATACCCCAAATCCAACATAGTCTAAACCCTCAAATTAATTAAACAATGTTGTTGCCTGAAAGCTTCAGGATTCAAAGAAAAGGAAAAGGAAAAGGAACTCAATCGAACAGTAAAATTATAGGTGTCCCTCAATATTTTGTATTTTTGGCTCTTTCCAACTCTTTGGTGTTCTTTTTTTCGGCTCTCCGAAAACTTCTTCTCTAAGGTAGGAACAACCTTCAAAACATTTTTCCAATTTCAGCTTGATTTAACATTAAACATGTATTTCTTTGTCATAAATACATGAATAACCTAAAAAATGAGTGTTTGAAGGATATTGAGTGCACATTTGGGATGAGAGATAGATGGGGGTTCAGGTGTGTGAATTTAGGGGCAGTTGCGTGGCGGCGGCGCCGTCTTTGTCGGAGGAGTCAGTGTTTCAAACTAATATTCGAGGCGTTTGGCTAAGATTCGAGGGCAGGTGGTTACAAATTTGGATAGAGGAAGGTGAGGGAAATCAATGGTGTAAATTTAGGGTGATTGGAGTTTCGTCGCCAGTGGAGGCGATTTTTAGCCGGCGGTGCACGGTGGTGGGTGGCGGCATTAAGGTGGCTCTAACGTTTCTGCTGTGAGAAGTTAGAGACGGGGGGTTTGGGGGTGGGGTGGGGTGTTTGGGCACTTATATACAAAGGACAGGCCAGTTCTCAGCCGTTGGATCATATCAACCTTGACGGCTGAGATTTGTTTAGCCAAAATGGCGACGTTTTGGCTATGGGGGGGCTGGACCGGGTTAAAGGGGTTTTTGGGCCGGTCTGGGATGGATTTTTTTGGGCTGGAAGTTGAGCTAGCCCCATTTTGTTCTTCTTCTTTATTAATTTTTCAGATTTTTCAGAATTATTTTTCTTTCTTTTTTCAAAATTACTAATATTTAAATTCAAATTAAAATCACAGATTGACCTATAAATATGCTAATTAATCCTACCTAATCATTATTAAAAACAATTAAAGAAAACCCATTAAAATCAAAAATTAAAAGTGTAAATTAAACTATTTTTTATTTTTCTTTTTTATAAAAATGGCTAATCACTAATTAATGCTCGAAAATTATCAAATCTACTTCTAAATGCACATGTGACATATTTTGTATTTCTAATGAATGTGTGTTAGATTAAGATGCACACAAAATGCAAACAATTTGCAGAAATATCACAAAAATTCACAAAATTGCAAACAAATAAAAGAAATGATTTTGTTTGAATTTATAGGAGTAATTTACACTGGGCAAAAATCACATGCTCACAGGACTCTCAGGTAGCTGCCTCAATAGGCTAACCTCATAACTCTTCGATATTAAGTGATGAATCGGCCTATCTAAAATGGTTGTCGGCTCCTCCTCATAGGTCAAATCCTTGTCCAGCTGGACAGTGCTAGAATCCAATATGTGGGATGGATAGATGTGATACTTAAGAAGTATGGACACATGAAATACTAGATGTACCGCTGATAAGCCCGGGGGAAACGCAAGTCTGTAAATCCATCTCTCTCACTGGATCAAGAATCTCAAAAGGCCCGATGAGCCTAGGGCGTAACTTTCCCTTCTTCCCAAATCTCATTACACCTTTCATGGGCGACACCCGAAGTAACACTCTTTCTTCAACCATAAATGCCACATCACAAACCTTACGATCTCATAACTCTTTTGCTTGTACTGGGTTGTACATAGCCTATCCTGAATGATCTTACCCTTATCGAAGGCATCCTGTATTAAATTTGTACCCAATAACCGATTCTCTCCCGGCTCAAACCATCTCATCGGTGATCGACACCGTCTACCATATCATACCTCATAGGGAGCCATCTGGATGATCGAGTGATAACTGTTATTGTAGGCAAACTCTGTAATGGTAGAGAATTGATCCCAAGAACCTCCAAAGTCAATAACATAGGTGCGAAGCATATCCTTCAAGTTCTAAATAGTACGCTCGGACTGTCCATCCGATGAAATATTGTGATCAACTCGACCCGCATACCCAAATTACACTGTAATACCCTCCAGAAATGCAAGGTAAATTGCGTACCTCAATCAAAAATGATAGACACGGGCACACCATTAAGACTAACGATCTCACGGATGTAAATCTCTACCAATCGCTCCAAAGAATAGGAAACTACCACAGGAATGAAATGCGCTCACTTAGCCTATACACTATAACCCAAACTGCGTCGAACTTCCTCTGGGTGTGTGAGAGCCCAACAATGAAGTCCATTGTGATACGCTCCTACTCCCACTCGGGAATCTCCATCTTCTTAAGAAAACCATCAGGTCTCTGATGCTCGTACTTTACTTGATGACAATTCAAACACTAATCTACATACACAATGATATTTGCTTCATCCTCCTCCACCAATAATACTGCCATAAGTCATGATACATCTTAGTATCTCCCAGATAGATAGAATACCAGGAATTATGAGCCTCATCCATAATTAACTCAAGAATTCCATCCACATTAGGCACACAAACACGATCCTACATCCTCAAAAATACATCATATCCAACTATAACGTTCTTGGCATCTTCGTGTTGCACTGTGTCCCTAAGGACAAGCAAATGAGGGTCACCATACTGCCGATCTCTGATACGCTCAAACAAGGAAGACCAAACGATTGTACAAGCTAGAACAGGACTGGGCTTAGAAACATCCAACCTTATGAACTGATTGGCAAAAGCATGAACATCTAGAGCGAGTGGTCTCTCACTGACTGGAATATACGCAAGGCTACCCATACTAGCCGACTATCATAGTCTTTAAATAGCTCCAACCACCTTCTTTGCCTCAATTTAAGCTCCTTTTGCTTGAAAACATATTGCAACCTCTTGTGATCCGTGAGCACCTCAAAGACATGCCATATAGATAGTGTCTCCAAATTTTAAGTGTGTGAACAATGGAAGCTAGCTCCAAGCCATGAACTGGATAATCTTCTCCTGAATCATCAACTACCGCAAAACTTAGGCAATAAACTTGCAATTCTGCGTCAACACCTCACCTAGTTAAATACAAGATGCTTCAAAATATACTATATATGGCCCTGAACTTGTGGGCGACACCAACATATGCGCCATAGTCAAAGATGTCTTGAGATTCTGAAAGCTCACCTCACACTAGTCCGACCATCTGAATGGGGCACCCTTCTAGGTCAACATGGTCATTGGGGCCGCTATAGATAAAAACCCCTCCACCAACCGACGGTAATAACCTGCCAAACCAAATAAACTCTGGATCTCTGTAGCTGATGTTGGTCTAGGCTAGTCCTTGACTACCGTAATCTTCTTAGGATCCACCTGAATACCTTCTGCTGATACAACTTGACCCAAGAAAGCAACTACGCTCAATCGAACCTCACATTTTGAAAACTTAGCATATAATTGGTTGTCCGGAGCGTGGAGAACGACTTGAAGATACTGCTTATGCTCCTCTCGGCTGCTGGAGTAGATCAAGATATCATAAATGAAAACAATCACAAAGTAATCCAGATAGATCGTCAACACTCGATTCATCGAATCCATAAATGTTGTTGGGGCATTTGTCAACCCAAATGACATTACTAGAAACTCATGATGCTTGTACTTAATCTGAAAAGTTGTCTTAGGGACATCAGATGTCCAAATCCTCAACTAATAGTAGCTAGATCTCAATCAATCTTCGAAAACATTTTGGCACCATGAAGCTAATCAAATAAATCATCAATCCTTGGCAATGGATACTTGTTCTTGATGGTGATTTTGTTCAAATGCAGATAGTCTGTGCATATCCTCATTGACCCATCCTTCTTCTTTACAAACAACATCGATGCACCCCAGGGTGAGACACTAGGTCTAATATTTCCTTTATCAAGCCAGTCTTGAAACGGCTCATTCAACTCCTTCAACTCTGGTAGGGGCATGCAGTATGGCAGAATAGAAAAGGGTTGAGTGTCCGGAGCCAAATCAATGCAAAATTCAATATGCCTGTCGGGTGATATCCCTGGCATGTCTACAGGAAACACCTCTGGAAACTCTCGAACAACTGGCATAGAATCCAAAAAAGGAACATTAGCACTCGAATCACAAACATAAGCCAAATAAGCCAAACATCCTTCTCAAACATATGTCGGGCCTTCATATATGAAATAACCTTACTGGTATGATGACCAGGAGTCCCTCTCCACTCAAATCGAGGAAACCCCGACAAGGCTAAGGTCATGGTCTTGGTGTGGCATTCTAATATAGCATGGAAAGGTGACACAGAATCCATCCCCAAAATGACATCAAAATCGACCATATCAAGAAGTAGGAGATCTATCAAGACCCCCAAAACTAACCCCACACGAGTGATAGACACGATCTACAATAATAGAATCACCCACCGGTGTGGACACATATACAAGAGCACTAAAAGAATCATGAGGCACAACCAAGTACGTAGAAAATAAGCTGACATATTAGAGTATGTATACCCTGGATCAAATAGAACTGAAGAATCTCTATCGCAAACTGAAACCGTACATATGATAATCGCATTGGAAGCCTTAGCCTCAGGCCTTGCTAGAAAAGTATAGCATCGCGGTTAGGCCCCACCACTCTGAACTACATCTCTAGGACAGCCTCTTGCTGGCTGGCTCCACCTCTAGCTGCCTGACCTCCACCTCTAATACCTGTTCCTCCACCTATAGCTGCCTGACTCCTATCTCTACTTGGCTAAGCGAGTGGTGGGACACCCGATGCCGAAACCATAGCACGAGAACCTTGATGTTGAGAATTACTCGATGCTTTAGGGCAAAATCTAGCATTGTCTCTCGGATCTCCACAACTATAACAAGACCTAGGCTGTTGAGACTGTTAACCATGAAACTGATCTTGACAACCTGGGTAACCAACCTAAAACATCTAGAGCGGAGGTGCACTGATAGGAGCTGGTGATGCACTGTAGGGTACTTTATCGTAATACTGCATATGAGAGCCACAACTACTTGAAGCATCGTGAGAAGCCTGAAGTGTTGAATGAAATGGTCTGGGAGGATAGCCTCTACCAAAAGAATTCTGGACTCCAGACAAGGCACCACTGAAACTAACAGAATAGCGAGGCCTCTTGTCAGACCCTTGGACACTACCCTGAGCCAAAACAATCTCATCTTGCCTGGCCACATTAGACGCATCCTGAAAAGAAATATGGCTCCTTATCTTCTTAGCTATCTACAATATGATAGGCTAAGAGAGTCTCTCAGTAAACCTCCTCACTCTCTCTCTCTCTTTCTCTATCTCTGTCTCTATCTCTCTCTCTCTCTCTATCTCTCTCTCTCTCTCTCGGTGGGGAGTATAAGAAGATCATGACAGGCCAAATCGACAAACTTAGTCTCGTACTGAGTGACAATCATAGAACCCTGCTAAAGATACTCGAACCATCTGCGATAGTCCTCTCTCTGAGTGATAGGAAGGAAGTTCTTGGGAAATAGCTGAGAGAGTTGGTCAAAAGTCAAAGAAGGTGACTCAACTATTCTAGTCAACACAAAAGCATTCCACCATCTTTTTTCATACCCTATCATCTGTAATACAACAAAGTCAACCTGTTGGTGTCTACTATCCCCATGTTCCACAATACCTCATAGCAGTGGCAAAGATAATCATGGGGGTCCTGAGAAGCTGCCCTAATGCAATAAACTAGGAAAATCTTGGTATACTTATCCAACCTCAACAAAGAATCAGAGGACGTAACTAATCCACTAGCGGCTTGAGCCGCAATAACCGGCTGAGCTACTCCTACAGGCTGAGTTGCTGGAGTCTGAAATTAAGGAGATATCTACTCCGAGGTGTAGGTAGCAGGAGTCTGGGCTCCTCCCCCAGCCTGAGAGACGGCTGGTGCTACAGGAAATGTGCTAGTTTAAGCTACGCTTTCCATAAGGCCTAATAGATGGAGCAAATCATCTTTAAATACCGGGGTAATGATCAACCCCCCTGGAACCTGAGTTGGCCATGCCGGTACGGTCTGGGCTGGAACCTAATCATCAAAATACACCCAAGGCTCTGCTATTGGTGCTGCTACTCGAGCTCTAGACTGAACCCTACCCCTGCCTCGGCCTTTGGCATGTACTCGGCCTCGTCTTTTACCCCTCGTATGAGTTGCAAAAGGGGGCTGAGCTTTGATAGCTAGGGATTTTGACATGTTTATGGTCCTTCTTTATTATGCTTTGATTATAAATGCTTGCGAAATAGTCCCAAAAGGCTCATAAGTTGCACTTTATTACAGGTTTGATCGATAAAGTGACGAAATGTCAAAGATCGGCTCAAAATGAGTGAAACCTGCTCAAGTACCTAAGACAAGGCAAAACTCAGGAGAACAAGCCTAGTGTGGCCACACTACTCTTTATGCGGTCCGCACTAGAGAGATTCAAAGAGTCAGAAATTAAAGCTTCAAGCAGCTCAGCTACACTACATTATATGTGGTCCGCGGTAAAGGCTCTACGGCCTCACTACCATAATGTGCGGTCTACAAAAGAGAAGTTAAGAGAGATGAAATATGCTCAGGTTCATTCGCGGTCATTATTGCGCGGACCAAATTGGAGACCTCCACGACTGCAGTCCATTCTGCAGAGTCCATGGAGCCTGAGTTCAGAGAGCCAAGATTCCAAGTCGAAGAGCCTTGTGCGACCGTATTCCATTTTGTGCAACCCGCACTGACCCCATAGGGGCATTTTTGTCCATTTTTTCGAGCTTAGTATAAATCAAACATTTTGCCATTTTAGGGTATCAGATATCATAAAACGGCAGATGCGCTCATGAGAAGTTATTTTGTAGCTATTTTGTGCATCTTAGGCATCTTAGCTAAACTCTAACAATAGATTCTCTGTATCTTCTTTAATGTTTAATTAATATGTCTTTTTCTTCATCTATTTCTCCATTTTCTTCTTCAATCATGAGTAGCTAAACCCATTGGCTAGGATTGTGGCTTAACCCTAGTGTGGGTAATTGATGGGTATTGCAATTTAAGGCTAGATTGACTATAGATGTTTGTTATTTTGGTCAATTTTATGGCTTAGTTTATTAATTAGTGGTTGCAAACATTCGTTTGTGATTAGCTAACTTGGGTCTTCTTGAGAAAGAGAGTCTAGGTCTCCAAAATTGACCCAACACGGAATTAGGATGGACTCAAGAGATTTGATAGTCCCAATTAAAGGGTTAAAGCTCGAGAGAGTAATTATTCGACTTGAACCTTGGTTGCTTGAGCAGATTTGCCTACCCATTTAGTCTTGAGAAAACCAATTAGGCAATATTACTCTCTCTACCAAAGGTTTGAGAATAGGTAACATTGTGCAACATTTATAGCATATTTTTCCAAACATATCAAGCATTCCTTAGAAGCAATTACCCATCAATTATCCACCTAGCTGAAAGTCACTACCCTAGTACCTTTTAAACCATTAGATGCAACTCTTAGAAATTTGCACTTAGTATAATTAGTAGTTGATAATATTGTATTGTTAAAGAAAACCCAAAAAATGATGAGAAAAATTAAGAACACACCCACAATTCTAAGCTAGATAGATACTTAATTCCAATTCTAGCTCTCTGTGGATTCGATCCCGACCCAAAATCGAGTAAAAGCTATTGCGGCCCTCTCTTGCTATTCTTTAGTAGTGCGGCATTGGCTGCGATCAACTTTTTGGCTTCGATGCCAGGGAGCGAACTATTTTAGCTATCTATTTAGTTAGTTTTGTGGATTGTTCTTCTTTCCTTCTTTGTTATTTAATTGTTTGTGTCAATTATTCAGGTACCAAATGGCTTTAAATGCTAATGACCCTCTTGAAAACGTGATAGTGGGGGAGGAGGTAGATTATCATGAGCTAGATGAGGTGCCTCTAGCACCTCAAGGACATTGGAGTGGTTGAAATGACAATGCAAATGCTATTCCAAATGATAATATTCCAGACCTCCTCCGCCACCTCCAAGAGCGGCTCCCAGAGTATTGTCGAATCAAGGATATGCGAGTGTTATCGGCAAATTTTCTAATAACCAATGTGATGTTGACCTTACTTGAGTAGCATGGGTACTTCGCGGGAGCTAGGGATCAATATGCCTATAACCATCTAAAGGGGTTTGTAGATATATGCTGGGGGAGCAAGAATATGAATGTGTCCGAGGATGCGCTGAGATTGAGACTTTTCCCGTCCTCACTTTGGGGAAAGGCACTATATTGTCTTGAGAGACTCCCCAACCATTCCATTACAACTTGGGATGAGTTGGCAGATAAATTTATTGGCAACTTCTTCTCATCGTGTCATATGGTAGCACTCCGGGATGAAATTTTATCTTTCAACAAGGGCCAACGGAACAACTACATGAAATTTAGGAATGGTATAGGACTATGGTGAAAGAGTGCCCGAATAACGCTATGACCGAGGCAATGATTCAACAAACTTTTTATCGGGGCATCAATACCACAAATCAATGCATTGTGAACTAATTGGCCGGGGGCAATTTTATGAAACTTTCTTATGGCGAGGATGTAGTGTACTTGACGAGATGGCTGACACGTCTTCAGTATGGAAAAGTAGAGAAAATATGCCCCAAGGTGACCCTACGGTAATCCATTTGCACAAGGAATCGCATGATCATGGTCAAGCTGTTGCCGATCTCACTACTACTATGAACTAATTGGTGAATGCACAGTTGCAACAAGTCCAAAATACACACAAAGTCAACGCCATGGAAGGTGTCAATATGCTTAAGAGAAGACAAAGAGGACAACAATCTCAAGGGAATTGTGAACAAGATGACAATGACGGTGGTGGTTTTTCCATCACCCCCTGCCCAAGCAGTAGATGATGTCCCCACTAAGTCGTATAAGGGCTCAGCAGCCGGCAGCGGTGAGTATTCCACCTCCCCCACAGCTTCATTATCCAGGGAGACTGCAGATGGATGTGAAGAGGGGGTACAAGGGGAAGAAGAAGTATTTGAGAGGGGTGAACCTCAGGTTGGGGGGAGTTTCCGTACTAGGAAACTCGAAATTTGGGAGGACAGATTTATGGGCCAAGTAGCCTACCACAAATTCAAGGAGTGGTGGCCTGTGAGACATTTGATACCGGAGTGGAGTTTCATTGATAAAGACTTTCTACCCCACAACCTTAATGTGCAGAGGCAATTTAGAACTAGAGTAGGCTGGGAACACTTTATGGATAAATGTATAGATGCAAATGAACACTTGGTCAAAGAGTTCTACAGCAATGTATCCCACATTGTCAAGGGCTGCAAAGTGGCCAAGGTTCAAAACAAAAAGGTATTTTTCGATGAGAAGTCACTGAATGAGTACTTGGGCTTCAATGAAAAGGATGACACTCTGTATCTGGCGAAGTTGGAGATGGGCGAGGAAGTCTGTCCATGGTTAGCCCAGTACCTGGCAATCCCAGGTACCATTCCGGATTTGTTGATAGTTAGGGTGAAAATACTGAGAAGGACCTTGAACTTGGAGGGAAGGGGGTGGGTAACTTTCGTTTGTAGCCAGTTGGACCCTACTACACATGACCAGATACTTCCTCTCCACCGGGCTATATTAGTTGCATCAATTATGGCGAGATACCCCATAAATGTGGGGAACGTGATGTCTCACATTATCTCTTTAGTGGGAGCTAAAAATGATAGGAACTACCTTTTCCCTAACACCCTCTTTATGTAATTTAGAGATTTGGGGTGGAGAGGAAGTCCTACAAAGTCAAGGGTAAGGGGATAGCCTGATTCTCCTGGTACATCTTGAAGGTGAATGATATCCCCAAGGACAAGAACTACAAGGCACCTGCCGCTGCCCCAACTAGCCAGTCTGGAGAGCCGGTTATGGTAGAGGCCCCCATTGAGACTGCCTCTATTGCTGTGCAAGACACATGCTTCCAAGGAATTGGTGAAGAGCTATGGGTGGATGTGGATAGACTAAAGGCATACCACATGCCTTTAGACTTATTATTTAAGGACCCGGCTCCAGCAGCAATTCTAGCAGCAGCCACAGATCCGGAGCAGACATAGAGGCCTCCAAAGTAGAGGAGGAAGATCCCTAGAGCAAATGATGCTATCATCTAGTTGGCAGACCCACCAGAGGTTTCCTCCAATCAGCCACAGGATATACTAGATCCACAGCTGGTCCAGGTCTAGTCCTAGGTCCCAACAGCTAAGCAGCAGGATACCGGGAACAAGTCTGAGGTTCCCAAACACATAGAAGACCCAGGGACCACCCATGATCCAATACAGACAGACCTGGCATAGGGAGTCTTCATATCCTTTCTTTTTTTATTTTTTGGTGCTTATTTGTTTTTGTTGGCATTAGGGACAATGCCAGCTTTTATTTGAGTGTGCCCTTTATCTTTGGATGACTGTACATATATTGTAATTTAGTTTATGCTTTTTTTATTTTCATTTGGTCTGTATATAAAGTTACTTCAGTGCATATATTCACTTCCCGTTGTATATTTAAATCCCCTATTGTATATATTCTTTCTATTTTCGCAAATTTGTTTTTATTTTTAGCTTCTTATTTATGTTTATAGCTTTTTTGTTTTGTTTTTGACGTTTTCAATAACCCGTTGGTTTTCTTAATGTCATGATTCTTTCCAAAGGTGGAATACTGTGTGAACTGGGTGGCTCTTCCCAATGATGGATGGCATGACAACCTTCTTAAGGGTTTGATTTTGTTTTTATTTTTGTTTTTGGTAGTTTGTAGTTAAGGGTACCTCAAGCAAAGCTTAACTTAGGCCTAGCACATTTTCCTTTGATCCCATGGTCAAAGACAAATTGTTGTTTTTAGGAGGTGAAAGTCGTGGCCTTAAGACTCTTGTGTTGGCCGGTAATCATCAAGTGTTTTTTTGGGCCCATTGTGTTCTCAAATCGTATCTAAGGTCGTTATGGGCCCCCGACTCTATGTCTTTAGCAATATTTTAGCTTGTGTGGTGAGAAATTGAATTGTGAGTCTAAGTCCCAAACCAATAGTCTAGAACTTGCCCTGATTGTCTGTTGAGGCGAAATCTTAATTGAAATTTGACTTGAGAAGTGATTATAGGATCTCTTTGATCCAAATGATAGTCGAACAATTCCATAGCCTACCAACGATGCAATCCCTAGTTAGCCCTTTTGGGCTTTAAACCTTTTTCTTTTAAGAACCATGTTACAAGCCTATACCCGTTCTAGAATATACCCTCTCTTGGTATATGATCTTTCCTTGAGCACATGAAAAAAGTATAAGTTTGAGGGGAGAAATGAGGATGACAATAAAGTTGTATAAGGCACAAAAATGAAGAAAAAGAAAGGCAATGAAAAAGAAAGAAAATCAAAAAGACAAAAAGAAGGCTCTATAAAAGAAAGTGTAAAAGGGGATTCAAGAAAAGTAAAAGAAAGAAAGTGTGGAAAGTTAAAAAAGGAGAAAACAATTTAAATGCATAAGAAGGAGTGAAAATGTGTCTCTCTAACCCCTTAGAAAGAGGTGAAATGACTCAAATAGTCAAGAGAATTGTGCCAAATGAATCAATAGAAGTGCTTAAGAGAAGATGGAACCTACTTAGACCAAAACATTTCCTACCCTGAACCAAAATCCTTCACAATGACTCCACAAAAGCCCTATATAGTCTTGAGTTGGATAAAGCTTGCATTAGTGGATACTTACATGAGGGGCAAGCATATGGTACTAAGAGCCGGACTAGTGACCTTTCCTTGAGAGAGATGAGTGAATTCCCACTGACCTCGATTTCTGTGCTATTACTCTAAAAGGTGAGGGTTGCTTAGGGGGAGTTGAGGATAAGTGAGTTTGGGTTCCTTAACGACCGAAGTAATTGACAGAGTTTTTTTACGTAATTAGTCAACTCTTGATGCTCTTGTGTCACAATTTATTCATAGTTTTTTGAAGGTTAACTATTTTTAATGACTTCCAATTGATGCTTGTTGAGGATACTTTAGGATAGCTGAAAATTCTTGGATTTCCCCTTAAGGGGTGGGTCTTATTTTGTTTGCTTGAGGACAAGCAAAAGCTTAAGTTTGGGGGAGTTGATAACTAGGGATTTGGACGTGTTTTATGCTCCTTCTTGCTTGCGCTTTGATCATAAATTCTTACAAAATAGTCCCAAAAGGCTCATAAATTGTGCTTGATTGCAGGTTTGATCGACAAAGTGACGAAATATCAAAGATCGGCTCAAAGGAAGTGAAACCTGCTCAAGTACCTAAGACAAGGCAAAACTCAGGAGAACAGACCTAGTACAGCCGCACTACTCTTTTTGCGGTCCGCACTAGAGAGATTTAGAGAGTCATAAATTAAATCTTCAAGCAATGCGACTGCACTCCATTATATGCGGTCCGGCGGTGAAGACTCCTCGGCCTCACTACCATAATGTGCGGTTCGCAGAAGAGAAGTTCAGAGAGATGAAAAATGACCAGTTTAAGTCACCGCGGTCCGCGGTCATTATTGTGTGGGTTGCATTGGAGCCTCCGAAGTCGCGGTGCAGTCCGTGGATCCTAAGTTCAGAGAGCTAAAATAGCAAGTCCAAGAGCCTAGTGCGGCCGCAAGACATTTTGTGCGGCCCGCACTAACCCTGCAGGGGCATTCTTCTCCAGCTTTTCCAGCTTAGTATAAATAGAATATTTTGCCATTTTAGGATATCAAATATCACAGAACTGTATTTGCTCTCGTAAGAAGTTACTTTGTAGCTATTTTGGGCATCTTAGCTTAACTCTAATGATAGATTCTCTGTATTTTCTTTAGTGTTTAATTAATATGTCTTTTTCTTCATCTATTTCTCCATTTTATTCTTCAAGCATGAGTAGCTAAACCCATTAGCTAGGATTGTGACTCAATCCTAGTATGGGTAATAGATGGGTTTTGCAATTTAAGGCTAGATTGACTTTGTGTATTTGTTATTTGGGTCAATTCTATGGTTTCGTTTATGAATTGGTGGTTGCAAACACTGGTTTGTGCTTAGCTGACATGGCTCTTCTTGAGAAAGAGAGCCTAAGTCTCCAAAATTAACCCAACAAGGAATTAGGACGGACTCAAGAGAAATGATAGTCCCAATTAAAGGGTTAAACCTCAAGATAGTAATTACTCAACTTGAACCCTAGTTTCTTGAGCAGATTTTCCTCTCCATTTGGCTTTGAGAAAGTCAATCGGGAAAAATCACCCTCTCTAGTGAGAGGTGTGAGAGTGGGCAACATCCTCTAATGGATATGGCATATTTTCAAAAACATGTCAAGCATGCCTTAGAAGCAATTACCCATTAATTAGACACCTAGGTGAAAGTCACTACCTTAGTGCCTTTTAAAGCATTAGATACAACTCTTATCAATTTTCTTTTAGCATAATTAAGTATATTTGGTAGTTGATAATATTTGATTGTTAAAGAAAACCTAAAAAATGATGAGAATATCAATTGAGAACACACCCACAATTCTAAGCTAGATAGATACTTAACTTCAATTCTAGCTCTTTATGGATTCGATCTCAACCCAAAATCGGGTAAAAGTTATTGCGACCCTCTCTTGCTACTCTTTTGTAGTGTGGAGTTGGTTGCGATCAGGTTTCAAATGATGAAGCGGTACATGTTTTCGCCATCTATGAAAAACATAGTAGGAGTTCACTTAGCATTGAGAAATCAAATCACACGACAGAGAAGAATAATTGTGAAGTTATTCCTAAACTTTGTAGCCTCTTGGGATAAGCACAGACGTCTCCGTACCGATCCCTCGGACTTAACCTAGCATGTTCGTGAATTGTTAGACCTAGGAAACCTAGTTCTCTGATACCAACTTTTTACGATCCCGATTTCCCAACGTCGAGATCGTGATGGCGCCTAACTATTAGAATGCAAAGCAAGCCAACAGATACAGTTCTAACACGTTAATCACTTAACAAATAGTATTTAACAATAATTTAAACTAAATAAATATGAAGTGAGGAAATTTTAAAACAATGTTAAATACTAATACACGACTACCCAAAAGATCCGATGTCACAATTCACAAACGTCTAAAAGTTTCTACAAATACAGGTTTAAAGAAAATGCATCTTTTCTTGAACTGAAAGAAAATAGGGAAACTAAGATAGAGGGAAGGGGACTCCAAGTTCTGCGAACACCGGAATATCTACCTTGGTTCTCCTGTAGACTGAAGACAGCAACCCAAACTCTAATCAGCGCGGTCTAGCATCAGGATCTACACAGAAAGTGCAGAGTGCAGTATCATTACAACCGACCCCAAGTAATAGTAAGTATCGAGCCTAACATCAGAGAAGTAGTGAAGAGGATAGGAAACGATAAATAACATAACATGTGAAATTAATTCATATACGAGAAAATAACAATAACAGAAATTTAATAGATAATAACGGGAAAGGGAAAACATGCTGAGAGGTCAGTGAATATTCTGAAAATAGTGCAGTATAGAAACACAATAAATATCATGCTTTGAACCAACAAAAGTAATAACACAACAATCACTTACACGGCATTACCCTTCGTGCATTAACTCTCTCATAATCATGGCACGACATCACCCTTCGTGCATTATCAATATTAGACTATGGCACGACATCACCCTTCATGCATTATCACTCATAAAATATTGCAAGACATCACTAATCGTGCATCAACACTCACTCCAATATCTTACACGACATTACCCTTCGTGTTTTACTCTCCTCCTCACTCGAACAATAGAAATAATAACAATCTAGCTTGGGAATCATCAATAACCAATCTTGTTTCAACATTTAACTTCACAATAAAAATATCAACTTGAGTCAATACTCATCCAATATCCAATACCGGGAAAACATAATAAGACTTGTTTAACATGAAGACCAGTTTAAGCATGAACAATACATATAAAGAAATACAACAGTCACAAGTATAAGACTCACTCGCATGCTATGACCCAATAACAATGTATAGATACTCGTCACTTCACCTACACGTCATACTCACAACTAAATACATAGCAATTAAGGCAACAATACCTAATCCTTCAAGCTAAGGTTAGCCACAACACCTACCTCGATTCCACGGCCACTCTCAAGCCTCAAATACCATTTTTCCTCTGGATTCCACCTCTAATCAACTCGTATCTAGCAACAATTAACTCAATATCATCACATATTGCTAAAGAAATCAATTCCAATGCATAATTTCAAGTTTTACAACATTTCTCTAAAAAGTCAAAAATTGACCCCAACGCTGCTTGATCAAAACTCGAGGTTCAGACTAAAACCCATTCACCCCCGATCCCGAATATACAATTGATTTTTGAATCCTGGCTCAATATGAGGTCTAAATCCCCAAATTATAAAATTTCTATGGTCTACCTGAAAACATCCAATTCCACCATGAAAATCCTAGATTCTAGCTCGAAATCTTGGTATAAGAAGTGAAAGATTGAAAGAAAAGAGTTAAGAATCAATTACCTTTGATTTGGGGAAGAACTAGCCTTTGGAAAATCGCCTCTTGAAGATTAGGATTTGAAAATTTGGGAAATGAATTAAAAATATCGTCTAAGTCCTTTTTACACAGCTGCAGACGTCGCATTTGCGACCTGAGCTTCGCAAAACCATCACAAATGCATGTTTCCCAGACATCTGTTACCTTTGCAATTGCGAAGGTATGTGCAATTGCGAACAAGTACCTCCTTAAATGCGATAAAATGATCGCATTTGTGATCACTATTCTACCCAAATTTACTTCGCAATTATGAAGACTGCATGTCCCACCTTGTGATCCCAATTGCGATAAAAGCCTCGCAAAAGCGAAATCTGTTGGATTCGCAATTGCAATGCCTGATCTAGCAATTGCGAGATCAGAGGCCAACAAACAGGTTTAGTCATATCAACAATTTTTCTAAGTTTCAAAACACTCTGTAGCCTATCCAAAACTCAACCGAGCCCTCGGAAATCCAAACTAAACATGCACACAAGTCTTAAAATATCATACGAACTCGCTCGTGCAATCAAATCGCTAAAATAACATCTAAAACTATGGATTTAACACCAAAACACATGAAATCCTTAAGAACCCTTGAAATTTCTATTTTCAAAGCCGAACGTTCGAATCACCTCAAATCAGTCATGTTGGACACTTGAAAAATAGGATTTAAATTAAATCCTATATTTTTGAGGCCTTGAAACCTTATATATAGCCAACTCGATTTGTGTGCATAGTCCAGGAGCGTAGCCCGAAAGTTTAAATATGAAAATATGTTTTAAAATGGTAAATTATGGCTATAAAATGAGTTAATATTACTTCGGTCAATATTTTGGATAAACGGACCCAAACCCCTGATTTGACAGCTCCAAAACGTCCGTAGGAAAATATAGGACTTGGGCGTATGCCTGAAAACGAATTCCGGGGTCCCAAGCCCGAGAAATTAATTTTTAAAGGAAATTATTTTCTAAAATTATTTAAAATATTTTGAAATGAAATTTGATTAGAACATGATGGTATCGGGCCTGTATTTTGGTTCCGAAGCCTGGTACACGTCTTATATATAATTTAAGATGATCCTGTGAAATTTGGTGAAAAACGGATATCATTCGACGTGATTCGGACCTAAATTTCAAAAGTTGATATCTGATGAAGTTTGAGAAAATTCTTTATTTTGAGGTTTAATTCGTTGTTATTGTGGTTATTTTGGCGATTTTATTGCACGTATAAATCCATAGGATATTTTTGAGGTTGTGTGTATATTTTGTTTAGAGCGCCGAGGGCTCGGGTGAGTTTTGCATAGGTCATGGAGTGCATTTTGAACTCAGGATTTTTGCTACTGTGATCAGGCCTACAGGTTTCGCATAGCTTGGTCACAAATGCGAACTAGCCCAAGCCTGCCTCATATTACACGTGCGATTCATGTTCCGCAATTCGATTCTTCACAAATGCGAGGATTCTTTCGCAAATGCGAAGTAGGTTGGAGAGGCTTGAAGTCGCAAATGCGACACTTCTGGTCGCAAATGCAAAGGTCCAACTTTACTAAAGGGCTCGCAAATGCAATGTTTGCCTTTGCAATTCCCAAGCCAGTAGAGGTCGTGGTTCGCAATTGCAAACCCCAGTTCACAATTCCCGCATCTAAGACCTTCAACTTTTATACTTAGATGATATTAAAACTCATTTCTCATATTCTCTCAAACACAAACACACTTAGGAGATTTTTCCAAGGATTGCTTCTTCTCCAAATCAATTGTAAGTCATTTTTATCTAACTTTCTTCAATTCTTAAAATCTTTTCACATGATTTCAACTTAAAATCAAAGATTTTCATGGGGAAAATTAGGTGTTTTGGGTAGAACCTATGTTTTTCAAAAATTAGGGATTTGGACCTCGATTTGAGGTCTGATTTCAAAACAAATTATGTATTTGAGTTCATGAGAGAATGGGTGATCTGATTTTGGCTTGAATCTCGGGTTTTGGCCATGCGGACCCAGGGACGATTTTTTGACTTTTTGGCAAAACTTCGAGAAATTCATTTTCATGAATTCATATTGATTCATTTAGCATTTATTAATGTAATTAAGTAACTTATGACTAGATACGAGCGAATTGGAGGTGGAATCAAGGGGTAAAGCAATAATTGAAACTTGAGTTGTGGCCATAGATGTTCGAGGTATGTGTTAGGTATAACCTTAGCTTCAGGGATTAGGAGTTGAGTCCTATTTTCAATTTGCTTCTTGTTGAGTACAACGTATAGCCATGGTGAGGAGTAT
Source organism: Nicotiana benthamiana (assembly GCA_034376525.1). NCBI lineage: Eukaryota > Viridiplantae > Streptophyta > Magnoliopsida > Solanales > Solanaceae > Nicotiana > Nicotiana benthamiana. The sequence continues at coordinate 129,473,171 of CM067327.1, forward strand.
CATACGTTGGTGTCGAGCATGACCGTGAGTCTTAAATTGATACATGTTGTATTCTTAAATGATACTATGGATCGTTTAGTGGGTAAATTCTTGACATTGAGCAAAGAATTAGTTTATTTTTGTGGAATCTACTTATGATTGAGTAATGGTGATAACTGAGACAAGAAAGAGTTGAGTTAAGATTTTTTATAGTTGATTTTTCCTTACCGGGACGTATATACTTGTATTGTTGAATTCTCGGTCAGGATAGTGTAGTTATTGTCGATTCCCTTGCGGGGATGGTTATTATGATTATAGTTGACTGTATATTTAGAACGGGTTGCACGCTGCAACATTATTATTAATGTATCGGGTTGCGCGCCACAATATTTTTATTATATTGGATCGGGTTGCGCGCTGCAACACTATTATTACATATGGATCAGGTTGCACGCCGCAAAAATATTATGTTGGATCGGGTTGTACGCCGGAACAAGTATTATATTGGATCTGGTTGCATGTCGCAACAGTTATATAGATGGATCGATTGTATGCCGCAACAGTGTTAAATGATAAGGGATCGGGTGTGCACCGCAACAGTAACCCCATGGGACTAAACGCATTCAGTTATCTTTCAAAGAGCTTATTCGAGAACAACCAGCCATTTATCACAAAAGCCCATTCGATCCATTGTATATTATTGTATTGTTATAGATATTGTGCTATCCTTTCAGATTTCTATTTAGTTTCTGCTAGATTTGATATATTCCCCGAAACATGTACCTCCTCCCATTTAAACTGTTTATTCCTATTTATTTTCAGCCATATATTATATAACTGCACAGGTTTATCTGGAGTCTGGTCCTAGACTCATTACTACCTCGCTAGGGTTAGGCCAGACACTTACCAAAACATAGGGTCGATTGTGTTGATGCTACATTCTGCACTTTGTGCAGATACCAGACAGTAGCTTGGGAGCAAGCCTTCAGTCCATAGAGATTCTGAGGTAGTCCTGGAGGCGTCTGAAGGCCCGGCGTCTCTTCAATCTATTATTATTTTCTGTTATCACTTGTATCCGAGATGGACTATGTTTCTCTCCTTTAGAAACTTATATGTAGTAATCTTAGATAGTCCATGAATATTATGAAACTAGTTTCTGGGTAGAGATACATGTTTGCATTTCATATTTATTTTGGTATCATATTAGTCTAATTCTTCCATTTAAATTCATCTTCTGCCATTATTTAAATATTGATCACCAATTATTACCAGTTGCTAAAAAGGATTAAAAATGAAAGAGTTAAATTTCTAAATTTTATGGCTTTCTTAGCTTCTACGAGTATGCGCCATCACGTCTCCTGATGGGGGGAAATCCGGGTCGTGACAAGTTGGTATTACAGCACTAGGTTACATATGTCTCACAATTCACGGACAAGCTTAGTAGAGTCTGAGGGATTAGTACGGAGATGCCTGTATTTATCCCCAAGAGGCTACAGACTTAGGAAAACTTCACATTTGTTCTTTCTTATAGTTCAACTTGGTTTCTCAATACTGATTAAACTTCTATTTTGTTCTCTCGCAAATGCTGAGAACAGGTGCTTTCTCGTCTGCTGATCAGCAGCTCGAGCCCCTAGTAGCAGCTCCCATGAGGGACTGAGAGAAAGGCCGAGGCCATGCTAGAGGCCGGGTTAGGGGCAGAGCTCAGCCCCAAGCAGCAACACCAGTGGCGGAGCCTCATGTTGATTTTGATGAGGAAGTTCCAGGCCCAGCTCAGGTCCTAGAGGGGTTTATTGCTACCCCAGTTCTTCAAGATGCTCTGGTTCGACTAGTAGGCCTCATGGAGAGTGTCATTCGAGCGGGCTTACTTCCTGTAGCACCAACCATCTCTCAGGCTGGAGGATGAGCCCAGACTCCTGCTACTCGCACTCTGGAGTAGGTAGCTCCCTAGATTCAGACTCCAGCAGTTCAGCCAGTTGGAGTAGTTCGGCGGGGTATGGTAGCTTAGAACAGTGATTGATCAGCTATGTCGTCGATTCTTTGTGGAGATTAGAACCCCAGGATTATCTAGACAGCTGTCATGACGTTTTTTGGAACATGGGGATAGTTGAGACCAATGGGGTATATTTTGCCACTTTTCGCTTGTTTGGATCCTCCAAGTCTTGGTGGAGAGATTATTGCTTGGCTAGACCAGCCGGATCGCCAGCCTTGAACTGGGAGCAGCACGTAGCTATCTCTGGAGAAGTTCCTCCCTACCACATAGTGAGAAGCCTATTAGAGGCAGTTTGAGCGTCTCTAGTAAGCTTCTATGACTGTCACCCAGTACGAGACCAGATTCAATGATTTGGCTAGCCCTGCTCTTATCATATTTCCCACTGAGAGGAGAGAATGAGATGGCTCATTGATAGACTCATTCAGCCGATTCATCTCCAGATGGCTAGAGAGACTGGGAGTGAGATATCCTTCAAGGATGTGGCCAATGTGGTTCGGAAGTTGATATGGTTCTATCTCATGGAGGTGGTCATGGGTTGGATAAGAGAACCACTCATTCAGGTAGGTTTAGTGGTACCTCATCTGGAGGCATAGATTCGTATAGTAGAGGCCATCCTTCTAGGCCCTTTCAGTCAGCACTTCAGGTTTCTCATGGTGCTTCAGGTGGTTGTCGCTCTCACATGCAGTATTCTGATTAGCATCCCTGCAGTGCACCACTAGCTCCTATCAGTGCACTGCCACTCCAGAGTTTTTGGGGTGGTCATTTAGGTTGCCAAGGTCAGTCTCATTTCCTCAGCCGAAGTACTCAAGTGTGTGCTATGAGTGTGGTGAGTATGGTCATATCAGGAGGGTTTGTCCCAGGTTGGTGGGTACTGAGTCGCAGGAGTAGGGTTTCGTGCTATAGTTCCAACACCAGGTGTTCCACAGGCCGCCCAGCGAGCAAGAGGTGGGGGTAAAGGTGCTAGAGGTAGAGGTAGAGGTCCTATAGGTAGATCTCAAACCGCAAGATATGGAGGACAACCAGCAGTAGGTCGTCCTAGTGATGTAGTTCAAGGTGGTGGGGCCAAGCCCCAATGTTTTGATCTTCCAGCCAGGCCTAAAGCTGAGTCTTTAGATACAGTTATTACAGGTACGGTTCTAGTTTGTGATAGAGATGCTTCAGTGTTATTTGATCCATGTTCTACATACTCGTATATGTTATCTTATTTTGCACCGTATGTGATTCATTGAGTGTTCTTGTTTATGTCTCTACATCAGTGGGTGATTCCGTTGTGGTTGATCGAGTCCATTATTGTATTATGGTTATTGGGGGTCTTAAGACTCAAGTTGATTTGTTGCTTTTGGACATGGTCGACATCGATGATATATTGGGGATGGACTGGTTATCACTTTACCATGCTATCTTGGACTGTCGTGTCAAGACTGTGACCATATATTTATCGGGTTTGCCTCGTTTAGAGTAGAGAGGGACTCCTGGTCATTCTACCCGCAGTGTTATCTCCTATGTGAAGGCTCAGCGTATGGTCAAGAAGGGGTGTTTGGCCTATTTGGATTATGTATACAATTCTAGTGTTGAGGTCCCTTCTATATATTAAGTGCTCGTTGTTTAGGAGTTTCTTGAGTTATTTCCTTCATATCTGCCGGGTATGCCACCCGACAGGGATATTGACTTTTGTAATTGATTTGGCTCTGGACACTCAGCCATTTCTATCCCTTCGTATCGCATGGCCCTACCTGAGTTGAAAGAATTGAAGGAACAGTTACAAGACTTGCTTGAGAAGGAATTCATTAGAAGAAGGATGGGTCGATGAGGATGAGTATTGATTACCGAAAATTGAACAAGGATAAAATCAAGAATAAGTATCGGTTACCGAGGATTGATATTTGTTCAATTAGCTTCAGGTTGCCAAGGTAGTTTCAAAGATTGACTTGAGATCTAGCTACCACCAATTGAGGATTAGGGCATCTAATGTCCCTAAGACAGCTTTCCGCACTTGGTACGGGCATTATGAGTTCTTGGTTATGTCATTCGGGTTGACAAATGCCCCAACAACTTATATGGATTTGATGAACTAAGTGTTCAAGCCTTATTTGTACTCATTCGTGATGGCCTTCATTGATGAAATTTTGATATATTCTCGCAGCCAGGAGAAGCACAAGCAACATCTCAGAGTGGTTTTTCATACTCAAGAACAGGCTTAGACAAGTATAAAATATAGAGATTCGGAGTTTCTTGGGATTGGAAGGCTACTATCGTCAGTTCGTGGAGGGGTTTTCATCTATTGCAACCCCGATGACCCGGTTGATCCAGAAGGATGCCCACTTCAGATGGTCTGACAAGTGTGAGGCGAGCTTTCAAAAGCTTAAAACAGCTCTTACCACGGCACCGGTTTTGGTTTTGCCTACAGGTTCAAGTGCCTTATACAGTTTATTGTGATGCATCTCGTATTGGCTTGGTACAGTATTTATGCAGGATGACAAGGTCATTGCCTATGCTTTGCAGCAGTTGAAGATCCATGAGAAGAACTATATGGTTCATGATTTAGAGTTGGTAGTCACTGTTCACACATTGAAGATTCGGAGGGATTATCTGTATGGCGTGGCATGTGAGGTGTTCACGTATCATAAGAGTCTTCAGTATTTTTTCAAGCAAAAGGAGTTGAATTTGAGGCAAAGGAGGTTGTTTAAGTTGTTGAAATATTATGATATCACCATCTTATATCATCCGGGAAAGACCAATGTGGGTGCCGATGCATTGAGTAGGAAATTAGCTAGTATGGGCAGCCTTGCTTATATTTCCGTCGATGAGAGACCGCTTGCCTTGGATGTTCAGGCTTTGGCCAATTAATTCGTAAGATTAGATGTTTCGGATACCAAATGTGTGTTAGCTTGCACGGTTGCTCCTTCTTCCTTATTAGAGGGTATCCGTGATCGGTAGTATGATGATCCATATTTGTGTGTCCTTAGAGACACAGTGTAGCACGGAGGTGCCAAGCAGGTTACCTTAGGTGATGATGGAGTCTTGAGATTGCAGGGTCGAGTTTGTGTGCATAATGTGTATGGACTCCGAGAGTTGATTTTAGAGGAGGCCCATAGCTCGAGGTGATCTATTCATCCGGGTGTTGTGAAGATGTATCAGGATTTGTGGCAGCATTATTGGTGGCAGAGAATGAAAAAGGATATCATTGCATATGTGCTCATATTATAATTGTCAGTAGGTTAAGTACGAGTATTAGAGGTCCGGTGGTTCATTTCAATGGATTGAGCTTCCCGAGTGGAAGTGGGAGTGGATCACTACGGATTTCATTCTTGGACTTCTGTAGACTAGGAAGAAGTTCGACATAGTATGGGTCGTTGTTGATAGGTTGACCAAGTCGGTCATCGCATTTCATTCCTGTGGCACTCTCCTATTCTTCTGAGAGGTTAGCTGAGATATTATCAAGGAGATTGCTCGCCTTCATGATGTGCCTGTGTCTATCATTTCGGACCAAGGTACGCAGTTTACCTCACGCTTCTGGAGAGCAGTTCAGCAAGAGTTGGGCACACGGGTTGAGTTGAGCACAACATTTCATACTCAAACAGATGGGCAGTCCCGTGGACTATTCAAATTTTGGAGGATATCCTTTGAGCTTATGTCATTGACTTCGGAGGCTCGTGGGATTAGTTTTTGCCTTTAGTAGCGTTTTCCTACAAAGACATCTACCAGTCGAGTATTCAGATGGCACCTTATGAGGCTTTATATTGTAGGCGATGTCGGTCTCTGGTTGGATGGTTTGAGCCGGAAGAAGCTCGGTTGTTGGGTACGGATCTGGTTCAGGGGGCCATGGACAAGGTCAGGATTATTCAGGATACGCTTCGTATAGCTCAGTCCAGGCAAAAGCGTTATGCATACCGAAAGGTTTGAGATGTGGATTTTATGGTTGGTGAGCAAGTATTGCTCAAAATGTTGCCTATGAAGCGCGTGATGAGATTTAGGAAGAGGGGCAAGCTTAGCCCTTGGTTCATTGGTCTGTTTGATATTCTTGATCAAGTGTGAGAGGTGACTTATAGACTTGCATTGCCGCCGAGCTTATCAGTCGTGCATCCAGTATTTCATGTGTCCATTCTTCGAAAGTATCACGGCGATCCATCCTACGTGTTAGATTTCAGCACTGTCCAGTTGGACAAGGACTTGTCTTATGAGGAGGATCTGGTGGCTATTCTAGGCCGGCAGGTTTATCAGTTGAGGTCGAAGAGTTTTCCTTTTGTTCGTGTTCAATAGAGAGGTTAGCCTCCTGAGGTATCGACCTGGGAGTCCAAGTCCGATATGCGGAGCCATTATCCCCATCTTTTTCCCGGCTGAGGTACTTTCTTTTTCGATCTGTTCGAGGACGAACGATTGTTACTAGAGGTGGAGGCTATGATGACCTAGAAGGTCATCATTTGCTTTTAAACTAAATCATGTTTTTTCAAGGCCTTGAAAACCTCATATAGATCCACCTCGAATTGCGTGCGCAATCCGGGCGCATAGCCTGAAAGCTTAAATATGAAAATATGTGAAAAAGGGTAAATTTTGGCTACAAAATGAGTTAATTTGACTTCGATCAATGTTTTAGGTAAATAGACCCAGACCCTTGATTTGACAGTCTCAGAGATTCCGTAGGAAAATATGGAACTTGGGAGTATGCCCGGAATCGAATTCTGAGGTCCCAAGCTCGAGAAATAAATTTTTAAAGAAAGCTATTTCCTGAAATTATTTAAGGTATTTTGAAATAAAATTTGATTAGAACATGATGGCATCGGGCCTATTTTAGGATCGGTATCCAGTACATGTCTTATATATGATTTAAGACGATTTCGGAAAGTTGGTAAGAAAACGAATGCCATTTGACATGATTCAGACCTAAACTGCAAAAGTTGATGTTGTATTAAGTTTGAGAAAATTCTTTGATTTTGAGGTTTAATTCTTTGATAAGTCCGTAGGATATTTTTGAGGTTTTGTATATATTTTGTTTGGACCCCTGAGGGCTCGGGTGAGTTTTGGATAGGCTACCAATGCATTTTGAACTTAGAAAATTGCAGGATTTTTGCTAGTGTGATCGGGTATGCAAGCTTCGCATTTTGCGAAGCCGACCTCGCAAATGCGACAATCGCAAATGCGAGGGCTTGGTCGCAAATGTGAACCAGCCGGGCCTGCCTCATCTCGCAAATGCGAGTTATGTTCTGCAATTTCTAACCTCGTAAATGCGAGTAGGCTGGAGAGGCTTGAAGTTGCAAATGCAACATTTCTGATTGCAAATGCGAAGGTCCAGCTTTACTAAAGGGCTCGCAATAGCGATGCCTCCCTTCGCATTTCCCAAGCTAGTAGAGGATTTTAAACCCCTGTTCGCAATTGTGAATCCCTATTCGTAATTCCCACATCTGAGACCTGCAATATTTATACTTAGACGATTTTAAAACCCATTTTTCATATTCTCTCAAACACAAACACAATTGGGCGATATTTTCAAGGATTTCTTCTTCTCTAAATCAATTGTTAGTTGTTTTTAACTAGCTTTATTCAATTCTTAGCATTTTTAAACATGATTTCAACTTAAAATCAAAGATTTTCATGGAAAAAATTGGGTGTTTTGGGTAGAACCTAGATTTTTCAAAAATTGAGGTTTTGGACCTTGATTTAAGGTCCGACTTCAAAATAAATTATGTATTTGAGTTCATGGGGAAATGGGTGATCAAATTTTGGTTTGAACCTCGGGTTTTGGCCCTGTGGGCCGGGGGGACTTTTGGGAAAAACTTTGAAAAATTTATTTTCACGCATCCAAATTGATCAATTTAGCATTTATTGATGTAATTAAGTAACTAGTGAGTTGATATGAGCGAATTGGCAATGGAATCAATGGGTAAAGCTATAATTGAAATTTGAGTTGTGGCCGTGGAAGTTCGAGGTAAGTGTTCGGTCTAACCTTAGCTTAAGGGATTATAAGTTGAATCCTATTTGCTATTTGCTTCTTGTTGAGTACGACGTATAGGTATGGTGATGAGTATCTATATGTTGGTGTCGAGCATGACCGTGAGTCTTAAATTGATACACGTTGTATTCTTAAATGATACTATGGATGTTTTAGTGGGTAAATTCTTGACATTGAGCAATGACTTAGTTTATTTTGCTGGAATCTACTTATGATTGAGTAATGGTGATAACTGAGATGAGAAGGAGTTGAGTTAAGATTGGTTATAGCTAATTCTCCTTTGTCGGGATGTATATACTTGTACTGTTGAATTTTCTTGCAGGGATAGTGTAGTTGTTGTTGATTTCCTTGGCGGGACGGTTATTATGACTACGGTTGACTGTATAGTTCGAACGGGTTGTGCGCCGCATTATTATTATTATTATTATTATTATTATTATTATTATTATTATTATTATTATTATTATTATTATTATTATTATTATTATTATTATTATTATTATATATAGATCGGGTTGCCCGCTGCAATATTTTTATTATATATGAATCGGGGTGCGTGCTGCATATTATTATTTTATTTGGATCGGGTTGCATGCCGCAACAATATTATGTTGGATCGGGTTGCACACCGCAACAATTATTATTTTGAACGGATTGCACGGCGTAACAGTTATATAGATGGATCAGATTACACGCCGCAATACTGTTAAATAATAAGGGATCGCGCTGCGTGCCGTAAGAGTAGTATTACTGTATTGTTATAGATATTGTGTTGTCCTTTCAGAATTCTATTTAGTTTCTCCTGGATTTGATATGTTCCCCGAAACATGTACCTCCTCATATTTAAACTGCTTATTCCTATTTGTTTTTCCTCATATATTATATAACTACAAGGTTTATCTGGAGTCTGGTCCTAGCCTCGTTACTATCACGTAGGGGTTAGGCCAGTCACTTACCAGCACTTGCGGTCGGTTGTGCTAATGCTACACTCTGCACTCTGTATAGATACTGGTGCAGTATTTGGACAGTTTCTTGGGAGCCAACCTTCAGCCCACAGATATTCTGAGATATCCTACAGGCGCCCGCAGGCCCGGTGTCTCTTTTATCTGTTATTATGTTCTGTTATCACTTGTATCCAAGACAGACTATGTTTCTTTCCTTCAGTCTTGTGTGTAGTAATCTTAAGTCCGTGAATATTGTGACACCGGTTTCTGGGTAGAGACACATGTTGGTATTTCATATTTATTTTGGTATCATATTAGTCTAAATCTTCTGCTTAATTTCATCTTCCGCTATTATTTTAATATTGATCCCCTGTTATTACCAGCAATTAACAAGGATTAAAAATGAAAGAGTTAAATTTCTAAATTTTGTGACTTGCCTAACTTCTACGAGTAGGCGTCATCACGACTCCCGATGGTGGAAAATTCGGCTCGTGATAAAATTTTACAGACATGTCTTAAATATTATATTAAACCTATACCGTGCTCCAGAATCAAAATATGGGTCCAATACCAACAAGATCAAATATCATGCAATTTCTTTAATTCTTCAAATTTTCAGTCTAAAAGTTGTTAACAAAAATTCATTACTCGAGGTAGGGACCTCAGAATTCTATTCCGGGCATATGTCTAAGAATTATATTTTACTACGGACCCTCCGGAACAGTCAAAATACGGGTTCGGGTCCGTGTACTCATAATGTCGACCGAAGTCAACTTAAACTAATTTTAAAGGCAACTTAATATTTTCTCAAATTTTCACATAAAGGATTTTCAAAAACGTGTTCGGATTGCACATGCAAATTAAGGAAAAAAATAAGGTTTTGAAGGCCTAAAAACTCCAAATTGAGTTTTAAAACATGAGATGACCTTTTGAATCATCACATCCGAATACACTGATAAGAATGGACCTTGGGCCTAACTCAACCCCAAAAGCTAGCTTATAAGGTAAGGATTGCCCAAGCCATATAAGGAGACCAAGGAAATCCCTCCGATGTGGGACAACTCAACACCCCCTCTCACGCCCTGATCTCTGGAGCGTGGACAACATAAATGGGGGCCCAACATCGGTAACAATAATTGGGACGGGCCTAGCTCCGATACCATGATAAGAATGGACCTTGGGCCTAACTCAACCCCAAAAGCTAGCTTATAAGGTGAGGATTGCCCAAGCTATATAAGGAGATCAAGGGCCTCAAATCCCTCCGATGTGGGACAACTCAACATACTCTAGCTTCGTGAATACTATAGGTTGATGTATTCGACCTTAATTACATGCGTTTTTGGATGTTTCATTATTAGAAGTGAAGATTAATTAATTGGAGAGAAAACAATTGATTGTAAAGCTTAGTACAACAAAGACACTCATTCATGGGTTGTCTTCAATATGCTAATCTTATACTAGTTGTATTAATTAACAAGCTTAGAGTAGTAGATAACGTTCCTTGACCAAATCTTGGACTAGTACAACAAGACATTCATATCGACCTGTTCAATGTCCATCCATAATTTCCAAACATAACGAGACGAATAATACAGATCTTTAATTATAACAAAGGTTTGTCTATTATTATTATTATTATTATATAAGTAAGGTTCACAAAAATGAATAATTTTTTCAACTCTCATCCATCTCCCTATTCTGCAACCCCTTCTCTTTAGCAAGCATGTAAACAAGTGTCACTCCCAAGTTTGGATTGAGTTATTTCCTTAGCTTGTGACTAGAAATAACGTCCACTAATTAACCACTTTTTGGCCTTGTTTATTAAAGAAAATATTTCGTAAAATTTCAAACTACACGAATGAAAATTAAAGTTGTTGAATGTGATAAAGAAGACTTAGTAAACTCTAATTGGATGATCGCAAGTGTCGTAATTCTTATCTTAATTTTCATTTCCGTCAATCAAGCATACAACCTAGAAAAGTCTTTGTTCAATTTCCCCATAAAAAGGTTATGAAAAAACCGTTTCAAATTTAAAGTTACGAATAAAAGGGTAGTTTGATGAATAAATCATTTGTTAAGAATAGAATTCTAATTAGAGTGAATGTCTATTTTATAGAAGAGTTCTACTTTGAGGCTAAGTCTTTTCTCTTCCTATAAATAGAGGGGTCTTACCCCATTGTAAATCATCCTAAAATATTAATAAGAATTCTCCTCTCCCTACCTTGCTCTGCAATATTGTTCTTGTTCTTCTATTATTTCATAACACGTTATCAGCACGAAGCTCTACTATCTCAAGAATCTCTTTGAGAAAATTAAGGTATTTTTTCTCTGTGGTCAGCTGCAGGTAAACAATCTCTCGCTATTTGACTCATGCTTTTAAACTCAATATTTTTCTATTTACGTATATATTTTAGTCATATTAAGAAATTGCTTTGGCTGTTAGTTATCGTGCAATTTCTTTAGTATTAAATATGTTAAAGTTAATTTTGTCACCCTTATTTTGATTTATCAAATGATCGCATTTATATTAATTTTAATAATGATAGTTTGCATCATTTGGGTTCTGATAATAATATGCCTGCTATGTTTTCCTTTTCTAGCGAAGAACAAGACTCTTGTTTTAGAATGAAACATAATTAACTTTTGGTTTCATTTGTTCACTTTTAATTTCTCGTGTTTTGCTTAATTTAATCAAGTTTGTTGCCCTTGAAATTTCGGGCAAGAACTACATGACATGGGTGTTGGATGCTGAAATCCATTTGGATGCAATGGGTCTTGGAGACGCCATTAAAGACAGAAATAATGCATCCACCCAAGACTGTGCTAAGGCCTTGATTTTCTTGCGCCATCACCTTGATGAAGGTTTGAAAAATTGAATATCTCACGGTCAAAGATCCAATTATCTTGTGGAATGGCTTAAAGGAGAAATATGACAACCTAAAGTTAGTCACTCTGCCACAAGCACGATATGATTGGGCTCATCTGAGGCTCCAAGACTTTAAGCCTGTTTCTGAATATAATTCTGCAATGTTCAGAATTACTTCTAAATTGAAACTCTGTGGAGATAATATCACTGATTATGATATGCTTGAAAAAACATTTACAACGTTTCATGTCTCCAATATGGTTCTGCAACAACAGTACAGAGAGGAAGGTTTCAAAAAGTACTCTGAGCTGATTTCTCTTCTCCTTGTGGCTGAGCGAAATAATGACCTGCTCATGAGAAATCACGAAAATCGACCCATTTGGTCTACACCATTGCCTGAAGCAGATAAGGTGTATTCCCATTATGCTAAGCATGGAAAAGGCTATGGCTTTAATCGTGTTAGAATTACTTTTGCATGTGCTGTATGTATTCATAAGGCATCATCAAAATAATATATGTATGTCTGTTCGTATTAGTATATAAAGTAATAAAAAAAATTTAAATGTTTTGGTTTTTAATTTATCATATTTAATAACAAATGTATTTAGTATAGTAGCTCAGCGTGACAGCAATTAATAAATGGAATTCTGCTTTAATTGTTCTATAATTATATTGATACATACATCTGTTTGTTATCTTAGGCATTTTGTGTTACAATTATGTATTGTCAATGAACTATTGTGTACAGCTTGTGTTATTGTGGTAGCTGTTACCATGAACCAATGTATTTGTTTGTTCTAGTTAGTGCTGTGATCACAATAATATGATTCCAACTCCAGTCATGTACTAATTATATACTTCATTACTAAATAATTATATTCTTTAATTATGTTACGTGTTGTACTTTATAATGTTAAAATTTGTCACATGTCCATCTTGCAAATGTTTCATTCTCCTGTTTTGCAATATTACTAACAATGGTTATATGATACAATAATTACTAATTTACAGTAGTAATTCATTTAATCATGTTGACTGTATTAATATGTAATACCAATTGTTGTATGATCATCGCACATAAAACTACACTATCGTAATTCATCAAACATTATTTCGCAATTTTACACAATGTATGTTCATTATTTGTTTAATTGATTCATGTACCACACATACGATATTCAAAGAGAAGAAATATTTCTCTCATTTAAGTATGTGTAAGGCAGATGTTACTAAAATTTCTGGTAGTAGTAAATTGATTGAAGGCTCCAGAAGAGCAACTATAACTCTGCCTAAAGAAACAATATTTATCATAGAGAATGCAATGTTCTCCTCCAAGTCCAAGAGAAACTTGTTGAGTTTTAAAGATATCCGTCAAAATGGATATCATGTTGAGACAATAGATGAGAATAATCTTGAATACCTCATTTACTCATGAAAATGAGGCTGCCCACTTCGGTTTGGGGTCACGCCATTTTGCATGCAGCAATGCTAGTTCGTCTCAGACCGACGAATTATCATAAATATTCCCCGTTGCAATTAGTTTTAGGTCATGAATCTAATATATCCCAAAATTAGGGGGAGAAGTTGGTGAAACCAAACGGGAAATTTTATGGAAAAATGCATCATTATCTCATCTTGATCCACATACCTCTATTTGTGAAAAAGAGGTGCAAAATATTATCCATTTGCAAAGAATAGCAAATCAAATGCCAGACGCATTTACAGATTTGAAAAGGATAACAAAATTACATATCCCCGCAGAGAATGTGATAGCAATATGTGATAGTACCAAATTAATTGAGAACTCTGTGCAAGAGCCAATTATATTATTTTGGAGAAACGCCATTGATTACCAATAAGATATTGTGTTGTAGTAAGTATCAAAGAAACTTATTCAGTTTCCAAACTATATGTGAAAGCGGTTGATTATATTGAGACAATAAATAAAGGAAAGATTTGATATCTTCTATTATTACAACTTGTAGCGGGATAATCTGTATATGAAAAGCTACCCGTTTTATTCTCCAGTTTTACTACACAAACAAAAGAATGCCACAATAAAGTGGATGTTAATTGATATAAAAATCCATATCATAATAAACTTGGAGTTTATTGAGAATTGCACATGTCATGGTATAAACATGAACTTATCAATATTGATAATTTATTCAATTGGCATTCGGGTTAGCCATATCAATTTAAGTATGATGTGCAACAATAATAGAGAATTCACATGGGTAAATATTAAAGAACTAGAAAGTTCTTTACGAATTCTCTTGTCTTACTTGTTCTCATTAAATTAATTGACCAACTAAAGTTGGGGTTGAATCCCATAAATTCTGGAAATATCAAAGGTGAATATGGGCCCATTCGCCTGCCATGTATACCACATATGATGCATCTATGATATGGTTACATGTGCGATTATTATTAACCTGCAGCCTGGCCGGTGCTTGCGAGGTAAATTGCTCAGTAATCTAATTTCGAGCATAATTTCCAGATTTTCTATTCAAGATAGTTCATCTTGATAAGTTGGTTTACATCATAGTTGGTTTAGCAAAATAATTTATTGAGTGCCTCCATTTAATAGCTAAATTATTGCTTATGAGAACAAAGTTATTTATATCAATTTGATATACGCAATACACGAAAGTATATTATATTCTCCCCTCACAAGTGGTTCAGGGTCAGGAACCAAATAATTTCATCTTATTATTATTAATGTGCTGTGTATATTAACATGATAATGCACAAAGATGATTTCCCAGAGTTGAGGAAACAAGTTAGTTTTCCTAACATGAGGGGGAGACATGATAAACACTTGAGAAAAGGTTACATGGGATGAATTATCATTTGTATATATAGATCCACGAATATCATAATATGAACCTGAAGTTCATAAAAGGATAATTCAATTGCAACATATTGCAAAGCATGCCATACGCATTTGCTGACCCAAAGAAAGTAACTATATTCTCACTGCAAATGCTCATATTAAATCCTAGAAGGACAAAGTCTTTGATACGCTTAAAGCGTATAGACAAATCGATTTCAAAAGAACTTCTTAATAAAGAAGATGAGCAAATGACCAAAGTGATCATAATAAGGAGGCTAGTGATGTAGACGATCACACGACATAACACTTCATAAAATCTCATGAGAGATTCAGGTACCTGAATGTATGAATGAAGAGATCTCCATGTTATGTCTTTATGAAAATTTACTGGAACCGATATAAAATGTTCGCCGACGACATCTATGATAGCGCTAAATATCGATGAGGATCTTATGTTTGTCGAATACAAACAAAAATATTGGCCAAATGGAAGAGATACAATTCAAGTAGAATTGATTCCATATGAAAGACATGTAATTTTGGACATGTAGTTCGAATACTTGAAAGTATAAAGTCAATGGTATGTGTAATCAGTTTTCGATATCTTATTTGTTTAGCATGACATGAAAACTTGATATGCATCTAAAGTCTATTATATGACTTATATGACTTAACTTATATGACAACCCGTGAAGGATTTAAGTTGCTTGAAGAATCTACAATTCTTGATCTTGAGGTACCACTTCCTTAATGCAATTTATGCACCAATATATCTTGCTATTACTATGATAATGTGATGGCGAGGATATCTCTATGGAAATATTGAAGAGCCATTCCACGATATTTGTGAAGACATTATATATCTATCACGAGTTATGATTTCAAGGTGCAAATATTCATTATAGTTAATATGGCTGATTTATTTATCAAATCTCTACTAACGATCTCTTGAAGCTAGTGCACAAGATTGGGATGCGAAGACTCAAGGATGTGAATTGATGCTCTCTTCAGGGGGAGTTAAGGTTTTCCTTGCAAGGTTTTTAACGAGGCAACCAATAGGCGCATTTCTAAACATGTGTACTCTTTTTCCTTTTCAATAATTTTTTTCCCATTGGGTTTTATTTTAGTTAAGGTTTTAACGAGGCACATTATTTATTGAGTAGACATTCAAGGGGGAGTGTTAAGAATAAAATTCTAATTAGAGTAAATGTCTATCTTATAGAAGAGTTCTACTTTGAGGCTAAGTCTTTTCTCTTCCTATAAATAGATGGGTCTTACCCCATTGTAAATCATCCCAAAATATTAATAAGAATTCTCCTCTCCCTACCTTGCTCTGCAATATTGTTCTTGTTCTTCTATTATTTCATAACAATTTCGTATTTATATAGGGTTCGGAAAAAGAGCCATATTCCTAAATGTAATGTGAATATACTACCCACATGGCATATGCAAGATTTTTGATAACCGATGTGAAAATTTGAAAAAAAAAATGAATGAATAAATAAATCACTTTAATGAAAAGCGGTGTCACTTTTATATTTATCTCCAATATTTTAGTTTTGTATACTATCTATATAAACATATATAAATTTTAATAAAAATTTCAATGAAGCGGTATCACGCGATATCGTTTACCGCACCGTTCTAAGGCTCACCTCCAAATTTAAACTTATGAATGTGACATGCATTTTCACATCAGCTAGTTTTGGAGTCAATTACTCAAATGGTCACTCAACTATCTCAAATTATCTTATAAAGTCACTTTTCTTCCGTTTGTAACAACAAAGTCATTAAACTATGCTTATTGCATTCAGAAGGTCATTCAACTAGATTTTTCAAATTTTGAATTTCAAAATACCTAGTTTATCCTCTAAATTATAAATATTTATCTTCTTTTATTGTTTAAAAAACTTTTTGATAGTATGATTTTTTATTTTTAATGTATATTATGGCATTACCTATTGAATAAATAAATATTATTTATAAATTAAAAAATAAAAAGTATTGGAAGCATTTATAACGCTGGAATAAAAAAATAATGAACATAGTAAAAGAATTAAATAGAATAATTTTTTGTAATAAAATTTTTAGTATTAACAACAAAAGTTCATAAAATTATTTACACAATTTAGAATGAAAGAAAATGAAGGTTGTAAAATATATATTCCATGCACGTAATATAAAAATAATTATTTGTGTAAAAGTATATTTATAATATACATTATATATTCTTGAAAATTATGCTTAATTATTTTATATATAATGCATGCACGACTTAACATAACAGATTTTACCCTATACAAATAGTCCCCCCTGCTTTTCAGTGATATAGCTTTATGTCTTTGGAAAGTTGGAAGAAACATAACAATATAATTGAGCATAATTTTCAGGAATATGTATATTATAATAATATATTTATTTAAATAATTATTATTATTTTATGTGCATAGAATATATATGTTACAACCTTTATTTTCTTTCATTCTGAATTATGTACGTAAATTTTGAATTTTTGTTGTTAATATTAAAATTATTACTAATGATAGATTATCTTTTTTCACTACGCTAATTATTTTGTTATTTCAGCATTATATACGCTTAAATACATTTTATTTTTTAAATTTTTAAATAATATTTATTTATTCTATAGGTAAGTTCATATTATATATTAAAAAGAAAAAATTATAATATTAAAAAGTTTTTTTTAAAACGATAAATATTTATAATTTAGAGAGTAAATAAATATTTGGCAATTTAAAATTTAAAAAATCTAGTTGAGTAATATTTCGAGTGCAATAGGTATAATTCAATGACTTTATTTTACAAACAAAAATAAATTAACTTTAAGAGATAATTTAAGATAATTAAATGACCATTTAAGTAATAACCTCGTTAATTTTGACGGTTCATGGTGCAAGTAAATAGAAATCAAAACAAAAATGAAGCTAATTAAACTATCACCAAACGCGAACAAAACAAAAGACAAATTACTAATGACCCCTGGCTAATAGCAGGAGATTTCAATGCTATTATGTCTAGTAATGATAGACAATCCTGTCACCAAGTTAAGCAAGCTGAAACTGTAGATTTTAACAATTGCATCCAGCAGGCTGGTCTGGCTGAACTTCCATGGAAAGAAGATTATTTTACATGGCCAATAAACAAAGTGGCAATGATAGAGTGTGCAGCAGATTGGATAGAGTGTTTGGCAACTATGAGTTGATGATTAATTGGAGCCATGTACACACTGTATATGGAGTACCACTTATATCTGACCATACTCCCATGTTGTTAACCTGGCAGAAGAAAACAATCTCAGGAAGACTCCTTTCAGGTTCTACAATGCATGGACTCAATATAAAGACTTCCAACTTTTGATCAAAGATAACTGGAATGGTAATGCTCAGTGTACCCTTCAAGGGGTGTGGAACAATCTCAAATCCCTTAAGCCAGCCTTAAAGTCTCTAAATACTAGAGACTTTAAGAACATTACACAGAAGATTGAGAATAGCAGAAAGGAACTGGAAGATGTCCAACACCAGATGACTTTGTCCTATACAGATGCCTTACAGTTTAGAGAAAAGGAACTAGTGCTGCAATTAGAAAAATGGTCATTAATTGAAGAATCAGTATTGCAACAGAAATCAAGAGTCAGATGGATCTAGCTTGGAGACTCAAACAACAAATACTTCTCAGTTGTAATGAAAGAGAGAAATCAGTACAAGAGAATTACTATACTGATTACAGAATGGGGTTTGAAGGTAACTGATCCAGATGACCTAAAGAAGGAGATTAAGGATTTTTATAAATCTCTCATGGGGACATCAGCCACTTCCCTTCCAGCTGTTAACAGATTGTATATGAGCAATGGACCTAGATTAACACATCACCAGAAGATGGAACTAGCTGCTGACATCAGTGACACAGAGATCCTAAACAGCTTAAAGGCAATTGGTAATGATAAAGCTCCAGGGGTTGATGGGTACAATGCCATGTTCTTCAAACAAACTTGGCCTATCGTTGGACAGCAGGTACTGCAAGCAGTCAAGAATTTTTTTGAAACCAGCAAAATACATAGACCAACAAACTGTGCCTCCCTCACATTAATTCCCAAGGTGTCCAATCCTCAAACAGTGAAAGAGTTTTGACCAATAGCTTGTTGTTCAGTTCTATACAAAATGATCTCCAAGCTGCTGGCCAACAGAATCCAGAAGGTCATGAGCTGCATCATCTATAGTGCACAAGCAGGTTTCATTCCAGGAAGGAGAATTGCAGATAATGTCATTCTAGCTCATGAATTAATAAAGCATTACTCTAGGTCACATATATCTCCCAGATGTATGATCAAAATTGACCTATAGAAGGCTTATGATTCAGTTGAATGGCCCTTTTTGCAGCAGGTTATGGAAGCTCTAGATTTTCCTATCACATTTACAAGATGGATCATGGAGTGTGTCCAAACTGTTAGCTACACAGTGGTTGTAAATGGATAAAAAACAGAACCTTTTCAAGCAGCCAAAGGCTTGAGACAAGGAGATCCCATATCTCCATTTTTGTTTGCTATTGTGATAGAATACCTTAGTCGATCACTAGCAGAGCTGAGGCAAGCTAAAGGTTTCACTTTTCATCCTGGGTGTAAAAAACTTGGAATATCTCATCTAAGCTTTGTTGACGACCTATTGTTGTTTGCCAAAGGAGATCCTCAATCAGTAAGTACCATGTTTACATACTTCTCCCATTTCACTGCAGCCTCTAGCATGAAAGCCAACTTGCATAAGAGTGCTGTCTATTTTGGGGGGGTAAAGTCTGAGGTCCAACAGCAAATTATTGATCATCTTAGATATGTACGTGAAGAACTCCCTTTTAAATACTTGGGTGTACCATTATCTACCAAGAAGCTGACTGTTTTTCAATGGCAACCACTGGCTGACAAGATTACTGCCAGGATTACATCCTGGACAGCCAGACAACTATCATATGCTGGTAAAGTGCAACTGGTGCAGTCAGTAATCTTTGGTATTCAAGCTTATTGGGCCCAACTCTTTCTCATCCCTTCCAAAGTTATCAAACTACTAGAAGCAATATGTAGATCCTACATATGGTCTGGTTCAGTTAATGTAACAAAGAAAGCATATGTAGCTTGGGAAAAAGTCTGTCTGCCAAAGTCTGCTGGAGTTTTAAACTTGACCAATCTCTTACTGTGAAACAAGGCTGCTGTTGCAAAACTAACTTGGGATTTGGCACACAAGAAGGATGTGTTATGGGTGAAATGGATCCACACACTTTATATCAAACAGAATCAGCTGGAGAACATAACTGTGCCTAAACAAGCTAGTTGGATGGTCCGGAAGATCATTGAAGGCACTGTGCTATTAAAACAACATCAACTGTTACATGAGCCTGCTTGTACTATCAGAATGCTATATCTCCGACAGATTGGAGAGGCACCTAGAGTCCCTTGGAAGAATTTAACAATGCAGAATTATGCTCGACCGAAAGCTCTTTTCAACCTGTGGCTGCTGTTGCAAGACAGACTCCCTACCAAAGACAGGTTGATTAAGTGGAACTTAACTGTGGATGACACCTGTGTTATGTGCCAACAAGCTAAGGAAACGAGAGATCATTTATTCTTGGAATGCACCTTTGCTATTCAGCTGAAGTCTCACACATTGCAATGGATTGAAGTTCAACAGCCTGCTCGACAGGACTGGTCTTAGTTTGTCCACTAGTTCATCAAGCAGACTAAAGGAAAATCTCCTCGAGCCCACATAATTAAAATGGTCTTGACAGAAATGTTCTATGTCCTATGGCTAGAAAGGAATGCGGGAATATTTGAAAACACCTTCTGT
This sequence comes from Nicotiana benthamiana, assembly GCA_034376525.1. Taxonomy (NCBI): domain Eukaryota; kingdom Viridiplantae; phylum Streptophyta; class Magnoliopsida; order Solanales; family Solanaceae; genus Nicotiana; species Nicotiana benthamiana. The sequence goes on from CM067327.1 coordinate 129,493,582, forward strand.
ACTTGTGACAAACTTCTTAGATTCATTGCTTACACTTGTAATGTTAGGACATCTCCTAAGCTATGAGTACACCTTCAGCATTGCCTACTGTAATGTTGAATTTTGACAGTATAGGTTAGTCAGTTTTTGTTCATTTTTTGATAAACAGCTGAGTATAAAACTGCTCTATAATTTTGTATGACAACTACTTTGGTGATTAATATAAAGTTTAATTACAAAAAAACAAAAGACAAAAAGAGAAGGCAGAGCGAACTTTCATATATTATCAACATTCACATTTTCTATTCACAAATATCAATATGTTTCTTTCGTGGTAAGTACCACACAATGCAACAAAATGACATAAAAAATAAAAATCAAGATAATGAAATGATTCTCTCTTTTTTGTACGATTACACGTGCAAATTATACCAAAACTAAATTACAAAATCCATCACTAAATTACAAAGTTTCCACCTAATTCCTTGCCTAACATTTTCTTGACATTGCCACCTAATAGAAACATGAATCCAACTCATCAATGTGCAATTACCCTTTTAGTCCTCTTCCCCGTTGACTTGATCAACTTTGACCAAAAACCTTCTTTCTTCTTCTTTCCATTAATTCCAACTCTACCACCTCTAGCAACAATAGCAATTGATCTACTCTTCTTCAAACCACCGCCGGTGCCTCCGCCGGCGAGACTGACAAAGGAGTAATGGCCGCCGGTGACGTCGGAGGTGATCCGACGGTGGATGATGGCTCCCCGTGGCGAGACGCAATTGGATGAAGTAGTAGAGGAAGATAAAGAAGAAGAAATTGAAGCAAGGGCATCCAGTATTGTAGATGTACCATTAATTTTGGAGAGCTTTTCTCTTAGACAACAAGAACATACTCCTGGTTGTTGTTTGTGTTGTGGGTGCTTCTTGCATATTACTTCTGGTTCTGAAAAAGCCATTCAATTGATAATTTTGATGATCAAGATAAACAAGTTGAAATTCTTGACTTGGTACTTTTTTCTGGTCACGTAAATGATATTTGAGCTAATGCAACAGAATATGAAGAAAAGGGTTATATATATACACAAGGGAAATAGGGGGAGGGGGGTCGTTAGGCATGTAGGGGTTTGGGGAGAGGGGGGTATTAAGTAGGAAAGTGTGTGGAGGATGGGTGAATATTGGCCGTGTGAAATTGGGAAGTGTGTATACTATGGGAGAGTTAGTAGATAAGACGGATTTAATATTTAAGTTTTATATGTTTAATTTTTAAATTTATTGTTATAAACTAAAGCAAAAGACAAGAACAATAGAACAAGAACAATAGCAATAGAGAGAAGAGTAGAGAGAGTTCTTCTTATTGAGTTGAGAGGGGTGAATTACAATAGTAGAGAGCACCTCTATTTATAGGGAGGAGGAAGATCTTGCTACCAATAATAGGACTCTAAAATCTCTCTAATTAAGTACATTAAACACATTCACCTTAAATAGAAGTGTAAGAATCTTCTATTTCATAACACTCCCCCTTGAATGTCTATTCAATGATGTGCCTCATAAAACCTTAAAACCAAAACCCAATGGGAAAAATTAAAGTAAGGAAAAAGAGTACACATGTTTGAATATGCGCCTATTGGTTGCCTCGTTAAAAACCTTGCAAGGAAAACCCAGTGGGACAAAACCTTGTAAGGGAAAAAGAGTGCAACGCGCATTGACTCCCCCTAATGAGTACATCAATTTAAATCCTTGAGCATTTGCATCCCAATCTTGTGCATCATCTTCAAAACGATCTTTGGTAGATGCTTGATGAATAAATCAACCATATTGACTTGAATAAATATTCCGCACCTTGAAATCATCATTCTTGATAGATATGAACATCTTCATATAATGTCATGGAATAGCTCTTCAATATCTCCATAGATGCATTCTCAATGCCATCATGCTTATAGTTATGGCAAGATACATATGTACACAAATTGTACTTAGGATGTGGTACTTCAGGACCAAGAATTGCATATGCTTCAAGCAACTTAAATCTTTCAAGTTAAGTCATGTAAGTCACATAATAGACTTTAGCTGCATATCAAACTTTCATTAGTGATACTAAACAAATAAGATATCGAAAACTGACTATACATACCTTTGACTTTTATCTTTCAAGCATTTGAACTATAGGTTCAAAACTACATGTCTTTCATATGGAATCAATTCTTCTTGAATTGTATCTCTTCCATTTAGTTACTTTCTTTTGAGTCAGCAAATGCGTATAGCATGCTTTGCAATATGTTGCAATTGCATTTCCCTTTTTATGAACTACAGGTTCACATCATGATATTCGGGGATATACATATACAAATGAAAATTCATCCCATGTAACACTTTCTCAAGTGTTTATCATGTCTCCCCCTCATGTTAGTAAAGCTAACATGTTTCCTCAACTTTGGGAAATCATCTTTGTGCATTATGTTAATATACACAGCACCTTAATATAAGATGAAATTATTTGGTTCCTGACCCTGAACCACTTGTGAGGGGAGAATATACTCTCGTATACAACTTATATCAAACTGATATATATATATAACTTAGTTCTCATAAGAAACAGTTTAGCTATTAAGTGGCAGCACTCAATAATTATCTTGCTAAACCAACTTTAATATAAACCAACTTATCAAGATGAACTGTCTTGAGTAGAGAATCTGGAAACTATGCTCGAAGTTAGATTACTGAGCGATTTACCTCGCAAGCACTGCCAGGCTGCGGGTTAATAACAATGGCGCATGTAACCATATCATAGATGCATCATATGTGGTATACATGGCAGGTGAATGGGCCCATATTCACCTTTGATATTTCCAGAATTTAGGGGCTTCAACCCGAACTCTTTAGTTGGTCAGTTCATTAATGAGAACAAGTGATACAAGAGTATTCGTAAAGAACTTTCTAGTTCTTTAATATTCACCTATGTGAATTTGCACATCATACTTAAAATGAGATGGCTAACATGAATGCCAACTTAATAAATTATCAATATTGGTAAACTTCAAATTTACACCATGACATGTGCACTTATCAATAAACTTCGGGTTTATTATGACATGGGTTTTATACCAATAGATATCCACTTTATTGTGCCATTCTTTCGTTTGTGTAGTACAAACTGGAGAACAAAGCGGGTAGCTTTTCATATACAAATTACCCCGCTACAAGTTGTAGTAATAGGAGAATCAAAGCCTTCCTTTATTATAGTCTCAATATAATCAATCGCTTTCGCGTGTACTTTGGAAACTGAATAAGTTTCTTTGAGACTTACTACAGCACAATACTCAATTGTGCTTCTCCAACATAGTAATAATTGGCTCTTCGAGAGCTCTCAATTAATTTTGTACTACCACAGACTGAGGTTCGAGATCCTCACATTCTTGCATTCCATATTTTCAAGAGTCTCAGGCTCAATAGATTCTTCGTGAATCTCGGAATTAATCAAATCATGAGCGTCCTCATGTGATTCTTTCATAGTGTCATTTAGATCGTTCTTTTTCCTCTTTCTAGGATTTCGATCTTTTGAACCTAATGGTCTGCCACGCTTCTGGCGTGCATTTGACTCATTGGATATGACACTAGATATTTGTCCAATAGGGACTTCAATACGGATCGGAACATTTTCCGCGTGAATGTGCGATTTCGTTATCCTCTTCAAGTCCGTAAATGCGTCAGGCATTTGATTTGCTATTCTTTGCAAATGGATAATCTTTTGTACCTCTTTCTTTCAAATAGAGGTATGTGGATCAAGATGAGATAATGATACATTTTTCCACAAAATTTCCCATTTGGTTTTACCGACTTCTCCCCCTAATTTTGGGAAAAGTGTCTCATCAAATTGACAGTCTGCAAATAGTGCAGTGAACAAATCTCCTGTCAATGTTTCGAGGTAGCGAATAATGGAGGACGATTCATACTCAACATATATTCCTAACCTTCTTTGCAAACCCATTTTGGTGCGGGATGGCGGTGCTACAGGCACCTATACTGCGCATCCAAAGCTTCTTAAATGGGATATATTGGGTTCATGACCCAAAACCAATTGCAATAGGGAATATTTGTGATAATTCGTCAGTCAGAGACGAACTAGCATTGCTGCATGCGAAATGGCGTGACCCTAAGCCGAAGCGGGCAGCCGACAAAGTAGCATTGCTGCATACAAAATGGCGTGAACCCAAACCGAAATGGGCAGCCTCGTTTTCATGAAGAATTCAAGATTATTCTCATCTATTATCCATTAACTTTGCAAACGCAAGGTTGCGTGATGGCAACAAGCACACATTAGACCATCTACAGGATGCGTCTATCAAGATCATGAAATACCTAAACTACCCACTAGGTGGGTGAATAGGTCCACAAATGTCCCCTTGTATACGTTCCAGAAACGGGGGTGACTCAGTCCCAACCTTTGTTGGGGATGGTCTGATAATCAGCTTGCCTTGATAACACGAAGTGCAAGAATATTCATTACTTGAGAGAATTTTGAAATTCTTTAACGGATGCCCATATGAGCTTTCTATAATCCGTCTCATCATGGTTGATCCTGGGTGACCCAGTCGATCATGCCAAAGTACAAATGTATTGGACTCAGTATTCTTTAGATTTAGTGTTGAATGTGCCTCAATTGCACTAATTCTTGTCCAATACAGGCCACAAGATAAAGACGGGAATTTCTCAATAACCCTCTTTTGGCCGGAGACATTCTTTGAAGTGAGGACGAGATATTCGAGATTATCTTCATCCATTGTCTCAATATTGTAGCCATTCCGGCGTACATCTTTAAAGCTCAACAAGTTTCTCATAGACTTGGAGGAGAACATTGCATTCTCTATGATTAACATCGTGCCCTTGGGCAGAGTTACTATAGCTCTTCCGGAGCCTTCAATCAATTTACTACTTCCAGAGATTGTAGTAATGTTTGCCTTACACATATTCAGTTGAGAGAAATACTTCCTTTCTTTGAGTATTGTATGTGTAGTACATGAATCAACTAGGCAAATACTTTTACAGTTGGATGTTGATCCAAGTTCGCTTTGTGAGATATCCATTTTGCTTTCCCATAGTTTGACATACAAAAAAAATACATAAATATAAGTATAAACAACTTCAATTCTTTTGTTTCGCGTTTAAACAGCGTTTTGGGAAGCAGTTATTTAGGATATTCGAATATTGTATTCTAATATTCGAATATAATGCCTTGCGGAAAAAATAATACTTTAATGCGAAAAATATTAGATATTCGAATATTTAAGCATATATTCTAATATCTTGCCAGATATTCGAATATAGGAATTCTGATATTCGAATATCTAGCCCAGATATTCGAATATCAGACTCTGATATTCGAATATCTGGCCTGGCGGAAAAAAATTCGTTTTATTGCTAAATATTAGACGATCGACTAGTTTTTAGGTTAGTCGATTACCTCTACTGTACAATAAAAATATTTGAGCATATTGAAACATTCTAAAGGGCTAATACTAACATCATATCATGAATTAACTAATACGAGCTAATGCTAATGACTGTTAATTTATTCATTGACTAATACAAGTAGAATCAAACAGCTCCATCTTCTTACATCATGGTTCCATCACCGATTAGGTGGTCTATCTTTCCCTCGGGTTGCTCAAAGAAGTCTGCCACATCCAGGTGGGTGATATCCTCATTGTCGTCATAGACAAAATTTGTTTCAGGGCCTTTTCTCTTTCGAGATGCTTGATAAAGGTCAACCAAGTGTCTTGGTATACGGCAAGTCCGAGACCAGTGCCCATTTCCACCGCAACGATAACATATAGTTTCTGAACTATTTGCCTTAGGATCTTCTGGACCCCGTTTCTGCTTTCGCTGGTTATCTCTCTTTGGGGGGTGACGGACTTCTTTGGAATTTCTTCCTTGTCCACGTCCTTGGCTTTGACCCCGTTTATGACCGTGATCATGGTCCCTTTTATGTTTGGCATAATGCGAGTGCACCATATCTGCTTCAGGCAATGGTGTAGACCCAGTTGGTCTATTTTCGTGATTTCTCATGAGCAGATCATTATTTCGCTCAGCCACTAGTAAGAGAGAAATCAGTTCAGAGTACTTCGTAAAGCCTTTCTCTCGGTACTGTTGCTGCAGTACCATATTGGAGGCATGAAACGTTGTAAACGTTTTCTCAAGCATATCGTAATCGGAGATGTTATCTCCACATAGCTTCAGTTTAGAAGTAATTCTGAACATAGCAGAATTATATTCAGAAACGGACTTAAAGTCCTGTAGCCTCAGATGGGCCCAATCATATCGTGCTTGTGGCAGAGTGACCAACTTCAGGTTGTCATATCTCTCCTTTAAGCTGTTCCACAAAACGAGTGGATCCTTGACGGTGAGATATTCAATCTTCAAACCTTCGTCAAGGTGGTGGCGCAAGAAAATCAAGGCCTTCGCACAATCTTGGGTGGATGCTTTTTCTTTATCTTTGAGGGTGTCTCCGAGACCCATAGCATCTAGGTGGATTTCAGCATCCAACACCCATGTCATATAGTTCTTGCCCGAAATTTCAAGGGCAACGAACTTTCTTTTCATAATGTCAGACATACTCGAAATTAAATTAGGAAGAGGGAAAATACCTTGGATTTTCGAGAATGGTACTTGAGACGGTAGAGTCTCGTGCTGATAACGTGTTATAAACTAAAGCAAAAGACAAGAACAATAGAACAAGAACAATAGCAATAGAGAGAAGAGTAGAGAGAGTTCTTCTTATTGAGTTGAGAGGGGTGAATTACAATGGTAGAGAGCACCTCTATTTATAGGGAGGAGGAAGATCTTGCTACCAATAATAGGACTCTAAAATCTCTCTAATTAAGTACATTAAAGACATTCACCTTAAATAGAAGTGTAAGAATCTTCTATTTCATAACATTTATATATTTTTAAAATTATATGTTTAAATTAATATTTTTGTAAATTTTTCTTATTTTTATACAAATTTATATTATATTAAAAATATTAAATTCAGATAAACCGATATTCACTCCGTCGCACTATTAATACATCCGAATTAAGGAACGTATACGGACCGAGTGGGTCACGACCGACTATGGTTTGTCTCTGATTAAGTTATGTTGCACCCACGCACACGTTGTGTCATTTCCTTATTGTTAATTTAGTATTATATATTATTATAAGAAAATTAAAGCTAATGTTTTAAACGCATAATGAATCAATAAACCTAATAATTAGTACTTTTACGTAGTCGAGATTTTTCCTTTTGCTACTCTATCAGTTAGAAATCACACGTGGAACTTGTATTTTAGCCTATATTAAGCAATTTACATATTCTGCTATTGATATACATAATTGCGAATGATCAGATCAGGAACTAGTTTTGGAGTAATATATTGATAAATGTAATCCTTTTAATTAGGTTGGTGAATCATATAACCTATTTATTTAAAAGTTTAACAATATATTTTTATTTATTTAATTATTTTTCAATACGATCTTTACCTACTAACTTGCTTATTTTTATGGACCAAATGCATAAAATTTATTTTGATAAAGTAAATCTTGAAGTTTACGCTTGATATATTTCATGTTGAATTGTATGACTATTAATCTTTTAGAAAAATAATCGAACTTCAATTTTACTCAATAATTATATCTTAAATAAAAGCAGATTCATTATTAGCAAGGTCCTTATGTAGTGTTAATCCGAAATTTGGTTGCATAAAATAGAATCACTAATTCCAATATGATTTGCGTGTGATTCCTCTTTTTAAGTGTTTTTCTCGGCCACAAAATTATTGAAGATGTTATCAATTGAAATTATATTTAAGTGTTTTGTCGACAAATTGCGGAAACGAATAATATTCTTGTAATCATAATGACGTATATAATTTGGTCTCATTCTTTATGTAGAAACAACGTAAACACCAACCTAGAACATGGTCTTTTCATCTTTTAATTTTCTTTTTTTCCTTGGTCAAAAAAAGATTGCCATATTCAAGCGTGTGATGTAATATACACGGAATTAAGAAAAAAGATGGAAGAGAAGAGGTGCTACGTGATAGTTAATTGGACCTTTCTGCTTTTCCTTTTCTATGTTTGGTGAAAGTAAAGTCTTTAACGATGTAGGGTGTTGTACAGATTGATAATATTAAGTAAACAATTCACGATAAGTAGTGGTAAGAAATAACAATAATATAATATAGCATGCACACGAGGGCATCAAGGCTGCTTTATATTTTTTGTAAGATTTACTTTTTTTATTTTACATGATAATTAAATCAAAGTGGTTAGCTTAAATGTGTAATTTTTATTTGCAGTAAAAAGAAGACAAAAATGTATATTGTATGCTATGTATATTAGTTAAAAGTTTTATATCGCACGAGTTAATTTTAACACAATTTCTTGATCAATAAATTGGAAGTGAAGTGCGGGTATAAAGAGACAAAGTACAACCAACAAACAAACATCCACCAAATTTACAGCCTAATTGTAGTGTTTCCACAATATAAAAACTCGAAAGACTTGAAGAAAATAACACAAAAACAGCCAAATGTTCACTCTTTTTCAGAAAGCGACTTTAATTTAATAGTCAAATTCATCATCGGCGAATTGAACAATATTTCAAATCCACCAGTGGTGCATTAATTAGAATTCAGTCATTAGTACTTAAAAGTCATTATTTGAATTTAAATTACGATTTCACCTCTTACAGATCTACTCCAATAAATGAGTTTCACCAAGTAAGAAAGTGTTAGAAGTTTTTTAGTTAAATTAATTAATGATGAGATATAGTATGAATTTAAATTAAAGATAATAAATTCTAGATCGAAGGAAATCGGCATGGTGAATGATGTCTGATAATGTTAAATAGCATGGTTATATTAAATGAATATTAGTAAATGTGATAATATAAATATGCAATAAATGTAGAGAATGACAATAAATGTAATGAGAAGGAATCTACCGTCCAATTATTATATGATTTGAATGGTTCCTTCCCCTAAACGCAATGTTGAATTAAAGAAAAGAAATGAAAATGGTTATGGAATCTTCGGATCATGTGGATAAAGGCCAAATAACATGCGCTTGAACAATATAATCAATGAACTAGCAACTTCTCATATATTCTCTCAAGTCAATCTTTTACAATGTATCTTTCACTCAGAATATCTCATTTTTGTTTTCTATCTCTTCCTATTTATTAGGGATATCTCCAAGTGTCACACCTCATTTTTTACACTACACCCCGCGAAGGGCATAGGGAAGGGAGTTTTTCCAATTAAAGAACAATCGAGACAGGATTTATTTATTTAAAGATTTTAGAGTCGTCACTTGGGATAATTAATAGTGTTCCAAGTCACCGGTTTAAATTCCGAGTCGAGGAAGATTTGACTCTGTTTATAGTCTACGAGCCAGAAATCCAGGTAAGGAATTCTGTTAACCCGGGAGAAGGTGTTAGGCATTCCTGAGTTTCGTGGTTCTAACACGGTCGCTCAACTATAATATTCGGCTTAATTATCGGTTGCGCCTATGTGCAAATTTTCATTTTTAACCTGCTTTTATTTATTGTTAAGAAGATTGCAACGTCGTTAAAATGCATTTTGAACCACGTCACATAAATGCGCTCGTAGCTCGCAACACATTTTACCTAACGTTGATATTTGGATTCGGGTCACATAAATGCGCACCTGAGTTTAAGAAAATCACTTATTAAAATAACGCGCCTAAAATGACTATACTTTTGCAATGTGCGAGGGCCATGGAATTAAGTAAATGGAACGCCTTGAATTCTAAGGATCAAACAATATTAACTAAAACGAGGGCTATGCAATTGCTATTTTTGTTTGGCACGGCACACCTCAATCTACTTTAATTTTAAAAGAGAATCTTAGCTACATATGGAGGACCATATTGTTATAATATGGCACACCTCCACTAATTAATCAAGGGGCAAGGACAAATGACACCATTTCCTAAGCCAAATGTTTGGACCAATTTTAAAATAAGAACCCCAATTCAAGCGAGCTTTACGGATTGGTTATTTGAAAATAATGAAGGGCTTGTGCCGTGATCGAGGAAGCAACAAGCTAAATGGGGAGGCCCAATTTGCACAGCAAAAACGCTGCTACAGAAGAGATCGACCTAGTCTTCCCTCGACTTGGGCGAGGTCTTAGTCGAGATGAGCAGTACAAAAATAAGAGAAAACATTCTTGAGCTTCAGACAGGAGATATAAAACTTCAAGAGCTAGATGATATCTATCGCATCAATACAACATCCAAATTTAATATCTAAGCTAGATTAAACCACCAAAAGAAATCCTTCATACACGATAAACAGACACAATATATTTAACAGCCAATTGCAAATGATTTACTTCCAATGAACATGCTACTAGCATGGGTAAAAAGAACAAGTAGAGTTAATATTAAACCAATTCACATATGCAGAATGTGACCAAAACTCAACCCATTCATTTTTCAATTATCCAGATTCATATCTTGTCTAAAAGAAAAACTAATCTCAGCAACCCAACTAATGTCCATTATTTTAACCTTTTGATTAATGGACTGATGTATTCAACAACTATATATCACATATATAGAATTAACTCGCTAAAGTAATCAACTACCATCCAAATCATCCCAAATCACGTTGGAATCAAATCTGTAGTCCTGAATGCTAAACAGGCTCGTATGAACATCACTTCATGCCATAACAACTAGCATCTCCATTTATTAGCTAACTAAACGCAAATCATATGAAAGTATCAACTAATTGCGGCAAAAATCTAAACAAATTTCAAACTATATCAACCTAGAGCTTAGACTATGACTTGCAAGACCAAATCTGGGTGATTCTCAGCCCGACATTCACAAAGGCTAGAACCCTGATGCAACACCAAACATAAACTCAAACAGTTAAAATCCATTATTCAATTATGGACACATATGCAAAATACAACACCACATCATTCTCATTCACTAGATTTCAGAAAGAATAAGTGGACCTAACTAACATCTATAACTTAAGTTCTAACTACAGAACATGACGTAGTAAAAATAGAAGAGAAATTCAGCTTCAAATAAAATCTTCATTTAACAAAACTTCAACTCTTTACATGCTTAACAACCGAACCTCAAGCATGAGCCAAGGAAATACCTGGATAAAACAAAGGAAAAGGTGAGAAATGCAGCAGTAACAGCAACAGATCAATCCCAGGTTCAAGAGACTGAATTCTCAAAGTATGAACCTAATGAAACCGTGATTTCAATACAGCTTGACCCAGAATTTTCCAAAGAAATCAACCTTAAACCATTTTTCAGAAGATTTGCTCCAGAAATTCAAAGAGACCTCAAAGTTCAAGTTTAAACCTAATAAAATAGTAATTTTCAATATTTAGCTGCCTGAAGACTTTTTGGAATTTTTCAGTTCTTAATCTCTACCTTCTAAGGCAAGAAAGAATGTCTTTATAGGCAAGTAATTAGGCCAGACCTCAGGTTGCAGTTTTGCATTTCTAGTCCTTCCCTTAATTCTATTTTTTTGCCAATTGATCTCCCATTTTCTGACTTGTTACCCAAGTTCAAGCACAAAAAAATCTGAAATTCTCTTAAAACCCCTACTAGAAACTTCTGAAATCAGTTACAAAGATTCCCCCGTCATATTACCTATACTACCCTCCCATACCCTGACCATTGCTAACTTAGGTTAAGCTAACCCAAATCCCAACTATATTAACCCTTTTACTTGGTCAGTGATGACCATGGTTATTTAAGAGGGTTTGAATGCTTAAAATGGCTAAACGGCACCAAAGACCCTAAAACTAGAAGGCAATTCCAAACAATCTCTAATTTTTGTCTTGGATTAACTTTAATTACTTAAATTCAGTATTGAAAACTACTACTACAGATTATCAATCAAACAGAGAAAAATGAAACAAATAAGATTGATCAAGCAAAACATGCTATCAGAAGGAAATTCAGAATTGAAACCTAAAAATCTAAGAACAATGGGCAAGCAAAAATCAAAGAACAACTTATTAGACATGAAAACAGGTGTGAACGAACAGATTAACTTAAAAGGGAAGAAGAAAAAAAACAACTGGGTTCAACTAGCTTCAGTGGAATAAAATTTAAATAGAAGATGAAATAATCAAAACAAAACTAAGAAGAAGAAGAAAAAAAAGAAGACTCACCAATTTAAACTCGAAATTACTGGAAAAGGGACATTGCATGTTCAGGTTCCAATTGAACTCTTAGGGCTTGATTTTTTTTTCAAACTTCGAGCAGCTACAGAGATGTTTGAAAGGTTACAAGTGAGGATTTGGGTCGAGGGAGAGACAGGGGTCCTTTGGTGTGATTTTGGCAAAATTTTGAAGGGTTGGGGTTTTTTACCCAGTCTTCTTTCGAATATTTGAGAATTTCGGGCTTGATTTGAGGGAAAAGGGGTGCGGATTTGTGATGTAGGGTGGAGGAAAACCTATGTTTTTAAAATGGTGGTGTTTAGGCGGTGGCGCCGCCGGTCATGGCGGAAGGTTAGGGGTTTTTGAGTAATATTCGAGAAGCTCAGGCGGGATTCGAGGGACATGTTTTGGAGTTTGCAAAGCGGAGAAGGAGAGGAACATGGGGTGTTAATTTAGTGGCCACCAGAGTTCCGCCGCTAGCAGATGCGATTTCCAGCCGGCGATTCATGGCGGTGAACGGCGGAGACGAGGGGATGGTCTCTAGGGTCATTGGGGTAGTGGTGAGATGGGTTTGGGGTGGGGGGTGTTTGGAAATATATATATATATATATATATATATATATATATATATATATATATATATATATATATATATATATAGGGCTCATCAGCTCACAGCCGTTGGATCTCGAATTCTAGACGGCCCAGATTGATCGATGGGTATTGACCGAGTAATGGGCGTCTTGGCTAAATATTTGGACGAAAATTTGGTTTGGGGATGGGGAATTCAAACAAGCCCAAAATCTTATTCAAAACCTTGGCATTTTTTCAACTTTTCTAATTTCTCTTTTTTTAATTCCAAAATTTTCTTCTTAAATAAAAATCTAAACTTTCACTGTGAAAATTAATTAACCTAAAACAACCTACATGATAATTATCAAATTAACACATAAAACTAATTAAAAGAACTACTCAAAATCAAAAATTAAATTTAAAGAGTGCAAAATCACTACTTTTTGTGATTTTCCTTTTTATAAAATAACTTAATTACTAAACAATTATAAGAATGCAAAATTAACTCCTAAATACACATGAAAAACATTTGTATATATATTATTTTACTAATTAAAATAAAATAAACATGCTCAAATAAATGCAAATAATTGACAAACATGCCACAAAATTCCCAAAATTTGCAAACAATGGAAAAATTATTCTGTTTTGAATTTGTGGAAGTAATTCATATAGGGAAAAAATCACATGCTCACAGTTGCTCCTCTTTGCTCGGAAACATGAAGAGTTTTCGTGCAAAGATAAGTGAGCGGATATGAGCAATTTTTGCCTGTTTGAATAATCTGTAGGAAGCATTTTGAAAAGATTGACCACACCCTGCTTCAGAGGTTTCCTACATATCCTCGGCTAAAAAGGAATCAGGTCAATGTTATTCAGGAGTGTTTGGTAGCTGGGACTATCGAAGTTTTGATCTCATTGTTGTTGTTGCTGCTACTATTGTTGCTAGATCCCTTTATTACACCATGTCAAAATAAAAGAATCTAGACTAAGCTATGATATATGGATTACAAAAGAACCTATCTATGTCTTCAAACTTGCTCTTGATCCTTGTCGCCTTGCTGACTTGTATTTCTTCCTGTGAAACTCCTTGTTCCCTTGTTGTCTTGCATTGTCTTACTGTGAAACTCCTTTGTTGTCGCATTGAATTGTAATCTGAGATGTTTTCTCTTGTTCTCCATGTGGGCGCCTGATTTCCAAAAACTTGAATTATATTTCATTGTTCTCCAGGTGGACACCTGATTACCCAGTACTTGAAATGTATTCCCTTGTTATGCAGGTGGACGCCTGATTTCCAACAACTTTTATTATATTCCCTTGTTCTCCAGGTGGGCGCCTGATTACCCAGTACTTGAAATGTATTCCCTTGTTATCCAGGTGGGCGCCTAATTTCCAAACTTGAAATGTATTTCTTTGTTATCCAGGTGGGTGCCTGATTTTCAAAAACATGAATTATATTCCCTTGTTCTCCAGGTGGGCGCTTGATTACCAAAACTTGAAATGTATTCCCTTGTTCTCCAGTTGGGCGCCTGATTACCAAAACTTGAAATGTATTCCATTGTTCTCAAGGTGGCCGCCTGATTACCAAAACTTGAAATGTATTCCCTTGTTCTCCAGGTGGGCGCCTGATTACCAAAAACTTGAAATGTATTCCCTTATTCTCCAGTCGGGCGCCTGATTACCAAAAACTTGAAATGTATTCCCTTGTTCTCCAAGTGGGCGTCTGATTACCAAAACTTGAAATGTATTCCCTTGTTCTCCAGGTGGGCGCCCGATTACCAAAACTTGAGATGTATTCCCTTGTTCTCCAGGTGGGCGGTTGATTACCAAAACATGAAATGTATTCCCTTGTTCTCCTGGTGGGTGCCTGACTACCAAAATTTGAAATGTATTCCTTGAGACTGTTTCCTTTAAACCTTATTATACCAAACCAAACAAAACAAATGAAATTTTTCTGCCCCAGTTTGGTGCCGGGCGCATCTGTGAGTGTTACTTAAATCTCGCTACCCAATAATTGACAATTCTTAATTAAAGACAGTTTTCAAGTCTAAGTTATATCTGCTGGGGAGCAGTAATTAAAGCTAAACGCCAATTTTAACTCTCGGTTATATCTACTGGGGATCGCCAATTAAAGTTATGTCCCATTATCCAGGGGATCGCTAATTGAAGTTCATGGTCATACCTGTTAGGTGCTTGCTTATTTAATGGAAGACTTCCCCGATATCTATGGAATTTCCTGCCCTCTGTTTCAATCAAAAAAAATCTTGTAAGTTTGAAATGTGATTGTTATCTTGCGGCATTCTTGCTAAAAATACCCTTCCCACTATCATGCTTTGTTGTGGCCTACTTTTTCGACCTGACTATGAGCCTCCTTATTTGTTGGCTGACCCCTGCACCCTATGGCTTTTAGATGAACCAAGTGCTCTGTTCCCCAAACATTGTGTTACATTTCTGACCCTCTTTCAAGAATTTTTGCATCCTTCCTGAGATTACCGAATCATTTCACTGACGAAAACTTTCAGTAATTCTTTATATTGCCATTTTAACTTCTGTTGCCTTCTTTATGTTTTAGCTGCAATGTGCTTTGCGATTTGAGAACTGGTAATAAGCTTGGAAATTTTTCTCCTTTTGCTTAAACAAAATTGATTCTCAAAACATCTTAGAAGAATGGAGACCCGAAAGAAAATGAAATGCAATGACTCTAAGTTGTTTTGTTTTAGAATAAAAGAATTCTGAATTTGGCGACTATTGAGGGGAAAAGGGGGAGAATCTTATCTATAGAGGAATAGTTGGTTCCAGTAATCATGACATGCACTTCGGTTGATTCGACCAAGTCTGTCCAAACGATCGTCCTTCAGATTCCATTTTTTGTTGTTGTGACCTTTCTTAACCCAATTTCATTAACCAAGCCTTGACCTGGCTTATCTTGCAGTGTTCTGAACAGGTTTCCACCAACAGCCCTTTTCCAGTTGTTCATTTCTCGACTTATCTTCGCCTTAAGGTGCCCGTGAGGGTTTTCACCAATAAGACTCTCTCATTTTGATTTTCTCTCAACTCTCATCTTCTTACAGTGACCGTGAGGTTTTTCACCGATAAGACTCTCTCTTTTTCATTTCTCTCAGCTCATGTCGCCTTATGGTGCCCATGAGAGTTTTCACTGATAAGACTCTCACTTTTCATTTCTCTCAGCTCCCTTCGCCTTACGGTGCCCGTGAAGATTTTTACCAATAAGACTCTCTCATTTTCATCTTTTCTTGCTTGAACTAGAGTGTTGCCCCGGGTATGAACCACTTCTTCTTGCTTGACTTAGTATTTCTTAAAGATTGATCGGAAGGTCTTTCTTTGGATTGTAATACAGGCTTTTGGATAGGGTTAGAAAGAAAGAGTATTAAAGGCTCAAAACAATTATGATGGGTTCAAAATTACAACTTTCGGAATTAGATATCTTACAACAACCACAACTTTTGCCCCAGTTTCTTTGCTTGAGGACTTTTGGGATTTTTATTTTAATGAGACTGAACCATAAGGTTGCCTACATATTCTTAAAAGGAATCATGTCAAACTTTGTTCACCCAAGAAATTGCTTTATTTTTGTTGTGATTTTCTCTTTTCTCTTTCTTCTCATTCTTTTTCTTTTGTTCCTTCCCTTTTTCCTTTCATTGTTTTGCTGTTTTGTTGTTATTTTTCCTTTTTTCACTTTTTTTTTCTTTTATTTTCTTTTCTTCTTCTTTTCTTTTTTCTTTCTTTTCTTTTTCATTCTTTCTCTTTTTCGTTCTTTCCTTTTTTTCTTTTTCTTTTTCTTTTTCATTTTTTCCTTTTTTCTTTTTCTTTTTCATTCTTTCATTTTCCTTTTCCTTTACTCATTCTTCGCGCTTGCGTTTCTGACTTGGTTATCAATTTCGAAAAAGGGGTATGAAAGAAAATAATTAAAGCTCAAAAGGGTTAACAAAGGATAAAATGTTTAGATAGCCGAATAAAATGCCTTCATCATTCCAATCTCCAAAACATGCCAAGTACACAAAAATATGGTTTAATCAAATAAACTCATACATAATATCTCTTAACTACATCGAAATTGATGGCCATTTCTACGCATTTACCTTCCACATCTTTTAGATACAATGCCCCATTGGACAACACTCTTGACATGATGAACGGCCCTTGCCAATTTGAGGAAAACTTGCCCTTTGCTTCCGCCTGGTGAGGGAGGATGCGCTTCAATACCAGCTGACCCGCTTCAACCCTTCTTAGGCGAACCTTCTTGTTATATGCTCTGGCCATTGTCTGTTGATACAACTGGCCGGGACATACTGTTGCTAATCTTTTCTCATCAATCAGACTCAATTTCTCCAGGCGGGTTTTGACCCACTCGTCATCATCAATCTCTGTCTCTACGACAATCCGAATGGATGGGATTTAAATTTCTTCCAGTATTACTGCTTATGTGCCATGCACCAATAGATACGGAGTTGCCCCTATTGAAGTGCGAACGGTAGTGCGATAGCCTAACAATGAGAATGGTAGCTTCTCATGTCATTGACTGGACCCTTCCACCATTTTTTGGAGTATCTTCTTTACTTCTTTTTGGCTGCCTCAACTGCTCAATTCACCTTGGATTGGAATTGCGATGTGTAATCTTAAACTTCTAAAATACCTCTTTCATTAAATGACTATTGAGATTTGCTCCATTATCAATGATAATTATCTTTGGATTCCAAACCGGAAAATGATAAAAGAATGAAAAAAGTTGACCGCGGCTTTCTTGGTCACCGCCTTGAAAGTTTTAGCTTTGACCCACTTGGTGAAATAATCAATAGCAACCAGGATGAACCTGTGTCCATTGGAAGTTGCTGGCTCGATGGGCCCGATGATATCCATTCCCCAAGATACGAAGGGCCACGGTGCAGGCACTGTATGTAATTTAGATGGCGGGGAGTGAATCAAATCTCCATGCACCTGACATTGATGACATTTACGCACGAAACGGATACAATCTCGCTCCATGGTGAGCCAATAATAACCTTCCCGGAGAATCTTCTTTGCCAAAAACATATCCACTCATGTGCGGTCCGCAAACTTCGGAATGTACCTCAGTCATGATGGTTGTGGCCTGTCTAGCATATGCATCTTAACAACCAAAGATCCGACATTCTCTTGTATAATACCCCTCCAATGAAGAAAAACCCGCTTGACAAGCGACGAATTATTCTCTTTTGATCACTTATGGCTTGTACTTGGTACACGCCCATCCTGATATATTCTTTGATGTCATGAAACCAAGGCTCACCATCAAGCTCCTCTTTCACCACGTTACAGTATGCATGTTGATCGTGGACTTGGATATGCAGCGGATCAACATAATCCTTATCTGGATGACGTAACATTGACGCCAAAGTAGCCAAGGCATCAGCAACCTCATTGTTAATTCTTGGGATATGCCTGAACTCTACTGACCGGAATCGTTGACAAAGATCATGCAAGAATTACCGGTATGGTATGAGCTTCAAATCTCGTGTTTCCCACTCCCCTTGAATCTGGTGTACTAGAAGGTCTGAGTCCCCCAAGACCAAGACTTCTTGGACACCCATGTTTGCAGCTAACCTCAGACCCAAAATGCAAGCCTTATATTCTGACATATTGTTTGTGCAATAGAAGCGGAGCTGAGTTGTAACGGGGTAATGGTTCCCCGTTTCAGAAATGAGTACTGCTCCTATGGCGACACCTTTCTTGTTGGCGACCCCATCGAAGAATAGTTTCCATCTAGGCTTCTCTCCATATTCCACTTCATCAATATGTATTACCTCCCCATCCGGGAAGTACGTCTTTAAAGGTTCATACTCTTCGTCTACCGTATTCTCGGCCAGATGATCCGCCAATGCCTTCGCTTTCATTGCAGTCCTAGTCACATAGACAATGTCAAACTCGGTGAGCAGGATTTGCAACTTTGCAAGCCTCCCCGTGGGCATAGGCTTCTGGAAGATGTATTTCAACAGGTCCAGGCGTGAGATGAGGTAAGTAGTATATGATGACAGGTAGTGTTTCAACAATTGTGCTACCCAAGTTAGGGCACAGCACAACCTTTCAAGTTGAGTATATAACCTCATAAGCTGTGAATTTCTTGCTAAGGTAGTATATGGCCTGGTCCTTCCTCCCGTGACATCGTGCTGACCAAACAAACATCCGAATGAATTGTCCAAGACTGCCAGATATCAGATAAAAGGCCTCCCTGGTTCTGGTGGGACCAATAACGGCGAGTTCCACAAATATTCTTTTATTTTATCAAAAGCCTCCTGGCATTCCTCCATCTACTTGACCGCAGCTTTCTCTTTCAACAGCTTAAAGATGGGCTCACAAGTCATCGTGACCGGAGCAATAAATCTATTGATGTAATTCAATCTCCCCAACAGACTCATCACTTCTATTTTGTTCCTCGGAGGCGGCAATTCTTGTATGGTTTTGATATTTTATAGATCTAGCTCAATGCCTTGGCAGCTGACTATAAATCCTAAAAACTTTCCTGATGGCACACCAAATGTGCATTTTGTAGGATCGAGCTTGAGATTGTACCTTTAGAGATTGGAAGAATTTCCTCAAATCTCTGACATGGTTAGACTGCTTCCTGGATTTCACAATTACATCATCCACATAGACCTCAATCTCCTTATGTATCATATCGCGGAATATGGTTGTCATTACCATCATAAAGGTTGCCCCAGCATTCTTCAAATCGAAGGGCATGATCTTATAGCAATATGTACCCCATGACGTGATGAATGTTGTCTTCTCCGCATCCTCCTCATCCATCAAAATATGGTGATAGCCTGCGTAACAATCTACTAAAGAACCAATCTCATGTTTTGCACAATTGTCAATCAATATGTGGATGTTCGGTTGTGGGAAGTTGTCTTTTTTAAATTGCTTTGTTGAGGTCACGATAATTGACGCACACCCTAGTTTTACCATCCTTATTTGGCACAGGCATGACATTTGCTAACCAGGTGGGATATTGTGTGACTCGGATGACCTTTGCCTCAAACTGCTTGGTAACTTCCTCTTTGATCTTTACGCTTACATCAGTTTTAAACTTCCTCAACTTTTGTTTGACAGGAGGGCAGGCCGGGTCAGTGGGCAATTTGTGAACCACCAAGTCAGTGCTCAACTCTGGCATATTATCGTAAGACCATGCAAAAACATCTTTGTCTTCAAGAAGTGCTTCGATTATTTCTTCCCTGAGCTGCGGCTCAAGATGGACATTTATTTTAGTTTCTCTATATTATCTGGGTCCCCTTGATTGACTGCTTCTGTATCACTCAGGTTTGGCTTGGGTTTTTCCTCAAAGTAGCTTAACTCTTTACTAATTTCCTCAAACGCCATTTCCTCATCGTCTTCTGGTTCATCCTCATATTCTATCTCTTGAATTATTACTTCTGAATTACACCGGCTTTCAAGTCTCGGCCAAAGAGTCCTTATGCATGTCATATCATTGGAGCCAACATAAAAATAATTGTACAAAAAGAATAATAAAACTATAAGCACTAACGAAAAATGAAATTTCATTTCACTGAAATTGAAAGATAACAATGTTACACATCCAAAAGGATGGAACATAGACTCTGAATTACAACCCTGGAGTAATCCAGAGAAATTCAAAGAAAATCAAATTAAACTACCAAAACACCTTCCTGGCAGGAGAGGAGTAGCTTCCCAATTGTTGATTTTTGCACGGGGCTCGACAAATTGCATATCTACCTTACTAGAGCCCACTCCAGCTTCTACCAAATTCACATCTTCAAACAACTTCTCAAACCTTTCGAGCAATTCCTTATCAGGATTACCCACAGCACTGGAACTTGTTGTTGTCGGGCGCTTCTTGGTGCCGACCCTAACAAATGATCTAAAGAGATGCAACATGGGCCTGTTGTTGTCGGGCGCTTCTAGCTCTCTATATGTCTGCAATTGTGGGCTGAACCCTAAACCAAATGTTTCTGTATTTTTGGGGAGAGACACCGGTTGTATGATAACCTGAATTGACGCTCCCAAACCCTTTTCTTGGAACAAACCCATTCTTCAACATTTCAACGTCCACCGTGACTGATGCATTAGCTAACTTTGGCATTGGAACACACTCCCCTTCTGGAACTTTTCATACTGATATCGAGTCATGAACCTGATACACCCAGGACCCCTTGTCATCATCCGCCTCAATGAATGGTACAATAGCATCACTGTGAGCATAAAGGTGTTCCTCGCCATGCACAACTATTCTTGTCGATCCCCATTCAAATTTCACCATTTGATGCAAAATAGAGGGGACTGCTCTAGTAGTGTGGATCCAGGCTCATCCCAACAGCGGGTTGTAAGAGACAACCACATCCAGCACTTGGAATTTCATGGTAAAATTAACTAGTCCGATTTTTAGTTCAAGCACTATGTCACCGACCGAACCTTTTCCCCTGCCATCAAACCCTTGCACACAAATGTTGTTCTTGTGGATTCATTCACCATCCACCTTCAATTTGTTCAATGTGGAAAGCGGGAAAATATTTGCGCTTGAACCATTATCAACCAACACTGGAGTAACCACAGAATCCTTGCACTTTACTGTGAGATAGAGTGCTTTATTATGCTCGGTGCCTTCTACGGAGCAATTCATCATGGAAAACGTGAGTCTTTTCCCCTCAAAAATCTAATTAGCTATCTTCTCCAAGTGATTGACTGTGATTTTATCAGGAACGTGGGCCTCATTCAGGATATTCATCAAAGCCCGACGGTGCTCGTCCAAATGAATCAACAATGATAACAACGAGATTTGAGGAGGCGTCTTTCTCATGTGTTCCATAATAGAATAATCATGCAGTTTCATCTTCTTCAGAAACTCCTCTACTTCCTCTTCACTCACGGTTTTCTTCACCAGCACTGAGTTATCCTTGGTCGGTTTGGATTTTCTCAATTCTTCGGGGGCAAAGCATCTCCCCGATCGGGTCAATCTATGAGTCTCACAAACTTCTTCTCTAACCTCCTTCCTTTTGTAAGTCACTGTTACTCGGTCTTAATTCCAGAATACGGCTTTACTACTGATCATTGGTAGCTGAGTCACAGGTTTGATAATGGCAGGCTCTATGTGAGCTCCTTCCACGACAACACAGCCTTGGTGGCCACCCCTGGTACCACCACTTTTGCATTTTCTTGTTTCACCATCCCGTCTCTTGAAGATTCCTTCTTGGCTACAATGACAGGCTCACTGCTTGCTCCACTTAATTTAAGCGTCGACATCTCGCTTGTTGAATTCTCCACCATCTTCCGCTCACTGGCTCGGATCATCATGATAGTTTGCGAAGGCTTTTTGGGATCCCTCTCTTTGTGCATTATCTCAATCATATTGTCTCTTGATGAGCAGGCAGCGGGTTTTGATTAATATTGGGTGCTTTTGGAGCTTGTACCTCAATGGGATGTGAATCAATGAGTTCTTGAATAGAACACTTCAGATGCCAACATTTCTCTATGTCATGCCCCGGGGTGCCAGAACAATACTCACAAATGATAGAATAGTCGAGATTTCTCCGAGGAGGATTTGGAAATTTTTCTTTAATCGGCCTCATCATATCTAATGTTCTCAATCTATGGAATACGCTAGTATATGATTATCCCAATGGAGTGAAAGTTTTCCTTTTCTTCATTGTCTCAATTTTTAAAAGCTTGGTTGGCCCGGAAAGATTGTCTCGGGGGGTGTTGGTGGGTTTTTGGAGGATAGTTATTTTGTGGAGCTGAGTAATTATTTTGTGGGGTTGGCGCACGCCATTGTGCGTAGGCGGGAGGCTGAGTATATGTTTGTGCATGATTGATAGAAAAATAGGGATCACGAGGTGGGTAGTAGTGTTATGGGGCTATATAGGGTGTGTTGATAGGTTTGATGATGAGGTCGGAGTTGGTTGTAATGGGATGGACCCCGGGGCCTGAACCAAGTCCCTGAGTCAATTGTCGTTACTTCTTCCTTCTTTCCAATTGCTCCCTCGGTCCCGTTTTGGATATCCTGTGTGGTTGCTTTGATTTGTAGAATAACTCATGATCTTGTTGGATTTGAGTCTCTCTTCGACCATACTCCCCATTTTTACTACCTCATAAAAGGATTTACCCACTGTCGATACTAGGTGACCAAAATATATAGGCTCCAAGGCTTGCAAGAAGTAATCTACCATTTCACTTTCCTTCATTAGCGGGTCGACCCTCGCTGCTTGCTCTCTCAAATGGAATCCATATTCTTTTAATCTCTCATTGTGCTTCTTTTCTAGTTTCGTCAAAGATAAACGATACGGGATGATTTCAAGATTATATTGAAAATGGAAAGCGAATGCTTGGGCTAGATCATCCCATGTATACCACCAAGCATGATCTTGTCTGATGTACCATTCCAACGTTGAACCACTTAAACATTGACTGAAGTATGCAATCAGTAATTTATCATTTCTGCCTGCCCCTCTATCTTGCCGCAAAAACCTCTTGTGTGTGCCACCGGATCACCATGGTTGTCGTACAAGTCAAACTTGGGCATCTTAAAGCTTGGCGGCAACTGTACACATGGGAATGAACAGAGGTCTTTGTATGCCACACTCACTTGGCCTCCCAACCCTCGCATATCTCTGAATGATTGCTCTAGACTTTTGACTTTCTTGAGTACCTCCTCTTGCTCGAGACTTTTGACTGGTTTGTCAGCCTCAACAGGGACTTTAAAATGGGGAGCGTAATAGTAAGATTCAAGGGCTTTGAAAGCGTGTTCTGGTGGGTAATACTGGTAGTCATGAGCTTGGAGCAAAGGTTCACTAGATGATCTGTGGAGTGTGGCGGGAGGAGGTGCCACATAGATGGAAGCAACTGGTGGAGGAGGGGTGTGGAACAGCTGTGGGTGGTAGATCTGGGGGCCTGGAAAGTTTTACCTTGTTATTGTTGGTAGATGGGGAAGCTTGGGGGAGGATCAGTGGCAGGACGGTCATGTGAATGGGCTAATGGTGGGATGAAGATCGGTTAAGCAGGATAAGCTAGTGATAGCTGCCCTCTCACCCATGCCTGATACATTTCAGTCATCTGATGCTTCAGTTTGTACATCTTTTCTTTCATTATGTTAACATCCAACTCTTCCACCTCTTTTGAGGGATCAATGATACTTGTGTCGGTTTCTTGGTTGGCCATAGTCAGCTTGCTTTTGGACCGAGTGTTATAGGAGTGGGTTGCCAGAATGCCGCAAAAACTAACCACCTGTCTGAATATGGACAAGAAATACCAAAACTTGTTAGTGGTTAGGCTTCAACACATAGGTAGCCACATATTCGAGGATGAATGTACTTAAGCAGTTACCGGTTTCAATTATGCACATGGGTCGGTTGCTTGCATCATCTCGGCTTTTATCCTGTACCATTTTTCTTTTCTCTCTTGTTTTCTTTTCTTTTGCTCAGCTTGTTGTTTTTCCTACCTTCTTTGTTTTATTATTCTCTCCCTTATTTGACCAACGTTTCTCTCATGATTTTCTTTTCTTTTTTTCTTTCTTTTCTTTTTTTGGATATGGTCGAATTCTATGGAGATTGCCTACGTATCATGACCCCGCATGAATCAGACCGAGCGTAGTTCTGGCAAATAAGTATAGAAAATTTTTGAAATTTTGCATTTTCGTAAAGTAAAAACATTTCATTGCAACTTTTAACAGACTTTGAGAAACCAACAGACTCTGACTCAAATGAAATTAACTGACTTTGACAGAAAAACAAAAACAACTGACTTGACAACCTATTACAGACTCAAAAAAATAGAAGAAAATACAAACTTCGAATGGACTAACAGACTTGAGTGAAAATCATGAACACATTAAAGCCTCTAATGCTCCTGGGGCATGCGGGAAATTATTTGGTCTCACCGCAGGCTTGTGTGCTAAATCCCCTTGGAGGTGGTGGAGGTCTTCCATCACTTGACGAACGAAGGTCATTGTTGTGAAACAAACATGGATCTTGTCATACATTCGCACTGGCTACACTTTACGGTGATGTAATCAGCGATAATCCGTACCCTTTCTCTTATAGCACCCTTTTCTTGCAATAATTACCCAATCTGCTGGCTTTGGCCTCCAAAATTTGTTCGGCTACACGATTCAATTCTTGGAATTGTTGCAAATCTCTCTCCAACCGTGCTATGGCTGCGTAACAATGCTCTCTCTCAGCCTTAAAGTCTTTTGCCTGCATAACCACTTTGTTTTCGTCCATGATGACCCTCTTCCTCAACCCCACAACCTCGTTGTCATACCTTTCTTTCAGTTGTTCAATCACGCCTGCTCGTTCCTCTGCATTTTTGGCCAATTGTTTTCAGGCCCTGGTTAGCTCACCCTCTGCTTTATTCAAGTCAAAACCATATTCTCCTACTTTCCACCTCAGATTGTCTATGTTTCATCCTTCGCACTTCTGGCGGGATTTTCTTACGCTATTTTCATTTTCTGAATTTGGGCTCGCAGAGCTTCATTTTCTTTGGCTAGTCTTTTATTTTCCCCCTCGTCTACTACAACTTGCAAATCATTCTCTAATTGAAGGTCTTTGACTTGTTTTTCCAACTTCCCTATTGTGGCCCTGTATTCGTTTTCCTTGGCTAACCAATTCCATTATTCTTAAGACGCATCAGCAAACTCTTAGCCGCCTTCCAAACTCTATTTCCTTTATATACCTGTGAGAATATGATTTTTTCCCTACATAAATTACTCCTATAAATTCAAACAAAATAATTTCTTTTATTTAAGAGTAGTTTTGTGGATTTTTGTGGCATATTTTGTTAGTTGTTTCCATTTTGTTTGTGCATTTTAATTAGTGAAAATACAAAAATATGTTGATGCACATTTAGAAGTTTATTTGATCATTTTTCAAGAATTAATTAACAATTAGTCATTTTATAAAAAGAAAAAATAAAAAATAGTTCAATTTGCAATTTAATTTTAATTTTGATTTTTAGTTGATTTTTCTTTTAATTTTTGTTTTAATTATTTGTGATGATGATTTTGTAGGATTAATTAGCACTTTTATAGGTTAATTTGGAATTTAGTTTAGGATTTTAGTTTTTATTTTGAATAAATGAAAAAAAAAGAGGAAAAAAAGAAATCTAAAATTAAATAAAGAAGAAGAACAAGAATTGGGCCAAATTCAATTTTCAGCCCAAATATACCCATCCCAGACCGGTCCAATACCCTTTACCCTTGTCCAGCCCCTAATAAATTGAAACGACGTTATTTTGGGTGACCAGATCTCAGGCGTCGAGGTTGATCTGATCCAACGGCTGAGAAATGGCATGTCCATTATATATATATATATATATATATATATATATATATATATATATATATATATATATATATATATATATATATGTGTGTGTGTGTGTGTGTGTGTGTGTGTGTGTGTGTGTGTCCAAACACCCCCACCCCCCCCCCCCCATCTCTAACCCTTCTCACGCCTGAACTCTAGAGCCACCCTCTCTCCGCCGCGCACCGCCATCCACTACCGGTCGGAAATCGCTTACGGAGGCGGCGGAACTCCAAATTAAAACAGTTGATTCTCCTCCCTCTCCTCTACCCAACTCCACCATCAGTATCCTTCGAATCCTACAAAAATGTCTTGAATATTAGATGGAAGACCTGTCTCCTCCGTCGTACACTGCGCCGCCGCCACCAATCGGTCCCAAATTAACATCAAATGACCCCCTCACCTCTCTCATTCGAATCCATGCATAGTTTCTCTAGAATCTTGTTGCAACCGCTCGAATGTTAGATCGAAGCTCTAACCTAAAATCCCTAAAGCATGTGCATTCTTTAGTTTGATTCTTGATTCTGATAACGTCAATTGATTGTTCTACTAAGAAAAAATAATAGGTGTTACTGGAGGACAGAATTAAAGGTTTGAATTGCCAACAGACCTCTCCTGTGAGTTCAAACCCCGTCCTATTTAGTATCTGATTTTTAATTGGCTTAATTTTCATTTTCTTTTCTTTTGTTTCTTCTTCTAATTTCTTCTAGGACATTAGATTTCGGAAATTTGCACTATTCTGATTTTTTTTCCTTTTATTACATAATTTTATTCGAATTGTGTTTAGTTCGTTAAGTTTTTTCTTTAATTTGTTTACTTTCCTTCTGTTTTGATAATTTTATGCCTGTTAACCTTCCCTTCATCAGAATTATGTGATTTGATTTCATATCAGTTGCGTGTAATTTAGTAGTTATTCTTTAATTCTATATCAAAATGGCGTCGTTCTGTTTAGAGGTTTTTTAGTTTTAAAATATTTGGACTCGGAACTATATCTCTTAGGTAATTTAGGCTAGGTAAGCAAGAGTAGTTTAGGTAAAGTTAGCTAGGGAATCTTTTAATGAAAATGATAGAAACTTCTTGTAGTGGGTTTCCTGCTAATTTTGGTAATAAAATGTGGTCCACGAGTTAAAAACTAAATGACTAAAGGTAAAATAGAAAACCTAGGGGTTGCCCTAATCCTTGCCTGTAAAGGCAGCTTTTATTGCCTTAGAGAGAGATTTTTTGAAGGAAAAAACTTTGAGGATAGACTTGAAGAAAAAAGTAATTCAAAAAAAAATATAGCTGAAACACTCTAGTGAAAAATATTGTTCCATTGCGGATCATAAAGAAAAGAAGAGCTAAAATACCACAAAAGCTTCAGATGGCAAAGGGATACTGTTTCATTGACTTCTTTGTTGGATTTTGAAGTTTTCCAGTCCTAAATACCTCTTAGGTTCATGTTGAATTGAAGTTTGACAATTGGTCTTGAAAGTTGGAGCTTCTGAGAATTACCTGATTCTACTGGGTTAAAATGAGCTGAGTATTGGTTGTTTGAAATCTGGTACTAAAGTCAGCTGCGTTACTTTTAGACTAGTTGGTTTGGAATTTTTTCAAACTTCATTTAGGTTCTCCTAAGGATTTTTCTGGTATAGTTACTGTTGTTGCTAAGTCTGCTGCCACCTAAATCCTCTTTGCTTCTCGCTTTCCAGATACACAACTATATAACCTTGTCAATTATGGAGTAAGAGTTTGAAGGATAAATTGGGAAGTTAAGAGTTGAAACATTAAACTGTTCCATTTTATTTTTTTAAGGTTAATTGTCTAACTTACTATGTTTATTTTATCTAGTTATCGTTAGCAGTAATGTAATCGACCATCAGTGTAGCTTAACAGTTTCATAGGTGTTTTGAATGATTTTATCTGTGCATTAACAGGGGATTATTGTTCTGGTTCACTAGCACTTAATCTATCCACATCATGTTGAGTATTATTTATGTTTAATTAAGTTAGGCCTTAAATGGCACCTGTTAGTGAAAGACATTTGTCATGTGCAAGGTTGTATTTGTGTAAGGATTATTGAAAGTTATGGTGTTTGAGTAGTGGTTTTGTTTGGATTTGGTCGGTTATGGGCTAATCAGTAGTAGTCATTGGGACATCACTTGAAGTGGTACAATTAGCCATGTTAGTATGAGATCGAAACTGTTGCAGTTTTGAGATCATGTTTCTTATCATTAGTCATTCGGGCCATAATTTTCACTCATTGTTGAAATCAATTTATTGCTGAATATCCTATGGATCGTTACAAATAAGTCAAAATGATTCCAAAGGTTACTTGTGCTTATGATGATCTTGTTGTAACCTTTTTTGAATTTATTCGCCTATTCATATGTGCTGGAAGTTTGATATGGGGCTTCAGTTGTAGGCCTCCAAATTTGGGCTCCTTATATGACCCAATTCTGAACGCCCTTCGTAAATACATCCAATCAATTTCCTGGGTCCTTGGTCCTCTTGTGGGCACAAGCCTTTGCATAAATGGGTTAGCCTTGCCTTGTGTAAAAAGTTTTAATTTCAATGGAACTTTTGACACATTTGGAGTTGGCCAGCCCTCATTTCAACCAGTTTGTCTTAACTTAGGATCCAAGGTGCAACACTTAGCGAATTTCTGTGGCCTTCGCAAATTTGATAAATGCGAAATTACTTTAGCCGCGTTAGTTAAATGATTTACCTTCCTAAATACGGATGCGCATTTATGTGACACAAATCTAAATATCAACGTTAGATGAAATGTGTTACGAATTACGGGTGTATTTATATGACGTAGCTCAAAACGCATTTTAACAACGTTGAAGTCTTCTTAAAATTAAATAAAAGTGGTTAAAAGTTAAAATTGACACATAGGTACAAAATGTATTAAATTCAGATAACTGAGCCGAATATAACAATTGAGCGACCGTGCTAGAACCACGAAACTCGGGAATTCCTAACACCTTTTCCCGGGTTAACAGAATTCCTTATCCGAATTCTGGCTCATAGACTGTATAACAGAGTCAAACTTTCCTCGATTCGGGATTAAAGCCGGTGACTTGGGACACCATAAATTATCTCAAGTGGCAACTCTAAATCCTCTAAATAAATAAATCTTGTTTTGATTTTCCTTTAATTGGAAAAACTGCCTTACCTACGCCATTCGCCGGTGTTGTAGTGTTAAAAAGGAGGTGTGACAATACTAAGCTAGTACCCTAGTGCACCTTGCCTTTAGAAAAGTCTTGTACTCGAGTGTCCGCTGTCAAGTACTGAAATTCGCTCCAATTCTGGCGAACTGCTGCTTCATGAAACTGACCATTGGGACCAATCTCGACCACATGGCGACTAATGTCTTCATCCCTGGGAACCATTTGGCACCTCTCTAGCTGTCTCATCACCCTGTATGGAGCATAGGGTTGGATGCTCCAGAGACCCATCAAAAGAAAATAAGGCCCGATAGTTGGCATATATATAATTTCATCAATGCGGAGCCACCCAAACGTCCATTCTATTTGACTCTAACTTATGGTACGGAGATATGATACTCATTATGGGATCCCCTCTGGTAATCTGAACCCATCAACTCTGGTATAAAATTCATCTATGCAGCCCCTTTTCCGATGACCCATAACTCATGAAATGAGGTCGATGGCACAAGTGTTCAACCATCCATATCTGTAACAACAAATTGCATCCTTTAAAGGAATCTCCTCCGGCTTTAGTGGTTGTGAGGGCGTGGAAGATTTCAAATAATATCATGGGTGCGAGGGTGCTCTTAGCCTGAGTGAGCAAGATGCTGAAAACCCCCGCTATCCATATATCAACATTCCCGTCTTTCTGTGGAAATACCAAGAGGCCCAATAAGAATACCATAAATGTGAAATTATTCTTCCCATTTGAGTCGATTCCCCTTGCTACAAAATTTATTTTCCGGGTCGTTAAACCCCTATATGTGCCCATACCTCTGGTATATAAACTGTAGAGTACAAAAACCTGCTGACAGATCTGGATTATGAACCCCCATGCTTATATTTAATGAATCCAATAATTTGTGTATAATGACGGCCCTTGGTGCAATAAAATATTGGTGTCTTAGAGGGATTTTGGGCCCCCTGAGATATTTGGCTATTTCTTCCAGGGTTGTAGTGAGTTCAAAGTTTGGGAAATGAAATACATTGTCGGCCGGGTCCCATATTGTAACCAACGCCTCTATGATATCCCCTCAAGGATTAATTTTTAATAACCTGGTGAGTCCTCCAAAGCGCGCATTGACCCTATTTTGCCCGAATTCACCTAAATCATTCCACCACCTCCAAAGGGATCTTGTTCATAACTGTTATCGACAAATTTTGATTCGTGCTCATTCTGCACATTTATTAGGGTGATTAAGCTAAAATCATGATTTATTGGACTCAAAACAAATTTAAAAATTTCCTTCAAATTTTCATTTCAAAATAAAATCATGGCTTTGCAAATACGACCTTTCAGCACTTCCGAGAAAAGGTTTTAAGGTTGTGCCTGCTACCGGCCAAAATTTGAAAAATAATCTACGGTGGCTGCTCTAGTAAAACAGCCCTCCTACGCCCTTTTAGGGGCATTCGGCTAATTTGACAAGAGCGGCCTTATTTATTTATCACAAACAAAATTTTGGTTCTTTTTGTCCATTTTTGCAGAAAATGAAGTTGGGCCCGATGGGGGTTGCCTACGTATCTCACGCCTTGTGAGAATCAAATTGGCGTAGTTCGGGCAATTATGATAGAATTAAAAATCAGCTTCTTTTTCCCCCTTTTTTATTTTCTTTTTATTTCGAAAGCAAAATTCCTTTCTTTGTTGTTTTTTCTATTTTTTCGAAAAAAATGTTTTTTGGTTTTTTTTATTTCAAAATTTTGTCAGCATTTCAGAATCGGTTTTTGAAACAGGAAAATTCCTTCCCTGTCCCTCACACTATTATCTTTTTTGTCAAATTCTCCTCCCTCTTTTTTCAAAAGCCGGTCGGCATGAAAATCCGAAATAAATTCATAAGTAGCACGCAAGATGCATCAAGATGGTCTGTTATTTTGGGTGCACCTGTCCTAGACGAACCCAACTCCTCTGTTGAGTACCCTAAGTCAAATGCATGATGCAAATAAGCATTCCTACTAAGGCTCCGACATGAGGTTAAGTTATTCTAGTTTCAAAACCTGGGTATAGGGTCTAGACTGTGTACCCGAGCGGACAACTCGAGTTGAGGATGGCGCTACGTACCGGGAACCAAAAGGCCATCCAGCTTTGTAACTTGTCCGAGCCTCTTTCTTATTTCAAGGTATGACACAAACGGAATAGGGAGTCTCAACCAGCAAGCACAACCCCAGAGATGAGAAGAAAAGGGTTTCGCGACAGTTTATACACAGTTCAAATAATATTAAGGCGGTAAAAAAGTAACATTTAACATATTGCGCACAATCATGTAATAAAATCAGATAATAAATAAAGCCAAATACAACAATTATTCCAAGCTCGAATTTTGAACCTTGAACAAGATATACCGGGTTCCTTCCCCAACAGAGTCGCCAGAGTTGTCATACCTTCTTTTTTACACTACACCCCGCGAAGGGCGTAGGTAAGGGAGTTTTTCCAATTAAAGGACAATCGATACGGGATTTATTTATTTGAAGATTTTAGAGTCGCCATTTGGGATAATTAATGGTGTCCCATCATCGGTTTAAATCCCGAGTCGAGGAAGGTTTGACTCTACATATAGCCTGCGAGCCAGAAATCCAGATAAGAATTCTGTTAACCCGAGAGAAGGTGATAGGTATTCATGAGTTCTGTGGTTCAAACACGGTCGCTCAACTATTATTTCGGCTTAATTATCTTATTTCAATGCATTTTTGCGCCTATGTGCAAGATTTCATTTTTAACCTGCTTTTATTTAATGTTAAGAAGATTGCAACGTCGTTAAAACACGTTTTGAACCACGTCACATAAATGCACCCGTAGCTCGCAACACATTTTACCTAACATTGAGATTTGAATTTGGGTCACATAAACGCGCACCCGAGTTTAAGGAAATCACTTATTAAAATAATGCGCCTAAAATGACTATTCTTTTGCAATTTGCGAGGGCCATGGAATTTAGCTAAAGGGCACGCCTCGAATTCTAAGGATCAATACAATATTAACCAAAATGAGGTCTATGCAATTGCTATTTTTGTTTGACATGGCACACCTCAATCTACGCTAATTTTAAAAGAGAATATTAGCTACATATGGAGGGCTATATTGTTATAATATGGCACACCTCCACTAATTAATCAAGGGGCAAGGACAAATGACACTATTTCCTAACCCAAATGTTTGGGCCAAATTTAAAATAAGAAACCCAAATTCAAGCCATCTTTACAGATTTGGTTATTTGAAAATAACCTGATCAAGGAAGCAACAAGCTAAATGGGGAGGCCCAATATGCACAACTAAAAACGCTTTTGAAGAAGAGATCGACCTAGTCTTCCCTCGACTTGGGCGAGGTCTTGGTCGAGATGAACTGTACAAAAATAAGAGAAAACATTCTTAAGCTTCATATTGGAGATATAAAATTTCAAGAGCTAGATGATATCAATCGTAGTAATACAACACCCAAATTTAATATCAAAACTAGATTAAACCACCTAAAGCAAACTTGCACACATGATAAATAGACACAATTATTCAACAGCCAATTGCAAATGATTTACTTCCAATGAACATGCTACTAGCGTGGGTGAAGAGAACAAGTAGAGTTAATATTAAACCAATTTACATGTGTAGAATGTGACCAAACTCAACCCATTCATTTTTCAAATACCCAGATTCATATCTTGTCTAAAAGAAAAACTAATCTCAGCAACCCAAGTAATGTCCATTCTTCTGACCTTTTGATTAGTGAACTGATGTATTCAATAACTATATATCACATATATAGAATTAACTAGCTAAATTAATCAATAACCATCCAAATCATCCCAAATCACGTTGGATCACATTTGCAGTCCTGAATCCTAAACAGGCTCGTATGAACAGAACTTCATGCCATAACAACTAGCATTTCCATTTTTTAGCTAACTAAACGCAAATCATATGAAAGTATCAACTGATTGCGATAGACATCTAAACAAATTTCAAGCTATATCAACCTAAAGCTTCAACTTTGACTTTCAAGACCAAATCTGAGTGATTCTCAGCCCGACATTCACAAAGGCTAGGACCCTGATGCAACACCAAACATAAACTCAAATAGTTAAAGTCCATTGTTCAATTATGTACACAGATGAAAAATAGAACAACACATCATTCTCACACACTAGATTTCAGAAGGAATGGGCGGCCCTATCTAACATTTATCACATGAATTCTAACTATAGAACATGAAGCAGTAAAAAGAGAAGAGAAGTTCAGCTTCAAATAAAGCCTTAATTTAACAAAACCTCAACTCTTTACATGCTCAACAATCAAACCCCAACCATGAGCCAAGGAAATACCTGGATAATAATAAAGGAAAAGGTGAAGAATGCAGCAGTAACATTAATAGAACGATCCCAGGTTCAAGAGATTGAATTCTCAAAGTATGAACCCAATGAAACAGTGATTTCAGAACAGTTTGACCTAAAATTTTCCAAAGAAATCAACCCCAAACCATTTTTAATCAGAAGATTTTCTCCAGAAATTCAAAGAGACCTCAAAGTTCAAGTTATACCCAATGAAACAGTAATTTTTAATATTTAGCCGCTGAAGTTTTTTTGGAATTTTTCAGTTGTTAATCTATGCCTTCTAATGCAAGAAATAATACCTTTATAGGAAAGTAATCAGGGTAGACCTCAGGTTGCAGTTTTGTATTTCAAGCCCTTCCCTTAATTCTATTTTTTGCCAATTGATCCCCCATTTTCTGACTTGCTACCCAAGTTCAAACACCCAAAAATCAGAAATTCTCTTAAAACCCCTACTAGAAATTTCTGAAATCAGTTACAAAGATTCTCCGGTCATATTACCTATACTACCCTCCCATACCCTGACCATTGCTAACTTAGATTAAGCTAACCCAAAGCCCAACTATATTAACCCTTTTAACTTGGTCAGTGATGACCATGGTTATTTAATATAAGAGGGTTTGAATGCTCAAAAATAACTAAACGGTACCAAAGACCCCAAAACTGGAAGGCAATTCCAAACAATCTCTAATTTTAGACTTGGATTAACTTTAATTACTTAAACTCGGTATTGAAAACTACTACTATAGATTATCAATCAAATAGAGAAAAACAAAACAAACAAGATTGATCAAACAGAACATGCTATCAGAAGGAAAAAGCAGAGATTGAAACCTAAAAATCTAAGAACAATGGGCAAGCAAAAGTCAAAGAACAACTTATTACACATGAAGGAAATAGGTGTGAACAAATAGATTAATTTAAAAGGGAAGAAGAAATAAAAACAATTGGGTTCAATTAGATTTAGTGGAAGAAAATTCAAATACAAGGTGAAATAATCAAAACAAAACTAAGAAAAATAATGTTAATTTTAACTCGAAATTACTGGAAAAGGGACCTTGCATGTTTAGGTTCCAATTTAACTCTTAGGGATTGATTTTTGATTCAAAATTCGAGCAGCTACAGGGATGTGCGAAAGGCTATGAGTGAGGATTTGGGGTGAAGGATATACAGGGGTCCTTTGGTGTGATTTTGGCAGAATTTGGAAGGGTTAGAATTTTTACCGAGTCTTCTTTCGAATATTTAAGCAATTCGGGCTTGATTTGAGGTAAAAGGGGTGCGGATTTGTGATGTGGGATTAAAATGGTGGTGTTTGTGTAGTGGCACCGTTGGTCATGGCGGAAGGTCCGGTGTTTCTGAGCGATATTCGAGAAGCTCAGGAGGGATTCGAGGGACGGGGTTTGAAGGTTTGGAAAGAGGAGGAGGAGAGGAACATGTGGTGTTAATTTAGTGGCCATCGGAGCTCCTTCACTGGTGGAGGTAATTCCGGCCGGCGGTGAATGGCGAAGACGACGGGGACGGTCTTTAGGGTTATTGGGTAGTGGTGAGATAGGTTTGGGGGTAGGGTTGTTTGGACACACACACACACACACACACATATATATATATATATATATAGGGCTCATAGTTCCCAACCGTTGGATCTCGAATCCTAGACGGCTCAGATTGATCGATCCAAACGACGTCGTTTCGTTACTATGGGGCTGGACCGGGTTGGTACATGGGTCTGGACCGAGTAACGGGCATTTTGGGCTAGGTATTTGGACAAAAATCTGGGTTGGGGGATGGGGAATTCAATCAAG
Organism: Nicotiana benthamiana; assembly: GCA_034376525.1. NCBI lineage: Eukaryota > Viridiplantae > Streptophyta > Magnoliopsida > Solanales > Solanaceae > Nicotiana > Nicotiana benthamiana. The sequence goes on from CM067327.1 coordinate 129,528,971, forward strand.
CACAAAATCTGATTCAAAACCTTGGCATTTTTTAAATTTTTCTATTTTTTTTTAATTCCAAAAATTTCTTCTTAATAAAAATCTAAACTTTCACCTTGAAACATTATTAACCTAATCTACATGATAATATCCGATTAACACTTAAAACTAATTAAAAGAAAAACTACTCAAAATCAAAAATTAAATTTTAAGAGTGCAAAATGACTATTTTTGTGATTTTTCTTTTTATAAAATAATTTAATTACTAAAAAATTATAAGAAAGCAAAATTAAATCCTAAATGCACATACAACACATTTTTGTATATTTTTTACTAATTAAAATAAAATAAACATGCACAAATAAATACAAATAATTGACCAACATGTCACAAAAATCCCCAAAATTTGCAAGAAATTAAAAAATTATTCTGTTTTGAATTTGTGGAAGTAATTCATATAGGGAAAAATATCACATGCTCACACCAAGAAACCCTAAAAATTAAAAAATAAGGAATATTCAAAGAATATTCCTTGTGTCCGTATCTGAACCTACCCTACCTTTACTTCTTTACTTCAGCTGCTTCTCCTTGACAACAGTCCTCTTGATGACAACTTCATGTAACCATACTGTGGTCAACTTGTCCTTGATCACGTTTATCGACTATTACCAAATCGCTAAATTTAGACAAATACAATTAATCCTTCCTCTTGTTGAGGTCGTAGTCATGTACGCCCTAGATAAGCGGCCCTGATTTGCTTCTATTAAGGAGAAATTTGGTTGTGTTGGATAAGTCGGATCGGTCGAGGTGGGAAGAGCAGTGCAACCAACTAAGTGGTGGTTGGTGTGGCTATCATGGGGTGACGTCATGGCCACGCACGTCATCATTACACATCTTCTCGAGACAGTGTCTGTGTGTATGCCACTTTGGTTTTGGTGCCATTCAACATTTTTTTATTTGATTCTTGCGCCACCCAACCTTATAAATAGATAGGGATTTCAATTTTCAGATGTTTTTGCAATCCTTTACTTTGCATGAGTATTGTTCATCTTTGATCTTCTCTCCCAATTTCTGCTCCTGATTTTGCTTCTCTGATTCCATTCCTCTCCTTCTTACCTAGTTGTTGTCTTCTTCTTCGAGCTTGGTAGAATACGTTTCATCGTCAAAATATGTCACAACCTCTTCACATTCATGAAGAAGTTTCTGATACCACTCTGTTATCGGTGGCTCTCCCACCCGGCGGTGAGGAATTTATGGCTGAAGAGGATGATAGCTTCCATACTCCGGAGGAGATAGTTCCCAAATATCCTTTGGCTAGAAATGATTTTTCCAAAGAGCCTACTCCCACTCAGGTGACCTCCAAGACCAGACCGACTCATATAGAAGACCTTCAGTCCAAATATTATATCCCCCCATGTCGAGATAGTTTCGGTTAGTGGCAATATCGTAGATGTCCATCGACCAGGTATTGTGCCTTCTGCATCCACCCATTCCTGATTGGTTATACTCTTTCTCTTCTTCTGCTGGCAGAGGAATTTTGCTGGTTTTACACGTCTGCCCAACACAACTCTCTCCTTACTTGTATAAAGTTTTTCTGATGCTGACAAAGTATGCGGAGTTAGCTGGTTGTGAGGTTGATGTTCACCATCTAGTGCACTTATTTTCACCTTGTTTTTATATAGGTACTATGATACACCTACGACACCGTGGGACCAGAGGGTTGGTAGTCGGAATGGATGATACAACGAATTGAAAGTTCTGGCATAAGTATTTCTTTATCAAGACTGAGCATTTGGTGATGGACCTGACTAGGTTTCCCGAGCAGTGGAATCATAATTGTAAGTGTCTTTATTGTGCGCTCGTTATCTTTTCTCACCCTTTCATTTTTAGCTCACTCGTGGTTTGTTTTTTAGTTGAAAGGCATGCACCCTCTCATGTCTTCGACATTGAAGATTGGATGGCTCGCTATGGCGGGAATTCATGATAGGGTAGCTTTCCACAAGCGTTTCGGACCTAAAGTCCCGTCTAGTAAGTATTATTTTTGCTTTATTTTTCATTTGTTTACCATTGCCCATTGATGCAACCTCATTTTGGTGCTAGGTTGGAGAATTTCTAAGAAAAAGGCTCTAGTGCCATCATTTCCCAAGCTATTGCATCGGCTGGGATGCAGTTTGCTTTGGCTGAGTCTGTTCGTGGAGGTCGTACTGAAACTTCACAATGAGGTATTTCGCCCCTCAATTTTCTGTTAAGCGAGATGAGATCTCTTCTTGGCCTATCTATCATCTTATGGATGAGTCATCTACTGGATAGGATTCTCCATCAAGAAAAAGGTGAATGATGGATCTTGGGAAGGCCAACATCACTAATATTAAATCGGAGAAGCTCATTGCTCCGGAAGCGGCATCTAAACTTACACCAGACGTAGGGGCCATGTTTATGGAAAATACCATTATTTAGAGGAGGCCCTCTAGGTCGAGATGGTACATGATGGCGAGGAGCTTGTAAGGACTACAGAAGGTGGCGCGTCATCGGCATCAATCCTGAAGAGGTACAGGCCTTCAAAGAGAGGAATACCTGCATGGAGGTAAGGGCGGAAAGGTCCTAATTGTATTGTAATCATTCCCAAGGGTTATGAATTTTTGGCCAATTTTGAATGGGCGGTGACTTCTTTTTCCCCTTGTGTGCGGCTTCAAAGGACATGGCGCTACAAGCGATGAGTGTGCAGAGTTCTCGCTGAGTATATCTGGCATGGCTTTAAGCGTAAGTGCTTTTTAATGTTAGGATTTGTTTTTCATGTGTAATCTGATCACATTGACTCCTCTCTTTTACATGTCAAACTCTTATTATTTGGATAGAGTGTGACCGACGGGAGGAGCGGAGGACGGCCACTTTTAAGAAGGTGACCTATAAGTACAAAGAGTATCTACTAAGCACCGAAAATTGGCCGGCGTCTTTTACTAGGATAGAGAGTTTCAGTTGTTTTATGACGGGCTTAAACAGAAGGACGAGGAGTTGGTGAGGAAAGATATAGAGCTAAATGAGCAGGATGATGAGCTAATAAGAGCCATTGGTCGGTGCAGCGAGCTTGAGGCAGCTCTTAAGGCCAAGGAGGATGGCTCGATATGAGCAAGGGGTGATGGCTTAGAATGTTGATCTTCACGATCATAAGGCATATTTAACTACTAAACTTGGGCAGAGGGAGATGGAAGATGTTGATCTACATGGGGAGTTGAGCGCCAAGGTAAAAGGATTGACTCGTGTTGAGAAAAGCAGAGTGGTCGCCATGTCTGAAGCAGCAGCCTTCAAAGATTCCCTCTGCATTTGTAGGTCCGAGCAAGATAATGAGATGGAGACGTTGGTGCTTAAGTAGGCGAGGTTAGAAGAGTGGATCCAAGATTTGGAGGCAAAATTGTCCGAATTGAACGAGCAAATTGTTGCCTTGAAGGCTGAGGAAGTTTGACGATAGTCACAATCATCTACGTCTCATACTTATGCCGATCTCGATGTGCCACGGGAGTTTTATTAGATGTGGGTTCACGTCGAGGCTCAGATCGACGTGTATACGTATTTGAATGCCAATGGGAAAATTTTTGAAGTAGGACTCGAGATCGTCTGTGTCAGGCACGTGCGGCCCGTGAAGCTTGTGGTTATGCCCCTGGTACGCCTGGTGGGGATAATGTCGATGATGATGCAGATATGCTTGCCTCCAATTCTTGGGTATGATGATGAGTACGCCAATGGGGATGACGTGGCGTAAATCCTTCGTACTTGGTTATTATTTTGTTTTGTTATTTCTGTGAGGGCTTCTTTTTGGCCCTTTGTAAAAGCATTGTTATTTGATAATTGTAATGGAATAGCTTCCTTTTTTCTACGTATTTATTGATTATTGTTCTCTTTTCTTTTTGCTATATGTATCTTGATGAGATCGACGTTCATTATGGTTGAACGTTGGATATTTTGAATGAGGTCAATTGTAATATAATTTGTGCGAGGTTGAATGTAAAATGATTCGAGCAAGGTCGAATGTAAAATGATTCGAGAGAGGTCAAATGTAACACAATCCGAGCAAGGTCGAATGTAAAATGATTCAAGTGAGGTAGAATACAATATGATTTGTGCGAGATGGATTGTAATATGATTCTAGCCAGGTCAAATGTAATATGATTCAAGCGAGATTGAATGTAATACAATTCGAGCTAGGTCGAATGTAACACAATCGGAGTGAGGTCGAATGTAATATAATTCGAGCGACATCGAATGTAAGATGTAAAAAGACTTTGTGGAGAGTGAAGGTGCTTCTTTATTTCATTCATTGTAGAATATTACATGTTTCTGTTTGTTTCATACATATATTATATAAGTTCCCATGTATCTAGTTCTTTCATCGTTCGGCCTGAAGAAGCAGTCGGCAGGAGGGGCGATGAAATATACTTGAACTTTGAGACGTCCCCTTTGTTGCCTTATTAAAAACCTCCCCGAGAAAACCCAACTAGGAAAAAACCCGGGTGAGGAAAAAAGAGTACGACGTAGAGGGCGTCTATTTTCAGAAGATAAAGTATTTGAGGTGGGCGACATTCCAATTGTTTGGTAGTAGCTTTCGTTCCAATGTTTCTAATTGGAATGATCCTTTGTTTGTTGTTTCCGTGATTTTATATGTCCCGTCCTAATTGGTTCCTAGTTTGCCTTCTCTCAAATCTTTGCTTGCATGTGTTTTGGACTTGAGTACATAGTCTCCGACTTTGAGCTGTTGTACTTTGGCTTTTTGTTATAGTAATGTTCTGCTTGTTGTTTTTGGGCTACCATTCTTATGTAATCCATGTCTCTTCATTCCTCTACTTCATCGAGGTCATGTTTCTTGTTCTTGTCATTACTTGGTCCGCTTTCATTGGAGTATTTCAGAGTGGGTTGCCAGACCTCGACCGGTATCATGGTCTCAGTCACGTAGATTAGTGAATATGGTGTTTCTCCGGTGCTTGTTTTTGGCATGGTATGGTATGCCCACAGTACTTCTGGTAGTAACTCCGGCCATAATCCTTTGACATTCTCAAGCTTTTTCTTTAAGATTTTCAGTATTTTTTGTTGGATGATTGAGCCTAATCATTGCCGGTAGAGTGATATGGAGATGAGAGTATTCGCTTGATATTCCATTTTTCGAAGAACTCAGCGCTCTTCTTTTTGGTGAATTGGGGTCCGTTGTCGCAGTTGATTTCTTTGGGGATGTTGAAGTGTCATATGATGTTTCTCCATATGAATGTGATAACTTACTATTTGTGTATTTGGGAGAATGCACCTACTTCGACTCATTTGAATAAATAGTCTGCTAAAACCAAAAGAAAACGTACATTACCTCGCTCTTCTGGTAGGGGTACGACGATGTCCATCCCCCATTTGATGAATGGATATGGTGATGTAATAGAGGGGAGGTTTTCGCCTGCTTGATGTATCATAGGAGCATACTTTTGTTACTGTTCGCACTTTTTAACGTAATCAGCAGCTTCCTTTTTCGTTGTGGACCAATAATAACCTACTCAAATAAGGCATCTAACGAGGGCCCGATTTCCGATATGGGCACCACACTGGAATTCGTGTACTTCATCGAGTACACGTCTTATTGATTCAGTCCAAGGCATTTCACCAAGGGGCCTCCAAACGTTCATAAGTCATGATTTATGATGATGTATTTGGCCGCCTGTATTCGAAGCTTTTTGGATTCCTTTTTTGTCTGTTGGGAGTACTCGCTCCTTTAAATATGTTATAATACGGTTGCACCAATCCTAGAGTGTACGTCGAGATGGTCTATTGATGAGTGTAAGAGGGTGACCACATTTTCCTTCGTGTTGTTTTTGGTGGCCGTTACTAACTTGGCGATACCGTCTTCCTTGATGTTTTATGCTCTAGGCATCTGATCGAGTCGACATTCGTCAACTCTAGTAGCAGTTTATGAATTTCTGATTGGTACTTTTATAGCCTTTGCTCTTTGATTTGGAAAGTCCCTGCGACTTGGTTGACAACGAGTTGTGAGTTGCATCTAAGGACGACTCGTCGTGCTCCGTATTTCAGAGGTAGCTCCAATCCTGCAATTACGGCCTCATATTCGACCTCTATTGTTAGTCATGTAGAGGCACTGCATGGATTGGAAAATGACTTCACCTTTTGGGACTTCGAGTACGAGTCCTAATCCAGATCCTGATGTGATAGATGCACCGTTGGTGTATAGGACCCATAGGTCGGGTAGACCAGACAAGGTACGAGAAATTTCCTTTTCGACCTCGGTTATTATTTTGGCACTAAAATCGGTGATAAAGTCGGCAAGTACCTGCGATTTTATCATTGTTCGCGGTTGATACGTTATATCATGCTCGCTCAATTCTATGGCCCATTTGGCCCATCTCCCCAACAACTCGGGTTTATGCAGGATACCTCACTTGGGAAAGGTTGTTACCACCGATATGGGATGGAATGGAAAATAGGGTCTAAGCTTTCGTGAAGCTATGACCAATGCAAAGGCCAATTTCTAGAGGTGAGGAATTTGGCATCAACGAGTGTTTTTCTAATATAATAGATCGGAGACTGCGTACCTCTATCTTCCCGAACCAATATTGAGCTTACCAAGACCTTTGATACGGCCAAGTATACAAGGAGGCGCTCACTTGGTTCTACTTTAGCGAGTAGCGGGGGAGATAATAAGTATGCCTATAGTTCTCTTAAGGCCTCGATGCATTATTAATTCTATTGGAGCCCATTGTCCTTTTTTAGCACGTTAAAGAATTTGTGGCATTTGTTGGAAGATCGCGAGATGAACCTTGGCAGGGCAGCTATGCGACCCGTCAATTTTTTTACCTTTTTCTTGCTGGTTAACACTTCGAATATCCCATTAATGTCCTTGATTTGGCTGGGGTTGACCTCGATGCCTCTTTTTGATACCAAGAACCCGGGGAAATTGCCTGAAGTTATGCTGAAGGCACATCTTTTGGGGTTCAGCTTCATACCATATTGCCTTAGTATTTTGAAGGCTTCTTTCAGGTGGTCGATGTGATCTTCCCTCCTTTTCAATTTGACCAACATATCATCTATGTAAACTTCTATAGTTTTGTCGAGCTGGTCCTTGAACATTTTGGTCACCAATCTTTGATAAGTCGCCCTTGCGTTCTTTAAGCCAAATGGCATGACTCGATAGCAGTACATTCCTTGATGGGTGATGAAAGTAGTCTTCTCCTGGTCCTCTTCCTCCATGAAGATTTGGTTGTAACCTGAGCAGGCATCCAATAAACTCAACAACCCATGTCCTGCTGTTGCATTGATGAATTGATCGATATGAGGCAATGGAAATGAGTCTTTCAGGAAGGCCTTATTTAGGTCCGTAAATCCACACACATCCGTCATTTCCCACTTTTCTTTTTCACCATAACTATATGGTGACCCATTAGGGGTATTTTGATTCTCGGATGGAGTCGTTAGCGAGTAGTTTATCCACTTTCTCTCTGACAGCCTCGTTGATTTCAACATTGAATTTTCTTCTTCCTTATCGTACTAGGGGGGGTAGAAGGGATCAACGTTCAATTTATGTGTGGCAATATTTTTCAGAATACCTGGCATATCTGCATGTGAAAAAGCAAACAGATTGGTATTATTGATTAAAAACTCATGAAATGTACTTGGCTTGGAGAGCTTGTGGCCTATATAAGCATTTTGTTGATGTTGTTGCTATCTAGTTGGACGGGAACTAGATCTTCTATTGTTGATCTCGTGGCTTCCATGATGTCGAGGTCCTTGATAACGTATTTCTGATTGATAAGTTCGGACCCCGACTTTAATAATTGATATGCTTCTTAGTTTGTCCCTTTCAGCCATTGAGTAAATGTGCAATCTTGTACAATGCGGTAGCATTCCTGAGCTGTGCATTTTTTACCTCGGATGCTGAATATCCCCCACGGGAGTAGGGAATTTGATTATTTGATACAAACTGGATGGGATAGCCTTATTGGCGTGTATCCATGGTCATCCTATGATTGCGTTGTAAGCTTTTTGTCCTGGTTTATAAAATGGAACGTTTTGCTAGGGTGACGCCCCCAGCCAGAACGGGCAGCATTATTTCTTCTGAGGTTCTTTCGACTACATTGCTAAAACCTGTTAGTATTATACGACATGGTACTATCTTGTCCTCGAGTAGCATTTGTGAAAGCACTTGAGGGTGAACAATACACACGCCGCTTCCGTCGTCTACCATTATTCTTTTAACATCAGTATCTGAATATGTAAAGTAATGACAATGGCATTGGAGTGAGGAAACATCTAACCGTTGGTATGTGCCTATAGAATATGATACTTTCTCCCAGGTCATCATACCGATCATGGGTGATTGACCACTTTAGCTTGTGTCTGGAATAAACTTTATATGGTTAATTGCTGCTTCGTCACCTCCACCGATGATCATTTGAATGGTGCAGGTAGGAGAGGGCGACTTCGAAGGGCCTTGGTGTTGTTCTCGTCCGCGACCGAAGTTGGGTCGTCCTCGGTTACTCATCACCTCCTTTAGGTGCCCTTGGTTCAGCATGTTCACTATTTCTTGCCTTAGGGCTATGCTTTCCTCAGTTTTGTGACCTCGCTCCTGGTGAAATTCACAAAGGACGTTTGACTTTCGGGTGCTTGAGTCGGACTTCATTTTTTGCAGTCACTTCACCTTTTTGTCAAGCTTCTCTAGTGCGTACTCTATTTCTGAAGGAGAAACACAAAAATTGTGAGCAGATAAGAGTGGAGTCATACCTCTTTTGTTTCGCTGAGTCCCTGTGTGCGGCCTGGACGGCCCTTCCGTATGTCGAGAGGATGGTAGTATGCCTGCTCTAACATAGGATCGATGCCCATCTTAGTTGAGGCATGGGTTGGACTAATATTTTCAACTGTCATTATGATGGTCTTACCTCGGCTCTGTTTGGATCGACATTAAACATTGGGTCGGACTGTTAAGGTCATCATCATCTGCTCTCACCTTGGCGTAGTAGGCATTGCGAATTTCTTCCCAAGTGGTGGGAGGGTATTTCATGAGCCTGCTTACCAACTTTCTGGTCGCCCTCGACCCATTCCTATTCAACCTATTTTGGAAGGCTTCTAACGCTATCCCTTCTGATAAGTTTGGTAAGCTCATTCTCGCCATGTTAAATCGAGCGAAAAAGTCCCCGAGTCCCTCACTAGTTGATTGTCCAACGACAAATATGTTGTTCACCCTAGCCCCGGCATGGGCGGTGACGAACTTGTTGGCCATTTCTTCGAACGTTGTTATAGATTGTGCTGGTAGTTATGAATACAAAGTTAGGGCTCCTCCAATTAAGGTTTTGCACTTTTTTAGTAGTACTGACGGCACTTGCTCCTTTGATAGGTCGTTGCCCTTTACTGCTGTGACGTATTGAATAATCTGATCTTCTGGATCTGTGTTTCCATCATATATCTTCAAATATAGTGGCATTTTGAAGGTCTTGGGTATGTCATGCGGGGCTGCCTCCTTGTTATGGTTGTTCGGCAAATCGGCTGACATTCTATTTTGGTAGGAGATTCGGGGCGCCCGATATCTTGTTGACCCTTTCTTGAGTTCTATCATCTGGTCTCGAAGTGCTTTATTTTCATTTTTCATTTTTTCCATTTTCTTTAAAATGGATGTCAGTACATCATTACCTGAGTCATAATGGTATGAGTGTTACCTGTTCGGGGAGTGGATTTTTCACCAGTGGTCGTTATGGTATCAGTTGGCGCGACATTTCTATTCACCCTTTGAACGGGTTTGTCGAGTATGTTATTTATAGTGCTTTTAATCCACTCCTCCAGTAATCTTTTTACAGCTGGTTGTACTTCTTCGGCTGTGGATATGGAAGCTCCTCTCTCATGTGAAGCGGTTACACTTCCATGGGGGAGGCAAGTCACTCCGTGTGGGTATAACACCCGGCATCACATTCTCGCCGTCCTCTCTGCCATCCTCGTTGATGGTGTTTAAGATGTTGTTAGTGACACCCACTATTGCTTTTTGTCATTTATTTCCTTTTCTTGTCATTTTTTAGTTCGTGCAATCAAGAAAAAGATGGTTGTCCCTTTTTATGATCTAGAAGAAACTTAAATTTTAACTAAAAAGCTCTCCAAAGACGGCGCCAAATTGGTTGACCAAAAAAATATTGAACCTTTTAGTTAAACTAATTAATGATGAGATGTAGGATGAATCTTAGTTAAAGATAATAAACTCTAGATCGAGGAAAATCGGTGTGGTGAATGATGTGTGATAGCATTTAATAACACGTTTATATTCAATGAATACTAGTAAATGTGATAACATAAATATATAATAAATGTAGAGGATGACAACAAATGTAATAAGAAGGAATCTACCACCTAATTATAATATGATTTGGATGGTTCCTTCCCGTGACAGCAGCGTTGAAAGAAGAGATACCTTTACTTCTTCACTTCACCTACTTGTCCTTGACAACAATCCTCTCGATGACAGCTTCCTGTTACCACATTGTGGTCGACCCCCTCCTTGATCCTGTTTATTTACTATTACCAAGTTGTCAAATTTATCCAGAGGGTATGAAGGGTGATGAATAATAATTTAAGGAGATATGTAAAGGATAACTTAGTAAAAATATTTATTTTCGAAATTATTTTCCAAAACTCATTGAAATGCTATCATTATAAAGGATTATAAGGTAAAATACATACTACAATTACCATATCTTAAAAAGCGTGAAAAGTCTAAAATGAATGAGGAAGTATTAAATAATTTTTTTATTTCCTTCGGTTCAAAATAAGTAATTTTTTTATCTTTTTCTTGCAGTTTAAAATAAATAATTTTTTCATGAATTAATTATTTTTTTCTTACATTGTTCATGGAGTAAATAATGTTGAAATATATATTAGGAATATTTATGTGAGATAGTAAATTAATATGATTAATTTTATTACTAATTAATATTAAAAAATAAATTTTTAAATCTACATAAAAATACTTAAAAAGTCACTTATTTTGAATCGAATGGAACAGTAGATATTACAAAACTTGCATTGGAAAATAAACACATTGAGCCGACCTCAGCGGCTGAAAACCACGTACGAGACTGTTCTATGGTTGTCAATAGAGAGTACTACGTGTAATACCATCCTACTCATTACATAATTTACTATATACTGTACATCTTTTTTGTTTTCTCTTCAAATTATGTGGGAAGAACCAAGAGACTCTGTATATATGCACGTGAAACTGTCTGATGAACAAACGACCAAAGATTTAGATCTTGATCCCAAATGATTCGACCTTTAATTTTTATACGTTAACAGTGTAAAAGAAATTTTATACGTTGATTATACTTTGATATATTGTAACATATTGTGTATTTTATTTTCAAATGCTGATTTCATTATAAGCAATTATTTGTATTAGTAAGTTTTGATTACCAAAATTAAAGAGCAGTTCAGTAAACTAAACTTCCGCTATGCGATCACTTAATGATCGAAAGTGAAAAGAAAATATACAAATATTAAATAATACAAAAATGAGAATGCTCAGATGGATGTGCGGGCACACTAGGCTGGATAAGATTTAGGAATGAAGATATCTGGGTAAAGGCAGGCGTGACTCCCATGAAAGACAAGATGTGAAAAGTTCGGCTTAGATAGTTCGGGCACGTGCGGAGGATCGGAGAAGCATGGATGCCCCGGTTAGATTGTGTAAACAGTTCGTCTTGACGGGTATGAGAAAATGTAGAGGGAAGCCAAAGAAATATTGGGGATAGGTGATCAAGCAAGACCTGGTGCGACTTCAGATTTCCGAGGACATGGGAGTAAGTTGTGAAGGACGAGCATTAAGGCTGTAGGTTAGGAGATATGAGTCTAGCCTATGGTTTGTCTTCGGCTGCTAGTAACTTCAGTTGTGTCCTTATTACTCCTTTAGGGCTGCATGTTAGGTCGTAGGAGGCTAGTCCAATAGTGTAGCGTCTTAGGATGCTAGTGGCTCTTGTTGTATCCATATTACTCCTTTGTGCGTGTAGTACCGTGCTATTATTACTGTTTATTGTTATTGTTTTTCTCTCTATTTCCTGGTTATTATGTTGTTGATGCTATCATTCTTCATTCTGCTCCACTGTCACTTTTCAACTTATTGAGACGAGGGTCTATTAAAAATAGTCTTTTTATTTTTCCGGAATAGGGTTAAGATTTACGTATATACTATTATCTTCAAACCCAGTCGTGAAATTCTACTGAATTATTATTGTTGACTAAATATTGCATGCATGCTTAAAGGTTATATTGAACTGAACTTAAAGGAAAACATATTGATGACCCAGCTTAAAGAAAAAAAGAAGTAAGGAGTGATAAAATGAATATGTCCAGATTGGCGACCATTTTAATTTCACTAAGAAATTTCGGTTAGAAACTAATATAATTCTAGTAACGTTAGAATTGAGACGTAATTATTTATTGTATTGTTGTTTGCATGCACGCTTCAATTTGTTCACGGAAAAAAAAATTAAAATATATGAGTGAGTAGGAGTTCCCATGCGCATTTGCTCCTTCTTTGTTTGTTTGGTGGTAGACAATATATAGAACACATCTTCCCAAGAACTTAAAAATTATCCTTTCTATAAATTCATTTCCCTTCTTACATAATGTATACTATATATCATTGTTATTTTTCTTTCTTCGTAGAACTTCATATTATAGAAAAATAAATTTATGATAAAAACTCATTTACACCAAATATTTACATCAATTCAATTAATATATAATATGCCTTCACCCTAAGTACGCCACAATTAATAAAGATAGATTTTCACCTCAATCTATTACTTAATTATGGTAAATTAGTATGAGTTGGTGCAAACATGGCCAACATGGTATAATCTTAAAAATGGTTTGATTAAAGGCTATTAAGAATTTTAAGGGGCTATTTAGAATCTTATGGGGCTATTTGTACGTCATGTCCCATTATAATTTTAAAATTAATAAAAATAATTTTCTAAAGTTTCTTACGTGTAAAAAATAAATTTTTATATATAAAATTAAATTTCTCGTATATAAAAGCAAAATAGAATTATCAAACTAAAAATAATTTATAAAGAACCACAAAATCAATTGAACTCACGTTTTCTTTTTATGTGATACGTGCATGGAAAATATTGTTAATCGAACTTTGCCACAATTAACGGCGAAACTGGAACAATCTTGGTAAAATGGTTTAATTAGAGGAGAGCTAATTTTAAGAGGCCACGTGTTCAACGGAAGACTTATTCATTTACTTAATTTGAAAAATCATATGTAAAATACGCGGACGAGAGTTGGAATTAGTTGGAAGAATGAAAAATATTACGCCAAATTAGGGTATAAGGATCAATGGCGGATCTAGAAATTCAAGTTTGTGGGTGTTGAATTTTTTTTGTACATAAAATTAATGGGTGCTTTTATAAATTTTTATACGTTTTCTCAAGTTTTCTATATAACTATACATACTCTGCGTCGAGGTTAATGGGTGCTCGAGCACCCAAAATTCATGTGTAGATCCGCCACTGATAAGGATGATAATGGAGCTGTGCAGATTTAAACATATGAGATTACGGGGTAAAAAATTTTTACAAAATTTATGCGGGTGGTGCGGATTTGAAAACATCTTTTTGATAAACATTTTCCATTTCATTTCACCAAAAAATATACTTACAAAGCATAAATGTTGTCTATTGTCGTATGCTATACATAAACACTACCCTATTATCTATTTAGAAATTAAGCAGAACACACAAAGATAATACGTGTGATACAATTTCGTGATTGAAGCCATCTCATTTGACTAGGGAAAATGATCTAAGCTATGAAGAGTCGCCCTCCATTTGTGTCTAGAAGCCCCTCTGCAATGAAGATGGACCACGATTTCCTTAGACACAGTATCCCTCATCATCCTGCCACCTTGGAATCTCAATTTATTCCGCTCTTTCCATATCGTCGGCACCAGAATCCCAAATAGGCATGCTGTAATTTCTGCTAAGCTATTTCTCGTCTTTGCCAGCTTACTAATCCACGCAGACTCCTCATTCCAGTCAGCAATGATACGCTTATGGCCCAACCAGTTAAGGAGGCGATACCAGAGCTCTTTGGTTTTCGAACATTCAAAATACAAGTGTTCAAAGGTCTCCTGATCTACACCACAGAATATGCATTCTTGCGGAATCACAATATTTAACATTTGGAGTCGCTCCACAGTTGCAAGTCGTTTATGTAAAGCCAGCCATAGTATGAACTTATACCTGGGATAAAGTTGAGGTTGTAATATGATTGTTTTCCATTGAACTTTGCTGCATTGAGGAAGAAGCTGTTTGTAGAGTTTGTTGATGCTGAAAACCTCACCCTGTTGCACCTGCCTCAGTCTATCCTCTAGATTCCCAGTTAGTGTTGCTAAACTATTAATCAGAGTTCTTGATTCAAAAATTTTCCTGATTACCCAGGCAGCATTCCTTGGTACCATCATGTCATCAAAACATTTGTTCTTGATATAGAAGGTATGGACCCACTTGATCCATAGACTTTCCTTCTTCTTTGTTAAAGCCCACAAATGCTTAACCACAGCTGCTTTGTTCCATTTAACAAGGTCTAAAACATTCAGACCCCCTGCACTATAAGGTAAGCACATAGTGTCCCAAGCAATCAGGGCCTTTCTTGATACTGTGGCAACACCAGTCCACAAATAGGATCTACATATAGCCTCTGTCATCTTCAAAATCTTTTTGGGCAGCAAGAAGATCTGGGACCAATATGCTTGAATACCAAATAAGACAGATTTTATCAATTGAAGCCGACCAGCATAAGATAGGAGCCTTGATGACCAGCAGTTAACTTTCTGAGTAATTCTCTCCACCAATGGCCAGCATTGTGCAACAGACAGCTTCTTGGAGTCCAGTGGCATCCCCAAATACTTGAAAGGGAGGGTACCTGCTGGAAAGCCCAATAACTGAAGTATCTGTTGTTTCTGCCAATTATTCACCCCAGCCAAATACACTGCACTCTTGTCCACATTTGCGTGAAGATCAGAAACCTTTGAGAACTCCAGCAGAATCTGTTAAGCAAGCTTACTGATTAAAAATCAGCCTTACAGAATAAGAGGAGGTCATCCGCAAAGCAAACATGTGCTACACCCAGCTTTTTGCATTTAGGGTGGAACTTGAAGTCTTTTCTCAGCATCACTTGCACGAGCTGTCTATGTAAATGCTCCATTGCCATGACAAAAGTTATGGTGACATCGGGTTGCCTTGTCGCATCCCTCTTTTCCATTTGAATGGAGCAGTGAGGCCCTCATTAAAGTTGAGAGAATAATATACAGTTGAAATGCATTCCATTATCCACCCAACAAATTTAGAAGGAAATCCCAGCCCCTGCAGCACTCTACTCAGAAAAGCCCATTCAACAGAGTCATACGCCTTCTTTAGGTCCACTTTTAGCACACACCTAGGGGAGAGGCCCTCCTAGAATAGCCTCTGAACAATTCTTGTGTGAACAATATGTCATCAATGATGCTGCGACCCTCAATGAAAGCAGATTGTGATCTACCCACTAGAGAATCAATAACCCTTTTCAACCTGGCTGTAATGATTTTTGTGAGGATCTTGTATACTGTTGTGCAGCACGCAATTGGCCTGTAATCCTTGACTGTGGTTGGATTCTGTACCTTTGGAATGAGAGTCAGTGCAGTGCTACTAACTCCAGCATGTAATTGTCCAGTTGTAAAGAAATATATCACAGCTTCACAAATATCATCCCCCACAATGTGCCACTGCCTGATGAAGAACTCCACTGGGAAACCATCCACCTCAGGTGCCTTGTCATGTGGAATGTCCTTTATTGCCTGCATTATTTCCTCCCTTATTACTGGTTGGACAAGATCATCCTTCTGCTGTAGGGTGAGACAGTGCACCTGTTGTATGATTTCAGTGTTAGGACATTGGATGATACTGTTGTTCCCCCCCCCCCCCAATAGTGACTTGAAACACTCAACAAACTCTGCTTCCACCATCCTGGGATCTGTTAGTTTAATCCCCTCTTCAGTATATATGAAAGTGATTGTATTAAAACTGGTCCTCATCTTTAGTTGGGCATGAAAGTATTTGGTGTTGGCATCACCACAGGTTATCCATTGAGCTCTGGATTTCTGATGCAGTATCTGCTCCTCACTATTGCTCCGCCTCTCCACCTCCATAAGCAACAACTTCTCCTGATCAATCAACCATTTATCCAGGCAATTGATTGCAGTTGGACTTGAATGGTTTCTAGCTTCTGCCTTGCCTCATTTAGATGTACTCTATACTTAGCCATATATGAATTCAGCTCCTCTAAGTCCAGTTTTAGAGTCTTCAGTTTACTCCATATTCTGTGCATTGGCCCTCCCTGTTGGTTTTTATTCCAAGCACTTTCCACAATGTCAGAGAAATCAGCATGGTCCATAACAGAAGCATAAAGTTTGAAAGGTTTTGGGTGATTGTTCCTTCTCTGCTGCACATTGTTACATTGCATTAGGATAGGGGAGTGATCAAACACTCCCGGGTTCAATATATTTGCTTCAATGTGACTATACTCCTGCATCCATTGTACATTTCCAAAGGCCCAATCAATTATACTATAAACTCTTGTTTCAGACTTCTGCTTATTACACCAAGTATAGAAACAGCCCATGGTCTTCAGCTGCGAGAGTTGAAGAGTATTGAGAGTATCCTGGAATCCTTGTATCTCCTGTTGTACAACTGGAGCTCCAATTCTGTCATCCGAGTGAAGTACATTATTGAAGTCGCCACTTATAAGCCAGCTGCCCTGAATATTAGCTCCTAATGCCACCAATTTTGCCCACAATTTCTGCCTCTTACTCAATTCATTATTCGCATATACCACTGTTAGCATTGTTCTGAAAGTAGCACCCCTCTCTTTGACCTCACAGTGAATAAATTGCTCATCAACCATCAGAACCTGCAACTCCATATTTGACTTCCATAGTATCCAGATTCTGCCATTGGCATGCTCCCTGTAATTGCCAGTATGCCTCCATTCATTGCCTAGTTTTGTTACAATCTGATTTACCCTAGCTTCCTTTACTTTTGTTTCTAAGCAACCAATACAATCTACCTTATGTTTATTTTAGAAAGAGTCTCAACTTCTTCTGTTTATGGGCCTTGTTTAGGCCCCTAATGTTCCATGTACAGATAATCATAGCTGGGTAAAGCTGGAAGGGCCAGCGTCCCATGAATCATCACCTCTCTGCAGTAAAGAGAAACTGTTTGTTGTATTCGCTGAAGCATCAACAAATTGTTGTACAGTCTTGCCTTTTAACGATCCTCTGTTGTTTACCCTATTATCAGCATGTTCATTTTGTTTTCCAGCCACCTCTGATTCAACAGTTGTTGCCTTTGCACTTTCCTGCCTTGTTTTTAGTACCCATTGCCATATATCAGTCTGTGCTTTCTGCTTAGCCCCAGCTGCCCTGTGTCTGAACTTTGCTTCCTGCTCATTTCCTTGCCTCTTCTTATACCAGCAATCCTCAGTACAATGACCAAACCTAACACAATCACTACAGAATTTTGGCCTCTATTCGTAGTCAATCTGTTGTACAAGAACCCCCCTTTTAGTATGCAATTCCAGTGTCTCTCGCAGAGGTTGGGAAATATCTGTTTCCACCAACACTCTAGCAAAGGAAATCCTCTCCTGTTCAGCCGCGATTTTGTCAGTGTACATAGGCTTTCCCACTACACTTGCCAGCTTCCCAAGAGCTTCACTGGACTAATATCCTAGAGGTAAACCAGGGAAGGTGACCCATAAGGGTACTACACTCACATTACCTGGTTCATATTTAAAGTCCATACTCCTTTGTTGCAGCACCAGTGGTTTATTATGGAAAGTGTAAGGGCCAGCTTGGAGGACTCGATCTCTTTCTTCATCAGTATCAAATCTAAATATACAGTACCCTTCGTCATGATGTAGAATTTGAGGTTTCGGGACAAAATCCCAGACGGTTGTAATGAAATTCTCCATAGCTCGCTCATACGGGTCTTCTCCTAGTACAAACCCTATCAAAGCATTTCCCCAGTAGGACTCATGTTCCCTAGTGTCATCTTCATCAATTTGTACCACAAACGTACCCTCTCGCATTGCAGGTGGTACATAGCTTAGTGATTTCCCTTTTTGAGGCCTTCCATTCGATGCATGGTGTCTTTAATGCCATTTTCAGTCACAGGAACTCCTACAATCGGAGCAGTCTGAGTTAACTTTGTTTGTGCAGTGAACTGGAGTCGATGATGAACTGAGTCGACTCGTTCCTGTTCCTGCAAATCTGCATCGCCTTCAACAATTTCCTCACCGATAGGTTGGAACTTCAATGGTAGAAAACTGTCAAAAGTTGCGGGTACCCTCTGCTGGACAACAATTTTCGGCGTTATCTCCGTCCCGGACCTTCCATTTCCGCTAGGGTTCTGGAAAACAGTCGGTGCCGATCCCATTCCCGTTAGCCACTGAGAATGTTTAGTCACAGCTGGTGTTACCTCCTTCGCCAACTCCGGTGACACCTGGTTCACCGAATTCTTCTTCCTTCCCCTCGCCATTGCTGGAGGCGTAGGTTAGCGTCCTGCTAACATGCGCCGAGAGCTTTTAGAGAGAGAGAATTACTTTTTCTTCCGGATATGAAAACATCATTAAATAAAAAAAAGTCAATGTTTTAACTTTGAAGATGAAATTAACTTCACGTAATATATTAAAGTAAAATAAAGTTTCATATTGTTTGGACTTTGAACCCAAGGCTTGCACGCCAAGTTCTTTTTCTTTTATGACAAGTTCTGATAATATAATATCTAACACATAATTATTAATCAAGTATTAATCTATTTTGTGGATCGAAGTGTTATCCCATATTTTGCTCAAATATAAAAGTTGTGACTACCGATTAACAGAAAGGGAAATAGCTATTAATTGATCTTGACAAAAAATTTTATATTTCTAACGAAAGCTTGAATAGGGTAAATTAACATATACTTTTATCAAGCATAAAAAGTTAAAAACAATAGAGGTACTTATGTTATCAAAGACTTTTGTTAAGGAACTTCTATTGTATTTGTGCAAGATTTAATTATATTATCTTCTTCTTTCCATAACTGTGTAATCTTTAAAAAAAATTTAAAAAAAAAACACGAGTATATATAGTAAAGTGTAAAAGAAATTCTAGCCAAAAGATTTTAAAAGAAAAATTAAAACTAACAAAATGAAAAAAAAACACTTATGCCGGATAGGGTGTACATAGGTCGGGTTGGTTAGAATTTTACAATTATCAAACTAAATCAATCGTGCCGGGTTATTAAATTTAAAGACCTAACCAAATCAATAAATCTCGAATTTTTCAATCTCGGTTTTTCTCGGGGTTTACGGTTTTTTTTCTGGTAAAATCTCGTAGAACAAAACATATAATATGTGCTCAAAATATTTCTTTACTCCTAGTAAGATATAACTATATAAAATATTTTTCAAGAAAATTATATAAAATATGAGATGTGTCATGGCTTATCCTAAAATATTCAACAATAAAGACATGTAATATCAATATTGCTAATTAAAAATCCATAATAAAAATAAATATAATGTAAAAGTACTAAGTCATGCTAAAATAAGTAGACTATTACGGATTATTAATTACAAGACTAAGCGTTAAAGAAAAATAAAAATAGGTTATATATTTTTATTTAAATTATTACAATAGTTATGTGATATTATCCACAATATGATATTTATTATCATAATAGATAAATAACAAATTTCTCATCTAAAATTTAAATAAGTTTTATCATTTTCTTTATGATGAAAAATTTGATTAATTTCTCTCTATTTATTCCGTCTTTTTGCTATTCTATTATTCAATACATATATTATTACATTGTTATGTGGCTTTCATTAACTTGTTTAGTTTAATATCTATTTCTACCACTCATTTTAGTATTAATCATAAAACTTAATTTTTATTTGTTTGAACACATTATATTTAATGATAATATTTTTGTTATCATTTTATTTCTCTATATACTATTTCTAATAATATAAAATAATGAAATGAAAGAAAAGAAAACAGATCAACTGGTTAGTGAATAATTATATTTGGAAAGCTTTCAATATTTATTTACTATAAAAATGTGAATCAATTTTAATTGATTTCTACCGTAAATTAAATTTGATCAAATCTAAGTTGTTTTAATCCTTATTAAATTTGTCTAAAAATCTATTTAGATTATGTCTTAAAAATGTTAAGTGACATTTCTAAATATGCCGCTTGGCTTAATGTCATTCCTCACGACCTTCCTTTTAATATATATATATATATATATATATATATATATATATATATATATATATATATATATATATATATATATATATATATATATATATATATATATATATATATATATATATATATAATATTTTAGTTTTTGAAGTCAATAAATCTTTAATATCATAAGTAAATTTTAGTTTTATCTTATAACTTACTTCAAAGTATAAATAGTCATAGTTTATCTCAATTTACTTTTTTCTATATTTTTTATTTTTTCATATTATAGTTTTTAATTAATGTTTTACCTTCATATTTCTAGCTAATTTAGAAAAAAAATTATGAGTGAATCAATATACATATATAAAGATGGAGAGATTATATTTGTCTAAGATATATTTAGATTATGTATAAGATTCATTTAGTTAATGAAAGAAAAACTTTGTACGCATCTCATGATTTAATGTATATAGATCATAAGGGAGTTTTCCTTCTAGTATGATTGTAACAGTAGCTAGTCAACGGCTACTGGAAACTCTGTAATTTTGATCTGTTGATGAAATAAAAATTGAATTTTATAAAATAAAAAAAGATTCATTTAGTTACTTCTCTTAATTACTTTCCATTTATAATTTTTAATAATCAATATTGTTTTATAATTGCCAAGTTGTTTCATTTTAACTTAACACCTGGCTTAACCAGAATGCATACTACTCTCCTTTTAATATAACTAGTAATTGTACTCGCCCGATGCGCGATCAATATTAAAAAAATATTAATTAAATTAAATTATGATCGGGCTTATTTGATCCTATTAGATTGTATTGCTTTAATAAAATTCAATTATCATCTTATTTGTCATTTTGTTGGTACTTGTTTGATTGAAAGAAACTGCTATGGAGGCGCATGTTAAGCAAGTTTAGCTAACATGCACTTCAGTGATGGCTAGACATAGGAAGAAGCTTCCATCGTAATCGGAAGCTAAGGAATATGAAGGAAAAGGAGAAAACACCTGCTCACAATCAACCTAGTCGCAGGTTAACATGAATGGGTAGTGCACCTACAGTTTTTCATAAACCAGCAAATGATGGGGAAATTGACAGAACGATAGTGACGCCGGACACATGTATTCAACAGAGATTACCTCCGGTAACTTTGGTAGTTTTTTGCCACAAAAATTGCAGCCAATTAGGGAGGAAATTGAAGAAAATGAAGAGCAAACTCCGCTGAAGGAAACCAAGGAAGCTGCAAGTCCATCGGTGATTGCAATTTTCAGCACAGGTAAACTCAGGGCAGATCCAGCAAGATATGACATGCCCACTGGAAGTTGAGAGGAAAAAGGAAGCCATGTAGAAGAATCAATGCTCTCAAAAAGGGAAAACATTATGCTATGTACCTTGTGCTATGAGGGATGGTACTTTTATCGTGCAAATTGAAGATGAGGATACGAAAGAACAGGAGACCTACTGGAGCACAGCTTTGATTGGGTTTGTGCTAGGTGACAACCTTATGAGAAAGCAATGAACAACTATGTCACAAATGTATGGAATTTTGTTGAGAAGCCTCAAATTCTATATCATCAGGATGGATACTATATTTTCAGGTTTGAAAAAACTGAAGATAGGGACATAGTACTCCAAGAAGAACCTTATACATATCACAACTAGCCTTTTGTGCTGCAATAATAGAGAATGGATTTCAAATTTGATCCAGGAAGTGTGAGTGTGATTCCCTTGTGGATCACATTTCCAGGTCTACCACTGGGTTTTTGGTCTATAGAAGCACTCAGTAAACTAGCTAGTGTTGTTGGGAAGCCTTTGTACACTGATAAGATCACTGCTGAATTGGAAAAGGTGTCCTATGCAAGAGTTTTGGTGGAAACTGACATATCCCAACCACTTCCAGATAGTTTTGAAATGAAAACTAAGAGGGGAGTAATAATTCAGCAAATTGAATATGAATAGAAGGCAAAGTATTGTTGTGATTGCATTAGATTTGGGCATAATTCAAACGAATATTGGCTCAAGGAAGTGCAGGAAAAGGCAGTGGAAGTAAAAGTCCAACAAAGGGATGCTGGGAAAAAGAAGCAACAACACAGAGGGACCTTGAAATGGATTCCAAAAGATAAAAGGAAGGATGATGTGATTCAACATACTAAAAATGAAGGGGACATGCAACAAACAAATGACAAAGGAGATGATAAGCTTACTGATAACAGAAAAATGAAGGGGAAAAGTGTACAACAAATTGCAGTAGTTATGATGCAGTCCACAAACAGGTTCTCATTGCTGCAGATAGAAGATGATCCAGGGGACGCTGGCCCATCCTGCTTCACCCAAAAATGATCCTAAGCGCCTGGAATATAAGGGGTCTGAACAAGGCCCATAAGCAGAAAGAGTTAAAAATATTTCTGAGGAAACATAAGATTGAGTTTTTAGGGTGTTTAGAAACAAGAGTAAAGGAAATGAAGGCTAACAGGATAATGAATAAAGTATGCAGTGATTGGAGAATTTGCTGTAACTACAAGGAACATCCAAATGGAAGGAT
Organism: Nicotiana benthamiana; assembly: GCA_034376525.1. Lineage (NCBI taxonomy): Eukaryota > Viridiplantae > Streptophyta > Magnoliopsida > Solanales > Solanaceae > Nicotiana > Nicotiana benthamiana. The sequence goes on from CM067327.1 coordinate 129,551,808, forward strand.
TTGGCTATTGTGGAAACAAAATGTTGAGGTGCAGATATTGTTGCTTGATGAACAGTTTATATATTGTGAAGTCCAAGAAAGAAGTTCCACTTTTAAGACTTTGATAACTGTGGTGTATGCAAGTAATGAGGTAAACAAAAGGCAGCAGCTATGGGATAAACTTGTGAATTTAGAAGCAACTATTAAGGAGAGTTGGCTACTTAGTGGAGACTTCAATAATGTCATCCATATTGATGATAGGATAGGGGCTCCAATCACACAAAGTGAGATCAAGGGGTTCCAGGATGCAATTATTACCCTGCAGCTCACATAATTGAATAATTTGGGATGGTTCTATACTTGGTGCAACAAACAACAACTTGGAAAGAGGGTATACAGTAGAATTGACTGGGCACTGGGGAATGTTAAGTGGATGCAGAAGTACAGTCATATTGAAGCAGATTTTCTAAATCCTAAGGTGTCAGACCATTCCCATGTTCTACTACAATGCAAGGTTGTGGATCAAAAATGGAACTTGCATCCTAAACCTTTTAAATTGTATAGCTCTGTGATGGATCATGCTAACTTTGCAGGCATAGTAGAAAAGGAATGGAATCAAGAGGTAAATGGAGGCAACATGCACAAGGTATGGAATAAGCTTAAAGATTTGAAAAACGAACTGAAGGAATTGAACACTTTTATGGCTTCCTATAGGCTTCAGCTCTATAAGGCCAGGCAGAACTTGAAGCCATTTAGGGTGAACTAAAGCACAAACATATGGATCAAAGGTTGATTGATCAAGAAAAAATGGCTTTGACGGAAGTAGATAAATGGAGCAGCATAGAGGAACAGGTTCTACATCAAAAATCTAGATCACATTAGATAGCTTGTCGAGACTCAAATTCTAAGTATTTCCATGCACAGTTGAAGCTGCGGACAAACACAAATAATACAAACTCTATCTACACTGACTTGGGAGACAAGGTATCTGATCCTATACTGGTGGAGGAAGAGTTTGTCAAATTCTTTAGGAAGTTACTTGGAGAGAATAACACTACATGTCAATGTCCAAACTCTAAGGTCATACATCAAGGACCTTGTCTTAATATGCAGCAGAAGGAGGACCTAATCAAAGTAGTGACAAGAGATGAAATATTTCAGGCAATAAAAGATATGCCCCATGATAAGGCACCAGGAGTGGATGGGTTTCCAATTGAATTTTTCACAAGACATTGGCAAGTAGTAGGTGATGACATATATGAGGTTGTGAAGGAATTTTTTGTGATTGGGAGGCTGCATAAAGGAGTTAGTAGTACTACTGTAACACTAATTCCTAAAGTGCAAAATCCTAGTCAAGTTAAAGACTATAGGCCCATAGCATGTTGTACAATACTGTATAAGATCATCACAAAGGTCCTCACAGCAAGACTAAAAACAGTCATTGGAGGTCTAATTGGGAGATCACAGTCAGCATTTATAGAAGGTCGAAGTATTGCAGACAACATTTTGTTCACACATAAATTGTTCAATGGATATAATAGAAAGGGTATCTCCCCAAGATGTGTTCTTAAAGTGGATTTGATGAACGCTTACAATATAGTAGAATGGTGTTTTTTTAGAAAGATTGCTTATTGACATGGTGTTTCCTTACAAATTCACAAGATGGGTAGTGGAATGAATTTCATTAGTTACATATTCTCTAAACATAAATGGTGGACTCACAGCACCTTTCAAAGGCAAGGGGGCATAAGGCAAAGAAACCAAATGTCTCCCTATCTCTTTGTCCTGGCCATGGAGTATTTGCAAAGGGAGTTCATGCAATTGACAAAGATAAAGGACTTCAAACTCCATCCTAGGTGAAAGAAATTGGGTGTGGTACATGTCTGTTTTGCGGATGACTTGTTAATGTTTTGCAAGGCTGATATACAATCTGCCAGGCTATTAAAATAGGTTTTTCATAAATTCCCTATGGTATCAGGTCTTCGAGAAAATGCTGACAAGAGTTCTATCTACATAGCGGGAGTTTCAATTTGGAAAAAAGAGGAAATTTTACAAGAGTTGAGGTTCCCTGAAGGCACCCTACCTTTCAAGTACCTTGGGGTACCATTGGATTCCAAAAAGATATCCTTTACTTAGTGCTGGTCACTAGTAGAGAAGGTAACTCAGAAGATAAATTGTTGGACATCGAGATTGTTATCATATGCAGGGCGACTTCAATTGATAAGATCAATCTTATTTGGTGTGCAATCGTATTGGACACAAATATTTTTATTACCAAAGAAAGTGATGAAGATGATTGAGGCAATCTACAAATAATTTTTGTGGATTGGTTCAGCTACTGTGTCAAGGAGAGCTTTGATTTCTTGGGAAACAATATATATTTCCACGGAGTGCGGGGGGGGGGGGGGGTTAATGTAATGAACATGCTATACTGGAATAAAGTTGTTATTGCAAAGCATCTATGGGCAATGACAAAGAAGAAGGATAATCTATGGATAAAATGGATGCACATTTACTACATAAAGAACTATACGATTGAAGATATGTCTATACCTAGGAATGCAACCTGGGTAGTTAGGAAAATTTTTGAGGCAAGAAGGATGATAAATGAGCTTCAAGGAATTCAAGAGGACCTGAAAAGCAGATTGCACCAACTACAGATGGGTGAATTGTTCAGCATTAATAACTTGAACAGTCTTCAATTCCCTCAACACCAAAAGGTCTGGTGGAAGAGCATTACTTGCAGCCACACATGCATCCAAGATTTAAATTTATATTGTAGCTTACATTACATAATAGATGACAACAGTGGAGAGGCTACTGCATTTTGGTATACAAACTCCACATCAAGTGTATTTTTTGCGAGCAGCTGTTGAGACTTTTGATCATCCTTTCTTTGAATGCTCGCTGGCAAAGGAACTATGGTTGAGGCTGCTAAGATGGTTGGATATGATAGACCTATTTGTAACTGGCAAAGTGAAGTCGAATGGGTAAGCAAGAATGCCTAAAGGAGAAATGGATAGTGTGCAATAGTTATCTGTGTATTTGGCATGCTGGTGAATGCTATAAACTGCTACCCTTAGTATGCTAGAGTTTTTTTACTGGTTTCTTTGTGTAATAGCATTAGAGTATTGGATTGTCATGTATAGTCCTAGCTTAAGAAGGAACCTTAGACTAGAGTTTATAATAATGGATGATTAGATGGTCAGCATCTACTGAATGTAATGTATATTCTTTTGATGGAATGAAACAAAAAAGTTGTTTTTCAAAAAAAAAAAAGAATAACTTTTTTGTTCTATATATTTTTTATTATATTAATCAATATTTAATATTCTCTTTCTTTTTGCTTTATGTGAGAAGATTTATAATTTATTACTGTTGAAATTTTTTTTTTTAAATTTTATTCTATTATTCTTAATAATATTATCTAAATTTTAATAAACAAATCTCTTTTAAACTGTCGGGACTTATGCAGGGAGCGCATTGAATAAATCTTTTGTTATGTATTTACTTCATTATATCATGTAATATTTAATATTATTACATTTTTAATAGAAATATTTATTAGCATATTACTTTATTTAATATTTGTCTCTGAAAGTTTTGTAATTTCCTTATTTTCGTTTTTTATTTTAAAATAATTATTAAAACTCCAATTTGAAACTACTCCCAAATTTGAATTGGTAATTTATTATTTTTTAATTTTATTTTTTTTTCAAAGTTCCAACTTGAAATTACTTCGCGATTTGAATGCATAGTTCTTCTCTTTTTTCATTTTTTATAGCTATTTTTTTGCGTTATATTTTAAAAATCCAACTTGAAACTACTCCCATCTAATTTGAATGGGTTAGTTATTCTTTTACATATTTATTTTTTATTTTTTATATTTAATTATAAGATATCTATATTTGTTAATCCAAATAAAGTAAGTAATAATAATATATATATATATATATATGTATGTATGTATGTATATATGTATGTATATATATATATATATACATACATATATACATACATACATGTATGTATGTATGTATGTATGTATATATGTATGTATGGTAGTTTTTTTATTTTTTATTTTAGATTTTTATATATATTTAAATTCAAAAATAATAACTAATTATAAACTAAATAACTAATTATGCAATGTGGCATTTTTTTAAATTGCCACTTGGCTTAAGAAGATGGTTTTTTCCTCTCCTTTTAATAATATATAGATATAGATTTCTAGTTAATTTAGAAGAAAATCTATGAGTGAATATATATATATATATATATATATATATATATATATATATATATATATATATATATAAAGAGAGAGAGAGAGAGAGAGATTATATTTTTCTAAGATATATCTACATTATGTATAAAATTCATTAAACTACTTCTCTTAATTACTTTCCTTTTATAATTTTTAATAATTAATATTGTCTTCTAATTGCCAAGTGGCTTCATTTTAGCTTGCCACCTAGCTTAACCACAATGCATACTACTCTCCTTGCAATATAACTAGTATTAGAACCGGCGCGATTAGCGATAACTATTAAATATAATTAATTATAATAAATTATTTTATTTGTTTGAATACATTAAATCTAATTATTTCACATAAGTTTCATAATCAACCATTTATAAATTCAATTATATTTTAAAATAACACATTTATTTATGTTCGCTTCTAGTTGCAAAATCAATCATTTGTAATTCTAGTTAAGCAAACCATTCTTCTAAGTTCTAATCATACGCCATATTGCAATCAACATAACTCAATTGACCTCAACTTATTTTTTTATTGATTAAAATTAAAGAAAATTTATTGTCCAATCGTGTACGGGCATCGAGACTATAGTAGTGACTTTTACGTTTCTGCTTTTCATGACAATATTTTTCTCTACTACTCATATGACTGTAAAGAATATGCCAAACATGCAAATTAGGATTAATAGCTTTTAATATAGCGGTTGATTTACATATTTAAATAATTCCTCTTTTCAAACTTTTGAATCTCCATTTAGGAAAGCTATTTTTACATTATTTGATGTAACTCTAAAACAAAATGAGCTACTAATGCTATGATTATTCTCAATGAATCCTTCTTCGATACCGGATAGAAAGTCTCATGGTAATCAATGCCTTCCCTTTGAGTAAAACCCTTGGCTACAATTCTAGCTTTATATCGCTCGATATTACCATATGAGTCTCTTTTAGTTTCAAAGACCCACTTGGAACCTATGGTAGAGGATCCATTTGGTAATTCGATGAGATCCCAGACATTATTTTTAGCTATAGATTCTAACTCTTCTTTCATTGCATAATACCAAAGTGTGGAGTTTTCTCCACTTATGACTTGTGAAAATGAGCATGGATCATCTTTTAGTTCAATGTCATAATCAGACTCTTGGAGATATACAACATAGTCGCTAGAAATTGCTGATTTTCGAATTCTTAAAAGTCTCTAAAAAAATATGCATTTTAGTTGAAGTTTTTTCGCTCTACCCACATTCAGGAACCATTTAGAAGAAAATTCACTTATGCTTGATCATAAATCTCTATGATATAATATGTAAAATAATATTTAGCGCATTATTGTCTACAACTTCAAATTGAAAAACTATGTTCTTATGAAACTTTATTTAAGTAAATAATATGAAACACTCAGTTTAAGTTCTTTAATTTTTGGCACCCAATCCATTATTGTCATCATCTCGCTTACATATATGATTAAGATGCGATTTAAAATTATTACTTTGAAAAGTTATTTAAGGAATACAATCCAACAATCTTAACCATTCTAATATGATATAATTAAGTTTAACCGTAAAAAAAAGCCTCAAAATTATTTTAAGGAACAAAAATATATTTTTCCATAATAAACCATGTCCAGACTACAGCTAATACTTCTTTTGTATAACTTATTTTCTTTGTTGGCCGACATTAAAATGTTTTTGCTAGTTTACATAATAGTGGACTCATATGATTCAACTGATCACCAAGTATGATTGGTATTCAAGTTTCATATAGAAAACATAAAACACTTCACCTATTTCAAACATATTCCAGTATTCATAAGGATAATTAATTAATTTTTTAAATATGGATTAGAATAAATAATACCAAAAAATATAATTATACTGAACTTCATTAAAGTCAATCGTAGTCCAAATATCTTTATTTATGATCTCCTTATACCTATGCATCGACATCCGTAAATCATAATCTAGATTTATTTAAGTTTAAAATTAAAGGTAAATCAAAATTTTACCTAATATTTTCCTTATTTGTGTGATGAAAGACAAATATATATATATATATATATAAAGAGGAATTTGAGTAAAGATCACATACAGTAAAGACATGCTTTTGCTTTCGAAGACGGACTATATTTTCGTATAAGGTCTTCATTGCCGCTGACCTTAACGATTGTATAAACTTCATCATTCTCCTTAATATTGGAAGGTTTCACCGTTAGTTTAAACATAAATTTTCTTTCCATAATAGCATCAATCTCCAATGGATGAGAACACTCATAAGCAACACCAGATATGTAAACCAATGTTAGTATTAGAAGTGCTAAAAACCATGAAACAATCGAAATAAAATAACATACTTCTACTACACCTTCTTTTAAGGTATCAATAGACTTTTCAATGAGTTTTGTCGCCTCACGATCCCAAAGCAATAAAGAAATAGAACCAATAACATCAATTACTCCAACCTGAAGCATGTATCTGATAGCTTCTTTAAGTAAAAAATTTAACTTAAACTTATGTTCTAAGAATAAATTATGGTCAAATCTTTTCAGAGCAGAATGACCAACACGTTCACATTTCTTGCAGTAAAACTTATTCAATTTTATCAAGTTTCTTCGAATATTTTTTGCACCCTATATATATAACCATCCCCTTTCAAGTTCTAAATTCAATACAGTATCAACAATCCAGATTTGCCTTTTCTGTACAAAAAAAGTCATTACTATTATTACATATATACTTCCAATTGATAATAAATAAAAAAGCTAAAAAGAATCTGCACCTAATCAAAAGTCAAAACTAAATGTAATGTCATTCATTGTATATAGTAAGGAAAGAAAATTGTTTACAGAGCTATATTTGCTAGTCATAGTTTATCTAAAGAACATTTTACTTACTTATAAAAAATGAATTAATTCTCCAATGCTTTTAACTTCCACATTCCCAACAGCTAGTTCTTCAAAAATAGAATAACTACGTTGAGAAATTGTTTGACTAAACCTCTCAAGGTTAACTTCACGCGCATTTTCTAATCTGCATTAATCCAAATTTCTATTAGTTCTAAATATGCTAAAAAATTATGTAGTACATATATAAACCAACACTATGTGAGATAATACTATTACCTACTAAACACATGCAAGACGTGATTGAGACTATTTTTTTTGCAAAATAGACTTATTTGGCTAAAAGGTGGCTAGAAGTATAAAATTTGGCTAAAACGCCGCAAAACCAAAAATCTAAGATTTACTAGGAAGACCAGACTCTATATGGGTTGCCTACGTATCACGCCCCAAAAGACGAGAATCAGGTTTGCGTAGTTTGGACAGATTAGATACGGGCGAGCAAAAAAAACTAACTTAGGGGTGTGTAAGGGAGTTTTTCCCAGCTTGAAATTTAGACAAAAAACTGTTTTCTCTAAGTTAGTTTTTCCCAGTTTTTCCCTACCGGGGGTGAGAAAACTAACTTGGACTTTTTCCCTTTTTTATTTTTTATTTTTGAAAAATGATTTCTTTTTCTTTTTCTTTTTTCTTTCTTTCTTTCTCTTCATTTGTGTTTTTTTTTTTCATTTTTTCATTTACCCTCAGCTATCATTGGTCCGCCAAATGATTATTTTACCCTTGAATAAATGCGATGTAGCACATAAGATGCATCAGGATGATTTTTTAAATTTTTGGGGTATACCTGTCCTAGACGGACCCGAACCCTATATTGAGTCCCCTAAGTCAAGTGCACATGATACAAACAAACGTTCCTACTAAGGATCTGGCATGAGGCTGAGTTATTCAAGGTTCAAAACCTGGGTATTTGTCCTAGAATTTGTATCCGAGCGGACAACTCGAGCCGAGGAAGTGGCTATGTATCGGGAACCAAAAGGTCATCAGGCTTAGTAACTTGTCCGAGCCTCTTTCTTATTTCAAGGTATGACACTAACAGAATAGAAAGTCTCGACCAGCGAGCACATCCCTGAAGATGAGAAGAGAAGGGTTTCGTGGCAGTTTATATACAGTTCAAATAATATCAAAGCAGTAAAAGCATCATTTAGCACATTAGGCCCAGACATGTAACAGAATCTGATAATAGTTAAAGCCAGATACAACAATTATTCGAAGCTTGAATACTTGAACCGTGAACCAGAGATTCTGAGTTCGAGTCCCCAGCAGAGTCGCCAGAACTGTCATACCTCCTTTTTTTACCGACACCCCCGGTAGGGGTGTATAAGGGAGTTTTTCCCAGCTTGAAGTGACAATCGAAACGAAATCTATTATTAAAAGATTCAGAGTCGCCACTTGGGATAGTTAGGGTGTCTCAAGTCACCAGTTCAAATCCCGAATCGAGAAAAAGATTGACTCTGTATTACAATCTGTGAACCAGAAATCCAGGTAAGGAATTTTGTTAACCCGGGAGAAGGTATTAGGCATTCCCGAGTTCCGTGGTTCTAGCACGGTCGCTTCACTGTTATTATTGGCCCATTATCTAATTCTAAAACATGTTTTAACTTATGGTTCAATTTTAACTTTAACCGCTTTTATTCATTTTAGGAATATTGTAACGTTGTTGAAACACGTCTTGGACCACGTCACATAAATGCACCCGTAGTCCATATAAATGTGCATCCAAGTGTAGGAAGGTAATACTATTAAAGTACATGCCTAAAGCAACTATTCACTTTCAAGTTTGCGAGGGCCATGGAAAATTCAACTAAATGGCATACCTCGATTTCTAAGGATTTAAAATAAATTTAATGAGGACCAAACATTTGAGATTTTAGTTGGTACGACTCACCTAGCTTACTCTAATTATTTTCAATAAACAAAATGCCAAACCCCACTTTTCATTATTGTTCTGCTAGATCATAACATTAATACCAATGCACACAATAACTGAAAAGACCGCACATAGTCAAGCATGAGCAGGTGGTGACATATATTGACTCATTTGATGGATCACAAATCACTCTACTTAATATTTAGATTTAATAGAAAAGGAACGCAGGGCTAACTTAGAACTAAAAACGAACATGATATTTCAATGATCATACCTGCAGGATGCTAGTATAGTCCAATTAACTTTAATAACAGTAGACCAAAAAATTACTTAAACTGCTTATTCAAACACTTTTAATTTCTAAATTGATGAAGGAGAATATTAACCCCAAAATATTGACCTCTTTAACAATACTAGAGTTGGAAAATTTAAGAGTGAGATAAAAGACTACCACAAGGCACAAAAAGCTGAAAAATTTTTAAAAAAAAACTTTCAAACCCAAAAACAAAGCTTACACAATACTCGCAAACTACTCAAAATAGCGAGTATGAATTCTTATGAACGCATCTAAGCCAAGTACACAACAGTGATTCACAAATCTCAAACAATAGACAAACATGATTAAATCATATCATTCTTATCACTACCATTTGACACAATAAACAGAGCATTCAAATAGACTGAAATAGCACATGTATATGAAAGAATTTAAACTCAAGCCTCAAACCGGAAAAAATTTCAATGAAACCAAATCAAACCTCGACGGAATCTCATAGAATCCCTGACCGGACTGCCTCGCCTCTCGGATAAATAAACTCTGCGAGCGAACACCCAATTCAAATCCAACCCATTTCGAAAGCCACAGCCAAAAGTGCATCTAGAATTTCATTATATTTTCGAGTTTGAAATCAGATCTGGAGTTATGACCAACTGAAACTAATACGAAAATAAAGAAGTGAATATCCGAAGCAAAAACCAGCAACCTCGAATCACCTGTTCTATTTCCGTTCAGTCCGACTTCTCTCTGTTTCGTTCTTCTCCAACTGGTTTCCTCTGTTTCATATATATGAATGCTCTAGGTGGAAGAGAGGAAAGTGAAGAAAGGGTCTGGTTTGTGTCTGCTTGGATCGCTGCTAGTTCGAAGAAGAAGAAACCTTAAGAAGGGTCGTTCTCTGTGTTCTGCAGGTTAGTCGAGTAAGAAGAAGCAAAGCCTGGGTCGGGTCTTGTGATGTTGAGGGTGAGCTTGGATGGCATTTGGAGATGGGGTGTGATGGGGAAGATGAAGCTTCAGGGGTGGGGGTCTGTTTTTGCACTGTTGCGGCTCTCCAGATTTTTGATTTTTCAGTTCCCTCCCAACGTATTTTTGTGTCCCCTTCAAAGTTGCGCTTCATTTTTCTAATTAGTGTATATGTAGATTCTTAGGTCTAGGGTATATTTTATGTATTTTGCAAATTAGTCCCTAGGTCTTTTTATGTTAAGCCCTTAGATTCTTTTTATTCATTTATTTTTCAAAAAAAGAGTCTAGAAAGGTCTCCAGAGTTGGCTTAATGGGTATTGGACCAAGAATTGAGCTCTAAAACTCTTAAAATTGTGATCTAACACCTAAATCGACTCATTTTAAAATAAGATAGAAATACTACACAATTCCAAAGCTAATCCTAATTAATTAAATTAAACATGAAACTATTTTTGTATTTTCGAAATTATATAAAGATAAAAATAAGGTACTATTTTAAAAAAAAGATTATGAAAAATATATAAACTAAAAGATACTAAAAAGAAGAAATATTTTTGAAATTTTCATTTTGTAATGAAATAAAGTAAAAGAGTCATAATTAGCTGAAATAGCTATATTAGACCTAACATAAATATTTTATGCTAAAAATAGGTGAAATCTCGGGGAGAGTCAAAAATCACATGTCTACATCATCCAATGAGTTACCGCCCCATTTCCCCCATTTTATGCTTCATTATCCGTGTGTTATGTGATCGAGTTGGTTTGGAGTGATTTTGATTAGAAATGAGGCACTTAGTCTCTTTTAAGAATGCTTAAGTTGGAAAAGTCAACCGGATGTTGAATTATGAGTTCGAGGGCTCAAATGTGAATTTCGAGGGTTCGGTTAACTTTGGGGGATGATTTTGTGACTTATGAGTCTGATCGGGTGTGGTTTTGGAGGTCCGGTATAGAATTAGGCTTGAATTGACGAAGTTAGTATTTTGGCGATTTCCGGTTGATAGGTGAGATTTTGATCCAAAGGTCTGAGTGGAATTTCGAGAGTTGTTGTAGCATCATGTGATTTGGGATGTGTGTGTAAAATTTTAGGTCATTCAGAGGTGATTTGGTTGGGGTTTTGATCAAATGCGTGTTTCGAAAGTTTTAGAAGAAATTAGGCTTGAATTCGATGTAATTTGATGGCTTTGGTGTTGTTTGAGATGTTTTGGTGATTGGAAAATTTTTAATGATGTATTAGGAGGTGTTGGTGCTTTTGGTTGAGGTCCTGGAGGCCTCGGGGTGATTTCGGATGGCTAACGGAAAGTTTTGAATTTGAAAAGATAGTAAAAAATGCAGCAGCAGTGCAGGTTCAAACTTTGCCTTCGCTATAACGAGAAGGAAGTCGCGTTCACGGAAGGTTAGTCGGGTTTTTCATCACATTCGCACTCAAAGGGTCGCGTTCGCATAGTGGTGTTTGGCGTGTGAGGTCCAGGAGCTTATGCTCTTCGCGTTTGCGGGAGTGGGGCCGTGTTTGCGTAGGGTCAAGGTCTAAAGCTTCGTGTTCGCGGGTGTACAGACACGTTCGCGAAGGGTAATTTTTGGTCAAGGAAAGTTTGTTCATCGCAAACGCGGGGGTTTGACTGCGTTCGCATAGAAGAAAATTATAACTGGGCAGAAAGGTTTTTTAAATATTTCATCCACGAGTCCAAGTCATTTTTCCACCATTGTTGAGCATTTTGAGAGCAATTTGGGAGAAATTGAAGAGGGATTCGAAGAGGATTGATTGGAGGTAAGTTTTATGAACCAAAAATGTGATTATATTGTGGAATCAACCTAGAAATTCATGAAAATTTAGCTAAAATTGGAAGAACTAGGGCTTGGATTTTTTAGATTTTAAAATTGGGATTTGAGGGGTCATTTGGACTCCGATTTTGGTGTTCTTTATATGCATAGACTCGTAGAAAGATAAGGACCTTGTTGATATGAAAGTTCCTGAGATTCGAGAAGTGGACCTAAGGCTCGGGTTTTGATAATTTCGGGATTTTTGATATTTTTCGATTATTTTCGCTTGGGTTTTGTTCCCTTAGCCTATTATAACGTATTCGTTGCGGTTTTGGTCAGATTTGACTCGCGTGGAGGCCGATTTGAGAGGCAAAGGCATAGCGAGCTAGAGTTTTGGTCGGCTTAAGGTGAGTATGAATGTAAATGATGTCTCGAGGGTTTAAAACCTCGGATTTGCACATCGTATTGCTATATTGAGGTGTGACGCGCTTTTGATGATGAGCACGAGGTCGTTTGCTATTGAGGATTATGACTTGGTCCATCCGGAGTGATGTTTTACTATGTATTTTATTGTAGCTTATTTAATATCATCATTATTTGGACTAACTGTCATATTTGGGCTTCGTGCCAACTACTGAACCTTTCAGGGAGTTTTTATCACTATATCCTCACTGTATGGATTTACTACTTGAACGCAGTCGTACCTTTTTCTACTATTTTGCAACTCAGCCATCTTTATTCAGATTTTTTGTAACTAAAAGATATATTAAATGATATTTTGGGCGGAGAACCACTATTTTATTATTGCCTAAGAGCTATGTGATTTCTGGAGTGAGTATGGGATCGGGTTGCGCGCCGCAACAGTATTATATTGATATTTATATGAGGTCGAGGGCCTAGTTGATGCCACGAGATGGCTTGATTTTATGCTTGGGCCGTAAGGGGTCCTCCCGGAGTCTGCACACCCCTAGTGAGCGCCGTCGACTATAAATAAATGGATCGGGCTGCACGCCGCAGCGGGTATTATAAGGTACCGTTCTATGTGTTGCGTTTCCTTTATTTGGCTGTTATTTATCTGCTCATCTGTTGTAGTATTTCTATCCTTTGATTTCATTGGTTTATCGCTTTCATATTACATTGTTTAAAACCGCTGATGTATAGGTTACTTTGTGTCTTTCTATGATTTCTTATTCTCAGCCATTATTTACGTTTATTACTCACTGGGTCAGAGTACTCAGATTACTCCCTGTACCTTGTGTGCAGATCCAGGTACATCTGAGGGTGAGTGAGGATTTTTTGTTGAGCAGCGCATATCTGGGAGCATCGAGGTAGCTGCATGGCATCCACAACCCTGATTTCTCCCCTCTATCCCTTATGTCATTTCGTATTCCCTAGATTGGCATGTATTAGGTTGATGAACCTATATTAGAGGCTCAGACTTGTGATGCCAGATCTTTATGGCTGTGTAGTAGGATTATTACTTGAAATTCCGCATGTTTAACTCTTATTTTGGATTTCTAGTAATATGATTTGGTAATTTATATGTGTTAGTTAATAATGAACTATATGAGAAATGGGTTAAGGTTGTTAATTGGTCGAGCTTGCCCAGCAGTGTATTGGGCGCAATCGCGACCGAGGTTGGGGTCGTGACAAGAATAGTCATACAACCTCACAGCTCATCACAACATAAGAAAGTAGCACATAACATATGTTAGAGGCACCAATGATGTCCATTCTTCCTGATAACATAACCAAGGACAATCTCACAAGACCACACAAACTTGATCTGATACAAAATACATATTCTCGCTGATCTTCCAAATAGTCCCAACCAAATCCTAATCCTTCCCAGTTAGATGAATATATTTCAAAAAAATCCACAACAACTTATTAACATTACATGCTATTAATTATCCCATTCTCAATATTTCTTCAAAATCTGCAAACATGAAACAGTCTGTATATTAGGGAATCTAGTCCCAAACCTCCGGAATACCAAAATTTACATACCCACTCAACTACGCAAATCAAATGAATGATATATCCCTCTCACTCTATCATTTTGTTGAAACACCCATATAGGATTTCTGGGCGCGTAACAATCATGAACCTTGAAAGCCTCAAAACCCAGTAATCACCATTCTACTAGCTACACACCCGCAAACTAAAACTCAAGGCCCTTTCCAAAAATGCACACTCTTCACATAAGATAGCCACAAGGTCATCACTCTATTAATTTCTAATATCTATTCAGGAGAATTCCACGATGTACTACATATTCCTTATGCCCATAATAGACAACCAACTTAAGTAGTTGCAAAACCATCGAGAACCCTCCGAGATTTACCTGAACGCAACTAAGCCATTAGGACCGCACCTCCCCAACTCAAGAGTCACACAGGCCGTCCCATCCAAGAGTTCTGCTACAAATGCTAGTAGAGAATTCCATTCAAAAAGGACCAATTACTTACATTGCCATGCTGACCCCATCACTATTGAATTGACCCATTTCTTTGGATAGCCGATAAGCAATACCTCACATCAAAGCCCCAATATCATCCATTGCAAGATCTCATCCTTTAGTTATATACAAAATTTGGAAACCTTCTAATACCTGATGTAAATCTGACTCTGCAATCTGAATGTTGTTATTGTACTCCTCCACTTGGCGCAACGCTATAGAAAATAACATCTGATGATCTGCAAAACTAACCGTCATAGCTCGTAAAACACAAATCACAAGGCACTCCAATACACCAGCTATCCTTAATTGACATCCATCTCGCGACCCTGCCATGATCTCGATGACTAGCCAATCAATCAAACCTTCCCAAGCTCGCACTCATTAACCAGATGCCATACACCACCACGCCTCTATATGAACAATTGAATAACCTTTCAGTACCTCTATATCTTTAGTCTGGATAGCACTTTAATACAATGGTTGAGCATCCTTGAGTCCATAGACCGTTTGTAGCATCACGGACCACTAGCACATAGCGGACGCTGAGAGTGCAATATTATACACAAGTGGATGTAAAGGGACATAAGTCATATACTTCGAGCTGAATCAATATCGTACTGTAAGGAATGAAAGAAGTAGAATTTCCTCACAGTTCTGTAGCCTCTCGAAGAAAAGTATAGACATCTCCATACTGATTCACAAGACTCTACTAAACCTGCTTATGACTCTAGCACGTATGAACATAGAGCTCTGATACCAACTTGTCATGATCCAGAATCCCTCAGGAGGAGTCGTGATGACACTTAGTATCTAAACTTGGTAAGCCTAACATTAACGGAAATAATATGGATATTTACTAACTTCAAATTAAATAACTCTCAATAAATCATAATTTTCTAAACCGGTTGTACAAGTCATAAGCCTTTATAAGAGTAGTTATACAAAATAAATACAACATAGTTCCAGAATGATAAGGAATCAATGAAACTTAAATACAAACGAAGGTGACTCCGAGGCCTGTGAACACAGCAACAGGTTACCGTGAGTTTCTATCGCAGCGACCCGCACAACTACTATCGATCAATACCTTGATTTGTATACAAAAATATATAAAAGTCTAGTATGAGAACACCACATCGGTAGCCAGTAAGTATCAGGACTAATCTCGGTGGGATAGTAACGAGGAACAGTCAAGACACCTACTAATCAAACAAAATGAATAGGATATGATAATAAAATATCGAGATAAAGATAACGAGGTGATATTAAAAATGGAGAGAAATCAAAATAAAAACAGTAGGAACAATAAAAGGAGAACACGGGTAGTAACAAACGATAACCAAGTAAATCAGATAACCAAGTAAATCAACACTGATATAACATGAACATAGATAAGTAAGAATGTATTCAAATAAAGAAGGCAGTTCCAACTCAATCAATTACATCATGTGTAATACACAATCCCGACCATCTCAATTCTCGGTTTCTCGTATCATAATCTCAACTTCTGACCTTCAGCACATAAGGCACCTTGTGCCCCCATATTTTCCATCTCAGTTTTAACAACAAAATTCACATGCTATACAGCATAAAATGTCCGTACAAATGCACTCAAGATGTTAAATAAGTCTCATTTACCTAATATAAGTAAAGTACAATTTCTAAACTAATTCGGAAAGTAAACGAGAAAAGATGAAGGTGTTTCTTTTGAAATCATTTGAGTAAAGAAAGTACCCCTTTTCAATTAAAATACAACATTGAATAAAAATTACGTTTAACATGGGAGTTAATAACTTAAAACTTAGTAGAAATTCCTTTTTAAGAAAAATACAGCACCAAACGGTTTAAGGAGTATAACCGAGAAAATAATTGAATTAAATATGTAAAAATTATTTGAGTTTGAAGCATTTGAATGTATTTATATATAAATACGGTGAGGTATTGAAAACACTGTCAGTTCCAACACAATGGATCACAGTGATAAAGAAATTTAAACAGTCAAAACACTTGAATTGATAACAACAAATAAACACAACAATAGAAAGTGCACGACATCACCTTCGTGCTTTAACTCTCAATCCTCGCTATGAAAT
This sequence comes from Nicotiana benthamiana, assembly GCA_034376525.1. Lineage (NCBI taxonomy): Eukaryota > Viridiplantae > Streptophyta > Magnoliopsida > Solanales > Solanaceae > Nicotiana > Nicotiana benthamiana. The sequence continues at coordinate 129,568,362 of CM067327.1, forward strand.
CAATAATAGAAATTTGCACGGCATCACCCTTCGTACTTTTACTCTGGTTTTCACCATAAGAATCATATTCATTTTTATTATTTCTTGTTACGGCATGCAACCCGATCCCAATCATATAATATTATTGCGGCGTGCAACTATATCCCAATCATATAATGTTGTTGCGGCGTGCAACCCAATCCCAATCATATAGTGATGTTACGACATGCTATCCGATCCTAGTCATATAATGATGTTGCGGCGTGCAACCCGATCCCAATATAATATTGTTGTGGCATGCAACCCGATCCCAATATAATATATTTGCGGCATGCAAGACCCTAATATACAAATCAACACCAATCACAAAAGTATTACGATAAGAGAACAATAGCATAACAACAATATCTCGGCAAGGGAGACAATATCATAAGAAATAACATCTCGACAAGGGAAACCATATCACAAGCAATAACATCCCGGCAAGAAAAATAATATCATAATCAATAACATACTGGCAAGGGAATCAACAAAACAAGGCATAATAAGCACGTGATAAATACACCGGTAATCACAATAATTGGATAAGTAACCTATTTGCACGAGGACATAGAGGAACATACAATCAAGAAGTATCAAAATAATAAAAAGGCAATCACTTCAATTAAGGCAATTAAAGGCCAATGTAACACGTAAGAATTAGAGGAAAGCTAACAACATCATATGAAGCATATAGAGGCAATCTAAGCAATTATTAAACACAATCATAATGGAATACTTCTCACATAATGAACATACGGACCTAAAAACCCTAGAGCAAATTTTCCACAAATAAATCTGAGCACACACTCGCCACCTCGCGTGCACGGAATATAATTAGCATAGAAGACTCAAATCCTAAGAGGAAGTCCTCCACACAAGGTTAGGAAAAATAATTACCTCAATTCGGCCAATTCAATACTCAATTTAGCTTTTTTCCTGTACCAATTTATCAATGCTCAGCTCAGTCTAGCCAAAAACGACTTAAATACATTTAACAATGCAAGATAAAACAATTCCAATTAACAAAACTATGATTATTATTATGTACAAAATTCCAACAAAATTTAAATCCCAAGGAGCGCATCTCAGAACTCGACAAATTTTGCAAAAACTGAATACCCATTCCGATACGAGTTCACCCATACAAAAATTATCTTATTCTGATACCAATTAATCCTTCAAATCATCATTTTACATTTTTGAAAGATTTCATCCAAATTCCATCCCAAATAACGAATCAAATGATGAATTCAATGATAAATTCATGTATTTTTCCGAAAATCCAAATTGGAATCACTTACTTCGACAAACTTTTTGAAAAACCTTTAAAAATCGTCAAGATCCGAGCTCTATTGGTAAAAATATGAAATAAAACCATAAATCTCGTATTTATAATGCACCTCACAGATTTTCATCACTGCTGACCGCGAAAATTTCACCGCAGACTGCGGTAAATCCACTGCTACAGCGAAAAATGCTGACTGTAGTGACATACTTTAGCATTTTGGCTATAACTTTCTATACAGATATCCAAATTGTGATTTATTTAGCTTTCTGAAAACTAGACACGAAGGGCTACAACTTTAACTTTCGTTTTGAATCATCTCAAAATTATTGGTAGATCAAAAGATATAGGATTTCGAAGTCAAAGCAATGAACCTGCGGATCCATCCTCATCGCGGACCATTTTCTGCCTCAACGGAAAAACTTCCTCCTCAGCGGTAAGACTTCTATTCTCCAGCAAATATTTAAGCATCAGAACCATTTTCTAAGTTTCGGAATATCCGGACTCACTCAAAACTCACCCGAAACTAATCCGAGGCACCCCGAAACCTCAACTAAACGTACCAACACATCCCATAACATCATACAAACTTAGCCCCACTCTCAAATCACGTCAAACAATGCTAAAATCACAAATCACATGCCAAACACATGAAAATCACTATGAACTTCAAGAACAACTAGAACTCCAACCAAGCGTCCGAACCATATCAAATCAACTCTAAACGACACCAAATTCTGCATGCTTCCGAATGACATAACAGAGTTGTTTCAACTCTCGAAATCGCATTCTGACCTCGATAACAAAAAATTCAACTATGTGTGAAGCCTCTCAATTTTTCAAATTTCCACTTTTTCAACTTTCACCGATATGCCTCAAATTACCCTACAGGCCTTTAGATCCAAATTCGAACACACGACTAAGTCCAAAATCACTATATGAAGCTTGACATCATCCAAAACTCATTCCGGAGCCTTTTACTCAAAAGTCAAATTCCGGTTAAGTTCTCTCCGTTTAAGCTTCCAGAACTATATTCCTTCTTTTCAATTTGACTCCGATTCATCCGAAAACTGAATCCAACCCTGCACACAAGTCGATATACATAATGTGAAGCTGCTCTTGATCTCAAACTGCCGAACCGGACGCAATTGCTCAAAATGACCAGTTAGATCGTTGCAAGTATACTGGAAGTCTGGAACTCTAGTTTATTATACTGGAACCAGCAACGTATACCGATCCAGCATAAATGTTGGAAGTTCATGTACAGGTGCACCGAACTCTAGCATATTATGCTGGACCGGTCTCTGTTGCAGCAAAATAATAGCTATTTTTCAATGACCTAGCAAACGTCCTAGCAAACGTCGACTATTTTTAAATGACCAGTCCGAAAATTAGCTATTCCGTACTATTTTAGGACTTTTAAACATGTTATTTAAAATATACATTTCACAATATATTTAAAAATTAGTCAATTTTGCTTGAACTTCAGGATACGATATTTTAGAGTTTAAATCTTAAAGTTCAAATTTTAGGACATTGTGTCCTAAAGTTCAAAAAATTATGCACAAAAGTTCAAATCTTATGTCCTGAATTTTAAATTAGTTGTTTAGAAATTCAGTACGCTTAGTCTTGAATTTCAAATTAGATTTTTAAATTCAAGATATCTAATCCTGAAGTTAAAAAATTAGTTAATATTTAAATATATTATAAATTATAAATATATTTTAAACAGTGGACTTAAAAATAACTATTGCTACACTTTGTTGGCCTTGGGGGTTAATTTTACAATTTAGTAATCTATGGGCCAGAGAGGAGTGCAGCAGATCTCAATTGAGACTTCCACAAAAAAGCCCATTTACTGCCTCCTTGTTGGACTGTTAGTCCAATTCGCTAATTTATTTGCAACTTCCCCGAGACATCAAGTCATCCCAAAAGATTACAGTGACTATGATTGATCCCAAAAGATTAAGGTCACTGGAAGTAAATATTGTTTTCAGTTGGCTATTTTTGTAAAGTTCTCATAAATAAACAATTCAAATCTTGATAAATATAAGTGCATCAAATAAAGCAGTCATAAAGCATGCTATATTGAGATTTCTTTAGTTTTAGTATAACTAGCATCATAGGCGTTGAAATTAACTTGTCTGAGTATATAAATAATTTGATGGATACGATAACAAATGAGCCTTCCACATCAGGCAAATTTTTTTGTCACGAGGGACTTCAACGAAACAATATTCTTTGATGTCCTGTTCGTCTCGACCGACCCGACCCATCTCGATTTATATTTATATACTGCATAAATGTACTTATACACGTTACCTAAGCATGGTTTTGGAGTGAAAATAGATAGCGGAATTATTATCCGTAAATCTTTTATGGGCGAAAGTGTCAATCCAATCAAATCAAAGCCTACTCATCGGGCAACAACTTTTTCTAGAGCAAAATCACAAAAGAATTTTTATATTTATATGCCACATAGGAAACTTTTTTACCCTCAATATTTAAAGTTTGACTTAATTACACTTAGTATACCAAATTAGCAATTCTATACCATAATTAATTAAGAATGTAATTAATGAGATATTTTTTACTTCTTAATTAAAGGATTTTTATTTGATTACAGTATCTCCACTCATCTCGCGTTTCTCTCTCCTAACTCTTCAGCCCCACCCACATTTACTCATACACACGTTCTTTTTACAAGCTTCCACCATTGACATGCATTAAAAAGCTTGGAAGCTTTGAATTCAAATTTGGATTTTCAAAAATCATTATTTATTTTGATTGGGTGTTATTGTAAATAATTGGGAATATATTTTAGAGTTTATATCTCAATTTTGATGGGTTTTGGTGAAGATTTAGACTTGTTTTTGGCTGAATTTCAGATTAAAACTCGAAGAAGAAGAAGAAGAAGACATATTGCAGAAATTATAGAAAAATTATAGATAATTGTTGATAAATTGTAGATTGTTTTTTTGCAGAAGATTTATAGAAATTTTAGTCGTTTTTGATTTATAGAAAAATTGTAGATAAATTGTAGATTGACTGAATTTCAGATTGAAAACAAACAGAATTGAGATGAGAGATTTTCATGATAAGATATGATCTTATTCACGCCAAATCTGTTCAGAATATTTTGCTCCTAAAATTTAGCTCGCAAAAATAGAAAAATACAGCTGCTATTAATTAGCTTTTAATGATTGGTACAAAAACTGTAGAAATAATGTGGACTGGGCAGATAATTTAGGAATTATACACATTTTTGGTATTAAGGTTTCATATATGATATATGTAAGAAAAAATCCCAATCACAAATATGATAACCAATATTTAAAAGGTGGAGGTGTGAGGCGAAACATTTTATCTCTGATGAGCCGAGGCGTACGCCCTGAAACATGGGGCATAACTTCCATAGATCTTTAATTTTTACTAATTGCAATAATTTTAAGATAGTATAAAATAAAAATAGTTATAAAAATTACATTAGAATCACAAAATTATAATAATAATCTATTTAAAATATTTATAAATTATAATTCAACCATGAATAATACGAAAAGTATGACATATATCATAATATACAAATTAGCTGCAATGTCGTTATAACTCAAACATCAAAAGTAATATATTCGATGCAAAATCTTATTTGTATCTCTTAAGGAGTAATGAATCTTGAAAGAATTTCGATATTATGATTTGATATTTTTAAAATACTTTTTTTTATTTAATATGCTTTCTATTTGAAGAGAATTTAAAAATATAATTCACAATTTAAGTATGACTATCTAGCATAATTTATTTTTAATTTCAACAAGTTAATAAAGTTACACATAATTCACCATACTATACCATGATAACTAAGTATTTGTAAGTAGTTACTACTTAATAAACTATTAAATTAATAAACATTGTATCTCGTAAATGCATAAAAATAATATTTGAAAAAATATTTATAAAAAATTATGGACTATTATATAATAAAGACATAACATAATTTAGTAAATAAATACTTTTAGATGAAAGATTTTTAAAAAATTTACAATCATAGTAATCTTAATAGATAACGTGCAATAAATTTTATTTTAATTATGACATAAAATACTTTCAATTTAATGATTTACTCCATCCTGTCCAAAATAAGTGATTTTTTGGATGTTTTCACATAAATTAAGAAATCCACCATTTAGCAATAATTAGTAATGAAATTGACCATATTAACCTTTACTATCTCACATAAATACTCCTAACACATATTCCAACACTATTTACTCCAAGGACAATGTAGGAAAAAGAATAATTAATTCATTTTTGAAATTTGAAAAAATTATATATTTTGGACCGGAGGGAGTATGATTAAGAAAAAAGTAATTTTGAATAGTCAACGATTTATTAAAAATATTTGTGAATTTACAAAGTTAGTTACATAGATTTACATAAAATTCTACTAGGCGGATCCAATATGCTAGACGTTGGACGTGACCGCGGCATAAGCCCTAGCGGTCGGGCATAAGTTTCACGGAACTAAGCCTCACACATAAGCTCAGGGGCGTTTTATAAGCGCTATGCCCCAGAACGAGCCCGGGCGAATCCCCATTCTTCCTTTTAAAACAGAGATGATAACTAGACTTTCTGCCATAACCAAATGGAGAAAATGACGAAGATGGTCCCTTATGTTTAAGGTAAATATAAAGCAGTCCCTTTGAATATATTTTTGGGCACTTTTGGTCCTTTAGTTTGATAAAAGTATGCACTTTTGGTCTAGTCATCTAGTTAATAACATTCGACTTTTAGATTTAACAAGAATTATGAACAAAAAAATTTAACTAGAAACACCAGAAAAAACCCATCAGATTCTAGAAGATGCAACACAAAAAATTGCACTAGGCACTATGAGTATGTGATTTTTGCCTCGTTGAAATTACTCCTACAGAATTCTCAAACTTAGGATTTTTCCTTTTTATTATTTATTGTTAGGATTTAATTGCGCATATCAGTGCGTGTTTTCATAAAAATACAAAAAAATTACATAAGCATTTAGGATTTAATTTCACATATTTTTTGTTAAAATTAATTGGTAGATAAAGTTTATTTTGCAAAATATAAAATCACAAAAAAATAATAAGTAGTTTATTTTGGCATTTTATTGTTAATTTTCATTTTTTTGGCATTTTATGATTAATATTCATTTTTGCATTTTTGTTAATTTTCATATTTCTTTATGTTTAGGTGGTTATTAATTTAATTTAGCCTAATTAGAATTTTTAAAATAAAATTAGGAAGTCCTAAAAAATGAAAATGAAAAGATATAGGAATTTAAATAAGGTTGGCCAATTGGGCCAAGTCTGAGTGGCCCAAATCCTTTGTACCCGTCCAAAATACCCAAACCCAGCCCAAAACCCGTCTTTACCCAAGTCCATATAAGAGACGCCCCAAAACGACATCGTTTTGGGGCGATCAATCTCAGTCATTCATCCAGATTGATCCAAGGGCCCTGAAACCCCCTTCCCAAACCCATATATATGTCCAAATGTCTGTGTATAACTGAGAGACCAAAGTCATCATCCTCGTACCACATATACATCGGTGTAACACCACCCCTCAACCACCGTAACGCCGCCGTCCACCAAGCTGAAACCACCACCGGAAATCGCCTCACGGCGCGGCCGGCTTTACACCACCGAACCCTCGCAACCTCCCCTTTCCCCTCCTACCATTAGATCCTCTCAAATGTCTCCCCAGCCTGTCGAATATTCAAAATAATAGTCGCCACTTCCGCCGCCTACGGCGGCACCAACCCCAAACCTGCCCAAAGTGACACCCTTGAACCACCTCCTTCTCCTCTTCCCAACCCTATAAATCCTGTCCCTAGAATCCTCACCGAACTCTTTGAATATCCGATCAAAGCCTTGACCAAAAAACCTAACCTTACCGGAATCCTTCCAAATTGATCCCAGGTGACCCCCTCACCTTCCTTTCCACAAATCCCCGACCGTCAGCCTTCGAATGCAGCTAGGTTTGGCCAAAACTTAGATCCGAAACCCAGACCCACCCCTAAACTGGCTAACCCTAACCTAACACCCTCTTCTCCTCTCCAATAATGAGGCAAAGGTCTCAGAAGGCCAAAAGACCCTTCTAGAAATAATCAAGAACTTTGAGACATGAAGAGCCCCAAATTTAGGGTTGCGTCGAAAAAGAGCTAAGTTCCCTTTGTTTTAATTGCCTTTACTGCTGTAATTTTGTTTGTTTTCTTCTCTAAATGCTCTTGATCTTAATTGTTTTTATTTGCTTAAATACATTAAGTTTTCATCTCTCATCTTTGAAATATCCTGAGTATTTGCCTCCATGCTTGTCTTTATTTTAAGATTGGATAATATGCTTCTGAATAGTCTGCTTTACATTTGAAGTTACAGTTGTTCCTGTTGAATCATTTGAATTATCATGCTAAGCTTAGAATTGTTCATCTTTGGTTTAAAATTGATCAGTGTCCTGTGTTTTTGAATTTGGTGTTGTTTAGCTTTGTATATGTTCCTGAGTAACTTAGTTTCACATTGTGATATTTGCCTAAATATATGCGTTGCATTGATCAAAGTTTGACCCATTGTCGTTTGCTTTTGCATAATATGGTAGAATGTACAATTAAAAAGTTTGGCCATGGCCAGCTTTCTCAAATTTGATCCTAGCTAATAATAACCTTGGTTTATGATCTTATTTAGTTAATTAGGGTCAATTGTTGACCAAATAGATAGGCACCAGGATGTAACACATATAGTCAGTAATTAAGAAAGGAGGACAAGGGTATTAAGGGTATTTGAACATGAGAATCTTGTAACAAACTCTTGGAACATTCTAGTGGGAGTTCAAAATGTAATTTCTGTCCATTCTTTCTCAAAAAACTTGAGGCACAAGTTAGAAAATCAAGGATCATTTAGGCAAATCTGAAAAATGGGTAAAGGACTAAAAGGAAAACAAAAAGATTTTGTTGCCCTAAGGCATTGGTTATAAAAGAGACGTCTGATTCTTTTAAAAGGGGGATTTTTTTTGAGAGAAAAAAAAGAGAGGGAGAGAGATATACATGGAGCGATACACTATATATAATATTTAGCTGAAAATCAATTTTAAGTTTTTCTTGGCAAAAATCTTTTATAATAATCAGATCCTATTCCTTAGAAGTTGAAGATGATTTGAAGTATATGCATTAAGGGTTGAAACTTGCGTGTGTTGGCTTTTCAAAGTGTTTTCTTGAGTTCCTGATACATTCTTGAGTTCACTGGTTATTTTGGCTGCTGTTGCTTGCTTGCTTCATGTTTGCTTTACTCATAGGACCTCTTTTACTATAATTCGAGGTATCATTCTTACTCAAAATCACGGAAGGCACAACTGTACGTATTCGAGACCATAACTGATAATGAAGATGATCGTATTTTGTATTAATGTCTTATTATAAACATTGTTAGCTTAGTAGCATTTCTGTTGCTGTAATGTATATGAACGTGTAAACTATGGAGGAATGTACCTGGACTGTCAACCTCAATTTGCTTAAACTTCAGTAGACTAAAATAGGACAATCAATAACCTAGCTAAATTTTGTGTTCCTATCAGTAATAGGAAGTTGCGGTATGTGTACATATTCCAGTTGTTAGGACTGTCAATTTGTATGCGTCGACGTTAAGTACGAATTTAGCATATTGATTCATTAGTAAAACTCATTACCAGGATGTCCTTTGTCAAAATTTTATGTGTTAAAATGATCCACTATGAATAATATTAACAGTTGTAGTGTAACGATTTAAAAATGCTAGCCTTATCATTCTGATTAATTTGTAGTCCAGTGTTTCTGGGCTCAAATCGAAATCCCAAATTGCTGTAATCATGAGGAAATGCATTCTCTGGGCTTGCTATTTCAAATAATAAAGCCCAAATTGCAAAATCAGCCATGAATGAGGCTGATGATATACATGCTGAGTCTTTTCTTTGAATATATCGTTTACATATGAAATAATTAGGACGTATCTTTTATTTTTAGAGAAGCACATAAACAGAAAATTATAGTCTCTTTAGGTTGCCCTCTAAAAATAAATTAATTGAGTCGCGCTAACAAAATCATGCACTACGTGGGCTTCTTAACTGTAATAAACATACATAGAAATCTGGAGGTGTTGTTTAGCGAATTTCACGACCCTTCCATGAATTTTCAAACACGTAGTTTCTATAGGCACGATATTTTAATGAAATATCTTCCTAAATTCGGGTGCGCATTTATGTGACCCAAATTTAAGTCTCAGCGATGTTAAAATGTGTCGAGAACCCGGATGCATTTATGCGACGTGGTTCGAGACGTGTTTTAATAACGTTGCAAATATTCCTAAAATGACATAAAGCGGTTAATAACTTTAATATTGCACTGTAGGATGAACATGTATAAAAATCAGGAATTTAGCCGATTATTATAGTTTAAGCGACCGTGCTAGAACCACTGGATCCGGGGGTGCCTAACACCTTCCCTCGGGTCAACAGAATTCCTTACTTAGAATTTCTGGTTCGCAGACTCCAATCGGGCGGTCGAAAAATCTCCTCGATTTGGGATCTTAAATAAATCGGTAACTTGGGAAACCAAAATTCAAGCCTATCCCAAGTTGCGACTCTAAAATAAATAATCCCATCTCGAATAATGTCACTTTAATTGGAAAAACTCTATTATACGTGTCATCCTTCGGGGTAGCCGTGTAAAAAAAGAAGTGTGACATGCACTACATATGAATAAAAAAATATCAGAATTGGACTTGCCCCATCTGCATAAAGTAGTCCTACCCCGCTTAAGTTTTTCTATATTTTTCTATTTTCACTGTTATGTTAGTTATCCCTAACGAGTTTAAAGGAATAAAACTCGTTAATATGCAAAGGCTAGACTAGATTATTTTCTCTTTTACATATATATCAGAAGCTTTTGATTTGGACATAAACCATTTTACCTTTAGCGACCACAAAGTACTGTTGGCCATTGGAAAAAAAAAATGCAGAAATTTGTTTGCTCCATGTGCAAGCTGCTGCACTTTTTACTTGTTCAATCAATTATTGTATGTTTAATTGAGTGCTTTTAATTTGTTTTTCTCACATTCCCTGTGAGTTAATTGACAGTGTTTCTTAAGTGAAGAAGGATATGTTTTTCTGACTCGTATCAAAAGTTTAAATCAATCTAATAAATGTTAGATATGGGTCTTTCATACAATCATTATATCATAGTTTAATGATATGATGTGTTTTCACTTTAATTTTAATTATTATGATCAAATTATTTAATTTAATGTAAACAGTCGATGAGGGAAGTGTAACGACCTTATCGGTCGTTTTGCTTTCTAGAACCCTATTCGCCTATATAAGTCTTCCCATACTTGCTTTTACTGATTTATGACTTGCGAGGATGGTTGGTTCCGAATTTGGAAGAGTTTGGGTTGAAATTGAAACACTTGGTTCCTTAGGAAAAAGGTCAAGTTTAACTTCGATCAATATTTTAAGTAAACGACCTCGAAACCGGGACTTGACGGTTCTAGTAGGTTCGTATGATGATTTCGGACTTGGACGTATATCCGTATTACGATTTTGGAGCCTAAAAGGAAAGGTTGGTTCTTAAATAATTTTGAAGTTCTTTAAATTAGGTTTGGAGCAGATTAGGGAGATATCGGTGTTCAAACAGAATTCCGAAATCTAACCTCGAAAAAATAGTGATGAGGGTTAATTCAGACACTCACTAGGGCCAACAATATAATAATATGAAGTTCCAAATTTAATCCGCTGATTGGGCCGCATCGAGGTATTGTCAGCTTTCTTGGTTTTGTACCTGCTACTAACCAACTGTAGGTGTGGTTATGACAGCAGTTGGAGCTTTAACTCATGCTCCAAATTTCAACTTGGTCCTGGCCTTGTCCGATTGACGCTCGGGCCCCCCGGAGCCCTGCTCGAAGATATCAACAAGTTTGAAATCATAAAACAGACTCGCTCTAACTCTCGGAACACCCAAAACAACGTTAAAAATGAGAATTATACCCTAAAACTAATTGAATCAAACATATGAACATCAAGTTCTTCAATTTACTTTCAATGTACCGAAATGTACTTATACCAAGTCTTAAATGATATTATTGAATTATTGCCGACGAGATACTTACTAGTCACATATTTTGATGTACTCACGTTATACTTCTGTACTTGATTGTTCAAGATTTGAGGCAGGTGCATCTGTTCACCATTCCAATAGGTGGATCGAATTCCCCTTTCGAGACTCCTCTAGCTGTCTCCTGAGCCGTCCTGCAGCAGTTGGGGTCTTATATATATATATATATATATATATATATATATATATATATATATATATATATATATATATATATATATATATATATATTATTTTTTGTCTATTTCCTTTCAGATAGTAGACTAGTATTCTATTGTATATTCTACTAGATGCCTTCATACTTGTGACACTAGGTCTTAGCACACATACTTGTGGACTTATAATTTTGAATTTGCTTACGTGATTCGACTTTATTTAAATGTTCCCGCTTAAATTGTGCTTTATTTGCAAACTCCTAAACCTTGATTAAATGAGAAAAATAACATTCACTTAGTAACTCTTTTAAAACGTAAAACCACTAGATTCATTAATGTGGCTTGCCTAATAACGACGTTGGGCTCTATCACGACCTGAAATGAAAACTGAGTCGTGATAATATGGTATTAGATGGTTTGACATCGATTAACATTTTGCGTAAATGAACTCGGAGTCAGAATTTAACGGTTCCAATAGGTTTATATAATAATTTCAGACTTGGACGTATATCTGGATTGAGTTTTAGATAACCGGTGAGAGTTTTGGAGCCTAATATGGAAAGTTGGTTCTTGAAGAATTCTGAAGTTCTTTAAATTTGGTTTTGAGAGGCTTTTGGAGAGATCGAGGTTCAAACGGAATTCCGAGATTAGGAATAGTTCCTTAATATCATTTAAGACTTGCACGTAAAATTTGGGGTCATTCCGAGTAGAATAAGTATGTTTCGGCACATTGGAAGTAAATTGAAGAACTTGAAGTTCATAAGTTTGATTCAATTGGTTTTACGGTGTGATTCTTAGTTTTAATATTATTTTCGAGCGTTCCAAGAGTTTGAATGAGTCTTTTTTATGATTCCAGACTTGCTGGTATGTATGGGGCTCCCTCAGGGGCCCCGAGCATCGATAGGACTAGGCCCGAACCAAGTTGAAAGTTAGAGCAAGAGCTGAAGCTGCAACTGTATCATAACTGCACCTGCAGTTGGTCTGTCGTAGGTGCGAGACCGCATAAGCGGCCCAAGGAGAGGAGCCCAAGTTCCATAGATGCGACTCCTTTTTTGCATAAGCGGGACACCAGTAACGGGAGCCCATTCGCAGAAGCGACCCAGTAGGCCAGCCAATATTACATAAGTTGACACCTAGTCCGCAGAAGCGGATCCGCATGTGCGGCCTATGCACCGCAAGTGTGAAAATTGCTAGGGCAGTGAGGTTCAATTAATACGGGACTTAATCCATTTTCATTCATTTTCTCTCACTCTTTGGGTGATTATTGAGGTTTTCTGAGAGGAATTTTCACCTAAATTTTGGAGATAATTAATTTCTACCAATTGTGAGTTCAATACATAAATTTTGGGTAGGTTTCAACACGAAAATTTATAGAAATCATGGTGTTAGATAATACGCTTAACGCTAGAGGGGGGGGGGGGTGAATAGCGTTTTAATAAAATTAGCGTAAACTTGCGGAATTTAAAAATTGCAGGAAATAAATAAGTGCGATAAGTAAATAAATTAGAACAAACGCACCGATATATCCTGGTTCACCACAACCCGTGGCTAGTCCAGTCCCCGAGAGACTCTCTCGAGATTTCCACTAACTTGTTAAGCTTACGGGTGCTTAACAAACCGTTACAACTTGAGGACACAAGCCTCAACAACCTTTGCTCGGAGATACAACACTCCAAGACTTCAACCAAGGAAACACAAGTTCCTTCTTACAACACAAGGGACTAACACTTCCCTTCAAGTGTACAAAAAACACTTAGCACTCAAACAAGACACTCCTTTAAGAGTAGATATGAGTAAAAAGAATACGCTCAAGATCGCAACAACTTTTGACAAGAATTTGGATCTCAAAAGCTTATGTAATGAATATAAAATGATAAGCAATAAAGTATGCAAGCTTTAGCAATTGTATGATCAGTTGTTGTATGTTGTTGTTCTTAAAAAACTGAATTGAAGCTGTATTTATAGTTGAAAAACCTTGTATTACCGTTGCCTAATTGGCAATTAAGAGTTGTTGAAATTACTCAGTGACAATCGATTGTCAAGTTACCACAATCGATTGTTTGCCAGTTCTTCCAAAAATCAATCCCAGATTTTACGCATAGCAATCGATTATATAAGATCAATAATCGATTACTGGCAACGTTCAAAAAATCCTTTCCAGATTTTACGTAAAACAATCGATTGTCAACTATCTACAATCGATTACTCAGCAACGTTCAAAAAATCCTTTCCAGATTTTAATTAAAACAATCGATTATAGGAAATCAATAATCGATTACTTGACGGTATTTGAAAATATTTTGGCAACGGTCAGTTATACAATCGATTATACTAAGTTAACAATCGATTATATATCAGTCTTGAAAAATCAATTTAGACACTGCCTCTTGACAATCGATTGTCATAAGTTCACAATCGATTATTTAATAACTTTGAAAAAGTCTGGAAGACACTGCCTCAACACAATCGATTGTCATAAGTTCACAATCGATTATTTTGTGACTTTGAAAAATCTGATGGACACTGTCTCTTCACAATCGATTGTCATTAGCTTCACAATCGATTATTTTGAGCTTTGAAAAACTTTGATGGACACTGCCTCATCACAATCGATTGTCATAAGGTTCACAATCGATTGTCATGCAGATTTGAAAAATCTGATGCTCACTGCCTTAACACAATCGATTGTCATTAGTTCACAATCGATTGTCAAGCAGCTGACTTAAACATAATCGATTATCATAAGTACATAATCGATTATCTTAGTCCAGATTTTAGAGGCGTGTTTAAAAAACATTTTGACAAAAGTAAATATGCATTATTTAAAATCATTTCGCTCTAAATTAAATATGCATGATTTGTTAAAAGTATTTTTACGAGAGAAGCCAAGTCTTGAGTTTAAGTTGTCGGATCAAGATCACAATTAAATACCGACTCATATAAAACTTAATCTCGATCTTTTTCTTGTGCTTGAATCTTGTTATATATCAATTTCGCGCTTGTGCTTGGACCGCATCATATGTCAATTTGTGCATAGCTTGTCATTCATCAAAACCTACAAATATGAACACACGTTTAGTATAATGCCTTGAGAACGTGTTTCCAACAATTTCCCCCTTTTTGATAATGGCAAACTTTAAGCGGGATATGCATATTAGGCAATTCATAATGACGATTCAAGACAAGTAAAGATATGCAACAAGTATATAGATATGCAATTTGTTCCCCCTCAATATATGAATCCCCCTCAATTTATGCCGATAAGTATTGAGTGTGAGTGACCCGTTATCTTCCCCCTTTTGCCATTAGCAAAAAAATATAGAATAATCAAAAAAACATGTTTATTTATTAAAAAAACGGTTACATAACGGGAACAATAAAACATAGAACAATAAAATGGAAAACCAAATAAAGAAATTATTCATCATCATTTCCCGCCTCATCATCCGGCACTGCTTCATAGGGAACAAGACCGGCATATGGATAATGAACATGGTCAAAATATCCATGGATCTCATGTGTCAATTGACTGACAGAGGTGGTCAATGAAGCAATTTTGTCGGAAATGGATTGAAGAGAAGGTTCTTGAGGCTGACGCGATCGACGAGTTGGAGGAGGAGCAGGAGCTACATGATCGTCGTCATGGGGAAAGGAGGATTCTGAAATTTCCCACTTCTTGGTGCTCTTTTTGAGAGGACCGATGGAAGTGTTGAATTCGGAAGCTTCAAGAAAATTCATAATAAGGAGGGCATAGGGAAGAGGTCTATCATCTCCTATGGCATCACGCATGTGAATTTTGACGAACTTACACCAATTGATGTGAGCTCCGGTTATAATGGCATGCATGAGCTTAGCGTCCTCTTGGGAAAGAGTGGTATGATTATGCTTCCGAGGCTTGAGGACTCGGGTGATGAAATAGAAAATCAAACGATACTCGGGGAGCATTCCCGTGATAGTAGGGCGACGATTAGATAGATTAGGATCATAAGATGTAAGACCTATTTGGTTTAGGAGAGTTTTCTCATCAAATAAGGCGCCAGCCTCTCTAATGTAGCGAGTAATATTTTCGCCACGTCGAGGAAGATGGGCAATGTAATGCAAGTTTTCATTTGACAAAAGGATTTGAACACCATTAATATTTGACACAAGCTCACCATCGTCATCCTCATGAAGGTTTGAGTAAAACGCTTGAATCAATGGAGGATTAATATAAGGATAGGTAAGATATAAGAAGTCAAGAAGTTGACATTCCTTAAGCATGTTTGCAGCAGGGGCATATGATTCAAGATACTTGCTTGTTGAAAAGCGAGGAGGAAGAATGTCACGCTTTTCGAATTTTGTCAAAAATCTAGTAAGCTCGGTTTCAGTATTGAATTGTAAAATAGACCCATCTTGATAAGGGAAAGTTGGAGGTGGAGGAGCAGAAGAAGATGCACCTTGTCTACCTGAACGGGAACGTATAGAGTGTCTGCCCGACATTTTCAAAAAGTAGTAATGAACTTTGTAAGAAACTTGGAAGATTTTTTGAAAGTTTGGGAGCAAAGATTGATGCGTGAGTGAATAAAATTGAAGACTTATGATGCCTATTTATAATGGGAAGAATGGCATTTCATTTATGATGAAAATCTGCAGAAATTTATGAGCCAAAACAGTCAGAAACGGTAAAAATAAATTGCACTGACCGTTAGACAATCGATTGTTGACACGAAATAATCGATTGTTGAGTAGATTTTGACTTGAACTCGAAACTGACACAAAATCGATTGCAGGGCCCAAACGGTAACAAATATTTGAATTTCTGACAAAAAATAATCGATTGTTGAATTATGATAATTGATTGTTGTACTACAGTGAGCACGGTGATTTTCAGACTCGGAAAATAATCGATTATATTTATGAAACAATCGATTGTTTTAGGAAAGCAGTACTGAATGGCTGAGACGCTAATCGATTATACAGTTAAAAAATCGATTATTAAACACAAATGCATAATAGGCATCAAATATAAATAATCGATTAGTGATACTTGCTAATTGATTGTCCGCACAGTAAAATAATCGATTATTTGCTGTAACAATCGATTGTTCTATGTCATTTCTTTATAATTCCCCCTGCCTTTAGGGCGATACCTGCAAAAGAGAATTAGACGTCTCCGACGCTCAAGTTAGTAATTTGTAGCGAAATAATGCAATGAGAACGTGATCTCTTAAGAAGTGTGTCCCGAGGTGTTCTTAAGAGAGTTTCGGGTACTTACCTTTTCTCCGACGTCGCCAATTACCTGTTCGAGAGGGTGATCTTTGATTGTCCTCCACTCGTTAGGCACTTTCGTTTCTTTCTCCAATTGTGGCGTTTCCTCCGTTGATTGTTCCAAGATTCATCTTGAATTTCCTTAGGAGTTTCTTCTTGTACTTTGTCTTTTAAACTATTTAAAATACCTGCAAGATCAGAACAAGAATCCTCTCTCGCCAAGCGAGCATTACTTTCGGAAAACACAATATGAGGGGATTCCTCCACAGTTTGGGTTCTGTTATTAAATACCCTATATGCTTTGCTATGTGAAGAATACCCAATAAAAATTCCCTCATCGGATTTGACATCAAATTTTCCCAATTGATCTTTTCCATTGTTATGAATAAAACATTTACAACCGAATACTCTAAAATGGGAGATATTTGGTTTCCTTCCCTTGTAGAGTTCATAAGGGGTTTTCATGAGTATTGGCCTTATGACTACTCTATTTAAAATGTAGCATGCGGTACTCACGGCATCCGCCCAAAAATGTTTGGGAATCTTAGCCTCTTCGAGCATGGTTCTAGCCATCTCTTCGAGACACCTATTTTTCCTTTCCACCACCCCATTTTGTTGTGGTGTTCGTGGAGCGGAAAAGGTATGCTCGATACCGAGTTCGTCACAAAAGTCCGCAAAGAGATTGTGATCAAACTCTCCCCCATGATCACTTCTAATTAAAGTGACGGTTGTTTCATTTTCGTTTTGAATACGTTTAAGAAAATATTTAAAAATCTGAAAAGCATCACTTTTATGGGCAAGGAATAAAGTCCAAGTAAATCTGGAATAATCATCAACAATAACAAAGGCACAACGATTTCTACCAAGACTTTCAGTGCGAGATGGTCCAAGCAAATCCATGTGAAGCAATTGCAATGGTCTAGTAGTTGAAACAATGTTTTTCGATTTAAAAGATGATTTTGTTTGCTTCCCTTTTTGACAAGAATCACAAATTGAGTCATTTTCAAATTTCAAATTTGGAAGACCAACGACTAAATTTTGTGAAACCAATTTGTTCAAAAGATGCATGTTGATGTGAGCTACTCTACGATGCCATAACCAAGAATCATTCTCTTTGCTCATTAAACAATTTACATATTCGGGTGAAGAATTTGCAAGATCAACCATATAAATGTTATCCATTCTAAAACCACGAAGGATAATTTTAAAATCGCTACGTCTAAAAACTAAGCATTCATCCGAATCAAATAAAATAAGATTTCCCTTGTCACATAATTGACTTATGCTCAAGAGATTATGTTTTAAACCTTTCACAAGTAATATATGCTTAATGGAAGAAATTTCATCCTTACCGACCGATCCGATGCCGATAATCTTTCCTTTGTTGTTATCACCAAAAATAACACTTCCCCCTTCCTTGTGTTCTAGTTGAAGGAATTTGGATTCGTCTCCCGTCATGTGCTTGGAGCATCCACTATCAAGGTACCATAGTACACTTGATCCCTTCAAACATACCTGCAAAACAAATTAATGAGTTTTAGGTACCCATGCCATTTTGGGTCCTTGGGGGTTAGGCAAATCATAGTGATGTGATTGAGTGTTATGTCTATGTCGTGTAAAACAAGCAGGAACAATATGTCCAATTCGTCTACAATAATGACAAGTCACGTTAGGATTATTCATCCTTCTAGGTTGATAGTAATTGGACGGACGAAATTCATTTGCTCTATTCTTGACAATATAGCTATTGTGCAAATCATGAAAAACATTTCTCCTACCATTTGTTCTAGGATATGCATCATTTATAGAATAGTTGTTTCTAGGTTGGAAGTCATTTCTAGGTGTTCTAAAAGGTTCAAAACTCTTTCTAATGTTTAGCCTAGAATGTGCATTATTTCTAGCATGATTATTTCTAGGTTGCGATTAATGAAAACCATTTCTAGGTTTGTTGTATCTAGGATGAGCATTTGTTTTATTTATCCTAGGTTGAGCCTTAGGTGGTTGGGGGTTGGCTTCAACTTTCTCTTTAGGCTCGTTTCTAAAACCTATGCCATGCTTGGTCGACTTCAAATTAACAAGCACTTCATTCAAATTTTTATGAGAAGAGTTAAACTTATCTAAGGTGCCCTTAAGCCTTTCTACTTCATTTTTGAGATGCATGCAAGAAGTACAATTTCTAGAACTTTCAGGCTTGTCGGCGCTTCTCTTGCCAAAAAATTTGTTTTCCTCTTTCAACTTCTCATTTTCTAAAATCAGTTTTTCCAATTCCTTTTCTTTAAGAGAGAGTTGTTTTTGAAAATCTTTTTCTTTTAAAGAAGCATTTTCTTTTATACTCTTAACAGTTTTTGAAGCTCTAATAAATTCGCTATACAACTCATCAAAAGCATTTTGCATTTCTTCAAGGGAAAAGAAATTTTTGGAAGAAATTTGACATACCTCTTCTTTGTTGTCTTCTTGTGCCATAAGACAAAGATTTGCGGCTTCGTCTTCTTCTTCCTCACTTGACTCGTCACCGGAGTCGCCTCCCCAAGATATGTATGCTCTTTGCTTCTTGAAGGGTTTCTTCTCCTTTTTAGCATTTGGGCAATTTGATTTAATGTGCCCGGTTTCTCCGCACTCGTAGCACTTTATTTGATCTCCTTGCTTTTTGCCCTTTCGTTCATACTCTTTTCGCATGAACTTTTGAAATCTCTTGATAACGAGTCCGAACTCGTTGTCTCCGTCCTCATCATTTTGAGGTTGGCTTGTGCTTGCCTTGAGAGCAATTCTTTGCTTCCTTTGATCATCAACAAGAGGGTTAAGTATAGTAGATTCATAAGTTTTAAGATTACCTCTTAATGCGTCGATGGTGACATTTGTAATGCCAATGGATTCTTGAATCGCGTCGGCCTTGGATCGCCATTCCGGAGTGAGACTTCGGAGAATTTTTCGGACAAGTTCCTTATCCGTGAAGGTCTTCTTAAGAGCATGTAAATCATTTACGATTTTTGAAAATCGTTCAAACATCTCATCGACCTTTTTGCCTTCCTTCATGTGAAACAATTCATATGCATGGGTTAGGAAATCAATTTTAGCTTCCCTTACCTGGTCCGTACCTTCGTACGTAATTTCCAGCTTGTCCCACATTTGCTTCGCCGTTGTGCAACAAGATATCTTCCTGTAATCATCAGCATTTACAGCACAATATAATAAATTAATAGCTTCAGCATTATTTTGCACCTTTCGGATATCATCCGCATCGTATTCATCTTCGGACTTTGGGACCCATTCATTTTCGACCTTCTTGGTTGGAATTTGTTCTCCATTCATTATGACCTTCCAAAGATGAAAACTATTTGATTGTACAAATATTCTCATCCTCTCTTTCCAGTATGTATAATTTGTACCATCGAATAGCGGTGGTCGGGTGGAGCATTGTCCTTCACCTATTCCTGCAAAAGAATCACGAGTAGAAGCCATGGATGTTTCTCTCAAACGGTTAAGTCTTCAGAGAGTTGGGCTCTGATACCAATTGTTAGATAATACACTTAACGCTAGGAAGGGGGGGGGGGGTGAATAGCGTTTTAATAAAATTAGCATAAACTTGCGGAATTTAAAAATTGCAGGAAATAAATAAGTGCGATAAGTAAATAAATTAGAACAAACGCACCGATATATCCTGGTTCACCACAACCCGTGGCTAGTCCAGTCCCCGAGAGACTCTCTCGAGATTTCCACTAACTTGTTAAGCTTACGGGTGCTTAACAAACCGTTACAACTTGAGGACACAAGCCTCAACAACCTTTGCTCGGAGATACAACACTCCAAGACTTCAACCAAGGAAACACAAGTTCCTTCTTACAACACAAGGGACTAACACTTCCCTTCAAGTGTACAAAAAACACTTAGCACTCAAACAAGACACTCCTTTAAGAGTAGATATGAGTAAAAAGAATACGCTCAAGATCGCAACAACTTTTGACAAGAATTTGGCTCTCAAAAGCTTATGTAATGAATATAAAATGATAAGCAATAAAGTATGCAAGCATTAGCAATTGTATGATCAGTTGTTGTATGTTGTTGTTCTTAAAAGACTGAATTGAAGCTGTATTTATAATTGAAAAACCTTGTATTACCGTTGCCTAATTGCCAATTAAGAGTTGCTGAAATTACTCAGTGACAATCGATTGTCAAGTTACCACAATCGATTGTTTGCTAGTTCTTCCAAATACCAATCCCAGATTTTACGCATAACAATCGATTATATAAGATCAATAATCGATTACTGGCAATGTTCAAAAAATCCTTTCCAGATTTTACGTAAAACAATCGATTGTCAACAATCTACAATCGATTACTCAGCAACGTTCAAAAAATCCTTTCCAGATTTTAATTAAAACAATCGATTATAGGAAATCAATAATCGATTACCTGACGGTATTTGAAAATATTTTGGCAACGGTCAGTTATACAATCGATTATACTAAGTTAACAATCGATTATATATCAGTCTTGAAAAATCAATTTAGACACTGCCTCTTGACAATCAATTGTCATAAGTTCACAATCGATTATTTAATAACTTTGAAAAAGTCTGGAAGACACTGCCTCAACACAATCGATTGTCATAAGTTCACAATCGATTATTTTGTGACTTTGAAAAATCTGATGGACACTGTCTCTTCACAATCGATTGTCATTAGCTTCACAATCGATTATTTTGAGCTTTGAAAAACTTTGATGGACACTGCCTCATCACAATCGATTGTCATAAGGTTCACAATCGATTGTCATGCAGATTTGAAAAATCTGATGCTCACTGCCTTAACACAATCGATTGTCATTAGTTCACAATCGATTGTCAAGCAGCTGACTTAAACATAATCGATTATCATAAGTACATAATCGATTATCTTACTCCAGATTTTAAAGGCGTGTTTAAAAAATATTTTGACAAAAGTAAATATGCATTATTTAAAATCATTTTGCTCTAAATTAAATATGCATGATTTGTTAAAAGTATTTTTACGAGAGAAGCCAAGTCTTGAGTTTAAGTTGTCGGATCAAGATCACAATTAAATACCGACTCATATAAAACTTAATCTCGATCTTTGTCTTGTGCTTGAATCTTGTTATATACCAATTTCGTGCTTGTGCTTGCACCGCATCATATGTCAATTTGCGCATAGTTTGTCATTCATCAAAACCTACAAATATGAACACACGTTTAGTATAATGCCTTGAGAACGTGTTTCCAACACATGGGATAGATGGAAATCCTAGGGTATTACGAGAATGGTATTTTTACCACGAAATTAGTAATAATCACATATTTATGTTCCTTAGGTTATGGATAATAATTTCCTTTAAAAATTTTCGAAATCCGGGCACATGGGCCTGGGGGGGTGAATTTTAGGAATCTTGCCTTTAAGATTGGGTAATCACTTTAATAGTTAGAATATGAACTTTTGAATCTATAATGATTGGTTTTTACACTCTTTGAATAGTTTTGGATTGTTTGGATCCGGTTTGAGGGTTAAGCGCATTCTTTGAGTTTGGAAGTAGGCCTTGAGACGAAGTAAGTCTCTTTTCGAACCTTGTAAGAAGAAAATTTTTCCATACGTGAACTTAATTAATATATAATTATTTGATAGGGGCTATGGACGCACAAAGTGACGAGAGTCCCTGCGTAACTACTATTCCTTTTATGTTCGGGTAGTTCTAGGCTTGCACAATGCTTTATGCGTACCGTTATCTGAATATATTTGTTAATTTGTATTTAATGGAACTAAGTTAAGGATTTCAAGATTTTAAAGGTTTCAAGTAAATTATTATTTTTGAAAAGAACTGAGAAAAATGACGTTATATTTATATCTAACCGCGTCGCAAGTATGTTCCACGAGCGGAGTGACTATTTACACTACTCTCATTGGAGCGTGCCGTTCTTCTCCTCGGTAGGTTAATAGATGCATCTACGGTTTGTACCTTTTGACCTTCGACAGTGAACAATTTATATTTATGTTGGATCGGGCTGAACGTTCTCGGTGGTATTTGTGTGTGATAATAGAATTGGCGCTCTTTATAATTTGTATAATTTGCTGCTTGAAAGGTCACTTATTTTAACGAAGAAAGTTCCTTGTATTCTTAAATTGATGGAAGAATTTTTAAATTATTATTCTTGTTCTGAGCTTATTGTCTTCTACATAAATTATGATTAAATTGAGAACTTTATATTATTATGTTGTTGGCCCTAATGAGTGTCGGAGTCGACCCCTCACACTACTTCTTTGAGGTTAGATGAGATATTTATTGGGTACATATTTTTATGCACTCACGTTACACTTCTGCAATTGATTGTACAAGATTTGAGGCAGGTGCATCTGGTCACCATTCCACCGCGTAGATCTGATTCCCCTTTCGAGACTCTACGGGGTGAGATGCCTTCTGAGACGTCCTCCTGCAGCCGAGGTCTTCTTTATATTAAATTTTCTATCAATTTCCTTTCATACAGTAGACTAGTATTCTCTTGAATATTCTACTAAATGCCCACATACTTGTAAGCTCAGGTCTTGGCACACATGCTAGTAAACTTATGATTTTGAATTTGCTTAAGTGATTTTGACTTTATTTAATTGCTTCGGCTTAAATTGTGCTTTATTTGCAAACTCCTAAACTCTTATTAAATGAGAAAAATAATATTTAGTTAATAACTCTTTTAAAACGGAAAACTACTTGATTAATTAATGTTGGATGGCCTAATAATAGTATTGGACACTATTACTATCTAAAATGAAAATTGGATCGTGATATAAAGGTTGATATATGAACTAGTTATTAAAACATAGTAGTCTTATAACGTAAATGTATTTTCCTGAATACTCGGTAGCGGACATTGCTAACATAAACAATTTGTTGTAAGGAGACATGAAATAATTTTACATATATCTAATAAGTGGAAGTTACAAAATCTTCTTTCAAAGAGATTCTTGAGACAGAAAAATAAATAAATACGAAATAATTTCCTTAAACAATGAAAATACTTGGAGATTTCTGCATAGGCCAAAATCTTTCCTAAGGAATTTCAGCGTAAAGCAGCATTAAGGAATGAACCGGTCGAGATTGATCGGGACGCAGTGAGATTCGTGGCCGGACTGTCAACAATAATCGAGGTTGATCACCATAGACTAATAATAATGGATTTTGTAATAGGATAGTAAGGAGAAACAATGGTGTAAGACATGTAATATTCACTTAAAAGAACATTTTTAGAAGCAGATTCTCTCTCTCCTGCAAAGCTACAAACTATACCTTTTTATCAAGATTCTTACTTATATTATTCCATGTTTTTCCATCAGATCCGAGAATAGTTCAAACATTCAAGGATTTATTTGTCATTCATCATTATCTGAAGGAACAATCTTCTATCTAATTCATTATTGGGTGAATCATTCTCCCTATTTTTATAAATTTCAATTATTGTTATTTATTGCTACTTATTCCTCCATTATTGCTCAAATCTTTTGAAATATTAAATGTTCGTTATTTTCAATCTCTTGCTGATTTTATCCTATCTTATCTAAGCTGTAAAATTCTATATCTAGAGATATTCTCATTGACTAGTTAACCCCTCTTTACAAGAAAATTAATAGTTTAATCGAAAGTTTAAATTTTTTTGTCAAAAATATTTGGCATCGTCTGTGAAAATTTTCTAGTTAAATTTTTAGTTTCTTCTTGATCTATAACTAACATGGATTGCCGACCAAAAAAAAAAAAACAAGAACAAAGTTCATTTTCCTTGTACGCTCAGATCTGATATAGAAGGTGACAGAGAAGAAAGAACGAGGATAGTGGGCGACCTCATGACCAACCTCTTGAACATTTCAATGAGATTTATGAGGTGGAAGGTGAGGGATGCAACGCCTAATTCCTCCCCTAGGCAAGGCGGATCACCTCCTCATCACGGTAGCATCACAACATCTCACGGTAATGAAGCTTTCACGTCCATGGTGGAAGAGACGCCACCAGCAATAAAAAGGCTCCTTGAGGCTTGCCTAATTAACATGCTAACCAACATTCTCCACATGCCCACTCAAGATACAGTTGCAGAAAACATAAAGACTTGTGTAATATTGCCAACAAACGAGCAACACGACCCGCTCCATCCTTAAATAACAGGTATTTCTCACAACATCATTAATAGTATAAGTGACGTCACCCTCGCAGTCATTATGAAAAAAGATGGAGGAAATAGACAACGAGAACAAAAAACTTAGGGACCAAATGAGAGAACAACAAGAAAGGGTCAACAAGATACCAAATGCATGAAGTTCTTGCCAACAAGGGATGCTAGTCGGTTGTCGAGCAACCATACAATGATGAAGCCGCCCCGCACGCCATACCAAAGACCACCCTATCTGAAATATATGATGGTACGACTGATCCCGAGGACCATGTAACTCGCTATGTCACCGTCATGAAAGGAAACGACCTCCTCTAGGAACAAGTATCCTCTATTTTGTTGAAAACATTCGACGAGACCCTCACTGGAGGGGCATTGATATGGTATTCACAGCTGCCCGCGCGTTTCACTGAAACATTCAAAGAGATAGCTGACAAGTTCGTAATGGCGCATGTCAATGCCAAAAAGGTATAGGCAAGAGTGAACAATATATTTGCTATCAAACTGTCACATGGAGAAGGATTGAGGGACTTCCGTGCCTGATTCAACCGAGCAAGAATGACCTTACCAAATATATCGAAAGGAATGGCCATCGCAACTTTCCAAAACACTAAATAGAAATGGTTTGAGGATGAAGAGAAAGTTTTTAAGTCCGCTTATGAAGTATCCTCCAACTACTTGGGATGAAATACATAGGACGAGCCTAATAGACAGGCTCACCGGTTGACTTGGGTATCAGTTGAGTCCAAGAAAGATTGAATAAATAATATCTGGAGGGACCTCGTAGCTCCACGACCCAAACGATATGACAAACTCGAGCAACGTATCATTTTCGACGAGTCAAATACGTATGACTATGTTTTCCCTTACTCCGAAGCATTTGTTATCACTTTATAAATTCAAGATACAAATGTGAGACGCATCATGGTAGGAGAGGGGAGTGGAACGTGCATTATCTACCCTCGGGTAATAGCACAAATGAAACTTGAGGATAAGATAGCGCCGCATTGCATCACACTAGCAGGTTTTAACAATGCAACTAAGCGAACATCTGGAGAAATTACACTCCCCGTCCTGGCTGGCGGCGTCACTCTGGAAATCACACTGCATATGATGGACCAGGACATGACATATAAAGACATAATAGGCGACCATAGATACATGCAATGAGAGTCATGCTCTCCATCTTGTACCAAGTCACCAAATTTCCAACTCCGTGGGGAATATTTAGCATACGAGGTCAAAGCAAAAGAGGCATATCAAAAAAGAGGGCGAGGTCGATCTATGATGAGAGAGAGGACGTCATCAGAGACCTTGATACAATAGAAGCTGCGAAATCGTCCGTAGAAGAACTCAACCCCATTTAATTAGATGATAATGACCATAACAAGCAAGCTTACATCGGTTGCAAGCTTCAAGAACCAGGTAAATTCCGTCAGTTCTTAGCTACTAACACAAACTTGTTTGCTTTTAGCCACGATGCCAGGTATTCCGAAAGAACTCACCACACAGAAGTTGAATGTCAACCCATTCCACCCTCCAGTGAGGCAGGTTAGGCGTAAGAGTAACTTCGTGATAAATAATGAAGTATGCGAGGAGGTAAAGAATCTATTGGAAAATGGCTCTATCAGGGAGTCAAAATACCCATAACAGATCGCCAATGTGGTCATGGTAAAAAAAGGGAAGTGGTGAAGACTTCACAGATTTAATAAAGCATGCCCCAAAGATTCATTTCCATTACCTCAAATCGACCAACTTATCGATGCAATGGTCGGGAAAGAATTGTTGAGTTCTTTAGATGCCTACTCAGACTATAATCAGATCCTCATCGAAGAGGAGGATCAGGAAAAAACCACTTTCATCACCCATCAGGCTGATGCACTGCTATTGAGTCATGCCTTTGGGACTGAAAAGCGCAGAAGACACGTACCAAAGGTTAGCAATAAAAATTTTTAAAAGACCAACTCGGAAAGACGATGAAAGTCTACATAGATGACATGTTGGTCAAATCCAAAAGGAAAGGAGACCATATCGATCACTTGGAAACCTTCAACATACTCAAACAATACGGAATGAAACTAAACCACAAAAAAGTGTTACAACAAGGTATCGAGGTCAACTCTCCTAATACCAAAGTTTTTGCTATAACATTTTCAAAATGATGCCTTGGCATTAGTTAGTATGTTTCATACAATTTCTGTATTTTCAAAATATTTTCATTAATTTATCCCAGTATTTTATGTATAAAACAATCACTGATTGTATCACAATAGTTTTATAATAATTTTTGTCACTTAATTTTATCATTTGAATGCTTACTAAGTTTCAATTATTGCAAAAATAGTCGCATTTGTATTTATAGGATGAAATTTCAACAACTTTGCAATTATAGCATATGCATGTATGATTACATTATTTTACCAGAAAATATCTTTTTATTATTTTTAAAATATTAAGTAATTATTTAAAATACTTCCAAACATAAAAATCATTTTTTACAACCCCAGGTTATTTTTAAAAATTATTTGATCAATTAAATGGGAAGTTAATAAATGACCCTCTTATTTTTGGATTTTAGCCTAATTTACACATCCCCAATCCCAATTAGATCAAAAACCAGCTCAAATCTACCCAACCCACACCTAAGAGCTCTACCCAAGCCGAAACCCTTTCAATCCTGGCTATTGATCACAAAGATCAACGACCACCATCACCCCTTTCTCTTTTTAGTCCCAATGACCCCCAAAACCTATCCATTTGCTTATACCCGTCGCCCCTGAAATCCTCTCATCTCTAATTATCTTTGAAATAGAACTTAACCCTATCCACCGCTACCCAAAACCAGCCTTCATCCCCTTGATTCTTCCCCGATCTATGGCTTCCCATGGCTGTACGAGGCCTCTACTTGTCTCCTATCTCCCTGGTTGCTCGATTGTGTGTTTTCGTGGAAGGACCTCATAGAGATCTGGTTCAGATCACATTCAAACTCTTAAAAGAGCCTGTCTATGGTCTTTGAGTGCTTTCTATCAAAGTTTTACAACTCAAATGTTTGATTCAAGGTACAGATTCTCTTTACCCTCTTTTTCTCTTTGAAACTTAGCATTTTGACTTGAATCCGTATAGATCCTTGTAGATTTGGAGCGATTTGAGTTCGTCATTGCTTTTTCCTTAAGGCTCCTCTATATACATGTGGAGGTAAATGTGAGCCTTCTAGCTGCTTATCCTTATTTGCTTGTCCTATATGTTATTTGCATGTTGCCTAGATTTTTACTTATAAACCTTGGGCTATATAGAACCGTCCAGATTTAGAGGTCCCAAACTCCTCCAGGACCATAAGAAAAGGATGGGTAGCAGCACGCTTAGAGGTCGTTAATTAAACTCGCACATACAACCACAAAGAGGAGGATAATAGGTAGTAAATGGATATGATGACATGCGCGTTAATGTCACATGTAGCCCTTCTTGTTGAGGATTGATTACGGGGGATTGCATGAGTATCATTCTGTAGGATAATCAACCTA
Organism: Nicotiana benthamiana; assembly: GCA_034376525.1. NCBI lineage: Eukaryota > Viridiplantae > Streptophyta > Magnoliopsida > Solanales > Solanaceae > Nicotiana > Nicotiana benthamiana. The sequence goes on from CM067327.1 coordinate 129,596,920, forward strand.
GGACTTCCTTTTCCCAATTTCATATGTGTTTAAATTCTCTAAACTTCCTTTCTTTTACATATACATATGTTGTCCAAATTCCTTTACCTTTATTAATTAAAGTTTCTTGATCATATATGCTTTTAGATGGGGAAAGCCACTTTATCTGCATATAGTCATATACTTTCTTGCTTGTTAATTGACTTATTCATAAAGTTTAAGTTTGGCTGGCCTACAAATGTGGATCGTGAGGGATTCCTAACACCTTCCCCTCAAGGTTATTTCGAGCCCTTACCTCAATCTCTGGTGATGCAAACTAGTTACATGAGTTAATTAATCTAGGTAGCCTAACACACCATAATCCGTTAGGTAGCGACTCTTCAACTACCCAATTTCCCTAAAAAGGAAAAAAGGGGGTGCGACAACATGGCGACTCTGCTTGGGATATTCTAGGCTCTTACCGTAATGAACTTGTTTTTTGTGAATTAGTCCAAACATGTTTTATCCCGAGTACCCTTTCCCCTTATTCGAATTTAGCTGTTTATTTTCAAGCATTCATTATTTCTTTATCTTCTTGAAACTGACTTGTTTCTTTGTTTTCTTTTTTTTGTAACCGTCTCTCAATTATTTAAATACTGCATTTATTATTTTTCTTACGTGCAAATACTTGAAAACATGCTATTTATTATTTCATAAATCATGCTCAACATCATATTCCACTCGTGCTTATTCAATCCTATAGCAACACTTGATGACTATTTCTGCTCTTCCTATATATCACCCTTTAAATTTAGAAAGGCGTATCTGCTGTAAAACTGGTCGATCAGCGGTGCGTTTGAAGGTTCCGTGCCTTTCCCCTTCAAGTTGTCCGCTTGAGGGTCCCAGTCTAGACCTCTATTGTAGCCTTACTCTGATTACTTGTACATGAATCATGGTCAAACCTACTTGTATTAATGTGTTGTTTGCATAATTACCCTTTAAGACAAGCCTCTTCCAAAAGTCTATCTGGTTTTCCACAATCCCGAAGGACGTAATCGCGATTATGTGCATTAATTTGGAGAAATAACTAGCAATATGCTAATCATTACTGTATAAATAGACAAACCTGGAGGGGGAAAGGGTCTAACTCTCTCTTGTTTTGCAAGAAAATGAGGCACGAAGTTCCCAGATCTGTTATGGTCAGAGAATTCCTCCACTTTTGCTAGATTGGTGGAAGGACCTTCCTTCAAGTGACCAAAATCATGTGAAAAGAGTCTTACGGAATTTGTCATCACTATTGGATCTCCAACCAAACAAGATGTTGATTGAGGCTGCCACTCTATTATGGGATGGGGAAAAGGCTGTGTTCCGTTTTGGGGACATAGAAATGACCCCCCTTCTAGAAGGAATATGGGAATTCGCTAGGTTTACTTGGGATAGCCCTTGTCTTCTAGCACCTGGAAATCATACCACTAAAGGGTTCCTTAAGCTGATGGGGATGAAGAAAAATGATAACTTGGAATGTCTGAAAAGCGCCTACATACCTTTTGATTTCCTTTATAAAATATACAATCATAGTAGCTCTTATCATATTTTTGATGATGAGTTCTCAATCACCTCTTTGGGCTGGTTTCATCAAAGGGTCTTTGTGTTTATTGTGTTCTTCTTGGGCATGCTAGTATTCCTAATTCAAGGGGATAAAATCCATACTAGGTTGGCCATGGTGACAAAAACTCTGGTGGATAAGATCGACGGGCAGATATACACTATTGTCCATATGATCATTTGCAAACATATACCGGTTCGTGGAATTCTGTCAGAAGGGGTTCATATTCTTTGAGGGTTGCAACTTGCTGTTACAAGTCTGGCTGTTAGAGCTTCTCCAAAGGGGCTAATACCTCTAAGAGTTTCCGCGAAGGCCGTGAAATGACCTTATAGCCTTCCATCACCCTAAAAGGATGACTTACATTCCAGACATGTTCGATCAACATAAGGATGATGTAGGGTGGATATAGTTTTTCAACAAATTGACAGAGGACCAGGTTCAGTGGATGTTAGAGTGGTTCCCCACTAATGAGTTCATCATAAGATCCAGAGACGTTCCACATTAAAGCCGATCGGGTTAATGGAGATATACCCTTATGCTCCCCTTAGAGTTATGAGACAGGTAGGCAGGAGACCAGGCATACCACAGGCTGCTAAGATGAGTCACTTTAGAGCCGATTTCCAGGTTGACACCATTCCATATAATAATGAAGCACAACATATGTGGACTTTGAAGATTATTGTGGGGAAGGATACCATCGAGCCAGACGGATACCATGCCGGTCACTCGTTCTTTTACCCCTCATGGTTGGATGATAATCTGTCAGGAGTCTTTGAGCCAAGGGTTGGTCCAGGAAACAAGGGCATAGATGAGTTTGCCTAAGCAAAAGGTGAAGTACAACAAGTTTCACAAAAGAGTTCAAGAGTCTGAAGCTGAGCATATTATGCAGCATAAGGCTGATATGGAGATGATTAACGAGTGGAAAAAAAGAGTTGTTTAATCTAGCAAGAGGCTAGAATATCTGGAGTACAGTTTGTCGGTGTTGGAGGGGAAGATAAGAAAGAGGGTCACTGACTGCTAGAATGTTTAGGAAATGAAGGAGGGCATCTGGCAGGGGCATTCCTATTGCTGAACATGCGTGAGTTGGGAGAGTTGATCGACAACAACATCCAGTCTGGAGAGTTTCCTTCTGGGACCAAGTAGATTGGATTTACTTGCTTCCCTTTTAAATGTAATAAGTCCAAGTGTCATTAGCAACATTATCTTATTTAGTGTCATTTTGGGGCATTTATTTTTTTAACATTAATGAAATGAGCAAATTATGTTACGGCCCCAGTTCGCCCTCCGTGAACTATTGTGACGACACCTAGTCCCTACAATTCCCCACATTCCAATTGCGAGGTTGAGTTAGAAGAGTTTTTCCAATTAAAGTGACGTTTTGAAAAGGAATTGTTTATTATTTAGAGTTGCCACTTGGAATTGGATTTTGGTATTCCAAGTCACCTTTTATTTGAATCCCTTTTCAAAAGGAAGGTTTGACACTTAATTTATGGTCTACGAAAATAGAAGAATGAGTAAGGAATTTTGTTGACCGAGGGGTAGGTGTAAGGCATCCCTCGAGTCCCGTGGTTCTAGCACGGTCACTTCTATTGATTAATGTAAGGCTTAAATCCATTTTTAGCTATTCTTATATTTTATTGATTATGATTTATTTATTACCACTTCACTTAATTTATTATATCTTTTATTAATTATTTTGAACTAGATGCAATACGCACACAAGGTACTTCCTTGAAATTAAATATTTAACCAAGGTACGGAATGTACACATAATTATAACATAATTATTTTAAATTAAAAAGGTATCACGACGCGGAATGCGCACATGATCCTTTTATTATTTAAGCGTATCAATCCAAGGTTCGGGTATGAACATATGGGCTAGTATTTTAAAGTGCATCTAAAAATTTTCTAGCATTATTAGAGTATTCTATTTATTTTATTATTGTTATTTTTTAACTGTTTTAATAAATATTAAGGTTTTAAAGTAAAATATAACTAAGAGATGACCATTGTCCTACAAGATAGAACCAAATTAACGAAGCTCTCTATTGATGCGTTATAATTTAAACAAACCTACATAATATTAGATTTATCATTATCTGGAGACATTAATACAAAAACAAAATGCAAATTCCAGCCATATTTATCAATAGAACTTAATATAAAATAATAATCTTAATTAACTATCATATTGTTATGTGTGACTAACTTGCCGTAATTTGATATACAAATCTATATGAACATGAATTTAATTTAACTATTAAAGAACTACAGTTTCAGCAATTTAAATAATAAACTAACACGTGTTCCAACAAAATTTTGTCAATCACGTTTTTTATACCAAAAATATAAATAAAACTTCTAAGAAAAATAAACAAAACTATAACGAAGTAAAATTTTTTTTAGGCACTCCTAAGAACTGAAAGAAAGAGAAAGAATGACAAGAACTCGTCTTAGTTATTATTTTACTAAGGTCGCAAACAATCAAGTGAAATACATTAGATTGAACAAAAATTTCAATTGTCACGGAAATCTAAAATTAAAGATTCAAATAAACTCACCTAAGAATCTAGTAATTATCATAAAAGTCGTCCTCTTTCAAACAATTTTTTTAAACTTCATACTAAACAATATTGAGAATGCATAAATCGAATATGATTAAAACTTCTCAAATTCTTAGACATAAAATGACGCAGAAGATATACGCAAACATATCTAACAACGTATGATCCAAATATTAAAGAGACAGAGATGAACATTTTTTTTGAAGATTTCAACAAAATTACAGCTACAATCTACCGATTTCCAAGACTAGCAATACTAACTTTTTTAGAACCACAAACACAGAACCGCGAAGGAAATCTCGAACTCCGTCTCCAAACTCTCTTCCTTTTTCTTTGCCTTTTTTCTTTTTTTTCTCTCTATTTCCTGTCTTTCTTTCTGGTTTTTTTTCCTTCTTTTGCTTTTCTTTTTGTTCTTTTTCAACATTTCTTTTGAATGTTTTCTTTTCTCTCCTTCCGTTCTCTTTTCTTCTTTTTTCCGTTTCTTTCTTTGTTCTTTTTTTTTCGTTTCCTTTTTCCTTCCTTTTTTTTTTTATATTATGTCTCCCTTTTATAAAGGGAATGTAGGTGATATGTAAAAGAGTTAGAGTTAGAGTTGGAGTAGGAGAAGGAGGTTGAGAAGATCATGGTAAATAGTTAGGATAATTTTTGTTTGAATCTTTTACGATTTATCTTTTTTTATTATATTATTACTTATTATTATTTTTATTTACTTTGCCTTTTTTTCGTTAGTTAGTTTTTTTTCCTTTTTTTGTTTAATAACTTTTACTTATTCTTTATTAATGAAGAAATTAGAAAGTAAAATGCATAGTTAAAAATATTAGTTAGCTACCTTATACTCAAATATTATATACAATAGAAAATTATATATTTACATTGTAGCTTAAATTATACTAAGAAAAATACTATAGCTAACATTTAAAATTCTAATTAGATTTTTTTAAATTTTTTTTCTTTTATTTAAAACTAGGAGTAAAACTTATACTCTAAGAATGTGAATATATATATATATATATATATATATATATATATATATATATATATATATATATATATATATATATATATATATATATATATATATATATATATATATATATATATATATGTGTGTGTGTGTGTGTGTGTGTGTGTGTGTGTGTGTGTGTGTGTGTGTGTTAAAAATACCTACTAAGAGTATAATAAAAGTTATAAAATATTAAGATTAGACGTAAAAGAAATATTTACACTAAACTAATATAGAATTTGGGTGTGGTAAAAAATTAGGTGTTCACAGCATGCCCCTCTTTGCTTGGAAACATGAGAGTTTTCAGGCAAAGAAAAATGAACAAAGTGACAGATTTTTGACCTCACTATCATTCGAAAAGGAAAATAAGATGGAAGAAAAAGGTGCGACTGAGCCTCGGTTTTAGGCAGCCTACGTATCCCGGGTTATAAGGGAATCGGGTCACGTGTAGTTCAAGTAGAAAGAGAGTGATGGAGTATACTTAGATGGAGAGTCCACTAAGGTTCCATCGAGGTTCTGATCCGCTCCTACTATCAAAATGAAAAGAAGATTACATACTCTTGAAATCTAAGAGTTACAAAAAATTCCTATCTGAATGCCATCCGGAGTCTTGTCTTGATTCTTGATTTGCTTCTCCCAGTGACTTTGGATTGAAACTTGATGCTCTCGATGCAACACACTATGAAATATTCTTTCATGCTTGTCTTCATCCGACGATGGGAAGAAAGATCTTGACCATATGTCTCCTCATGCATTACGCCAAAGTTGGTTGTGGCTGGTACTGAGATCAAACGTTCCGCTTTCTCTGGAAAGAACTGAAATCTTATTTTTGCACATCAAATCTATGCTTTTCAAAAGAACCTACAGGCCAACACAAACAAACAAAACGAACAAAAATTTTCTGCCCCAGTTTGCACTAGAAAATTTTTGGAGTTATTGAAAACACATTAAACTATCGTTGCTATTGCAGAATAAATAATTGAAAGAGATTTTTTTTAATAATAGGGAATGTTATACCCTATGTTAACAGGAAGGAGGCAACCAGGGGGTGCAGTACCATGTGTTGATGATAAGATGAGGCCCGTCGCGTCAACTAGGGGATGTCGTACCCTATGTAGGTAGAAAGTAATGCGACCAAGGGATGTAGTACCATGTGTCGGCAATAAGATGAGGCTCGTGGCACTCTGAAATTCTACTAGGGGATGTCGTACCATATGTAGAAAATAATGCAGCCAGGAGATGTAGTGCCATGTATTGGCAATAAAAGGAGGCTCTTGGCACTCTGAAAAGCCACTAGGGGATGTCGTACCCTATGTAGAAAATAATGCGGCCAGGGGATATAGTACACTGTTTTGGAAATAATATAAGGCTCGTGGAACTCTGAAATGCTACTAGGGGATGCCGTACCCTATGTATAAAATAATGCAGCCAGGGGATGTAGTACCCTGTTTTGGAAATAATATGAGGCTCGTGGCACTTTGAAATGCTACTAGGGGATGTCGTACCCTATGTAGAAAATAATGCAGCCATGGGATGTAGTACCCCGTGTTGGCAATAAAATGAGGCTTGTGTCACTCTGAAATTCTACTAGGGAATGTCGTACCCTATGTTGAAAATAATGCAGCCAGGGGATGTAGTACCTTTTGTTGAAGATAGGGTGTTGATACCCTATAATGAAACTAAAATAACATGTTTACGTGCATATTGGAAGGAAATCATGGATCTGAGAACTTCACTTGGTGTTGTTCGTCTTTCCACGAACTGTTTCACTACACGAATTTGTTCCTGTTCTAAATAAAGAAATATTTGATAGTTTTTAAAAATGGTGGTTAGTTTGTGGCCTTGACTTCTTAGGCGACTTGACCCTCCGTCCATTGCATTTGTTAGGACCTTGTTGATGATCATACAAATTGCCGGGAGATTCTGACTTTATTTTCTGAAGATCTTTTTTTTCATCAACATCAACACCTGACTATTTTGCGCCTATCACTATTTGTGTCTATAGTGCAAACAAATTTTTTCCCCAAAACAGTTTTTGATGGGTAACTTTTATTGCCCTTGAAATATTGCTAAGTCCTTCAAGCCTTTTGCTTGACAAGAAATATCAATATCGGCTTTATGGCTTTTCCCATACTGTTTATGCCCAGAAATATTTGCTTCATATAATGAGGAAACTGTAACCAATTTTGTGGCCTTTTCTTTGCTTTGCTTTGACAAAATTAAACTGATAGGGACTCAAAAATAATAGTACGAAAGACAACAAGTAGGTGAACTAATAATTACAACTTAATCAAGAAGTGTGCCTTTTAGGGGAAGAATAAGAAAAGACTTATCTGGGGGAACATGCTAACTTAAATAAACATGACATGCACATTGGACGGGATGCCCGATCCATCTAAACCGTCTAATTTTCAAAATCTGTTGTAAACTTCTCGTTCAAACTGAGTTCTTTAACCATGCTTGTACCGGGATATAAGAAGACCTAAAATTGATCAGCGATGCCCTTTGTGGGTTTTCACCAATTGACCACTCTCATTTGCCTTTTTCTCAACTCACCATCGCCTCATAGTGCCTGTGAGAGTTTTCACCAATAAGACTCTCTCGTTTGTTTTTCTCAACTCGCCATCACCTTATAGTGCCCTTGAGGGTTTTCACCGATAAAACTCTCTCATTCGTTTTTCTCTCTTTGCAATGGTTAAAGCGCCACCCGCAGTGTACTGACTTAGCATTCTCAAAAGCTGATCAGAAGGTCTTAAAAGGGAAAGGTAAAAACAACTACTCAACTAAATTACAACTTTTGGAACCATTTGATGGAACAACCATCAAAAATAAAATAAAAACATGTCCCACTTTCTTTGAATGTTGGGGAAATGTGGATTTTTGTTTGGTGTGACTGAACCTTAGAGAGAGACTGCGTACGTATCCTTTCAGAGTCAAGTCGAACGTAGTTCAGGATGGCATGAACTTGTTTTGATGATGACTTTTTTTTAATCTTGTTTTTCTAAGTACATTGGTTCCAAAAGAGGGTAAACACAAAGAAATATAAACAAGGCTTCAAAGGGCTAACTAGGGTTGACCAGTGTTTGAATAACGAGAATGATAGCCTTTCGTCATCCCAACCTGAGAATGCTAAGTATAAACCAAATGTCCCAATAGAAGCATGTCAGACATAGTATCGCTTGACTGCATCTGCATTGATGGATATGTCTGTCACCTTCCTTCTATATCTGCCAAGTGTAGAGCTCCTTTCGACAATACTTTCTTGGCGAGGTAAGGACCTTGCCAATTCGGGGCGAACTTTCCTTTTGCTTCTTTCTGGTGTGGAAAGATGCATTTCAAAACAAGCTGTCCTACCTCAAATTTTCTTGGGCGCACTTTCTTATTGTAAGTGCATGTCATTCTTTGTTGGTGTAACTGACCAAAACAAACTACCGCCAAACGCTTTTCATCAATCAAACTCAAATGTTCTAATAGTGACTTCACCCATTCAGTGTCTTCAATTCCAGCTTCAACAATTATCCGGAGAGAGGGTATCTCAACTTCAGTAGGTATGACCGCCTTGGTTCCATTAACTAACAAGTAGGGTGTTGCACCAACTAATGTACGGACAGTTGTCCGGTATCCCAACAAAGCAAAAGGAAATTTCTCGTGCCATTGTCTAGATCCTTGGACCATCTTCCTAAGAATCGTCTTGATATTATTATTTGTAGCTTCAACAGCTCCATTAGCTTTGGGTCGGTAAGGAGTTGAATGGCAATGCTCAATTTTAAATTGTTCACATATCTCTTTCATCAGATGACTATTCAAATTAGCAGTATTATCTGTAATAATGGTTTTTGGAATACTGAAACGACAGATGATGTTGGAGTAAAAGAAGTCTACTACTGCTCTGTTGGTAACTGCTTTCAATGTAATAGTCTCCACCCATTTGGTGAAGTAATCAATTGCAACGAAGATGAATCTGTCCCATTTGAAGCTTTTGGCTCGATTGGGCCAATGACGTCCATTCCCCAAGAAACAAAAGGCCAAGGAGCTGACATAGGATACATCTTTGAAGGAGGCGAGTGAATCAAATCACTGTGAATCTGAAACTGGTGGCATTTGCAAACAAAACGAAAGCAATCTCGCTCCGTAGTAAGCCAATAATATCCTGCCTGAAGGATCTTCTTTGCTAGAACATATCCGTTCATGTGCGGATCACAAACTACTAAATGCACCTCGTTCATAATCATTTCAGCTTCTTTGGCATCCACACATCTCAATAAATTTAAATCTAGGGTTCTTTTGTTAGGATTTCCCCACTCAAAAAGAAACCAATAGAGAGTCGCGTAATAGTTCTTTTTTGATCACTATTAGCAGTTCCGAATATTCTCTTGTTTTCAATAACTGTTTAATATCACGGTACCATGGTTCACCATCTAGTTCCGTTTCAATTGTATGGCAATAACCATGTTGATCCCGAATTTGAATTTCCAATGGGTCAATGTGAGTATTACCCGGATATGGAAGCATTGAGGCCATGGTGGCCAAGGCATCGACTAATTCATTGTGAAACTTGGGAATGTATCTGAACTCAATGGACTTGAATCTCTTGCTAAGATCTTCCATACATTGTTTATATGGAATGATCTTGATGTCTCTGGTTTCCCAATCACCTTGAGCCTGCCGAATAAGCAAATCTAAATCTCCTATTACCAATAATTCATGCACATTTATGTTTATTTCCATGTTCAAACCCATGATGAAAGCTTCATATTCTGCCGTGTTGTCCATACAAAAGAATCGAAGTCCTGCTGTGGCAGGGTAATGTTGCCCAGTAGGTGATACGAGAATTGCCCTAATCCCTATGCCTTTAATGTTTACAGCCCCATCAAAGTATAGTTTCCAAAATTGACTGTCGTCATGGACTTCTTCTTCAACTATATTAACCTCTTCATCTAGGAAGTGTGTGTCCAAATCATACTCATCATTCATTGGGTTTTCTTCCAAATGATCAGCCAAAGCTTGTGCCTTCATGGCAGTGCGAGTAACATAAACAATATCAAACTCTGTGAGCAAGATTTGCCACTTTCCAATCTGCCAGTTGGCATCGGCTTCTGAAAAATGTACTTTAGGGGATCCATTCGGTATATGAGGTAAGTTGTATAGGCCAAATGATAATGCCTAAGCTTCTGAGAGACACAAGTTAAGGAACAACATGTCCTTTCTAAAAGAGTGTATTTGGCCTCATAAGTGGTAAACTTTTTGCTCAAATAATGTATTGCTTGTTCCTTTTTTCCTGTGGCATCATGTTGGCCTAGAAAACAACCAAAAGAACAATCTGTTACTGACAGATATATAAAAATAGAGGCCTACCGGGTTCTGGCGGGACCAAAATAGGAGGATTTGATAAATATTCCTTGATCTTATCAATGCTTCTTGGCACTCATCTGTCCACTTGATAGTGGCGTTCTTTTTCAACAACTTGAAAATAGGCTCGCATGTGGTTGTAGGCTACGCAATGAACCTGCCGAGATAGTTCAACCTACCGAGCAAACTCATGACTTCTTTTTTATTCTTCGGGGGAGGCAGCTCTCGAATGGTCTTCATCTTGGAGGGATCTAACTCAATGCCTCTTCGACTAACTATAAAACCCAAAAGCTTCCCAAAAGGAACTCCAAATGCTCATTTGGCTGGATTGAGTTTGAGATTGTTCCTTCGTAGCCTTTCAGAGAACTTTTTCAAGTCTTGCACATGATCATCTCGTGTTCTAGACTTAATGATCACATCATCAACATACACCTAAATCTCTTTGTGCATCATGTCATGGAATATGGTAGTCATGGCCCTCATGTAAGTTGCTCCTGCATTCTTCAAACCAAGTGGCATAACCCTATTATAATTGGTTCCCCATGGAGTGGTGAAGGCGGTCTTTTCTGCATCTTCTTCATCCATCAAAATTTGGTGATACCCGGCATAACAATCCACAAAAGATTGGATCTCATGTTTAGCACAATTGTCAACAAGGATATGAATGTTGGGTAAGGAAAAGTTGTCTTTTGGACTTGCTTTGTTTAAATCCCTATAGTGAACACAAACCCTAATTTTCCCATCCTTCTTTGGCACTGGCACAACATTTTCTAACCATGTAGTATATCAGACGACCTTGATCACATTTGCACTTAGTTGCTTCGTAACTTCTTCCTTAATCCTATCATTCATATCTGTCTTAAACTTCCTTTGTTTTTGTTTGGTTGGTGGAAAATTACGATATGTGGGAAGCTTATGGACCACTAAATCAGCACTCAAACCCAGCATGCCATCATAAGACCAAGCAGATACATCTCTATTCTCGAACAAAACTTGAATTATGGCATCTCTCGTCCTTTGTGTAGTATGAATACTTATTTTTGTTTCTCTGATTTCTTCCGGACTTCCCAGGTTAATTGCCTCAGTTTTGTATATGTTAGGCTTAGGCTTATTCTCAAATTGATCCAATTCTCTTTTTATTTCCTTAAAGGACTCATCTTCATCATACTCAACTTCTTGATTCAATATTTCAAGATTAGACAACTTTTTAAGATCTGGTCATGAATTCTGCGTTCATGTCATGTTTTTAAATGCAACATTAACGAAACTGAAAATGATGAGAAATTAACAAAAATTATGGAAAGGAAAAGCAGAATTCTACTATGAAATTGGAACTTCATTTCATAGAATTTGAAAGGATAGAAGGGTTAATATCAAAGCAAAGCAATTAAACTAAAGTATATGGATTACAACCCTGAAAATAATCCAAATATAGAAAAAGCAACAAAACAGACTACCAAGACTCCTTCCTAATGGGAAGATGAGTTGCTTCCCAGTTGTTGAGCGAGGTGTCTAGGCCAATCGACTGAACACTTGCACGGCTAGGTCCCGCACCAACTTGAACCATGTTGATTCCATAGAACATCTCCTTAAGACCATGGCAAACTTCATCAATGTCATCTTGAATAGAAAGATTTTGGACTTCTTCACATTGTGGCTTGACAAAAGACTAGGAAATATGAGGGATTGGTTTTGACAAGCTCCAACCATTATTTTTGCGCGCCTTGGCTCTGTTTATGTCAGCTGATGTTGGTTTAAAACCTAAGCCAAAGGTATCTTTCTTTGAAAACGGAGCAATGGGGTTCACAATTCCTTGCAAAAATGATCCTAATCCTTTTCCTGGTTTATAGCTGTTCCTTAACATCAGTGAAGCTACCATCATAGATGTGGCTGAAAGATGGGGATGCAGTATTGGTTTTCCTTCTTCCACTTGGTCTACCTCAATCACTTCAAGTGTTTGATATATGAGGGATTCACGTCCTTCCTTGGCCTCGATACATGGAATGGACGGGTCATTATAGATGGATGAGTCGTCTTCTCCATGAACAATAATTTCTTGCCTGTCATTTTCGAATTTGACCATTTGATGTAAGGTGAATGGTATAGCTCTGGCCATATGGATCAACGGCCTTCCCAGAAGAAACTTATAGGAGGTTTTCATATCCAACACCTGAAAGACAATGTTAAAATCAACCGGGCCAATTGTCATGGTGAGTTAAATTTCCCCAATAGTGTCTTTTTTTAACCATCAAAAGCCCTGATGCTGACACTACTAGTTCGAATTCTGTTAGTGTCAATGTTCAGTTGTTGTAGAATAGAAAGAGGGCATACATCTACAATTGAGCCTCCGTCAATCATGACCCCTTTTACGTAATGCCCTTCAAATTTGACCATAAGATGCAAAGCTTTATTGTGCCCAACCCTTTCCTTAGGAAAATCATCATCGCTGAAAGAAATTTTGTTCACCTCAAAGAATCTTTGAGCCATCTTTTCTAGCTGATTCATCGTTGTGTTTTCTGAGACATATGCCTCATTCAAAGCTTTGATCAACACACAGCTATGTTCTTTCGAGTGCAAAAGCAGAGATAACAAAGATATATGAGCAGGGGTTTTCCTTCATTGATTAATGATCGACTAGTATTGCATTTTCATCTTCTTAAGGAATTCCTCTGCTTATTTTTCTGAAACAGTTTCTTTCACTGGAAAGTGATTTTCCTTGGCTTGCTTAGCTTTTTTCAACTCCTCTGGCGAGTAGCATCTTCTAGAGCGGGTCAAGCCTCCCATTTCATCTATTTTTTCCACTATATCTTTTCCTTTGTATGTCATGACTCCATTTATAGTTCCAGGGAATAGCTTTTGGGTTTGACACTGGAAGTTGTGCACAGGTCGGATCACAACTGGCTCTGTTACATTTCTCAAAGCATTATTTGAAACAATCTTTTGAATGCCCCCAAGGATATAAAGTTTTGGCCCACCCAATTGAACCTCAATCCTTTTTTTTGCTTCCAGGGACATAGAGAATCATTTTTTTAGAACTTGCCAAATTGGAAATAAAACTCGCACCTTTCACGATCTGCGGTGCCAATTGCAACATGCTTGCTATCACTTTTGGCTCCGGCCCTATGGTTCCTATAATCATCTGTGTCTTGCCAGATTGCTTGTAATCACGATCATCACAAATCATCCCAATAAAATGTGTATTATCATGAGCTGGGAGCGGATTGGTTGTGATATTAGGAGTATCTTCATTGTTTGTCACCACAATTTCCTTTTGCTTCAATCAAATTTTCAATGGCTTTCTTAACTATCCAACAATTTTCGGTACTATGACCTCGGGTGTTATAATGATACTCACATCTCGCATTAGAGTCAAAACCTTTTGAATTTGGATTCACATAACATGGCATGATAGGTTCAATCAATTTCAGCTGCATTAACTTGCGAAATAGGCTTTCATACGATTCTCTAATTGGGGTGAACTCTTTCTTAGGCTCCTATTCTCTCACATATTCATGTCTAAGACAAGGATTATATGGTGCATGAAAAATTTTGCCAGAGTGACGGGAGCCTTGTGAAATCGATGCTCGTCATTGTTGGTGATTGGGAGGCCTAGCATAAGGCTGAGCATTACTGTGTATTGTTGCGAGGGAAATGAGTATCGGCGATCCTGAGGCGGATAATAATGTTGAGGAGAATTGGATTGTCCTTGTTGGAATTTCATGTATGAAGGAACTATTCCTCTTTGAACTCCCCCGAATCCCGACGCCATCATGGATCCTTCCTCCTTATTTATTCGATTTCCAAAACTGCCTGACCCGCTTTGAATTGCTTGCATGGTCACCTTAAGGGCTGTCTGACTCACCATTTTTCCCAACTTCAGGCCATTCTCAACTATTTACCCAATCTTGATTGCCTCGGCAAAAGGCTTACAAATGGCGGCCAACATATAATGGAGGTAATTAGGATCCCGAGCTTGAAGAAAGTAGTCAATCATTTCTACCTCTTTCATTGATGGTTTGACCCTAGCAGCCTGCTCTCTCCACTTCATTGCATATTCTCTGAAGCTTTCTGTAGATTTCTTCTTTATGTTGATAAGAGAGGAGCGGTCTGGCACTATATAAATATTGTACTGAAATTGTTGGACAAAATCTTGAGCCATGTCGTTCCAAATGTGCCAGTGAGATATGTCTTGATCTATGAACCACTTTGAAGAAATTCTTATCAAAATTTCCCCAATATAAGCCATGGGTAATTCTTCTTTCCCCCCTGCTTTCCTTGATTGGTTACAATATCTTTTCAAGTGGGCCACAGGATCACCGTGACCATCATACTTGTCAAACTTAGGGGTCTTGAATCCAGGTGGAAAATGAACATGGGGAAACATACATAAATCATTGAACGGAACACACTTGTGCCCTCCCAAACCCTGTATGTTTCTCATGGTTTGTTCCAAACTCTTCACTTTTCTGGTCATTTCCTTTTGTTCCATATTCTTGTCGTGCTTTTCAACCTCGACTAGGAACATGTTCTAAGGAGTATACTTGTATGAATTTGGAACCTTGAAAATCAGTTCCGGAGAGTAATGTTGGGTATCATGAGCATTCAATTGTGGATCATTGTTGAGCTTTTGAGCGAGAGCCGGTTGAGGAATGAGTACAATATGTGGGTTATTTCTGAAGGGTGAATGGAGGTACTGGGGATAGTGGGGAGGTTAATGCTCGGACTGAATCCAGGTTGGTACAATGGGTCATTTATTATGGAGATAGGCACTTGATTTGGAATTGACACAATATGAAGATTATCCGAAGGCCCCAGGGGTAGTGAGGGCGGTGCCTGTCCATTCACCCAGGCTTGGTACATATCTGCCAATTGTTGTTTCAACACTCTTACTTCTTCAACCAGTCCCGAACCTTGTTCGACCAATTGTCTATGGACATCATCATTATCTGACTCATTCTCATTGTTGTTTCCCATTTTAGTTTTTCCTTTGACCTCGTGTTATAAGGGTGAGTCGCCAGTTTAAATCACAAACCAACCACCTCTGTTTAACCTTATCTCTTTTGAAATAACAAACAACAAACGTGTTGGAGTTAGATATTTTTCAGATATTAATCACACATTATATGCCATGCAGCTAATGCCATTTTCATTTCTAAAATGATTTGGGAAGGCTTCATGCTTCATCCTGGCTTGTTGGTTTATTTCCTTTTGAACTTACTGCTCTTTTATTTTATTTTAATTTTTCATTTTTTTCAGATTAATTATGGCTATGATCGTATCCGATGGGGATTGACGCCGCATGAATCAGACCATCACGTAGTTCAGGAGAAATAATAACAATTCTAATGATTTCTTCTCCTATTTTTATTTTAAAAAACAAATTAAACAAACTAAAATGTTTTTAAATTATATATATTTTTTATATAGATGAGAGAAAAGGAAATATATACAAACTTACTCAACTGACTCTAAAGACATAAACATGACTGGAATAAAACAAACTTTGATAATACTAATAATAATAAAAGTCGCCAATATTAAAAATGCGACAAATAAATGAAACTAAGATACTAATGGACTGCACTAATAATTTAATCTTTAATAGTCTTCTTGATTAAACTGATATTATCAATTGTCAGCATCACTTGGTCTCCACTCCCCCTAACGCCTCGTACAAATTCTAAAACACCGTCGGCAACTGTGGAACGGGGACACATGCTTGTTGAGCAATTTCCTCATTGTTTAGACGACGATGATCATCATGAACATATGCTTCTTTTTCTGCCAATTGAATTACTTGCTCTCTAGCTTGCCCCATACTCATGTGACAATTCTGCAACCACATCTGGGTAGTGTTGAGGGCGTACCCCATCTGAGCCTCACATCGCTCATATTTTTCAATGCGAAGGTTTAACACACCTCTCTCAATCATCCACTGACGCCGCTCTTCCTCAAAATATGTGTCCTGATGACCTCTCTTCTGCCTTTTTAATTCTTTTAATTGTGATTAAAGCTAACTCTTTGAGCGTATCCAATGGGCCCTTTCTGTTTCAAACTGCTCTTTATGCTGATCAAACTCCAGTTGCTGCTGGTGCGCATCTTCTTCAATGATACTCAAGTCTTCTTGCAACTTATGTATTTCAATATTTTTGTTCGCCTCCACTCTTCTGACTAGACCAATCGTGTTTTCCAGTTCTTTTTCTAAGCGGGTTGCCTCATTTTTAGCATGCTTTAAATCTTTATCCATGACTCGCAAAGCAGATTGATAATATTTCTCAATGTTTAAATGAATATGAGCTATCCCGGCCTGATGCTGGGCTTGTTGTTTGGCTATAATCATCTGAGCATGCTCCAATTCCTCTTTCAGCTTTTCTATAGTTCTTTGGTCATTTCTCCTCCCGTTTGACCCCTGAAGCTTATCTCTAAACGACGAAGGATCATGAAACCAAGTAATATATTCAGGGATCACCACCACAATCTCGGTCCTCTACCATCTCATTGAACTTCGAAACTTTACTTGCATACCAAATTTTCATAATTTCTCCATCATCATGAGGTTGATCTTTCCCAAAATCATAACAGAACTTGATCATATCTCGTGTTAGTGGCACCTCCTGTCGTCGTGCAAGCTGGCACATTACCCGAAGTGGATCATAATAACACCATCCAATTCTATAAGTACCAAATAAGAATGATATGCAGATTCACAAATGATCTCTTTCGAGGAAAACCAATCGTAATTCCATGTGATCTGTTTGGCAGACAAAGTAAGAAGTAGTTATTTCCAAGCGTTAATCCCTTCAGGTATGTCACAATTTTCAATTCTCTTCTGGTGATCAAAAGTGTGATTGGGCCAGAGCTCACTAAAATTAGAGATCGTAGGATGACGATACCAATTCTCCAAAAACCATATTTGTAGCAAAATGCTGCAACCATCAAACTTTCGTCGCCCAATTTACATCCAGTTAAAGCACGAAAAATGGAAGAAATAATCATAGGGACCAAAGTGTAATCATCCCCTTTTGAGGTCAGTGCCTCAACTACACCTGCCAACCGAATGTCAATGCGTCCTTTCCTTTCTAGAAAAACTACACGTCCCAAAAAAGTAAGCATAAATGCAAACCTTATGTGTATCTTCCGTGTTTCCTTGTTTTCCTTTGATTTCAGTTTTCCCACATTCCTTTTGAAATTGCATTCGAGGCCGTATAAATGAAACAGAAATCCCAACTTAACCTAATTGCCCCCTAAACCTTCATAATGTCCATAGTTTATGTTCAAGAGCTACAAAAACTTACCCCCATTCACATTTGTTTGGCACTATGGGTCTCTGGCGGCAAAGATTACGGCCCCACCCCTGGAAATGGGCGATTTCCTCCAAGGTCGAAGTCATTTCACATTCAGTAAAATGGAACATATTATTTTCAGGATCCGAATGCGGAATCAAAGCTTCGATCACATCCCTCATAGGCTTGATCGTCATCATGTGAACCAAATGTCCCAAGTATTTCTTTATCTGGTGTTGATCATATTCCTTAAAATCTCTCCACCAATCCCACAATAATTGTGGTATTTGATCAACAATGAGAAAGTCAGGTATCCCTTCTGACTTGGGCCTCTTTTCAGACTTACCTCTTTCCCCACTTATGGTGCACCCATTTATCCAGCACGGGGTAAGGTTTTAGTTAAATATACTATTGACACAAAAATTCCGATTTCTCGGGTTTGAAAGAAAGAAAGAAAAACAATAAAAACCAAACTCTGGGACTAAAAAATAGTAATAGTGATTAAAAAAACAGAAGGCCCAAATAACCTTTTTTTTGTTTTTTTAAAAAAAATAAAAAAATAAAACTGGCCTCCTATTTCACATTTTCGATGCAGGTTTGAAGGCTATTTCGACATAAAGACTGGTTGCAAGGCAATACCGGTTAAAAACTTGACAAAGTGACTATATTATCATTATTTGAAAAAAAAACTAATAGTCGATAAAAACCCTTTTTACTCCATTTATGTTTATTTAAAATGAGGTTAAACCTGATGAAGGTTGCCTACGTATCTCACATCCGGCGAGAATCAAACCCGCATAGTTCGGTTAAAATAACTAAAAAAAGAAAACTATTTTGAAATTTGTTAGTTTATATACCAAAACCTTTCAAATTTTATTTTAAAAAAATGGTATTTTATGAAAACTTGGAGATTTCCTCTTTCTTTATCCTTGTTTAATTCTATCCTAAAGCCAATTAACATGTGAGTGAAGCCTACCAAATAATATTATATATAACACATAAATATGAACATGTTTGTCCGGAAAATTGGTACCTGTCCTAGACGGGCCCGGGCCCTGTGCCTAGCCCCGCTAAGTTCAATGCACATGATGCAAATAAAGCGTAACCTACTAGGGGTATTCATTGCTTGTGGCTTATTCTTCTAAGTTTTCAAATCGTAAAGGAGATGGTATCTAGACCTAGCTTACTCGGGTGGAAAACCCGAGCCGAGGAGCGTCAAGCGTCATCAGTAATAGAACAACACTGGCTAGCTAACAACTCTCCCGCCTAAACATGTGTGACTAAATCCTTCACCAGAAGCTGGTAAGCTAACTGGCTTTATCTCAAGACAGAAGTTTTGTGATGCTGGTAGGCAAACACAACATAACTACCTATCAGAAGACTCAGAGGGGTGTGGGAGAGGGTACAATTTATATCATAGTTCAAATAAATATTAAAGCGGTAAACAAGCGACAAATGGTACATTAGGATTCCAAACACAATAATATCCAAAACATGATAAAAGCCAAACTAGAATCAATATACAAAGCTCAAATTCTTATTAATTGTCCCCAGCAGAGTCGCCACGACTGTCACACATCTTTTTTCCCCACAACCCAATTGCGAGGTTGAGTTAGAAGAGTTTTTCAAATTAAAATGACGTTTTGAAAAGGGACTATTTATTATTTAGAGTCGCCACTTGGAATTGAGTTTTGGTATTCCTAGTCATCTTTTATTTGAATCCCTTTTCAAAAGGAAGGATTGACTCTTAATTTATAGTCTACGAAAATAGAAGACTGAGTAAGAAATTCTGTTGACCGAGGGGACGGTGTAAGGCACCCCTCGAGTCCCGTGGTTCAAGCATGGTTGCTTCTATTGATTAATGTAAGGCTTAAATCAATTTTTAGCTATTCTTGTATTTTATTGATTATGGCTTATTTATTACCGCTTTATTTAATTTATTATATTTTTTATTAATTATTTTGACGAAGATGCGATATGCACACAAGGCACTTCCTTGAAATTAAATATTAAACCAAGATACGGAATGTACACATAGTTATAACATAATTATTTTAAATTAAAAAGGAATCACGACGCGGAATGCGCACATGATCCTATTGTTATTCAAGCGTATCAATCCGAGGTTCGGGTATGAACACATGAGCTAGTATTTTTAAGTGCATCTAAAAAGTTGCTAGCATTATTAGAGTATTCTATTTATTTATCTATTTTATTATTGTTTTTTTAACTGTTATAATAAATATTATGGTTTTATAGTAAAATATAACTAAGAGATGACCATTGTCATAGAAGATAGAACCAAATTAACGAAGCTCTCTATTGATGTGTTATAATTTAAATAAACTTACATAATATTAGATATATCATTATCTGGAGAAATTTATACAAAACAAAATGCAAATTCCAGCCATATTTATCAATAGAACTTAATATAAACTAATAATCTTAATTAACTATCATATTGTTATGTTTGACTAACTTGCCGTAATTTGATATACACATCTATATGAACATGAATTTAATTTAACTATTAAAGAACTAAAATTTCAGCAATTTAAATAATAAACTAATACGTGTTCCGACAAAATTTTGTCAATCACATTTTTTATACCAAAAATATAAATAAAACTTCTAAGAAAAATAAACAAAACTATAACGAAGTAAAAGAAAATCTTTAGCCACTCCTAAAAACTGAAAGAAAGAGCAAGAATAAAAAGAACCCGTCTTAGTTATTATTTTACTAAGGTCGCAAACAATCAAGCGATATATATTAGGTCGAACTAAAATTTCAATTGTCATGAAAATCTAAAATTAAAGATTAAAATAAACTCACCTAAGAATCTAGTAATTATCATAGAAGTTGTCCTCTTTTAAACGATTTTTTTAACTTCATACTAAACAATATTGAGAATGCATAAATCGAATATGATTAAAACTTCTCAAATTCTTAAACATAAAATGACACAAAAGATATCCGCAAACATATCTAATAATGTATGATTCAAATATTAAAGAGACAGAGATGAACCCTTTTTTTAAAGATTAAACAACATTACGGCTACAATCTAACGACTTTCAAAGCTAGCAATATTAACCTTTTAAAACCACGAACACAGAACCGCAAACGAAATCGCGAACTCCGTTTCCAAAACTGTCTTCCTTTTTCGTTGCCTTTTTTCTTTCTTTTTCTCTGTTTCCTTTCTTTCTTTCTCGTTTTTTCCTTCTTTTGCTTTTCTTTTTGTTCTTTTTCAACGTTTCTTTTGAATGTTTTCTTTTCTCTCCTTCTGTTCTCTTTCTTCTTTTTCCCGTTTCTTTCTTTCTTTGTTCTTTTTTTTTTTCGTTCCCTTTTTCCTTTTTTTCTTATTATGTCTCTCTTTTATAAAGGGAGTGTAGGTGGTATGTAAAAGAGTTAGAGTTGGAGTTGAAGTGGGAAAAGAAAGTTGAGAAGATCATGGTAAGTAGTTAGGATAATTTTTGTTTGAATCTTTTAAGATTTATTCCTTTTTATTATATTATTACTTATTATTATTTGCTTTGCCTTTTTTTTTCGTTAGTTAGTTTTTCTCTTTTTTTTTGTTTAATAAATTTTACTTATTCTTTATTAATGAATAAATTAGAAAGTAGAATGCATAGTTAAAAATATTAGTTAGCTACCTTATACTTAAATATTATATACATAAGAGAAATTAAATATTTACATTGTAGTTTAAATTATACTAAGAAAAATACTATAGCTTACATTTAAAATTCTAATTAGATTTTTTATTTAAAAATTTTCTTTTATTTAAAACTAGGAGTAAAACTTATACTCTAAGAATGTGAATATATATATATATATATATATATATATATATATATATATATATATATACATACATATATATATATATATACATACATATACATATATACATATATATATATGTATATATATATATGTATGTATATATATATATATATGTATGTATATATATATATATGTATGTATATATATATATATATATATATATGTATGTATATATATATATATATACATACATATATATATATATATATACATACATATATATATATATATATATATATATATATATATATATATATATATATATATATGTATATATATATATATATATATATATATGGTAAAAGTTTTAAAATATTAAGATTAGACGTAAAAGAAATATTTACACTAAACTAGTATAGAATTTGGCTGTGGTAAAAAATTCGGTGTTCACACTAACAATGCGAAAAATAAACTAAACTTGCGGAATAAATAGTCAAAAGCCAAAAAAAAAATTAAGGAAACGAATATTTAAATGCCGCTCGACATATACACTACTCCTCAATAACTGTGATACACTATCCCAAAGCCCAGAAACTCACGGATCCAGAAGCTGAGAAAAATACTACATAGATCTAATCTCTGGAATGTCTATCAAAACAACAAGTACAGAATGGCTAAATACTAAATGCATGAATAGAAAGAGACTCCTCGATCTGCGGACGCGGTAGATATACCTTGAAGTCCCATAGAATCGTCTCGCCTCAAGAATGGTAAGCCTGAGTAGAGGTACCTGGATCTGCACAAAACATGTGCAGAAAGGAACATGAGTACACCACAGCCGATACTCAGTAAGTGCCAAGCCTAACCTCAGTCGGGTAGTGACGAGGAAGGTCAGGGCCCTACTGAGATTAAGTAAGATATAATGGTTAAAAACGTGGAATAAAATAGTATAAATAAGTGCAAAAACAAGAATACAACATAGGATTGAAAGAACAACAACAACAAGAACAGAGACAAAATAAATCACGGGAAAGAAATACAACTCAACACAGAGATAACAATCGGACAACTTCCAGGATACCGTCCTGTAGTCCCACCAGTGGATCTCCTAGGATACCGTCCCATAGTCCATCATATATATCCGAAGGATCTCCGGGGATCCCGTCCTGTAGTCCAACTACCAGTATGCAAGAGATCTACTGGAATCCCGATTTGTAGTCCCCAAATATAAATACCTAGTACTGGGGAAATCCACCAGGTGCATTCCCATAGTTCCATAAAACTGTGTAGGGGGATCTACTGGGAATCTAACTCGTAGTCCCAAGTTAATGTGCCGGGGGATGTATCGGGAATCTAACCCGTAGTCCCAAAGTAAACAGACAAGGGGAGCTGCCGGAATCTCACATCCGTAGTCCCAGTATAAATACACAACAACAGTAAGAAAATATTCAAATAAGGCAAATTTCATATTAAGGCAACAATTAATTCTAGCCTAGCATGTTCCACAGAGTTTAGGGAAACATATTGAACAAGTAAGGCAATTAAATCACTCAGACATGCTTTCCTAAGCTAACAACAAGCTTAATAGTACAAGTAATAAAACCAGGAGCAGAAACATACTAATAAATACTTAAAGAAAACCAGATTTCCAAAAATTCGTACAAGTACGCACTCATCGCCTCACGTAGAAGGCATTTCAATTACCAAATATATCAAACCTAAGGGGAAGGTCCCCCACACAAGGTTAGACAAGCCACTTACCCCGAACAAGCGCAAGTCAACCCGAAACCACGGTTTTGCCACGAGTACCCGACTCCAAATGGCCCAAATCTATTCAATTCAATTGTATATTGTAAATAACATTGATTCTATAATTAAATTCTAAGCTAATGCGCGAATTTAGTTATAATGACCAAAACACCCCTCGAGCACACGTCTCGGAATCGAGTAAAATTTATATTTTCAAAATCCTCACACTCTAACGAGTCCAATCATATCAAAATTATCCCAATCAGGTGTCAAATTCCAATCAAAACCCAATCTCCTGGTCTAAAAACTTTTCCTCCAATTTCTATCAAAATTTCGAAATCAAAGGATGGATTTAAGTATAGATTCATGGAAATTAGTCTAAGCTGAGGAAGAATCACTTACCCAAATCGCCTAGATGAAAATTCATTAAAAAATCGCAATCTCCCTTTCTCCCAAGTCCAAAATATGAATTACAATCTAAACCCTCAATATTGGGTTTTAAGAATCGGCCCAAGTATTTTATGCATTGCGATTGCGAGAAATCGTGGGCAATCGTGAAGAGTGAAAATGGAGGGCTCCTGAACTGGTATATGAAAACAAGACATGATTTAGGCGATCACGAAAGAGGAAAAGGGCGGGTTTATGCGTTCGCAGACAAGGCCATGCGAACGCAAAGGGTAAAAGGCCACTGAACCACCGACTCCTAGTTCTTCTACGCGAACGCAAAAGGGGGAATGATAACGCAAAGGAGGAAGGGGTAGACCTCCAGGATCACAAGTCAAATCATGCTATTGAGAAGAACAAACTAAACCTCCTTCGAAAATACATTACGCGAATGCTGAGGCAAGGTCGCGAACGTGATGAAGGAAACCTGATACCAGATTTTTCTGCAATTCTACAAGTTCCAAAATAACCCGTTGAGCATCCAAAACACACCTGAGGGCCCCAAGACCTCAACCTAAACTTCTAACCAATCCTAAAACATCATTCAAACTTGTTCCAGCCTTCAGAACGCTCAAAAATAAAATCAAAACACCTATTTTCCATCAGATTCAACCTTATGAATTTCAAAAATTCTAAAAATGCACTTTAGATCAAAAAGTCCATTAAACCTTCTTCGAATGACCTGAATTTTGCACACACATCCCAAATAACATAGCGGAACTATTGCAACTCTCAAAATTCCATTATGACCCTCGGATCAAAATCTCACTATTGAACTGGAATTTTCAAAAATTAAACTTTTGGCATTTCAAGCCTAAATTAGCTACAGACCTCCAACAAACAATCCGAACACGACCCTAATCCCAAAATCACATATCGGAGCTAACAGAACCATTGAATATCCAGTCTTAAGGCCGTCTTCGCACTATTCTGACTACGGTCAATGTTCTAACACTTAAGCTCTCATTTAGGGACTACGTGTCCAAAAAATCTCCGAAAGGTAAAATTGAATATCCCGGCAACCCAAAATAGCAAAATAAATACGAGGAAAGAAGTTAATAGGGAAAAATGCATTAATTCGTAAGAAGAGCAACCGGGTCGTCACAAATTATTAGCAGCAATTTTTCCAAGTTTATTTGTCGCTAGGCCTACCTTGGGCACAACGAGGATCCAAAATTAGGATGTGAATATACATTCACGCAATATGTGTTTAAATACTGCAAATATTTCAGAATCTTTACTGGCATATTTAACTTTTGTTTTTCTTATTCTTTATTCCCATCCCCTAAGATTGGTTTGCTCATATTGGCATCATCAGCGTATGACACTAGATCTAGAGGCCCTCCACCTCCTCCTCCTCCAAGTAATACAAAGAGCAAAGGGAAAACTAAAATGGACGACTTAAGTGGTATTCAAAAGGAGAATGCTGAGAACGAAGAAACATTAGATGGTCGGAGCACTCCGGCACCAAATGATTTAGTTTTGAGATTAGAACAAAAGATACTAGAACTACAGGGACAACTTGAGCAGGTCCGCAACTTGGTAAACTATCCCTCACTTTGATTGTCCGCGACATTAATCAAAAGACAAAGAACCCAGCACCTCCTTAAAACACACGAAACCAACATCCACAAAACCCTCCTACACCGCATCAATATGCAACCCCACTTCAAAATCTCAATCCTTTACTGGTACCAACTCCGCCATGATGCTACCGTCAACGTATGTAGTAACCCATCAACCACCACTTACCACACTCCCCAAAATACACCACAACCCATTCCTGATCCTCAAAATGCAACCAATAACCATCACTACAACCAAGTCCCTAGTACTCGCCAAAAGAACCCTATATACGTGGAAACCATACCTCACTCTACTTAACCAACTTCCTATACACCATAATCCACTGAGAAGAACATGGCCAAAGAACCCAAGAAATTGACAAGTCGGGTTTAGGGTGTCAAAGGCGGCAAAGGAATATAAGGTTTGAACTATGAAGACTTATGCATACTGCCAGATGTAGAATTGCCATAGAGTTACAAACCTCCCAAGTTCAAGATGTTTGACGGTACATATGATCCTAGGGTTTATCTAAGGACCTATTGTGACAAGCTTGTTGGGGTCGAAAAAGATGAAAGGATTTAGATGAAGCTCTTTATGAGAAGTCTTATGGGAGATGCTTTGTCCTGGTACATCAGCCAAGATCCTAAGAAATAGTCCAACTAGGTGATTATGGCGTCTGATTTCATGAACCGATTTAAGTTCAACACAAAAATGCACTAGATGTTTTTTACATTCAGAACCTTAAGAAGAAGCCCATCGAGACTTTCCACGAGTATGCCTCCTGTTGGAGGTCAGAAGCAGCCAAGGTCAGACCATCTTTGGACGAGGAACAAATTAACAAGTTCTTCATTGGAGCACATGATCCACAATATTATGAAAGGTTGATGGTTATTGAAAATCATAAATTCTCTAATATCATCAAACTCGGGAAAAGAATCAATGAAGGCATCAAGAGTGGGATGGTAACAAACTTTGAGGCATTATAGGCCATAAACAAGGCATTACAATCAGGCGGCATATCAAAGAAAAGAGACGCTGCGGCAGTAATAGTGGCTTAAGGCTCTAAATCTCCACTTACATATCAAACACCTCCACCCACATGCTAAGCACAACTAACCACATATCAACCTTCATTCCAAGATATTCCCATCTAGCCACTGTCTATCATACCTACAATTACCAATCATCTCCAACTCGCTAAAATTATCCAAGACAATGACCCAATTTCGACCACAAGTCACCCAAATAATACACCGTTATTTCTGAACCCCTCGACTAGTTGTATGAAAGGTTGAAAGGCGCTGATTATGTCATCCATATTCCCGTTGGTGGCGTTAGAGAATCCATCCCAATGGGTCAACCCGAACAAAACTTTTGCATATCATTCTGGTATGAAAGGGCACACCATTGATGAGTGTCGAACATTGAAAGATAAAAACCAGACGCTAATTGACAACAAGGTCATACAGGCAAAAGAAGCTGCACCCAATATCCGCAACAACCCTCTACCGGATCACAGGAATGGTGGGATACTTGTGATAGAGATAGATGAAGAATGGGATCCTGAGGGGTCAATTGGGCTTATTCAACAAGGTGATGACATTAAACCCCCAGGAACACTTACTCCTATTGTAGTACAGACTCAGTCCCCAATCGAGGTTGAGGTAGCTGCTTCTGTTCTATTTGAGGTAGAGGTAGCTCCACCTGTGGCCACCCGTATTCCATTAGAAGTAGAAGTGGCATTATTTTCACAGTAACATCGTCAACCATACCTCCTTTCAATTCAAAAGCATTACCTTGGGATTCTGCTGCCAAAGCTAGGCGAAAAGGAAAAGCAAATATAGAGGAATTCGATGCTGCACAAGGAATGACTAGCACTGGAAGAATCTATATACTTGAACACTTAGGAGGACCAAGTAAGGATGCCACTACCAAGCAGCCTGTCATTGATCATTTGAACAAAATCAGCTCAGAATCCATACTATCACTATTTCAGAATTCAGAGGCGCACAAGAACGCTTTGATGAAGGTGTTGAGTGAAGCTTATGTACCCAACAATATCACCGGTGGAGAGATGGCCAACATGGAAGGGC
This sequence comes from Nicotiana benthamiana, assembly GCA_034376525.1. NCBI lineage: Eukaryota > Viridiplantae > Streptophyta > Magnoliopsida > Solanales > Solanaceae > Nicotiana > Nicotiana benthamiana. The sequence continues at coordinate 129,624,328 of CM067327.1, forward strand.
AGGTGCTCGAAAGTCATGAAATAATATTCCATGAGGATGAACTACCGCCTAAAATATTGAATCACAGCAGAGCGTTGCATATCATTGTGCAATTTGAGGACAAATTCATCACTAGGGTCTTGATTGATGGGGGTTCAAGCCTCAACATTTTTCCACTGGATTCTCTGAAAATATTGGACAAAGGTTTTCATGAAATACGGGCAGGAAGCATGAACATGAAAGCTTTAGATGGGTCTCAAAGGGCCATAATTGGGGAAATTAACCTTTGCTTGCAGATGGGGCAGACTTGGTTCGACGTTGAGTTTCAGGTGCTCGATATACTAGCCTCCTACAATCTTCTATTGGCCTGACCATATATAAATGCGCTGGGGTAGTGGCTTCCACACTACATCAAACCGTGAAATTTAAATAGAACCGTCATGAGGTGATCATTCACGAAGACACGAGTAACCCCATTTACACCAATCAAACTATCCCGATTATCAAAAATAGAAGAAGGATAGGAGGGGAAACCCATCATCACATTGAATGTGTCAATACTGTTGAGAAGGACAAATGGTGGAGTCGTAAAATAGAAAACATACTGACATGGTCCGGGCATGAACCCGACAAAAGGGCTTGGGAAGAATCTCTAGGGTATTACTAAATTGATACGGCTGAAGGGTTGTGGTAATACCTTCGGGCTTAGATATCAGTACACATGGCAAGAGTATTATGATTTACCACCTCCATGGCGCATGCTGTATTACCCTCTCGAGCAACCAGTGCAATATTTGGATCAAGCTTTTCACCAAACTGATGCAATATGGGGAACTGCAGAAGAAGAAACATTAACTGGGCTGAGGAATCTATTCTTGGAGGATGGAGACACAGACGCAGTGAATAATTGAGGATGAGGAGGAAGAAGGCCTCACTATTCAGACTGTGGAGAAGGGAGCTGTTCTCAGGAACTAAACCACCATACCATCCCGAGCCTACCAAGTCCCTGAGTAGTTTTAGATTTTATTTCTATAGCCATTCTAGGCATTTAAGATTTTCAGTAATTTTGTTTCAAAGACTTACTTGCTTCAAAATAAATGCTCGATTCATCGAGTTGTACTTCTCTTGATGTTTTTTCAGTTTTAATCAAATGCATTTCTCTTAATTATTCATTATTATCTTTTACGTTTTTTATACATATGTTTAAAAAGCACTTACCTAAGTTTAAAATTTTTCCTGATGAACTGGTGACTGTGACATGTAATGAGGAATCACAATATGAAGTTAGTGATTTGAATGAAGAAGATGAAATACCCAAGGAAGTTGTCACAGAGGTTGAAAACTTTGAGAATAAGCCTAAGTTCAACTTGAATGAAACTGAACTAGTAGGTTTGGGGGACGACGAGACTGTCAAGGAGACTCGCATCAGCATTCACTTACTGCCGACAGGGAAAGAGGAGTATATTCGTTTCTTAAAGGAATATGAGAACATTTTTGCTTGGTCGTATGATGACATGAACGGATTAAGCACGTTCATAATGAATCACAAATTGCCTTCTAATCCCACGTGTGCGCAAGTAAAGCAGAAACTCAAAAAGTTCAAACTAGATATGAGCCTGAAAATCAAGGAGGAAGTTACTTAGAAGATCAAGGCCAAAGTTCTCAGGGTGGTTGAATACCCAACTTGGTTAGCCAACATTGTGCCAGTACCACTGAAAGATGAGAAAGTCAAAGTATGTATTGACTATTGAGATTTAAATAGAGCAAGTACCAAGGACGATTTCCCACTGTCGAATATACATATCCAGATTGAAAATTGCGGTAAGCATGAGCTCTAATTCTTTGTAGATTGCTTTGCGGGTTATCACTAGATCTGGATGGATGAAGAAGATGCAGAGAAAATAACTTTTATTAGACCATGTGGGGTATACTACTACAAGATGATTCCATTTGGTCTAAAGAATGCAGGGGCTACCTACATTAGAGCCGTGACCACCAACTTCCATTATATTATACAGAAATAAATAGACGTGTATGTGGACGATTTCATTATAAAATTCAATAGGGTTGCAGATCACATAGTAGACTTGAGAATATTCTTTGATAGGTTAAGAAGATACAACTTGAAACTGATAGCTGCAAAGTATGCATTCGAGGTTACTGCAGGAAAGATACTGGGATTCATTGTCATCTGTCGAGGGATAAAGCTAGATCCATCTAAAGTCAAGTCTATTCAGGAGTTACCGCTGCCTAGGAGAAGAAAGAACATGATGCATTTACTAGGACATCTCAACTATATCAGTCGCTTCATAGCACAGTCCACAATCATATGTGAATCCATCTTAAAGATACTAAGGAACGATGTTGAGACAAGCTAGACTGACGATTGTTAGAAAGCTTTTGACAAAATCAAGAAGTACCTGTCCACACCACCGGTCTTGGTCCCGCTAGAGTCGGGACAACCTTTGCTACTCTATCTATCTGTGTTGGATGGAGCCTTTGGATGTATTTTGGACAACATGATGAGACCACAAAAAAAAGAGCAAGCCATATATTACTTGAGTACGAAGTTCATACCTTATGAAGCATGGTACTCTCTGATGGAACGCACATGTTGTGCTTTGACCTGGACAACCCAGAAGTTGAGGCATGACTTTTGTGCCTATACCACATACCTCATATCCAGGATGGACCCTCTGAAGTACATCTTCCAGAAATCCATGCCAACAGGAAAGTTAACCAAATGGCAAATACTATTGAGTGAGTTCGATATCGTCTATGAAAATCAAAGGCCGATCAAATGTCAAGCATTGGTAGATCATCTTGCTGAAAATCCGGTGGGAGTAGAATACGAACCCTTGAATATGTATTTTACTGATGAAGAGGTGTAATAACTAGGATAGGACATTACCGAAGCATACGAAGGTTGGAGGATGTTCTTTCACGCAGCTATAAATTTCAAAGGAGTGTGCATTGGAGTAGTTTTGATATCAGAACTAGGTGAGCATTATTCGGTATCTGCTAAACTCAAATTTCCGTGCACAAACAACATGGCGGAGTACGAAGCCTGAGTACTAGGGCTCAACATGGCAATCGACATGATTATTCAGAAGCTGCTGGTAATCAGTGATTCAGATTTGCTTATGCACCAGGTATAAGGAGAGTGGGCCACCAAGAATTCTAAAATATTTTCATATCTGCACCATGTACATGAATTAAGAAAGAGGTTTACGAAGATAGAGTTTCGTCATGTACCTAGAATTCAGAATGAGTTCACTGATGCATTGGCCACCTTTTCATCCATGATACAGCATCCGAAAAAGAATTCCATGGATCCCATCCTAGTGAGAATTCATAATCAGTCTACGTATTGTGCCCACGTTGAGGAAGAAACAAATGGAAAACCTTGGTTCCATGACATGAAAGAGTATTTGGAAAACAGAGAATATTCAGAGCATGCAAACCACACTCAGAAATTCACACTTCGGAGATTGTCCAATCATTTTTTCCACAGGGGAGGAAACTTGTATAGAAAGACTCATGATTTGGGATTGCTAAGATGTATTGATGCAAAAAAGGCTTCTAAGCTACTTGAGGAGATACATGCTGGGACCTGCGGCCCGCATATGAATGGTTTTGTTCTGACCAAGAAGATACTTAGGGCCGGTTACTTTTGGATGACCATGGATAGATTGCGTCTAGTATGTCCGAAAATGCTACCAGTGCCAAGTGCATGCCGATATAATAAAAGTGCCGCTGAATAAGCTCAGTGCAATAAGCTCACCTTGGCCATTCTCTACCTGGGGAATGGGTGTCATCAGTCTGATCGAGCCCACTGCTTCAAAACGGGAACAAGTTTATTCTAGGGGCCATTGGTTACTTCACGAAATGGGTAGAGGCTGCATCTTACAAAGCTGTAACCAAGAAAGTTATCGCAGACTTTGTCAAAGATCGTATTATTTGCCGATTCGAAGTTCGCAAGTCCATTGTTACTGATAATGCCGCCATATCAACAATGATCTAATGAAATCCATATGTGATTCAAAATCAAGCACAAGAATGTCACAGCCCATAGACCCTAGATGAATGGAGCCGTAAAAGCCGCCAACAAAAACATCGAAAAGATACTAAGGAAGAAGAACAAACAATGGCACGAGAAGCTACCCTTTGCTTTGTTGGGATACTGCACATAGCTCGCACATCAACTTTGGAAACATCCTACATGCTCGTTTATGGTATCGAGGTTGTCATCCCAGCCGAAGTAGAGGTTCCTTCTTTAAGAATCATACAGGAAGCTGAACTCAGCGATGTAGAATGGATAAGGAGACGCTATGAAAAATTGGCCCTTACCGATGGAAAAAGGATGAATGCAATATGTCACGGTGAAATTTACCAAAATAGAATGTCCAAAGCTTTCAACAAAAAGGTCAAACCAAGATAATTTGCACTATGGCAGTTGGTGCTGAAGAAGATCTCCCCAGCTCAAGATGAAGCCAAAGGGAAATTCTCTCCCAACTAGCAAGGTCCTTACATGATTCACATGGAGCTAATGGGAGGAGCACTTATACTTGCATAAATGGAGGAAGAAATTTGTCCAAAACCAATCAATTCAGACACACTGAAAAGATACTATGCTTAGACTATTTACATTTCCTCGTGATGTAATTGAATTACGCTTGAACTGATTCATATTTAAGAGGAGATACGTAGGCAGCCATATGGGTTCGGTCATATCATAATAAAAGTATCATTCCCCTAAGATTAGAAACTAGGGCAGAATTTTGAGAAGGGACCTCAAAATTCTGGAGAAAGTCAAACCAACGCTAACATATGTCAGGCGGTCAGAAATCGGTTAAGAAACTGGTGCAGAATTTTGAGAAGGTTTCTCAAAATTCTGAAGAAGGTTCAACAAGGCTTGCAAATAGACGAATGATCATCTACCAAACTAGGGCAGAATGTTGAGGAGGACCCTCAAAATTCTAACATGAGAAATCTGCAATGTCTTTGAAATGTGTTACAAGCACTAGTTCATCTAAATTACTTGATATTTCAATATTTTTCTAATCAATAATTGCATATTTCAAAAACTCTATTTTCATACAGTCAGGTGTTACCCAGGGAAACTCAAACGAGGCCTCTGGAACGGAGTAATGCAAGGCCAGCGGACAAAGACACGAACCAACCTCCCCTTATGGAACTTACAAATTTTCTTTAAGCACAAGCACATCTGACATAGCGATAGAATTTGCAAACATATATACATGAACCAAAATCACCATCGAACGAGTCACCAAACATTGAATGTATCCCTATCTAAGAAACATTCTTTCCTTATTTTCTATTTTTATTTAAATGTGACTAAGCCATACCCTGCATACTTGTATGAGGCTAATCCCTGCCTCCATACTTGCATGAGGCTAATCCCTACCTCCATACTTTCATGAGGCTTATCACTGCCTCCATACTTTCATGAGGCTAATCCCTGCCTCCGTATTTGCATAAGGCTAATCCTTGCCTCCATGTTTGCATGAGGCTAATCCCTGCTTCCATATTTGCATGAGGCTAATCCTTGCCTCCATGTTTACATGAGGCTAATCCCTGCATCCCTATTTGTATGAGGCTAATCCATGCCTCTGCACTTGCATGAGGCTAATCCCATCCTCCATACTTGTATGAGGCTAATCCATGACTCCATATTTGCATGATGCTAATCTATGCCTCCATGCTTTCATGATGCTAATCTCTGCCTCCATACTTGCATAAGGCTAATCCATGCCTCCAAACTTGCATGAGGCTAATCCTTGACTCCATACTTGTATAAGGATAACCCCTTCCTTCGCACCTGCATGAGGCTAATCCTTGCCTCCACACCTGCATGAGGCTAATCCCTGCCTCCATATTGGCATGAGGCTAATCTTCGCCAATTGCATGGGACTAAGCCTTGTCCTTCCTTGCAAAAAATATTGCTCATTTGTGGTAATATCTATTTGCTTTTCTATCGGGCTAAGCTCTGCCCTTCATTACACAAGACTAAGTCTTGTCTTGTTAGCATCATATAATTGTATCTCATTGGCTGAAATATCACCAATCTATCCAAAGGCATCATAGTATAAAGGCATCATCCTTATAGCCGGAAGACACCATGCCATGGCCTAAGGATCTCTCAAATTTGTGTATCATTATTGTGACGACCCGACCCGTCTTCACGTGATTTACCGCCCAGTTTCCCCTATTTTCTACTTCTTTATGCTTCATTATGAGTGTTTTGTGTGAACGAGTTGATTTGGATTGAATTGAGAAGGAAATGAGACACTTAGTCTATTTAAGGAAGGCTTATTTTGGAAAAGTCAACCAAACAATGACTTATGTACTAGGAGGTTCAGATGTGAATTTTGATGATTCGGTTAGCTTCGAGGAATGATTTGTGACTTAGGAGTGTGATCGGAAGTGGTTTTGGACGTCCGATGTAGAAATAGGCTTGAATTGGCAAAGTTAGTATTTTGCTAATTCCGGTTGATAGGCGAGATTTTGATCCGAGGGTCGAAATGGAATTCCAAGAGTTGCGGTAGCTTTGTTATTTGATTGGGATGTGTGTGCAAAGTTTCAGGTGATTCGGAGATGTTTTGGTTAGGTTTTTGATCGAATGCATGTTTCAAAAGTTTTAGAAGAATTTAGGCTTGAATCTGATGTAATTTGATGGTTTGGGTGTTGTTTGATGTGTTTTGATGATTGGAGAAAGTTTGAATTATGTTTTAGGATGTGTTGATACTTTTGGTTGAGGTCCAGGGGGCCTCGGGGTGATTTCAGATGGTTAACAGGGAGTTTTGGTTTGTGAATTTAAGAAAAAATTGTAGCTGCTTCTGGTATTTTCGCTTCTGCGGAATTGGACTGCAGAAGCGGTACCGCAGAAGTGAGAGGTGAGCTACAGAAGCGGTAGGTACCGCATGTATCGATTTGGTAATCGCATCTGCGGAGTCACAGATGCGACAGGAGGACCACAAATGCAATATTCGAGATTTCATGGGGGATCCGCAAATGCGAAGATATTTCCAGAGAAGCGAGAGTCGTAGATGTGGCTAAGGAGCCACAGATGCAAAAATGACTGGTCAGTGTTATTTAATTTCTCCTTCTCGATATTTTATAGGGTTTCATCTTTTTAATATGGACTTGGAGAATTTGGGCGAGGTGGAAGAGAGCAATCAAGGGACTTCTTTGAGGTAAGGATTTCTGAGTCTAAAACATAATTCTAAGGTGTTATTACATGAATTTAGACTGAAAAACTAAGGAATTTAAGGAGTTAGAATGGGAGTTAGGGCTTGAACTCAAGAGAGTTAAGAATGGGGATTTGAGGGGTCATTTGGACTCCGATTTTGGTAATCTTTATATGTATAGACTCGTGGAAAGATAAGGAACCCATTGGTGCAAGAATTTTTGAGTTTCAAGAAGTGGGTCCGGGGCTCGTACTTTTTATTAATTTCGGGATTTTTGATGTTTTTTCGATTATTTCCCATTGCGTATTGTTCGTTAGCCTATTGTGACGTATTCGTTGTGGTTTTTGTCAGATTTGACGTACGAGGCGGTCGATTTGAAAGGCGAAGGCATAGCAAGCTTGGATTTTGGCCGGCTTGAGGTGAGTAATAGATGCAAATGTTGTCCTGAGGGTTTAAAACCCCGTATTTACACATCGTAGTGCTATAATGAGGTGAGTTGCTCCCCAGGTAGCGAGTGTGGAATAGAGCACCATTGGGGATTGTGACTTGGTCCGTCGCCGTAGATGAATATACTGTGTATTTAACTGAAATTCACCTATTATCATTATAATCTGAGCTGATTTCTATATTTGGGTTTCATGTCAATTGATTGAATCCTTCAGGGATTGCTATTACTAGTTTCTTACCATTTTTACATATTATTGAACTCAGTCCTAGTATTTAACATTGTTTAACTCATCCACCTTTTTCTCAAACTTGAAATTTAATTAATATTTTCACTGAAGTTTAGGCTGAATATTTCTATATTATTGTGCCCGAGGGGCTTATGTGATTCTGGACTAAGTATGGGATCGGGCTGTGCGCCGCAACGGTATTGTATTGATATTCATATGAGGCCGAAGGCCTAGTTGATGCCACGAGATGGCTTATATTGTGCTTGGGCCGTAAGGGGCCCCTCCAGGAGTCTGCACACCCCTAGTGAGCATCGTCGACAATAAATAAAGGGAGCGGGCTGAACGTCGCAGCGGGTACTAGAGAGTACCGGACTATGTGTTGCATTTCATATTTGCATGTCATTTACTTACTTATCTCTTGTAGCATTTCCATAATTGTTGTTATTGGTTTACTGATTGAATATTATCTGGTTCAGGTTGATGTATTTATAGAATTACTTTGTGCCTATTCAGGATTTCTTATTCTCAGCCTTTATTTATATTTATTACTCACTGGGTCGGAGTACTCACATTACTCACTGCACCTTGTATGCAGATCCAGGTACATCTGAGGCTGAGTGAGGATTTCTCTACTGAGCATTTTATTCGGGAGCATCAAGGTAGCTGCGTGACGTCCGCAGTCCTGATCTTCCTTCTACCTTATTTTCTTTATTTTCGCATTTTTTAGAACGATATGTAGTAGATTGATAGTCAGGTATTAGAGGCTCACACTTGTGACACCGGATTTTTCGGGATGTGTAGTTTTTTTAATTACTTGTGATTCCGTGTGTTTTATTCTAATCACAGACTTGCAGTATTATGATTTAGTAAATTATCTGTGTTAATTAACTCATGAACTGTATAAAATGGTTAAGGTTGGTGAATTGGTCGCGCTTGCCTAGCAGTGGGTAGGGTGCCATCACGACCGGGGTAGGGGTTGTGACAATTATTTAAATGCATCATGGTACGAAGGCACCATCTTCATGGCTCAAGAACATAATTTCATAGCCTACGAAACTCTCACAGATTTGCCTGGTTTTTTACAACCTACTAGTTATTTTTAAAAATTATTTTATCAATTAAATGGGAATTTAATAAATTGCCCTCTTATTGTTGGATTTTGCCTAATTTAAACACCCCAAAACCTAATTAGATAAAAAACCAGCCAAATCTACCCAGCCCAACCTTAAGACCTCTACCTGGCCCCAAACCCTTTCAATCCTAGCCGTTGATCACAGAGATCAACGGTGGTCAACGGCCACCATCACCCATTTCCTGTTTTAGTCACAATGACCCCCAAACCATATCCATTTGCTTACACCCGCCGACCCTTAAATCCTCTTCTCTCCAATTCTCTTTGAAACCAAACTAAACCATATTCACCGCCACTCAGAACCACGCCTAATCCCCTCGATTCTTACCCTATCTATGGCTTCCCATGGCTGTACGAGGCCTCAACTTGTCTCCTATCTCCCTGGTTGCTCGATTGTGTGGTTTCGTGGAAGGACCTCAAAGAGATCTGGTCCATATCTCATCCAAAACTCTTCAAAGAGTCTGTCTGTGGTCTGTGAGTGCTTTCTATCAAAGTTTCACGGCTCAAATCTTTGATTCAAGGGCGAAATTCTCTTTATCCTCTCTTTCTCTTTAAAACTTAGCATTTGGACTTGAATCCGTCCAGATCTTTGTAGATCTGGAGTGATTTGAGTTCGTCATTGACCCACCATTATTATTTAAACTTTCTTGATCATATATGCATTTAGATGGGGAAATCCACTTTATTTGCAAATACTTGCTTGCTTGTTAATTAACTAATTCATATAGTTTAAGTTTGGCCGGGACCCACCATTATTTTGAGCCCTTACCCTAATCTCTAGTGATGCAAACTAGTTACATGAGTTAATTACTCTAGGTTCCCTAATGCACCTTAATCCGTTAGATGGCAACTCTTCAAATACCAAATTCCCAATAGGAAACGAGTTCACCCATGAATGTCAAAACCTGCACTTTCTCGAAAAACCCCGACCAAAGTAAAGCCATCGAAGGGATACCAGAGCATCTAACCACCAAAAAGTAGTTTTAGAGGTTGACTTTCTGTGTCGCCGCCCATTCAAGATTCATTTCACGATCATCCGATAGGTGTTACAACTCCTTTTTTCCAAGGGGATAGGGAGTTTTTCCATATAAAGCGATATTATTAAAAATGAGATTATTTATTTAATTCAGAGTCGCCACTTGAAATTATTTTGATGGTGTCCCAAGTCACCAGTTTATTTTAAATCCCAAATCGAGAAAATTGCCTCTATTTAATGGTCTGCAAACATAGAAGACCGAGTAATGAACTCTGTTAGCCTAGGAGAAGGTGTGAGGCATTCCCGAGTTCCATAGTTTTAGCACAATCGCTTAACTATTAATAATTATCCTAATCTTATTTATTACATGTTTAAAATATATTCTACATTTTTAACTTTCTAACCGCTTTTAATAGAGTTTTAATCGCTTCAAGGATTTATGGAATTCGTTTGAACAAGTCACAGTGTCGCGCACTCGTTGCTTTTGAACACATTCACGTCACATGTAATGCTCCCGCGCTTTATAACATGTTTATTTTTATTATTATTTGAAGTTAGGGTGGAGTCACGTGAAACTCACACTTGAGTTGGGGATTATATATCATGACCATGCCACGGGAACCGTACCCATAGTCACAATGATTTAATAATCATGCCTAATGCAAATTAGGAATGCTCATGTACTATTTTTCCTAAAAAACTAGTTTGAGATTATTGTGAGGCCATGAAATATGGAGATGGAATTGACATGGAAGTCAAGAAATACTTTAGATAAACGGTTCTAACATAAAATTAAACTTATGAATTAATATCAAATTGAAAGCGTAATGAGTAAACAAAGCTAGGTTATCTCAGTGGCGGAAGACAACACTTCTTATTCCCGATGTTTTACGTTCTGAATCAACAATTCACCTTCTCCACGAGAATCAACTTTAAAAACTAGGTTCTTTCACATTATTTGCACAAAAACCAATCAATTTTGTTTCAATTTCACAAAAATTATTCTATTAGCTATATCAATCCTCTGTACAGTATTTAATAGCAGCAGATAGTAAATTTGGTAGTGATTTACTTACGAAGCAACGGTAAGACGAGCAAAAAAAAAAAAAACAAACAGTCACAGTCATTGATGTCAAGCAATACATTGAAACCCTTCCAAGTTAATCTACTGTTCTGATTTTGATTTTGATTTGAATCTTCTTCAACTTTTACATATGAAACCTTCTCGAATACAAAGATGGGAATTCGACAAGAGAACTCGACCAAGCTAAATCGGGAACAAAGGACTCGTCCGAAACCTCACAAACTTGACTAAAAAACAATGAAAGAGCAGTCCACGGGGCAACAAACAGACCTCGACAGCCCAGAAATGAGGAACTCGAACTCGAACTCGCCGGCAACCTCTATTTTGCCGTTGAAACAAATGCTTTTTGCGGTCGAGCTAGCAACGTTTTTGGGAGCTATTTTGGGACTATTTTTCAGGTGTTTTGTAGCTGTGTTTTGGGTTGTTCTGGGTGGAGAAGAGGGAGTTTTCACCTGTGCTTTTCAGTAGTTATTTTGGGAGAATTTTGAACTATCTCTGACGAGTTTGTAGTTGGGTTGAGCTTGAGTTAAGGCATTAAATGGGGTGGTAATGGCTAATTTCATGAAGAAACAGGCTTCCCCCTATTTCTCGTTCCCCTCTCCCTTAGTTTGCTCTCTAGATTCCCAGTCTTTTTTCTCTCGTGTTCTATCTGTGTTTCATGACCCTCTCCCCGTTTCTGTGTTATCTCCCTTTGTGTGTGTGTGTTTTGGCGTGTCCCTTAAATTGTGTTTGTGATTGGAAGATATATAGATGTAAGTATAGGAATTAATTGGTGGGAGACTGTGTACCTTTATTTGTCGTCAGCTAGAGGGAGTAGTGTCTCTCACTGATATGATAAGAGTCATTCGGCTTTGGTATGTTACTGAGTTTTTGCAGTAATGTGTTCGTAGAAGCAAGGAGATGTTTTGTGGTTTTGTATCAGCAATTTCTTTGTGTTGTCTGGTTAGTGTATCTCCTTTATTTATTAAAGAATTCGCTATCTCAAAGATTTTGCCACGTTAATTTTTTTGGCACGGTACGCCAGTGTTACACACAGACCTCCACAAAAAAATTTAAATGTAAGTAGTCACACAATTTAACAGCGTGATGTAATATGGTTTAATGCTGAAATGTGCCTACATTTTTTATGTTCAATTACCCATGTAGTCTTGGAATTTAATTCGGAACGCGAAGAGATATGGAATGTGCCTATATTTTTTATTTCTTTCGGTCCAAAATAAGTGATTTTTTAGCCTTTTTCTTGTGGTCCAAAATAAGTAATTTTTTCAGATTTCAAGTTAAAATATGTAGATTAAACAAAACCTACTAAAAATGAAATAATGGTTAAAATATGTAGATTAAACATAAAATTATTTAATACTAAAAAGAGTTGAAAAATCCCAAGTATGGTAAAAAATTAGGTGCTCACAATAGGTGCCACAACTTATTCGGCGTACTAAAAAAGGATGACGACCTCCAATGAATCTCTGAGTCTCGCCAAGCCCTAAAGGAGTTGAAGGCTCACTTGTTGTCGCCACAATTGCTTTCAAAACAAAAACCATGGGAATGCCTCCTCGTCTACCTCACATTATCTGAAATAGTCGTGAGCGTGGTCCTAGTCTGAGAAAATAAAGGTACACAGTTTCCCATCTATTGTATTAGCAAAACACAAGTCGACGCCATGACGAGTTATCCTCACCTCAGAAAAATTGGCCCTGGCCTTGGTCTTAGCTTCGCGAAAGCTTATACCCTACTTTAAGTGGCACCTAGTCTCAGTAGTTCACGACTTTTCCCTTAAGAAGTAGTTTGCATAAACCCGAGCTATCAGGTAGGTTGGCCAAATGGGCAATAAAATTAAGCGATCATGAAATCATATATCAACCACGAACAACGATAAATTCGCAAGTACTTGAGGATAATGCTTTTAACGCATCAGGGTCCGGATTGGGACTCATACTCGAAGTTCTGACAGGCAAAGTGATTTGCCAGTCCATAAGGTACCCGGACATGGCTGACAACGAGGTCGTGTATGAGGCCCTAATTGCACGGTTAAGGCTAGCACTCAAATATTGAGAGAGATGGGTAAGACTATGCCACGATTCTCAACTCGTTATCAACCAAGTTATAGGGACTTTCCATATCAAAGAGAAAAGGTTGCAAAAATACTAGACTGGATATCTGTAAGCTGTTGCCCTAGTTTGACGAATGTCATCTCGACTCGATCCCTCACAGGACACCAAAGAAGACCACCTCGCAAAACTAGTAGCGGCCACCAAAACCATTACAACCGGAGCACGATACATGGTCCACCTCATCTACTTGTCAGATCAAATTTAGGTAAGAACTATAAACCTAACTTGGGGCTGGACAACCGTATTGTTGCATATTTGCAGGACGGCATATTATAGATAATAAAAATGAAGCCAAAAAACTCCGAATGCAAGTATCCAAATCAGACGCGGTGCGTCCTTGAAGAAGTCCACTAAGGACATTGCAGAGCTTATTCCAGCAATCGAGCTCTGGTTAGATACCTCATGCAGGCGAGTTACTACTGGCCTACCATGAAAAATAAGGTCACAGACTTCGTAAATAAATGTGAGCAGTTCCAAAAGTAAACCTCAATGATGCACCAAGAAGGCGAGAACCTCCACTCAGTCACTTTCCCTTGGTCATTCATCAATTGAGGAATGGACATCGTCGGCCCCGTCCCATAGGGGAGAGATAACGTACGATTTATTTTGGTTTTAATTGACTATTTTCCTTAATGGGTAGAAGCAGGAGAATTCACCCAAATACGCGAAGAGGAATTGATCGCCTTAATATGGAAAAACATCGTATGCCGTTTCGACCACTCCAAAGAAATCAGTTGCGACAACAGAGTCCAAGTTATAGGAAAAATGATCGTCGAATATTTTGAGAAGTGGCATATCAAAGAATACTCTCAACACCGTACCACTATGTGGGCAACGTGCAAGCGGAGTCCTTCCAAAAATCCATACTAACCATCATGAAGAAAAAACTCAAAGACGCTAAAGGACTATGACCAGAATTACTACCAGAAGTAGTTTGGGCCTACCAAACAATGCTACTGATGAGCACATGATGTTGTAATACCAGTCAAAGTCAGAGAGCGCAGTCTAAGATTATCCCACGACAGGGCATATAAACGATGAAAGCAGAATGCAAGAGCTCGATGAAGCCAAAGAACAAAAGGATATGGCCTACATATGGATGATCACCCAAAACAACATAGAAACCACTATTACAACAAAAAGAGAAAGGCCAGACCACTTAAAATTGGGGACTACGTGCTCAAAGCTAAAATAGAAGCAAGCAAAGACCCACGGGAAGTTAAATTGTGAACAAATTGGGATAGTGTAATGATCCGGCCGGTCGATTCATTAGTTACAATTCTATTTTCCCATTTCTGCTTCTTTATGTATCTTTTACTTGTATCATGTGGTATCAGGTTAGTTGGTTCGGGTTCAAAGTGATTTTGGAGAGGTTTGAGACACTTAGTCTCTTTTGAGTAAGATTAAGTTGAAAAAGTTAACTGGATATTGACATATGTGTAAAAGATCTCGGATATGAATTCTGATGGTTTGGATAGCTTCGTTAGGTGATTTGGAACTTAGGAGCGTGAGCGAGTTTTTTTTAAGTCCGTGGTAGATTTAGTTTTGAATTGGCGAAAATAAAATTTTGGCATTTTTCAGTTGGTTGTGGACATTTTAATATCAGGTTTGGAATGGAATTTCATAAATTGGAGTAGGTCCGTTGTGCAATTTGTGACATGTGTGCAAACTTTCAAGTCATTCAGAGGTGGTTTGATAGACCTTTTGATCGTTTGTGCAATTCGAATGTTTCAGAATTCTTAGGGTTGAATCCGAGGGTGATTTGGTGTTTCGGCGTTGAATCGAGAGGCAAGGGTATCGCGGACTAGAGTTTGTCTTGGCTTGAGGTAAGTAACGCTTTCAAACTTGGTTCTGACGATTTGAAACCCCAAACTACGTGTTCTATGATTACTATTGAGGTGACCGATCGCTGCCAACTCCGCACTACTAAAGAGTAGCAAGAGAGGGTCACAATAGCTTTCACCCAATTTTGGGTCTGGATCAAATCCATAGAGAGCTAGAATTGGAGTTAAGTATCTATCTAGCTTAGAATTGTGGGTGAGTTCTTAATTGATATTCTCATCATTTTTGGGTTTTCTTTAACAATATAATATTATCAACTACTAATTATAACTAATTATGATAAGTGAAAATTGCTAAGAGTTATATCTAGTGGTTTAAAAGGCACTAGGGTAGTGACTTTCACCTAAGTGGCTAATTGATGGGTAATTGCTTCTAAGGCATGCTTCACATGTTTGGGGAAACATGTTATAACCATTGCAAGATGTTACCCACTTTCACACCTCTCGGCATAGAGAGTGATTTTGCGTATTTAACTTTCTCAAGACCAAATGGGCAGGCAAATCTGCTCAAGCTACTAGGGTTCAAGTCGAGTAATTACTCTCTCGAGGTTAAACAATTTATTTGGGACTATCAATTCTGTTGAGTCCATCCCAATTCCTTGTTGTGTCTATTTTGGAGACTTAGGCTCTCTTTCTTAAAAAGAGCCAAGTCATCTAAGCATAAACCAGTATTTGCAACCAGCAATTCATAAATTAAACCATAAAATTGACCCAAATAACAAACACCCATAATCAATCTAGCCTTAAATTGCAACAACCATCAATTACCTACAGTGGGGTTGAGTCATAACCCTAACTATTGGGTTTAGCTAGACATGCTTGAAGAAGAAAATGGAGAAATAGATGAAGAAAAATACATATTAATTAATTCCTATGCTAAATATAAAGATTCAATCATAAAAGACAAGTAAAAATGCCAAAATGGCTGCAGTATATCTTCTCACGAGCATAGTTGAAGTTCTAAAATGTCTCATGCCCTAAAAATGGAAAAATGTTCTATTTATACTAAGCTGGAAAGACTGGACAAAACTGCCCTTGCGGGGTCAGTGCGGGCCGTACAATATGGATTGAGGCTGCACTAGGCTCTTGGAATTGCAATCTTGGCTCTCTGAACTCAGGCTCTGCGGACTGTGCAGAATGGACTGCAGATGCGGAGATCTCCAATGCGGCCCACACAATAATGACCGTCGATCGCGATGACTTGAACCTGGGCATATTTCATCTCTCTGAACTTGTCTTCAGCAGACCGCACATTATGGTAGTACAGTCGCGAAGCATGCACCGCGGACCACATATAATGGAGTGCGTCCGCGTTGCTTGAAGCTTTAATTTCTTACTCTCTGAACCTCTCTAGTGCGTACCGTACAAAGAGTAGTTCATCCGCATTAGGCCTGCTCTCTTGAGTTTTTCCTTGTCTTAGGAACTTGAGCAGGTTTCACTCCTTTTGAGCCGATCTTTGACATTTCATCACTATATCACTCAAACCTGCAATCTAGCACACCTTATGAGCCTTTTGGGACTATTTTGTAAGAATTTATAATCAAAGTGTAAGTAAGAAGGAGCATAAAACACGTCAAAATACCTAGTTATCAGTGACACAAATGCCAAATGACGGACGTGTAGACGTGTAGTGAGGAATGTGGCTTGGATCATTCCAGGGAACCGCTTAGTGACTCTTTCTTGTTATTATCTCTATTGTAATTATGTGATTAAGCTAATGAGCTGTGAATCATGGTAATGTCACGACCCCATTTCACCCTTCATGAACATGTCGTGATGGCACCTAGTTCCTACAATTAGGTAATCTTAACAATGCGAAAACTTAATATAACTTGCCGAAACATTTAATTAAAGTAAGCAAAAACTAGAAGAAAATGGTATGTAAGTGCCACTTGGCATATACAACTCAAAATAAATGCGGAAGCATACAACTCAGTTCCAAAACCTAGAAACTCACGAGAACCACGGGCTAATAGAAAGGTAATATACTGCTCTAACTCCAGAATGTCTAAACAACTTAAAACACAATGATAGAATAACTACAAAAGCTAGAACAAAATAGAGACTACTGGCCTGCGGACTCGGCAGATATACCTCGAAATCTCTGCTAGAGCTCTCCGCCTCGAGGACAGTACGCCTGAGTGGAGGTACCTGGATTTGCACATGAAAAACATGCGCAAAAGGGGGCATGAGTACACCACAGCGGTACTCAGTAAGTGTCAAGCCTAACCTCGGTCGGGTAGTGACGAGGAAGGTCAGGGCCCTACTGTGATTAAACAATATAATAAGAATGCTGACAACAGTATACAAGCCCAACTGTGATTAAACAATATAATTAGAATGCTGACAACAACATACAGTAAGCAGAGATAATGGAATATAACTGTGAAGTAAGTCAGGATATACAAAAACAATCAACACACCGAGGGTAAAATAACAAAGAGTAAAACAACACAATATCAGCACCAATTACGTGGATCTCCCAGGATGCCGTCTATAGTCCGTCTCCATATCAATACCAATAACGAGGATCTCCTAGGATACCATCGTGTAGTCTATTTCTATATCAATTCCAATAACGAGGATCTCTCAGGATACCGTCCTGTTGTCCATTTTCATATCAATACCACTAACGAGGATCTCCCAAGATACCGTCCTGTAGTCCATTTCCATATCAATACCAATAACGAGGATCTCCCGGGATGCCGTCCTGTAGTCCATAATATGAACGTGCAGGAGGATCTCCCAAGAATCTAACCCGTAGTCCCAAAGTCAATATGCAGGGGGATCTCCCGGGATTCTTACCCGTAGTCCCAAAGTCAATATGCAGGGGGATCTCCCAGTATTCTAACCCGTAATCCCAAAGTAAATATTCAGGGGAATCTCCCGGGAATCTAACCTATAGTCTCAAAGTACATATGCAACCACAACACTTAGAGAATATTCATGAATGAAGCAAGTAGGCAAGCTAAATCAACTGAACATGTCTTTCTAATCTAACACAGGTTATAATTGAAAGTAAGATAAGTAAGTACGAAAGAAACTCAGTCTCAATATCCTAAGTAAAAACCAGGCTTTTCATGATTAGCTCAAGTATGCACTCGTCACCTCACGTACAAGGCACTCAATCACCAATTAACATATCCTAGGGGAAAAGTCCCCCACACAAGGTTAGACAAGCCACTTACCTCGAACAAGTGTAAGTCAACCCAAAACCACACTCTTTCCAGGAGTATCTGACTCCAAATGGCCTAAATCTATTAAATTCAATTACATATCATAAATAACACCGCAAACAACTGATTCCACTATTAAATTTAAAGCTAAGGCGCGCAAAATAGGTAATATAACCAAAATACCCCTCAGGCAACATCTCGGAATCAGATAAATTTTACATTTTCCGAACCTTCGTACTCTCACGAGTCTAACCATATAAAATTCTCCAAAATCAGAGGTCAAATGCCCCCTCAAAACTCAATAGTTTAGCTTATGAAGTTTCACCCAATTTGTCCAACTTTTGATCCAAAATTCAAATTTTAATGGTGGATTTAACTACAAAATTATGAAATATAAATAGAAGAGATTAAAGAAACGTTTCCCAATAGTCTCCTCTTCAAAACCCTCTCAAAATCTCCCTTCTACGCGCTCAATTTGATTTTTCTATCTTATGATATCAAACCCTCGAAATTTATATATCTTGCCAGTGATTTTTGCTTCTATGGACCACTAACCGCTTCTGCGGAAAACAAACCACTTTTGCGGTTTCATTAAAAATGCACCAAATATGCTTCTGCGGTTATTTCCTCGCAGATGCGGTCCCGCTTCTGTGGACCAACCACTGCATCTGCGGAAGCATAAGATCTTGACCAAAAATACTTCTGTGTTGTTCTATGTCACATCTGAGGAGCCGCATCAGCGGTTCCCAAGCTGCATATGCGAAAATACCAGAAGCAGCAAAGACTGATAGTTCTGAACTTTAAAAATCCTTCCGCCAACCATTCGAAATCATCCCGAGGCCCCCGGGACCTCAACCAAAAGCACCAATAACACCTAATACCCTATAATACTTGTACCAACATTCAAAACACCTAAATCAATGTCGAAAAGTTGATTAAATCATGGATTTGAGCCTAAGAACTTCAAATTTCATCAAAATACATCTTCGATAAAAAAACTAACCAAAACACGTTTGAATGACCAGAAATTTTGCACACACGTCCCAAATGACATGATGGAGCTACTGCAACTTTCGAAATTCCAATCCGACCATCGGTTCAAAAACTCACTATCGGACCGAAAACTTCAAAAATTCAAGCTTTGGCATTTCAAGCCTAAATGAGCTATAAACTTCCAAAATACATTTGGAACATGCTCCCAACCCCAAAATTACCTTAAAGAGCTAATGGAACCATCAATTTTCCATTATGAGGTCGTCTTCACGCTGTTCGGACTACGAACCACTTTCCAACACTTAAGCTCTCTTTTAGGAATTAAGTGTCCCAAAAATTCTCCAAAACCCAATACCGAATGTCCCGGTAAAACAAAATAGCATAAATAAACTTTAGGGAAGCAGTTAATGGGGAATCAGGCATAAATTCCAAAAACGACCGGCGGGGTCGTCACAAGTAATTATTATGTTAAGGCCAAGTGCCAAAGTTTGAGACCCGAGAGGTCATTTCTTGCTGCAATATAATTAGCTTTATTGATATTCTTTACTCAGTCATGTTCATGCATATTATATCATGTATTAGTCTGGATTATTGTTTTTTGACACATCATATTATTGTCCAGGCTAGTATCATGACAACTTGAGATCGTGTGTGTAAGACTGGAGAGTGATGACTGAATGAGGCCGAGAGCCTGATATTGAGTGATAGTATGGGATCGGCCGCACCCTGCAGCGAGATATTGAACATGCCTTAGTTGGAATTGTTATAGCGTTTTGGCTAAGAGAAGCCCCTCCGGAGTCTTTACACCCCTTGTCAGTGCAATGATGATATTGAGGGATGGATCTTCCCTGGATATGAATTTTGTCCAAAATATTGATACCTGGAGATGGATCTTCTCCATAGGGCTCGAATGGCCTTCCTCGGTACTAGGTGACTACAGTCAGTGATGTATATATATTCGGGGATGGATTTTTGGGCCGAATGGCCATACCGAGTGATTGAGCATCTGTGAGTGGAGGTATACGTAACATTGATCATGCTATCCGTGCATTGGTACTTAGAGGTTCCTGAGTTTTATACTTCGTACTATTCATACCATATTTAGTTACTGCTAAGAATGTACTTGAGCCGCAAACATACCTACTTTTCTATATGATTTAGTGCTACTACTTGTTGAGGTTTGGTTCGTCACTACCGCCAGTCCATAGTTTGGACTTGTTACTTACTGAGTTGGTGTAATGACATTATCCACTATACCTTGTGTGCAGATCCAGGTATCTCGGTTCATGGTAGCAGTTGCTCATCATATCGGTTGGAGACTTTTCCTTAGAGATTGTGAGGTAGCTGTTTGGCTATCACAGTTCTGCCATCTTCTTCATTATCTTCCTTGTAGTACTTTAATTTTTTTTGGATATTCTCAAACTATATAGTCTTATTTATTTTGAACTAATGTAGTATTTTGCTCGTAATTTAGTGACACCCGAGGTTAGGCTTGTATTTCTTTTTGCTGGTTTTGAATTCTTTTTTTCCTTATTGGATTTCTGTTAAAATATGTTTTATTAAGTTTCTAATTGATAAATGGAAAATTTGGAAATAAGTTGGCTGGCCTAGTGTTGCGATAGGCGCCATCATGACAGGGTTGATTTTTGGGTCATGACAGACGGACCATATAAAATCATGGCAATAGAAAGGGTCATTCCAACTAGAAACAATGGAAGGAAAACTACTACCAAATAACTAGAATATCACCCACTTCAAGTACTTCAACTTTTAAGAAGAAGCATACTCCAAGTCGTACTTTTTTTCCTGACTTGAGTTTCATCCCAATTGGGTTTTCTTAAATAGGTTTTTAACAAGGCGTCGAGGGAAACACTTTAACTTGAAGTGCAAACAGAGATGCGTGACTGATAGTTTATTGCTCAATATCTCAGTATAATTCTCCAGGTCAACCAATGAAGGGACTAGATAGACTGGGACTGGAATGCAACCCGAAAAATATGTAAATTTCTCTAAATGTATGAACGAAGCACAAAAGCATGAAGTTCACCCATATTTTCTCCAAACGTACAGCTAAAGCAACGCTGCCTCAATACCTATTCAGCCCTAGGCCATAACTAAATATAGGTTACATTCGACCTCATTCGAATTAACACTTATTCATCACTTGGCCATAATTAACTATAGGTTACATTTGACCTCGTTCAAATCAACACCTATTCGGTCCTCGACCATAGCTTAATATAGGATATATTCCACCTCGTTCGACTTAGAAATTGTTCGGCTCTCAACCATAACTAAATATAGGAAACATTCGACCTCGTTTGAATCAACACCTATACGGACCTTAGTGATAACTAAATATAGGCTACATTCGACCTTGTTTGAATCAATACCTATTTGGCCCCCGGCCATAACTAAATATAGGTTACATTTGACCTCGTTCAAGTTAACACCCATATGGCCCTTGGTGATAAATAAACATGCGATATGTTCGACCTTGTTCGAACCAACACTTATTGGCCCTCGGCCATGATCAAGCCTAGGTTTTGGTTCAACTTCGACCAACTTAAACTAAGTTTTTATGACTAAGGCGACCAAGCAACAAAGTAATAAAAGAGAGGTATGCAAACTTGAACAAAAGGAAAAGATCAGGTACGAGCAACAGAACTGACATCCAATACGTTAGAATATTCTTTTTACAAAGGGTAGAAAAGACACTCACAAAAATTATACACACAAGTCTACAAACAAAAAGAAGGAAAAAAAAACTAATAGTCGCCCGACCCAGCAACACCATCAACTTGATTACCTAGGCCATCTCCATCTGCCTCTCCGCCAACACCATCACCTTCAGGATACTCGTCCTTATATTAGGCGTTCTATTCAATCTGATCCTTACCCACATCCTCCTTGTCATCACCAGCAATCCGAGATGTACATGCCTTAGCACGAGCATCCTCGAAGTCAGCCTTCAAAACTATCCCCGCCCCTATCAGATCTATAAATATATTCAGTTGGGCCTTGGCAGATCCACTTCTCATATAGTTCCCACAGAATATCAAGAGCAGCAGAAGTACAAAAAGAAGATGGTTAAGCCAATAATTGTGCCCTCTTGTCCTTGAGACCAACAACACGGTAACCAAGGCCTGGAGCTTCTTTTTCCAGCTCCCCTATCCGTTCATTAAGCCACTCCTATTTGAGCGTGGACGTCTCCAGAGCACCCTCCACCTTAGAACGAAGAATGCGGACCACGATCTCCAAAGCCTTTATTTTCCTCGCAACCCCTAACCAGGAAAACTCCACCTTCTCTAACTTTCTTACATACTCAGCGACCTCACCACTTAGAGTGTCTACTTTGATTTGGAACTCCTTGAGCTCGGGCGCTACAATATTACTTATGCTTGAATATTGACACATTAGGCCTCGACCCTTTTTCTCACTTCAAGTTCTTCTTCCTTATCCCTAAACGTCACCTCGAGAATGCTGTATTTTCCGATACTCTTACATTCTTTATCCTTCTCCTATAGATTAGCTTAGAGAGACTGAATATTGCCGCTCTTACCAAACCATCTACAGATCTCATGGTGTTTGTTATGGTACTCGTGATACTTCCGCTCCATCTTCTGGAAAATAGCATTACGCCTCGCTCTTATCGATAACTCTCTATCTCCAAAATCACATTCGAATAGAAAAAAGAAAAAACAAGAGAATAGGAAGCGATGAAGCAGAAAGCAATGAACTTGAAAAATAAAGGTCGAAAAACTTACCCCAATTGCGAGGCTGGCTATACTCCTTGATAGCTAGAATCATCCAGTTTCTTATGAGATTTACCCTCCATGTCATAGTAGAGGGGACCCAAGGAAGGGATTATGTTCTCCATGTTCACCAGTAAGTTTCGATCTATGGGGATCGCATTAGTCTGTGTGGACTCCTCCAATCTCACCTCAAGATGGGTAAACCCCTCCCTCATCCTCCTTACCTCGTCTGCGTCGATGTTGGAGCCCATTTCATAACCATCCTCTTCGACACCCTTACCTCTCCTATCAGCTAACGGAGCAGTAACGTCAGAGCGGTCGTGAGGACAAGGGATCATCTCATCGTAAAGGATCAGAAACTCCCACAGATGGCCCTCCAGCTCTAGCTTCGGCATCGTGAAAGGATATGCCCTCTACGACCTCAGTTGGTGGCGGGATCTCAAATTGAAACTCGTCATCATCAAGCACTACGACCGTTGTTCCATGATCACCCTGACTAAATCTACGGCCCAGATGATCCCATCACCGACGTCCACCGATCTCCTTTTATGAGAAATCAAACCCTCATCGCTCAGCAATGACTCCTCTTCCTCATTTATTAGATGATGCAAGAGGGAACTTGAATGTGCTACTGCAAATGCAGTCGACAACCAAGCAGACCTAGCCATGGAAGAAGAGGGAATAGATGCAGTCGACAACCGAGCAGGCCTGGACGCAGTCACAATAGGAGCTAACTTTCAAAAGACAATCTTCCTCGAGCCCTCTATCTTATCGAATTTTCTCGGCTGAAAAAGGAAGATTAAAAAATTCACTTCCTACACAATTCTATAACGAGCAAGCGGCCACGAGGTCAAAACTGTATTAAGTAAAAACATATGAACTCACTGGTTATTGGAAGATTCATGCCCGAGCTTCTTGAGAAAGGCCGGCCACTCACGAATCCCACTATGGGAGGCAGAATATGGCTAACCCAGTCATGAATGTCCCCAACCAAATGAGGGGGTGATGTCTTCGCTGTGCGGAGATGGAACAGAAACAAAACACAACTAAAACTAGTGTGAGCATGTGATTTTTTCCTAGCCTAAATTTCTTCTATAAATTCGTAAAACTAGGATTTTTTTTATCTCTGTGATTTTTAAAATTTCATTGCATAATCATCTGTTTGCTTGCGTTTATTTGTGCATATTTATCTTATTTAAATTAATGAAAAACACAAAAATATGTGGCATTTTCATTTAGGATTTAATTATACACTTTAAAATTAGTGAAAAATTACAATAAAATAATAATAGCTTACTTACTGTGCTTTTAAATTTTGTGTAGTCTTTTAATTTGCTTTTCAATCAATTATGATAAATAATTAGATTTAATTAGTTATTTTGATAAGTTAACGAAATCTTAGCATTTAATGTAGCTCTTAAATCAATTAAAAAAGAAGAAGAAAATCATACAAAAAGAAAAGGAATCAAAAGATTTTTGAAAAGGAAAATTATGATGAAGGGAGAATATGACTTCAGATTTTTGGGCTACAATCCCTTTGTTTTTTTGCTCAATCTCCCCTTGAAACCCAAAATACCCACCCTAATTGGCCCAAACCCATCCCCACGCCCGGTCCAGCCCCCTGTGGATCAAAACGACACCGTTCGGTTTCAAGAAATCCTAGCCGTCTAGGTTTTCTTGATCCAACGATTGAGAAGCCCCCTTCATTTAATATATAAATGTCGGACACCCACGTACCCCCCATTTCACCATCTCAGACTCCTCTCACCAGAAATGTAACACCACCATTCACCACCGTCCTTTCTCCGTCCGTCGCCAGCAGAAATTGTCGCCGCCACCGGCAATGCTCCAAACAACTCCAAATTAACACCAATTGATCCCCCAACCTTCATCTTTCAGAATACATCACTACCAACCTCCAAATCTCAACCAATCTTCTCGAATCTTCAATAGAAATGGTGGCTGCCCCGCAACCTACTGTGGTGCCGCTCCCAAACAACCTTAGAACAACACCACATAACCCTCATACCTTTCTAATGCCCCATATTTCATTATTTCCCTTCAAGATTGTCCAAATTTGTTCAAACCCATATTTTTATTCTGATCATTTTAGACTGAAAATATAAATTTTTCCTGTTTAAATCGGCATTTGATTTCAAGTATAATAGGGTGAAATCATGATTTTGTTCCTTCAGTATTTTAATTTGGGTTGTTGATCCATGTTTGTTGCTGCTGAGTATACGGTATTGATTTTTGATGGTGTAGTTTAGTTTATTCGTAGCTGGATAGTTCCTGTCCCCGGATAATTAACTAGGACTATTGACCAAGGTGTAAAAGGGGTTGGGTTTAGGCTTAACCATGGATAGTAATTCTCGTTAGACTTAGGGGCAATCTAGGTAGCCACAATAAGTAGTAATGCAGGGATTGAGATGGGAATTTCCTATAATCTTCAATAAGGAGGTTCTAGTTGGTATTTCAATGACTTGGTAAGTATATCTTGAAAAACAAGCTAAGATCTTAAGGACCAAAAATAAATAAAAAGAGGGACTAGGTTGAAATAAAAAACTTGAAGTATGCCTTATTTCTAAGCCTATATAAGATATCATTCTTGCCTTTCAAGGCAAGAACGAGGGAGCTAAAAAAACCAAAAAAATTGAGACTGCTGAAAATTAGTGAAGAATACTATTCCATTGAGCTCCTCAATTTTGAAGCTTTCTTTCATTACTATAAAAACTGCTAAGTACCCTTTGAGGTGAAAGAATGGTTTGAACTAGCGTAGAGAAATAGCTGGGTTAATTGCATCGATTAGGAAACTGTTTTGCTGAGTTTTCAAGTTGGACTTCACTTTTCCATTGCCGAGTGACCTAAATCTAGGCTGACTGTTGTGGCTTGTTGCTGATCCTTCCATTTTTTAGTTATTTTTGTTTTCCAGGTATACATTTTTGCACCTCCTCTAAATGTAAAGCTTGATTTGGAATCAATATGTATGAACACATTCTAAGTCAGATAGTGAGGAACTGATTGATTCACGTGCACTAAACTTCTCTTATTTATCTTAGATACTTTAGTTTAGTGGTAATATTTGTATTAATAGGACTGTATCTGATTACAAGGATTGTTTTCATCATGCTATGAACACTTTGTCTAATTTGTTGATTTAAGGTCAGTTCTCATGCCAAATAATAGTAGAAATAGTATCATGTTAGATTGAATGGTTAAATTGGAGTGTAATATGAACTTGAAACTAGTATTTTTTTTAGAATCAATATGGGAATTCAACAGGAAACATTAGTTTACGGTTTAACACATGAACTTCAGCTTTAATTTTGGCGTTTCTGATTTTGAAATCAGGGAATCGACATTTTAGCATGGCAAAATATTTTGAATTTGATATTTTGATATAGTTGGAAATCACTTTAATTTGATCCTTGCTTTTTCTAAAAATGTTTGTAGCAATTCATTAGCTTAGACATGATCTGAACAGGAAATTTGAATTTAAATATATAGCAGTTGTTGATTTGAATGGAATTACATGACTCTTTTGCCACAAATATCATTGAATACAAATTGAGCAATTTTAAATAAGTTCAGTGGCCTTAAAACATAATCAAGGTTCAATTTGGTTGGGGTTTTCTAATGGATCAACATTTGACAGCCTACGTGGGCCTCAGTCCTGCTGGCAAACAGCCCGCCCAGTTTCAATTCACTACTCGTTTGTGCCTCGGGGAAGGCCCACGAATGGACAATTTTGTAAAGGTGGACAGGAATTCCTCTTTTTTGGGCTTATCTCGAAGCCCAATGGCTTTGAACTTATTTGAGGGCTATTCTTTGATTTGCATTATGAAAGTAACAGATTAAATAGGCTTTGTGGAAACAATGCTTAATAGAAAACTATAGTCTTCTTAGGATATCCTTTTAAAAATAAATGAGGTACGCCGCGCCAAATAAAATCACAAATCGCGTGGCCCTTTTAAGTGTGCATGAAATATCTAGACCTCGGGACGTGCCATTTAGCGAATTTCATGGCCATGCCACAAAGTTAATAATACACTAGTTGCTTCAGGATCAATGTTTAATAATACTACCTTTTTAAACTCGGGTGCGCATTTATGTGACCCTAATCCAAATCCCAACGAAGTTGAAATGTGTCAAAAGTCACGGGTGCATTTATGTGACGTGGTTCGAGGCATGTTTTAATGACGTTGCAATTCTCTTCTTAAAATAAAATAAAAGCAGTCAAAATTTGCACATAGGTTCATAATTATTTAAAATCAGATAATTTAAGCCGAATATAAAAGTTGAGCGACCATGCTAGAACCACGGAACTCGGAAATGCCTAACACCTTCTCCCGAGTTAACAGAATTCCTTACTTGAATTTTTGGTTCGCGGACTGTTAAACAGAGTCATTCTTTTCCTCGATTCGGGATTCTAAATAGGTGACTTGGGATACCATAAATCTCCCAAGTGGCAACTCTGAATCTTTTAAGTAAATCCTGTTTCGATTATCTTTTAAATGGAAAAAAGTCCCTTATCTACGACCTTCGCGGGGTTGTAGTGATCAAAAAGAGGTATGACAGCTCTGGCGACTCTGCTGGGGAATGAACCCAAAATCTCTTGTTCGGGGTTCAAGAATTCGAGCTTAGAATAATTGTTGTATTTGGATTAGTTTATTATCTGATTTTTGTTTTTACATGTTGACTTAATGTGCAAAATGATGCCTTTACCCCTTTGATATTATTTGAGGTATACATATAAACTGTTGCGAGACCTTTCTCTTCTTATCTTCGGGGTTGTGCTCGCTGGTCGAGACCCCCTATTCTGTTAGTGTCATACCTTGAAATTAGAAAAAGGCTCAGACAAGTTACTAAGTCAGATGATCCTTCGGGTCCTCGGTACGTAGCGCCCTCCTCGACTCGAGTTGTCCGCTCGGGTACACAGTCTAGAACAAATACCTAGGTTTTAAACATAGAATAACGTAATCTCATGCCATATCCCTAGTAGGAACGCCTATTGGCATCGTGCATTTGACTTAGGGGACTCAACACAGGGGTTGGGTCCGTCTAGTACAAGTGTACCCGGAATAATGGACCATCCTGATGCATCCTACTTGTGAATTTATTTGTATTGGATTTGCATGTTGACCGACTTTTAAGGGTAAGGAGAGTTAATCACATGTTTCGAAAAAAACCAATGTCCAGATACTGCCGAATATTTTTTTTAAAAACTAACAAAAATGGAAAAAGCAAAAAAAGAGTCTGTTTTATTCGCCCAAGAAAAAAGAAAAGCCTTGTTTTCAAAAATAATTTTTTTGAATAAATGAAAAAAGGAAAGAAAAGTCTTGTTTTAAAAAATAGCTTAATTTACCCGAACTACATCAGTTTGATTCTCACAGGGTATGAGATACACAGGCAACCCCTATCAGGTCCAACTTCTTTTTTTTGCAAAAAATACTAATAAGGAAAATAGCCGAAAATAAAAAATAGTTGTTGTATTGTTGTAATAGGTAGGGTGATGTCGTTGTTGTCAAGAATAGCCGAATGTTACCGAAATGGACGCCGGAGGGCTAATTTTGCACAAACGGCCACCTTTGGTTTTGTTTTATTTTTGGCTAGTTAGCAGGCACAGCCTTAAAAGCATCCTCCGAAGAGCTGAAAAGCCGTGTCTGCAAACTGGGTTCCTGGTGTTAGAAAACCAATTTCACAAAAGAAGGGGTCAATCATGATTTTGAAGTCAAACGGAATAAAATATAAGTTACTAATTCACCTTATTAAATGTGCAGGATGAGCACAATCCAAAATGAACCTTTCTCATTGATAAGCATAATCTCTTTGGAGTTGCGGCTATGGTGGAAGGATCTAGGTAGAGAACAGCAAGACGAGGTCAAGAAATATTTGGGGGGCCTTCCCTGACTATTGGAGATTATACCCCGGGGAGACATCATATGAGCATTGGTCACATGCTGGGACCGGGCGCACAATGTGTTCCACTTCTCAGATTTGAACTTACCCTGACCTTAGAAGAAATAGCTGAGTGCATTGGGGATGTTAAGCTCCCTTTGAGACACAAGTATTTGGTTGCCCCAAGAATTGTAGCTGTGGATAAATACTTAGATACCCTGAAGATAAGCAGAGTGGTACACGACCCGGACTTGGTGGCAAGTTTTTGTACCTTTTCGTTCTTGTATAGTAGAATGGTCATATAAGGGGGTTCAACAACCCAGAAAACAAAATCTGCAGCAAAGGAAACCGCGTCAAATGGGAAGAACATAGACATTTCGCTTTTATGGTGGCCTTCCTGGGGCTCTGATATTTCCGAGGAAGGATGGGAACATCGACATAAAAATAGCAGGGGTTATCAGCACTCTACGCACCCAAGCCAAAAGCACAGTCGCGCCTATAATAATAGCTGAGATCTTTCGTGCTCTCACAAGTTGCAGGACCGGGAAGGATTTCTTTGAAGGGTGCAATCTGTTGTTGCAAATGTGGATGACCGAGCATCTATGCCACTGTTTCAGTTCATGAGCTATGGGTCAGCAGAGAAAGTTTGTATAGAGGAATTTCACACAAGGATTGAAGGGCTCAGTTTTCCCGAAGGAGCAACAGGACAAATATCTTACTTTCGGTCCCTCACTGCCAGTCAAATAGAGTGGACACTGGGATGGTTGCTTGTGGACGAGATCATATATATGATGGCAATGGAGCCTCACTTCCTTCTGATGTGTCTTAGGTGCATCCAGCCTTAATTCCCGCATCGGGTCTTGAGACAGCTCGGGAGATGCTAGATAGTGCCCTGAGACGAAGATCTCAGTATCCAGGTAGTCGAGATCGGACCTGATGGTCAGTTCCCCGAAGCAATGGTCCGCGAAATATGGAATTAGTGCCAATACCTAACAACAAACACTTGTATACCAGATTGGTCTAGAGGCAAAGTGTTTCCAGGATACCTTGCCTGGTATAGGAGAGAAATTGAGTTCGAGAGGCCAGCCAAGTAGCCCCATCTCCAGGAATTCGTTGAAGCATCTCAAGAGCAGTGGGGCTGGTTGGCTAAAGAGCACGAGTACAGGGCTACAATAGGCAAACTGGAGAAGCAGGTCATGAATTTCCAATTTGAGAAAGATATTCAGGCTGTCGCAGACGAAGGCGAAAAGAGGAAACTGGTCAAAGAAAATAAGTCCCTTTGGGCCCAAATTCAAAAAATGAAAGTAGCAGCCGAAAACCCCGTCCGAAGTGCCAAGGACACAAAACTTATGGATAGCCTGAGACAGAAGGTGAATGATACAGTTTTGATTTAAACAATGCAGAAAGGGAATTTGCCAGGGCTCAAAAACAATTGGCTGAAAATGCGGCAGAACGAGTATGTCTGGTTAAGAAATTAAAAGAAAGGTTCGACGGTGAGGTTGCGGGGTTAAAGAAAAGGGTCATCATCGCCGAAAATAAAATGATGAAATAGGCAAAAGATTTCAAAATTGAAAGGGAACATTGTTACACAGCATTGGCGCAATTGGAATAGGATTTGCAACAACTTCAAGAACAAAATTGGGTAGCCGAACAAACTCTGGGGGCGAGAACTGAGCAGAGTGGGCGGTTATTGCAAGAGAAAGGTGCCATACATGAGAGAATTAGAAGGATTGCTCATTATATCGCAATGAAGTGTGGCAGCTATGAGGATATGCCTAGATCTATGTTCTTTTCCACCGCGATGCTTTCTGTTCACCGCGTAATGGAAGATCTCCATCACCTCTAGGGGATTTGGCTAGTCGACCCGCAGCAAGGTCGAACGATGCCTCGATGGTCCCAGGAGCAATTGAAGCCCTAATGTATTCATGATTTATTGAGCTCGTATTTTCCTTACAAACTGTCAGTTAGTGTTAGAGTCAGTATTTTCTTTTGCGCAAGGTTAGTTGTTCTTCGAGTCTGTAGTTCGTCTCTCATTAGAGTCTGCTAGTTTCTTGTTTAAATATATCAGTTTTTTGAGTCTTAGTAACCAAAGTTTGTTATTATGAAATTGAGAGTGCCAAAATGTTTTATTGTTCCTTTGCTTTTAGTTTCCAGAACTACGCTTAGTCTGATTCTTGCGGGGTTATAATATGTAGGTAATCTACATAGGATTCAATAGTAACCGAATAAAGAAAAAGAAAAGAGAAAAGAAATGATGAGGGAGAGAATAGGAGAGAAAAGTAGAGAAAGGCAAGAAACAAATGAGGAAAAACAAGAGAGAAAGTAAGAAAATAAAGCTAAAAAGGGGCATTGCATATGAAGAAAAGGGAAATCCATGATGACGCAAGCAACCGATGCATGTAGTAACCAATAACTGTTTAGGTGCATTCATTCCCCAATATGTGGCCGCTTACATGTTG
Source organism: Nicotiana benthamiana (assembly GCA_034376525.1). Taxonomy (NCBI): domain Eukaryota; kingdom Viridiplantae; phylum Streptophyta; class Magnoliopsida; order Solanales; family Solanaceae; genus Nicotiana; species Nicotiana benthamiana. The sequence goes on from CM067327.1 coordinate 129,655,617, forward strand.
AAACCTAACCACTCACGAGTTTGGTGTTTTTCTTCCAGCCTAGACAGGTGGTTAACACTTGCGGCATTATGGCAACCCACTCCTACAACACGAGGTCTAAGAGCAAGCAAGTCATGGCCAATCAGGAAACCGAATTCAGGATTATTTATCCCTCAAAAGATTTAAAGGAATTGGACGTTAATGCCATGAAGGAGGAAATGTACAAACTGAAACACCAAATGGCTAAGATGTACCAGGAGTGGCGAGAGGACAGCCACCCCAACCTATCCTGCTAACCGAACCATCATTCCAACACTAGCCCAAGCTCATGACCAGTCCACCATTGATCCACCCTCAAGTTTTCCTGTCTACTCGCAGCATCAGGGTACGACCTCCCAACCACCCCCAGCTCCACTACCCAAGCGGCCCCTCACCCCCTCTACCAATTGATCCCATTTAAGTGGCACCTCCTCCTCCTCCCGCACTCCATAGGTCATCAATTGAGCCCTTGTTTCAAGCTTACGACAACAATTACTACCCACCGAAACCCACTTACAAAGTCCATGAACCTTACTCCTATGCTCCCTGTTTCGAAATCCCGGCGGGAGTCGTAAAGCCAATAAAAAATCATGAGCAAGATGAGGTGCTTAGAAAGGTAAGAAGTTTAGAAAAATCGTTGAGGGATATGCGAGGGTTAGGTGGCCAGGTGAGCGTGCGTTCTAGGACCTTTGTTTAGTTCCAGACGTGCAGTTGCCTCCAGGTTTTATGATTTCCAAATTTGACGTATATGATGGACATGATGATCCGGTCGTGCATCTAAGGGGGTTTTGAAACAAAATAGGAGGAGCAGGAGGAAAGGATGAATTGCTAATGGTATACTTTAGCCAAAGTTTAAATGGGTCGGTATTGGAGTGGTACACTCAATAGGATCACAATCGGTGGTATACTTGGGATGACTTGGCACAAGCGTTCGCCTGTCACTTTCAATATAATATCAAAATCATCCTAGATCATCTATCTTTGATAAAACTGGAGAAGAAACACAGCGAGAGATTTAGGGAATACGGTTTTCGATGGAGAGAACAAGCAGTCAAGGTTGATCCCTCAATGAAGGAGAGTGAGATGGTGGATTATTTCCTACAAGCTCTGGAACCAACCTATTTCGGGCATCTGGTGTCAGCAGTAGGTAAATCTTTCAAGGAGGTAGTTAAAATGGGCAGTATGGTCGAGGAAGGCCTCAAATCTAATAAGATCATGAGCTACTTTGTAATCAAGGCGACCACTCAAGCCATCCAGGGTGGAGCCGGGGGAACATTTGGAAAGAAGAAGACGGAGGAGGAAGTAGAAACAGTTGAGTCGGGAACTTTGTTCAGGCCTTGGGCCCCATCCCATTACACCCAACCCCATCCTCACCACCAAACATACCCACAAACTCTATACGTCCCACCACAACATTACTATCCACCGTTAGAACCTCGCTTCTCAGTCCATCACGCACAAGCATATACCCAACCTCTCGCCCATGTACAATGGTGTGCGCCGGCCCCATCAAATACCTACCAAACTCAAAGTCATTACCCACCTCCAAGAGCCTACCAACAACCCCCGAAACCCGCCTGCCGAGCCAATCCAGTCTTGAGAAATGAGAGGGTGTATACGAAGAAAACTTTCACTCCATTAGGAAAATCCTACACTAGTTTGTTCCACTGGCTGCGACAACTGGATATGTTGAGAACAATCGAAGCAAAAATGCCAAATCCTCCTCTGAAGAATCTATATTATTATGTTAGCTGTGAATACTGTTCCGATACATCGGGGCATGATACCGAATAAGTGTTGGCATTTGAAGAATGCCATCCAGGAACTTATTGACTGCAACCGATTGAAGTGCAGGATCCAGAGGCACCCAAAATTAAATAAAACCCATAGCCGGCCCATCATGAGACCAACATGATCGAGCTCGTGGAGAGAGGGGGAGAGTATAAAAAGCCCTCACATACAGTAATGATGATCAAATCTAGCGAAGTCAAGCCAATTGAGAGTATGAGCAGCGAGGAGTCAGTGATCAAGATAAAGGAAATAGACGGTAAACCTGTCATGGTCCAAGGGAGGGCATCATGTATGGTCGCGCCAACACAGGAAAAGGCAAAAGTGATGGTACTCGGGGCAACTAGGGAACCCATCGTAGTTGTGGAAGGTGCTCCCAGAGAGCCTGTCATTCTAAAACCAGTAATCCAGCCACTATTCATCAATAGCAAAGCCGTTCCTTTGAGATATAAACAAGAAATAGTGGTGTACAAAGGGAAGGAAGTTAGGGAGGAAGTTTGTGACACCCGGGGTTTGACTCGGTCAGGGAGATACTTCGCCCCTGGGGAGTTGAGGAAAAGCTGGATCCCTAAGGATAACCCAAAATCGGTGAAGAAAGTTGTATCAGAAGAAGAGGTAGAAGAATTCGTGAAGAAAATGAAAATGCATGACTACTCCATCATAAAGCAATTGAGGAACAGACCAGCTCAGATCTCCTTGTTGTCCTTACTAATCAATTCAGATGAACATCGCCAGCGCTGATGATGATTTTGAACGAAGCCCACGTCCATGATAAGATAACAATGAACCATTTGGATAAAATTGCAAACAAGATGTTCGAGGAAAATCGACTCACTTTCTCTGACGATGAGTTGGCTATGGAAGGAACTGAGCATAATCGGGCTCTTTATTTGACTGTGAAGTGTGAAGATGATGTGGTCACCCGGGTTCTAGTTGATAACGGGTCCAGTGCAAATATTTGTCCGCTCTCCACATTGATCAAGCTTAAGGTGGAAAATGAAAGGGTCCACAAGAATAACATTTGTGTTCGAGGGTTCGATGGCGGAGGCAAAGACTCAATAGGGGACATAGTTTTGGAACTAACAATAGGACTTGTTGAGTTCACAGTGGAATTTCAAGTGTTGGACGTGGTAATTTCCTATAACCTATTATTTGGTAGGCCCTAGATTCACGCAGCCAAGGCAGTGCCATCTACTTTGCACCAGATGGTCAAATTTGAACGGGACAGGAAGGAGATTGTGGTACACGGTGAAGATAATCAGTGTGTTTCAAATGATGCAATTGTACCTTTTATTGAATTTGAAGACAACAAAGGTCCATGGGTCTACAAAGTATTCGACACAGTGTCAGTTGAGAAGATCCCGGAAAGAGAAGTTGTCACAACTCCAAGGATAGCAGCCGCATCAGTCATGTGGCTTCAGAAATGTTGAAGGATGGTTTCATACCCGGCAAGAGGTTGGGTGCTTCTCTACAAGGCATCGTGCAATCAGTGTCTCTCCCCAAAAATTTGGACACTTTTGGTCTAGGGTTCAAGCCTACAGCTGCGGACATAAGGTGAGCTAGAAAGTTAAAGTAGAAGGCCTGGGCCCTCCCAAAGCCCATCCCAAGGTTGTATAGATAATTTGTCAACCCCCGTACTAGCAAGTGCATAGTGCCAAAGATTCTCGACCCGCTGATTGATGCGGATGGGGATTTGGATAAGGGATTGGAAAGTCTATTCATTGAGGCAAATATGGTCGAGGCAGGAGAGAGATCGAGCAGGGCAGATGTGCAGTTCGTGGGAGTATGCGCAAAAGTCAACAACTGGGAAGCCACTCCTCTTCCCACCCGGAGAGAGTCGTGGTTGTCGGCTTTGATTTTTCATTCAGTCTAGTTTGTATTAGCTTTAAAGTTTTTGATTCAGTTGTTATTTCCGTCCGTTTGGATGTGTAAACTCTAATATCGTTTGATTCTAATAAAATGCAATTTCCTTTCCAACAGTGCTGATAGTTCCTATTCTTCTTTACTTCTTTTTCTTTTCTCTTTTGTACAATTATTTTTACGCTGATTCTAATGATCTGACATGCATAAGGACTCTTCAGCCTAGTCTTAAAAATCGGTCTAGCTCAAAAATAATAATTTAGGAAATAGAGCATGAGGATGAACCGGAGTACGACGAGAAGGGAGCATGGGATGAAATTAGTAAATGGTTGAGCTAATTTGAGGAGAAACCCAAACCAAACCTGAGCGATACAGAGGCAGTCAATTTATGGAGCCCAGAGAACGTTAGAAAAACCAAAATAAGTGTCCATTTGGAGACACAGCTTAGCAAAGAGATAATTGAAGTGCTGCTTGATTACAAAGATGTCTTTGCAGGTCTTACGATGACATGATCAGATTGAGCACTGACTTGGCAGTTCACAAATTTCCCGCTGACCCAGCCTGTCCTTCTGTCAAAGAAAAGTTAGAAAGCTTAAAACTTTTGTAAGCGTGAATATCAAAGAGGAAGTGACCAAGCAGTTTGAGGCAAAAGTTATCCGAGTCAAACGATATCCCACATGTTTAGCTAACCTTGTGCCCGTGCCAAAGAAGGATTGTAAAACCAGGGTGTGTGTCGATTATCATGACCTCAACAAAGCAAGTTCGAAGGAAAACTTCCCCCTGCCAAATATTCACATATTGATTGACAATTGTGCGAAGCATGAGATTGGGTCGTTCATGTATTGTTATGCAGGTTACCACCAAATCTTAATGGATGAAGAAGATGCTGAGAAAACAACATTCATCACACCGTGGGGAACATATTGCTATAGGGTCATGCCTGTTGGTTTGAAGAATGCCGGGGCAACATATATGGGGGCCATGACAACCATTTTTCACGATATGATGCATAAAGAAATTGAGGTTTATGTGTATGATGTGATTGTGAAGTCCAGAAAGCAATCTAATCATGTCAAAGATCTGAGGAAATTCTTCCAGAGGCTCTGCAAATATGATCTCAAACTCAACCCGGCAAAATACGCATTTGGGGTCCCTTCAGGTAAATTGCTAGGGTTCATAGTCAGCCGACAAGGCATTGAACTAGACCCAGCGAAGATCAAAGCTATACAGGAACTAACGCCACCAAGGAACAAAAAAGAGGTGATGAGTCTATTGGGAAGATTGAATTACATCTGTTGACTCATTGCTCAGCTCACAACCATCTGCGAGCCCATCTTTAAGATATTGAAAAAGGATGCTGCGGTGAAATGGACGGGAGAGTGCCAGGAGGATTATTATAAGATAAAGGAATATTTGTCGAACCCACCGGTTTTGGTTCTGCCAGAACCAAGAAGGCCCTTGATCTTATATTTGACAGTCTTGGACAACTCATTTGGATGCGTTCTGGGTCAGCACGATGTCACCAGAAGGAAAGAGCAGGCCATATACTACTTCAACAAGAAATTTATGGCCTACGAGGTTAAGTATATTCATCTTGAAAGGACATGATGTGCCTTGACGTGGGTAGCCTAGAAGTTAAAGCATTACTTGTCATCATATACCACTTATCTCATCTCACTTCTGGACCCGGTGAAGTATATTTTCCAGAAGCCCATGCCCACAGGGAGCCCTGCAGAATGGAAAATCTTGCTCACTAAGTTTGACATTATCTACATTACTAGGACTGCCATGAAGAAAAGGCGTTGGCTGATCACCTAGCTAAGAATCCGATAGATGAAGAATATGAGCCCTTAAACACATACTTCTCGGACGAGGAAGTGATGCATATTTATGAAATGGAACGGGGCGAGAAATCGGGATGGAAATTATTTTTTGATGGGGCTGCCAACATGAAAGGCGTCGGGATAGGAGCAGTGCTCATTTCTAAAGAAGGGCATCATTACCCAATCACGACTCGACTCCACTTCCATTGCACCAACAACATGGCAGAATATGAGGAATGTATTTTGGGCTTGAGATTAGCAGCAGACATAGGTCCAGGAAGTCTTGGTCTTGGGAAACTCGAACCTTCCGGTACACCAAATTCAAGGGGAGTGGGAAATAAGAGATTTAAAGCTCATGCTATACCGGCAATGCTCGCATGATCTTTTTCAACGTTCCGGTCAATAGAGTTCAGGCACATCCACAAAATTCACAATGAGGTTGCTGATGGGTTGGCTATTTTAGCGTCAATGTTACATCATCTGGATAAGGCTTATGCTGACCCGATACATATTCGGGTCCATGATCAACACGCTTATTGCAATATGGTAGAAGAGGAGCTTGACGGTGAGCCTTGGTTCCATGACATAAAGGAATATATCAGGATGGGAATGTACCCAGTAAAAGCCATGAGTGACTAGAAGAGAATAATCTGTCGCTTGTCAAGTGGATTTTTCTTCAACAAAGGAATATTGTACAAAAGAACACTGGATCTTTGTTTGTTAAGACGCGTAGATGCTGGGCAGGAGACAACCATCATGAATAAGGTGCATGTTGGCGTCTCCGGGCCGCACATGAGCGGATATGTTTTGGCAAAGAAGATTCTTTGGGAAGGATATTATTGGGTCGCCATGGAGCGGGATTGTATCAGCTTCATTCGCAAATGTCATCAATGTCAGGTGCATGGAGACTTGATTCACTCCCCGCCGCCTGAATTGCATACGATGTATGCACCATGACCTTTCATTGCTTGGGGCATGGACGTCATCGGGCCCATTGAGCCAGCAGCTTCTAACGGACACAAGTTCATCCGGGTTGCTATTTACTATTTCACCAAATGGTTTGAAGCCAATACCTTCAAAGCAATGACCAAGAAAGCAGTACATGCAAATATTATTTGTCGGTCTGTAATCCTCAAGATTCTCAACACTGACAATGGGGCAAATCCCAACAGTCACTTGATGAAAGAGGCATGTCAGTAGTTCAAGATTATACATGACAAATCCATTGCGTACGTCCCCAAGGCGAATGAAGCAGTCGAGGCAGCCAATAAGAACATAAAGAAGATACTTCGTAAAATGGTGGAAGGGTCCAGGCAGTAGCATGATAAGTTACCCTTTGAGCTGTTAGGCTATCGCACTACCGTCCGCACCTCGGTAGGGGAAACCTCATATTTGTTGGTATATGGCACTGAAGCAGTAATCCTGGATGAAGTTGAAATCCCCTCCATTCGGATCGTAGCTGAAGCAGGTATTGACGATGAAGAATGGGTTAGAACTCATTTGGAGCAATTGAGTTTGATTGATGAGAAAAGATTGGAAGTTGTGTGTCACGACCAGTTGTATCAATAGAGGATGGCTAGAGCATATAACAATAAAGTGCGTCCAAGAAAGTTTGAAGTGGGTCAATTAGTGTTGAAACACATCCACCCTCACCAGGCCGAGACAAAGGGCAAGTTCGCTCCAAACTGGCAAGGACCATTTGCCGTGTCAAGAGTGCTGTCCAATGGGGCATTGTATCTAACAGATGTCAAAGGAAAATGTGTAAAAATGGCTATCAATTCAGATGCAGTCAAAAGATATTATATATGACTTTCTCTTGTTTGAATCGTTGTCTATACTTGGCGTTTGTTTGTACTTGGCATGTTTAGGAGATTGTAATGATGAAGGTATTTTATTCAGCTACCAAAAAACTTTACCCTTTGTTAACCCTCTTGAGATTCAATTTATTTTCTTGCATACCCCTCTTTCGGAATCAGTAACGAAAGTCAGAAGCGCAATCATAAGAAGGTAATGAAAGGACAAGAACGAAAAAAGAAAAGAAAGCAAAACAAAAGAAGAAAAGAAAAGAAAATAAAGGAAAAAAAGAAAAGAAAGAAAAAGAGTTAAAAAGATAAAAAGAAAGAAAAGAACAACAGAGAGAGAGAAGGAAAAGGAAAATAGACAAACAATAGTAAAAGTAAGGAATCGGCAGGAACTACGTTTGACCTGATTCCTTTAACGACATGTAGGTTGCCTCACGGCTCGGTCATATTCAAATAAAATCCATAGGCACAAAAAAGTTGGATTCTGAAAGTCGTAAATTTTGAACCCATAAGAGTTGTTTTTTGAGCCTCTTATGCCATTTTCCTTCTAACCTTCATCCAAAAGCCCACATTACAGTCCAAAGAAAGACCTTCTGATTAATATTTGAGAGATGCCGAGGCAAGCAAGGAAAGAAATTGTAGCGGCCCTTGCTCTATCTATTTCTTTCTCTTCCCAGGAATGAAGAATTCAAAAAAAAATGAAGCTTAGAACTGCCAGAGAAGATAGACCGTCCCCAGGACGACACTCTAGTTCAAGCAGAAAAATGACAAAAATGAGAGAGTCTTATTGGTGAAAACCCTCGCGGGCACCATAAGGCGGTGTGAGTTAAGAGAAATAAAAATGAGAGAGCCTCATTATTGAAAACCCTCACGGGCACTATGAGGCGAAGGCAAGGCAAGAAGCAATAACTGGAAAAGGGCTATTGGTGGAAATCCGTCAGAACAACGTAAGTCAAGCAAAGTTGGGGTTTTGTCAGAAGAATCAGATTGAAATAGTCGCGACAACAAAAGCATGGCAACTTTAATTAAAAATCAATAAGGAACATGATCCGACATAGATGTTCTCCCCAGCAAGAGTATAATGGGACGAATCTTTAATTAGCAACCCCCAGCAGAAACAACTGAATGTTAAAAGGGGTATGGAAGTTGAAAGGGGGTGCAGTTTAAAACTCAAACAGGCACGGGTAACATGGGCTGGCACAAACACCTTCCCCGGTAAGAATCACTGAAACCCTCCTGAACAATGATCACTAATAGAAACAACCAGAAGTTAGAATTCGCATTTAATCTGGAACCCTCAGGACCCTCCAGGAAAAGGGGACTTGTTTAAAGGTTAGAGACAATCATGGATAGCAAAGAGTATAAAATGACTTACATTTTGAAGTAGGATTCAGTTAAGAGTTGTCAAGACCTTCCTGAAAAATAGAACTTTGCCTAAAACACAAACAACCTGGTGGCATGGTCGGGAAAAAACATGCCCCCAACAAGAGTCATCAGGACCTTTTTGAATAATGGGATATAGCTTTAAATACTAATCCCCAGCAGACACATCTCGCATCTAGTGAAAAGTTGTCAGGACACTCCTGGATAATGGAAAACAGCTTTAATCACCGACCCCCAGTAGATCCCCAACCGACATAAATCATATTACTAAAACATAGTGGAAAAAAATACCTTTTGAGAACGCAAACTAGTTTTTAAGTTGTCATGGGATTTGATTAATACTTACATATGCATCTAGCACCAAACTGGGGCAGAAGGAATTTCTCTTGTCTTGATTGCTTTGTTGTGGTCAGGTACACAAGCAGCATGGCTCAGGGAATATATTTCAAGTTGGAAGTTTGACAATCAGGCGCCCACCCGTAGAACAAGGGAATATTTTTTCAAAATTCAAGGTTTGGTAATCAGGCGCCCACCTGGAGAACAAGGAACTATTTTTCAATTTTAAGTTTTGGTAATTAGGCGTCCACCTGTAGAACAATGGAATATTTTTCAAGACGTCAGTTTTGGTAATCAGGCGGCCACCTGTTAGAACAAAGGAATATTTTTCAAGATTCAAGTTTTTGTAATCAGGCGCCCACATATTAGAACAAGGGAATATTTTTCAAGATATAGGTTTTGGTAATCAGGCGCCCACTTGTTAGAACAAGCGAATATTTTTCGAGATGCAAGTTTTGGTAATCAGGCGCCCACCTGTTAGAACAAGGGAATTATTTTCAAGATTTAAGTTTTGGTAATCAGGCACCACCCACCTGTTAGAAAAAGGGAATATTTTTCAAGATTTAAGTTTTGGTAATCAGGCGCCCACCTATTAGAACAAGGGAATATTTTAATGATCTAAGTTTCGGTAATCAGGCACACCACCTGTTAGAACAAAGGAATATTTGTTGAGATGCAAGTTTTGGTAATCAGGGGCCCACCTGTTAGAACAAGGGAATATTTTTCAAGATTCAAGTTTTGGTAAACAGGCGCCCACCTGTTAGAACAAAGGAATATTTTCAAGATTCAAGTTCCGGTAATCAGGCGCCCACATCTTAGAACAAGGGAATATTTTTCAAGATTCAAGTTTTGGTAATTAGGGCCCACCTGTTAGAACAAGGGAGTACGTTTCAAGTCCAACAATGCAGCATCTAACATAGAAAAAGAGAAAACAAGAAGTTAACAAGGCAATGGAAGGTCTACAGGAAGAAATACGAGTCAACAAGGCAACGAAGAGTTTACAGGAATAAATACAAGACAATAAAGAAACAAGGATCAAGAGAAATATTAAGGACATAGATAGATTTTTTTGTAATACATAGTTCATAGCTTAGTCTAGCTTCTGTATTTTTCACAAGGTGTAAAAGGGGGTCTAGCAGCGGTAATTGCAGTAGCAACAACAGTGAAATCATAGCTTTAGTAGTCCCAGCTACCAAACACTCTTGACTACACTAACCTGATTCCTCTTTAGCTGAGGATATTTAGGCAACCTCTGAAGCAAAGTGTGGTCAAAGCTTTTAAAAAACGCTTCTCATAGAGCGTCAAACAGGCAAAAATCTCTCATGGCTGCTCACTTTCTTTGCCGAAAAACCTTTGTGTCTCCGAGTAAAGAGGGGCATCTATGAGCATGTGATTTTTGCCAAGCCTAAATTTCTCCTAATTCGTAAAATTAGGATTTTTCTTTATCTGTGTGATTTCCAGAATTTAATTGAATAATCATCTGTTTGCTTGCATTTATTTGTGCATATTTATCTTATTTAAATTAATAAAAACACAAAAATACGTGTCATTTGCATTTAGGATCGAATTATGCACTTTAAAATTAGTAAAAAATTATAAAATATAATAATATCTTACTTAGTGTGCTTTTAATTTTTGTGTAGTCTTTTAATTTGCTTTTTAATAAATTATGATAAATATTTAGATTTAATTAGTTATTTTGATAAGTAACGGAATTTTAGGATTCAATTTAGGTCTTAAATCAATTAAAAAAAAGAAGAAGAAAATCATAAAAAAAGAAAGAGAATACAAAAGATTTTTGAAAAGGAAAATTATAATGAAGGGAGAATATGACTTCAGATTTTTGGGCTAAAATCCCTTCGTTTTTTTGGCCCAATTTCCCCTTGAAACCCAAAATACCCGCCCTAATTGGCCCAAACCCGTCTCCACGCCCGGTCCAGCCCTGTGTGAATCAAAATGACACCGTTTGGTATCAAGCAATCCTAGCCGTCTAGGTTTTCTTGATCCAACGATTGAGAAGTCCCCTTCATTTAATATATAAATGTAAGAAACCCCCTTACCCCCCATTTCACCTTCTCAAACTCCTCTCACCAGAAATGTAACACCACCGTTCACTACCGTCCTTTCACAGTCCGTCGCCAGCCAGAAATTATCGCCGCCATCGGCGAGGCTCCAAACAACTCCAAATTAACACCAGTTGATCTCTCATCCTTCCTCTTTCTGAATACACCACTACCAACCTTCAAATCTCATCCAATCTCCTAGAACCTTCAATTGAAATGGTGGCTGCTCCGCCACATATGGCGGCCCCGCTCCCAAACAACCTCAGAACACCACCCCATAACCTCATACCTTCCTCATGCCCCTTATTTCATTATTTCCCTTCAAGATTGTCCAAATTTGTTCAAGCCCAGATCTGAAGTCCAAAGGTTAATGGTTCGAGTCACTTGACTCCTAGATTTGATTTCTTTGAATCGAATCTATATAAATCTATGCCATGCAACGGTTGGCCTCAATTCTAGGTGAATCAGAGCGTCAAATGCGGTTCAAGTTATTCAGTAAGTTTTAGCTAGCCATTTTCTTTTTAAATTCACGTCCAACCCCTTTTTATGATTCAGGCTTAATTCAACTTGCTTTTCTTCTTTCGTTCTTCATTTGCCATCCTGTGTTTTTTTAATTTATTTTTATTTTTGTGAAAACATGAGTCTATATATCTTCTGTTTGTTTTGTTATTTGTGTTTGATTCTAATCATTTCAGAATGAAAATATGATTTTTTTCCTCTTTAAATTGGCGTTTGATTTCAAGTATTATAGGCTGAAAGCATGTTTTTGTTCCTTCAGTATTTTAATTTTGGTTGTTGATCCATGTTTGTTGCTGTTGAGTATATGGTATTTTTTTGATGGTGTACTTTAGTTTATTCATAGCTCGATAGTTCTAGTCCCCGGATAATTAACTAGGGCTACTGACCAAGGTGCAAAAGGGGTTGGGTTTAGGCTTATACATGGATAGTAATTCTGGTTAGATTTAGGGGCAATCTAGGTAGCCACAGTAAGTAGTAATGTAGGGATTGAGATGGGAATTTCCTAGAATCTTCTAGAAGGAGGTTCTAGTTGGTATTTCAATGACTTGGTAAGTATAGATTGGAAAACAAGTTAAGATCTTTTGACCAAATAATAAATAAAATGAGGGAATAGGTTGAAATAAAATACTTGAAGGTTGCCTTATTGCTAAGCCTCTATAAGATATCATTCTTGCCTTTCAAGGAAAGAAAGAGGGAGCTAAAAAAAAACCAAAAAGAATTGAGACTGTTGAAAATTAGTGAAGAATACTATTCCATTGAACTCCTGAATTTTGAAGCTTTCTTTCATTACTAAAACAACTTCTAAGTACCCTTTCAGGTGAAAGACTGGTTTCAACTTGGGTAGTGAAAGAGCTGGGTTAATTGCATCGATTAGGATACTATTTTGCTAAGTTTTCTGGTGAGATTTCACTTTTCCATTGCTGAGTGACCTAAATCTGGGCTGGCTGCTGTTGTTTGTTGCTGATCCTTCCATTTTCTATTATTTTTGTCTTTCAGGTATACATTTCTGCACCTCCTCTAAATGTAAAGCTTGATTTGGAATCAATATATATGAACACATTCGAAGTCAGATAGTGAGGAACTGATTGATTCACATGAAGTCAACTTCTGTTGTTTAGCTTAGATACTTAGTTTAATGGTGATATTTGTATTAATAGGACTATATCTAATTATGAGGACTGTTTTCATCATGCTATGAACACTTTGTCTAATAGTTTGTTGATTTAAGGTCAGTTCTTATGTCAATTGTTAGTAGAAATAATATCATGTTAGTTGGAATGGTTAAAATTGGAGTGTAATATGAACTTCAAGCTGATATTTTTTTTTGAATCAATATGGAGTTCAACAGGAAACGTTAGGTTCAGGTTTAACACATGAACTTCATTTTTAATTTTGGCATTTCTATTTTTGAAATTAGTGAATCGACAGCATGGCAAGTTGTTTTCAATTTGATCTTTGCTTTTTCTAAAAATGTTTGTAGCAATTAATTAGGTTAGACATGATCTGAACAGGAAATTTGAATTTAACAATATAGAAATTGTTGATTTGAATGGAATTACAAGACTCTTTCGCCACAAAAATCACTGAATACAATTTGAGCAATTTGAAATAAGATCAGTGGCCTTAAAACTTAATCAAGGTCCAATTTGGTTGGGGTTTTCTAATGGATCAAGGTTTGACAGCCTACTTGGGCCTCAGTGCTGCTGGCAAACAGCCCCGCCCAGTTTCAATTCACTACTCATTTGGGCCTAGGCGAAGGCCCACGATTGGCCAATTTTGTAAAGCTGGACAGGGATTCCTCTTCTATGGGCTTATCTCGAAGCCCAATGGCTTTGAACTTATTTCAGGGCTACTATTTGATTTGCATTATGCAAGTAGTAGATTAAATAGGCTTTGTGGAAGCAATGATTAATAGAAAACTATAGTCGTTTTAGGATATCATTTTAAAAATAAAAGAGGTGCGCCTCACCAAATAAAATAACAAATCGCGTGGCCCTTCTAAGTGGGCATGAAATATCTAGATCTCAGGACGTGCCATTTAGCGAATTTCATGGCCTCCCGCAAAGTTAATAATACATTAGTTGCTTTAGGCCCGATATTTAATAATACTACCTTCTTAAACTTGGGTGCGCATTTATGTTACCCAAATCCAAATCCCAACAAAGTTGAAATGTATCAAAAGCCACGGGTGCATTTATGTGACATGGTTCGAGGCATGTTTTAATGATGTTGCAATTCTCTTCTTAAAATAAAATAAAAGCGGTTAAAGTCAAAACTTGCACATAGGTTCATAATTATATAAAATCAGATAATTTAAGCCGAATATGACAATTGAGTGACCATGCTAGAACCACGAAACTCAGAAATACCTAACACCTTCTCCCGGATTACCAAAATTCCTTATTCAAATTTCAGGTTCGCGGATTGTTAAGCAGAATCATTCTTTTCCTCGATTCGGAATTCGAAACTGGTGACTTGGGACACCATAAATCTACCAAGTGGAGACTCTAAATCTTTTAAGAAAAAAAATCTCGTTTCGATTATTCTTTAATTGGAAAAACTCCCTTATCTACGCCCTTCGCGGGGTTGTAGGGATCAAAAGGAGGTGTAACAACTAGCAAAACAAATTCTTTATAAGGAAAAAAAGAGATACTTATAGGCATAATTCCAAGCCTTATAGAACCCATTTGTGTTGGCCACCACGTCCTCGGTTTTGACAAAAAACTAGTTGAGCCAAACTGAAGATTTACCTTATCGTCCATCTTCACCGCCAAACATTTACTTCCTCGATGGCGAAGGTGCAACATCATCCCCCCATGCAAACTTTGGGCGAAGAGATGCATCAAGTGGCAAAGTGATACCCTGACCTAACCAATTTCGCATATTTCGTAAACATGTAGATAAGTTTGTACATGTATGGAGAAATTTGGACCGAGCAATAGCCGTAATAATGGCAAAATTCCTCCGCTAATGGGAGAATAGGAAAGGGATAGCTTATATAGAATGGGTACATATAGAAAATGCAATACCCGAGGTGGTGTATTTGTACCACATCATGCTCTGCTGGGATTAGATCAATATGGGTAGGAATTTTGAACATTTCCCTAACTTAGCGAGATCTTCCTCTTTTATCAATGACTCCGATATCTCAGGTTCGTCCTCAGGCACCTTCGAAAAGTCGGACGTAAATTTTTCACTACGAGGGATTATCTTATCCACCATAGAAAAATTCTCGTCTTATGGCAACAAAAACACTATCATCATGAGGAAGCATACACACTGCCAAAGGGATAGGGTCAATTGCCATAATAGAACCAAAATTACACGGTAACCATTTTTTAAGAGAGGATGATTAAGTGCATAAGGGTTGTGAGCAGTCGTTATCTCTGAAATCGGGGAAAGAAGATACACACTAGTGAAGCAAAAAGGACAATAACTCTATACGAAAATGGAGAAGAAGACATAGAGAATCAATATTTTAAGAGCACAAAACATAAATGAATGGTTTCATATTCCTATTTATAAGAGTTCAAGTATCAAAATCGAGAAATCAAACAGCCATTACCCAGTGCAGGTATCAAAATGGCAGAGGCACAAGAAATACCGCAAGGCATCGAGAAAATGCGTAATAAAGGCGCATGATGTCATGACGTCACTCTGAATGGATGTGACCCCAAAGGTTGCAGCTCACGAAACATCACATTGTCACCTCGTCTGAAATGCGACTACTTGACTTGCTCGTCCAAACTTCCCGACCACGACAAATAGGGTTCGCTCATCAAGGATATCCAAGGTTGGCCTTAATAAGCGGAGATACTGACTGTATAGGCCAAAATCTTCCTTAAGGAAATCTAGTGTAAACAGGCATTAAGGTAAAGATTGGTCGAAGTCGACCAGGAAGCTGTGAGATTTTTGGTCGTGCTGTCAATAACGACCGAGGTCGAGCACCAAGGACAGAATAATAACGGCTAGTTTTTGTAATATGATAGTAAAAAGAATATTCTATTGAATATTCTCTACACTTGTGCTATTAGAGTTGTTAGGGATATGTCTCATGTAAATGAAAAAAGAGATAACGTTGTAAGATATGTAATATTTACTTAACAAGAACGTTTTTTAGAAGAAGATTCTCTCTAACAAAAAAATACAAACTTTACCTTTTCATCGAGATTCTTACTTACATTATTCCATGCTTTTCCATCAGATACGAGAATAGTTGAAACATTCTAGGATTTGTCTGTCATTCATCATTGTTAGGAGAAACAATCATCTATCTCATTCAATATTGGATGAATTATTTTTCCTGTTTACATAGATGCCACTTATTATTTTTATTGCTAGTTATTCTTCCATTATTGCGAAATATTTTGGAATATTAAATGCATGTTACTTTAAATTTATCGATGACTTTATCCTATCTTATCCATGCTGTCAAGTTCTATAGCTAGAGATATTATCATTAACTAAGTTTAACCCCTCATTACATAAAATTTAGTAGTTTAACCAAAAGTTCATAATTTTCGGTCAAACAATTTCTCTTTCCATTTATAAAGTACTTTCATCAAAATGGAATTTATAAGCTTCTTTGTATTATCATAAAACTGAAATAAATAATAAAGAACTAAATTTTAAAATCTAGCCATTAGTAATATAGTCCTTTCCTTCACTGAGCCGAGGGTCGATTGGAAACAGTCTCTTTGCCCTTTCGGGTAGGGGTAAGGCTCGTCTACATATTACCCTCCCCAGACCCCACTTTGTGGGACTATACTGGATAGTAGTAGTAGTAGTTGTTGTTAGTAATATAGTAGTGCCAAAAATATGAACCTCATTAGATTCTCATATGTGGCAACTTGCTCTCGGCGCACAATAGAAAGCAAAAAGAGTACTGTAGAGTTAAATGGCGAATCTACTCAACAATATTATATGTTTCGTGTGTATATATACATATATATATGTGTATATATATATATATAATGCATAACTAAATAATAATAGTATATTATTTCAAATTCAATATATTAAATGATGTATTAATAATATGCCAAAATTTAAACTTATAATTTTTATATTCTGGATCCACCATTATAGTATATCCTTTATATGATTGCTAATAGAATGGGCCACAACCCTAGTATTTGGTCGTAGATTTAGTTAATACTTGAAAAGATGAAATAAAAATTAATTTATGGAAATTAAAATTGTGTTAGGCGTATATGTTATTTGAAAAAGAATTGAAGTTTTAGTATAATTAAATATTTATATAACAATCTCATTTGTTTTGATATTTTTTTTGTTTATTTAATAAAGTATTATTATAAAGGACATATATTATAATTTAATATAAAAACTGGTTCAAAAAAAAAGATTTACTTTTACAATTAATGATCATAATATAAAAATACTGTTAAAGAGAGAAATACTGTTAAAGAGAGGTATTTAGAGATTACAAATCTCATCAGTAACATAGCACCTTTCCCCTCTCCCTTTCCATAATATAATAATATAAAATTTAAAAAAGTTACTTCTTAACTTTGCTGTCAAATAAAAAGGTTATAGCGATGTGAACAAGGCAATGAAAAGCAATTACAATAACAATCTTCCGATATGTTATGAAATCTCCTATTTAAGGTGAATGTCTATAACTAGAGAGATTCTACAGTTCTATTCTTGGTAGCTAAATCATCCCCCTCCCTATAAATAAAGGGGTCTTCTACCATTGTAAACAATCCTAACAATCTCTAAGTATCAATAAGAATACTTCTCTCTCTCTATTCTCTCTATTGCTCTTGTTCTTGCATTATTGTTCTTGTCTTTATATTATTTCATAACACGTTATCAGCATGAGACTCTACCGTCTCAAGAACCATTCTCGAAAAATCTAAGGTATTTCCCTCTTCCTAATTTAATTTTTGATTATGTCTGATATTACGAAAAGAAAGTTCGTTGCCCTTGAAATTTCGGGCAAGAACTATATGACATGGGTGTTGGATGCGGAAATCCACTTAGATGCTATGGGTCTCGGAGACACCATTAAAGATAGAGAAAAAGCATCCACCCAAGACTGTGCGAAGGCCTTGATTTTCTTGCGCCATCACCTTGATGAAGGTTTGAAGATTGAATATCTCACCGTCAAGGATCCACTCATCTTGTGGAACGGCTTAATGGAGAGATATGACAACCTGAAGTTGGTCACTCTGCCACAAGCACGATATGATTGGGCTCATCTGAGGCTCCAGGACTTTAAGTCCGTTTCTGAATATAATTCTGCAATGTTCAGAATTACTTCTAAATTGAAGCTATGCGGAGATAAAATCTCCGATTATGATATGCTTGAGAAAACGTTTACAACGTTTCATGCCTCCAATATGGTACTGCAACAACAGTACAGAGAGAAAGGCTTTACAAAGTACTCTGAACTTATTTCTCTTCTACTAGTGGCTGAGCGAAATAATGACCTGCTCATGAGAAATCACGAAAATCGACCCACTGGGTCTACACCACTGCCTGAAGCAGATAAGGTGCACTCTCATTATGCCAAACATGAAAAGGGCCATGGTCATGGTCGTAAACGGGGTCATAGCCAGGGACGTAGACAAGGAAGAAATTCCAATGAAGTCCGTCAACCCCCAAGGAGAGATAACCGCCGAAAGCAGAAACGGGATCATGAAGATCCTAAGGCAAATGGTTCAGAAACTATATGTTATCGTTGCGGTGGGAAAGGGCACTGGTCAAAGACTTGCCGTATACCAAGACACTTGGTTGACCTTTATCAACCATCTCGAAAGAGAAAAGGCCCTGAAACAAATTTTGTCTATGACGACAACTTGGACATCACCCACCTGGATGTGGCAGACTTCTTTGAGCAACCCGAGGGGAAAATAGACCACCTAATCGGTGATGGGTCCGTGATGAAAGAAGATGGAGTTATTTGATTTTGTTCTACTTATTTGTATTAGTTAGTGAATAAACTAATAGTCATTAGTATTAGCTCGTATTAGTTAGTTCATGATGCAATGTTAGCAGTAGTTCTTTAGAATGTCTTCAATATGCTCAAATATCAATAATATTTTTATTTTCCAGTAGGGGTAATCGACTAGCCTGAAAAACTAGTCGATTATCTAATATTTTCGCATTAAAGCTGAAAAACAATTGATCGACAATCGATTGTCTATGTCTAACAATCGATTGTCGTTAGACAGTGTAATCTGGAATTTTTCAAAAATCATCCACAATCAATTGTCTATGTCTAACAATCGATTGTCGTTAGACAGTGTAATCTGGAATTTTTCAAAAATCATCCACAATCGATTGTCTATGTCTAACAATCGATTGTCGTTAGACAGTGTAATCTGGAATTTTTCAAAAATCATCCACAATCGATTGTCTATGTCTAACAATCGATTGTTGTTAGACAGTGATCTGGAATTTTTTCAAAATAGTCAACAATCGATTGTCTATGCTTAACAATCGATTGTCTTAAGACAGTGCTCTGGAATTTTTCAAAATAGCCAACAATCGATTGTCAACAATCGATTGTCTATGTTTAACAATCGATTGTCTTAAAACAGTGTGATCTGGAATTTTTAAAAAATTGTCAACAATCGATTGTCTATGTCTAACAATCGATTGTCTTTAAAACAGTGATCTGGAATTTTTCAAAAATAACCAACAATCGATTGTCTATGTCTAACAATCGATTGTCTTTATACAGTGAGGTCTGGAATTTTTCAAAAATAACCAACAATCGATTGTCTATGTCTAACAATCGATTGTCTTAAGACAGTGATAAGTTTTTCAAAAATAGCAAATAATCGATTGTGTGTGTTTAACAATCGATTGTCAATGTTCAATAATCGATTGTGTGTGTTTAACAATCGATTGTTTTATGAAAATGCTTAAACTGAAATTTTCAAACTGCATAGTAATTGATTATGGAAAACATATAATCGACTATCTGATTTATTTAGTCAACTGACCTCAGCAGATTTTGAAAATATTGTTTAAATGTGAAACAAAAAGTTGTTTATTCCCATGTTCGTATATTTTCTTTTGTATGCCAAACCATGGGAAGTAAATTGATTGAAGGCTCCGGAAGAGCAACTGTAACTCTGCCCAAAGGCACGACGTTTATCTTAGAGAATGCAATATTCTCCTCCAAGTCTAAGAAGAACTTGTTGAGCTTTAATGATATCAATCGCAGTGTTCTCCTCCAAGTCTAAAAGGAACTTGTTGAGATTTAAAGATATCATTCAAAATGGATATCATATTGAGACAATAGATGAGAATAATCTTGAATTCTTCATGAAAACGAGGCTGCCCATTTCGGTTTGGGTTCACGCCATTTTGCATGCAGCAATACTAGTTCGTCGGTTGCCCACTTCGGTTTGGGGTCACGCCATTTTGCATGCAGCAATACTAGTTCGTCGGCTGCCCACTTCGGTTTGGGGTCACGCCATTTTGCATGCAGCAATGCTAGTTCGTCGGCTGCCCACTTTGGTTTGGGGTCACGCCATTTTGCATGCAGCAATACTAGTTCGTCGGCTGCCCACTTCGGTTTGGGTACACGCCATTTTGCATACAGCAATGCTAGTTCGTCTCTGACTGACGAATTGACACAAATATTCCCCGTTGCAATTGGTTTTGCGTCATGAACCCAATATATCCCATTTAAGAATCTTTGGATGCGCAGTATATGTGCCTGTAGCACCGCCATCCCGCACCAAAATGGGTCTGCAAAGAAGGTTAGGAATATATGTTGAGTTTGAATCGCCCTCCATTATTCGCTACCTCGAAACATTGACAGGAGATTTGCACGATTTGCAGACTGTCAATTTGATGAGACACTTTTCCCAAAATTAGGGGGAGAAGTTGGTGAAACCAAACGGGAAAATTTTGTGGAAAAATGCATCATTATCTCATCTTGATCCACATACCTCTATTTGTGAAAGAGGCACAAAAGATTATCCATTTGCAAAGAATAGCAAATCAAATGCCTGACGCATTTATAGATTTGAAAAGGATAACAAAATCACATATCCCCGAAGTGAATGTGACAACATCTGATTCACGAATACATATTCATTATTGGAAGAATATGAACATGAAATTGGTATTAAATATACCACACTCACCCCTAGAAGGAGGTTTGAGATGATACCACACTCACCCCTAGAAGGAGGTTTGAGATGATATATGGCATGAATGATCGTTGGTCACGTACCTATTGTACGCCAAAGTATTTTGGAAATATGACTATTAAAGGACAACGATAATGCAAGAAACATATCTTGCATATAAGTTTGACATGACCATAATGGTATAACTTTCTCTTTAAGAAAGATATTCACCACATGGATGTTGATGAATCTGTGGTAGTACAAAATTAATTGAGAGCACTAGAAGAGCCAATTATTACTATGTTGGAGAAACACAATTGAGTATTGTGCTGTAGTAAGTCTCAAAGAAACTTATTCAGTTTCCAAAGTACACGCGAAAGCGATTGATTATATTGAGATTATAAATAAAGGAAGGATTTGATATCTCCTATTACTACAACTTGTAGCGGGGTAATTTGTATATGAAAAGCTACCCGCTTTGTTCTCCAGTTTGTACTACACAAAAGAAAGAATGCCACAATAAAGTGGATATCTATTGGTATAAAAACCCATGTCATAATAAACCTGAAGTTTATTGATAAGTGCACATGTCATGGTGTAAATTTGAAGTTTACCAATATTGATAATATATTCAGTTGGCATTCGGGTTAGCCATCTCATTTTAAGTATGATGTGCAAATTCACATAGGTGAATATTAAAGAACTAGAAAGTTCTTTACGAATTCTCTTGTATCACTTGTTCTCATTAATGAACTGACCAACTAAAGAGTTCGGGTTGAAGCCCATAAATTCTGGAAATATCAAAGGTGAATATGGGCCCATTCACCTGCCATGTATACCACATATGATGCATCTATGATATGGTTACATGCGCAATTGTTATTAACCCGCAGCCTGGCCGGTGCTTGCGAGGTAAATTGCTCAGTAATCTAACTTCGAGCATAATTTCCAGATTCTCTACTCAAGATAGTTCATCTTGATAAGTTGGTTTATATCAAAGTTGGTTTAGCAAGATAATTATTGAGTGCTTCCACTTAATAGCTAAACTGTTTCTTATGAGAACAAAGTTATATATATCAGTTTGATATAAGTTGTATACGACAGCATATTCTCCCCTCACAAGTGGTTCAGGGTCAGGAACCAAATAATTTCATCTTATTATTAATGTGCTGTGTATATTGACATAATAATGCACAAAGATGATTTCCCAAAGTTGAGGAAACAAGTTAGCTTTTCTAACATGAGGGGGAGACATGATAAACACTTGAGAAAAGGTTACATGGGATGAATTATCATTTGTATATGTATATCCCCGAATATCATGATATGAACCTGAAGTTCATAAAAGGGATAATTCAATTGCAACATATTGCAAAGCATGCTATACGCATTTGCTGACCAAAAGAAAGAACTAAATGGAAGAGATACAATTCAAGAAGAGTTGATTCCATATGAAAGACATGTAGTTTTGAACCTATAGTTCAAATGCTTGAAAGTATAAAAGTCAAAGGTATGTATAGTCAGTTTTCGATATTTTATTTGTCTAGCATGACATGGAAAACTTGATATGCATCTAAAGTCTATTATATGGCTTATATGACTTAACTTGAAAGATTTAAGTTGCTTGATGCATATGCAATTCTTGGTCCTGAAGTACCACATCCTTAGTACAATTTGTGTACGTATGTATCTTGCTATAACTATAAGCATGATGGCATTGAGAATGCATCTATGGAGATATTGAAGAGTTATTCCACGACATTATATGAAGATGTTCATATCTATCAAGAATGATGATTTCAAGGTGCGGAATATTTATTCAAGTCAATATGGTTGATTTGTCAAACGTCTACCAAAGATCGTTTTGAAGATGATGCACAAGATTGGAATGCAAATGCTCAAGGATATAAATTGATGTTCTTATTAGGGGGAGTTAATGCGCGTTGCACTCTTTTTCCTTTACAAGGTTTTGTCCCAAATGGGGTTTCCTTGCGAGGTTTTTAACAAGGCAACCAATAGGCGCATATTCAAACATGTGTACTCTTTTTCCTTTCTTTAATTTTTCCCATTGGGTTTTGGTTTTAAGGTTTTAACGAGGCACATTGTTGAATAGACATTCAAGGGGGAGTGTTATGAAATCTCCTATTTAAGGTGAATGTCTATAATTAGAGAGATTCTAGAGTTCTATTCTTGGTAGCTAAATCATCCCCCTCCCTATAAATAAAGGGGTCTTCTACCATTGTAAACAATCCCTAACAATCTCTAAGTATCAATAAGAATACTTCTCTCTCTCTATTCTCTCTATTGCTCTTGTTCTTGCATTATTGTTCTTGTCTTTATATTATTTCATAACATGATATAATTTCTCAAGTAGAACTGTCATTGTGTGCTTGGTCCGGTTTTATCCAAGTCAGCTCGTGATTTTGGCAGGGTTGAGTTAGAATTTTTAGAAGATATTTTTATCTTTTATAGTAAAAATTAATATTTTATTTATTTTAAATAATATTTTATATAAAAAGTTATATTCCATAACTATCTTTTGATTTTTATAGCGAAGTATTTAATTTATGGTTACCTCCTACTCTTAATCTATAAAATACGTATTATATTATTTCTCTCTCCCTCATTCTTAAGATTTTTCTCCACACACTCTCTTTAACTCTTTCAACCTCAGTCTTTTTCCATAAATACAACCACAATTCTCCCAAATACAGATCGAACCAAAAATGAGAGAGAAAAATTAAGGACAACATTGTAATGCTAGAAAATTATTTGCTGCTCGGTTCGAAACATAAGGTTTCTAGGGTTCTGCATCTTCCTCTTCTCTTAATATTATATTACCAGTCTGGAATTTAGAAACAAAACTACATATAAATCTCCATCTTCTTCTTCTCTTCGTCGTTCTAAGGTTCTGCCAAATCTGGGGTTTTTCATCCCAATCCATAAGCGTCATTCAAATTCAATTGTAAAGAATAGATTTTTTTAATCGCACGTGAGATTGAGTCAGAATCGCGGCCCTCTTGACAAGACGATATTAGGGCTGTTCTTTAACAAAGACGATGGAGTTGGGGCGGAGCAACTTGAATTTTCTGTTAATATATTTTAATATATTTCTATGTATCTCATTGTATTTTCATGTGTTTCATTTTATTCATTCTTTTTTTCATTGTATCTCATTGTATTCTATATATTTCATTGTACTCACCGTCTTATTGTATTCCATGAATGTATTCATATATTTATTTAACTAATATAATTTATCGATTCGGATGTATATATGTATTCAAATTGCTCTATTTTGGTTGTATTTATCAGCTTGAAAAAATATTCAGCATATTTTCTTTGAAGATTACTATATTTTGGAGTATTTTTCGGTTGAGAATCTTTTTAATAACTGATATAAATTTTGTGTGTTAAAATTGAGTTTGTTAAGTTATATTAGGAGTTTATTATGTTAATTGATTCATTTTCCATTTAAAAATAACTGTTATCCCATGTTTCACGTCGTGAATACAGTTGAATACAAAAATTATGTCTAGCTGTAATCCCATGTTTCACGTCGTGAATATGATCGAATACAAAAATCTATCTAGATGTAATCCTCTGTTTCACACCTAGAAATGTTATTGTATTTATGAATACATTTGCTTAAATACATCGAATACACTCTAAAAACCTTGAAAATATAATACAGGAAGTAATATAGTAAATGGTAGTTACAACTAGCTAATAACCCCTAAAACATCGTAGTTTCTGAAAGTTTATGTTTTTGTACCTATTTAAAAATGAGGTTTTAAGCCCAACTCGAGTAAGCTTGTTGCCCCTGAGGCTTCATTGAGGTTGGGCTGGGATGGCCTGTAGGGATAATAAAAATATTTATTTAAAACATATAACAAGTATGTGACACTGTAGCATCAAAATCATTTTGCATTGGTGAGCATGTTCTTACTAAGTACAGAAGTCACATCCATAATGAAAATGTCGAAATACTTGTAACTACTTGAAATTGGCTGCACGAAAATTCTCAAACTCAAACTGGTATATTTTTATGTGAATTTGAATATTATTAGTTTTAAAAATTTAAGTATTCTTAATATTTAACTAATTAATATTGCATATGAATTGTAGATGTAGATGAAAGTAAAGATGTTAGACAATGTTGTTACAAGCGGATTCAAATATGTTTGATGAAGATGATGTATTGTATATCCCATAAGCACCATCGACATTCTCTTGAATAGTTTGTTTTGAGTTTTGACTTTCTCTTGTCGTTTAATTTTTTAGTATCTATTGTCAATAAGATATTTTTTAACTTTAAATATTTATCTTTTTTAAGGCTAGTACTTAAAGAAAAAATATAAAATTATATTTTATAAAATGATGGGTCGGCTGTTGGGGCTTAGGGCCATGGCCCACATAGGGCTGGAGTGGCCTTACCATTATATGGCCCATCAAAATTAGGGGTGCACATTCGAATCGGTTTATCGATAAATCAAACCGATTATTTGTTATCAGTTTATCGATTTATCGATTTCGAAATTTTCCTTATCGAGTTACCGATTCCAATTTTGCTTTTGTCCTCTTCGGTTTTTAGTTTATCGATAAACCGATAAGATATACTAAAAAGACAAATTTTTTGTAAATTTTTTTTACCCTTATTCTACAATACCCTTTCTTTATCCTAAGTCTCTAACCCTATTATTTTCTCTACCATATTTAAGGAATGATCATATTTAAAGCTTAAGGGATTGAAGTTCAAATTAATAAAAAATAAAACTAGCCATGATGATGTATTATTTTTTTTATACCGTTGGAGTATTCGTGGCATACATTTGATCCCTTACTTTACTTTCGTTGTATATGCTTGTTGACACAATTTTATGTTACAAACGGTGTTCGTCTTATTTTGACTTCTTTTTGTCCATATTAGTTAGGCGAATTTATAGCGATATACTTTCCGTGAAATCCCGCAAATTTTCTTATTGGTGTAATCGATAATCGAATCGATAAGTCCCAAAAATCGATAAATCGAAACCTTATTGAAATAATAACAATATGAATATGTAAAAATTGAAATTTAATTATCTAAGGGTCAAAATTGAATCGATAAATCGAATATATACCTCTAATTAAAATGGTTAACTCGTCCAGCTCAATCCATCAACTACTAAAGCCTATATGAGCTAAGCTGTACTAACCTAGCCCAGCCCATATTAAAAGCTCTACCTATATATCTCAAGGCCATGTGATATGTGTGTGAGTTTCTTAATGTGTTGGATTCTTCAATTATTTTTGCTGCCTATATATCGTCAATATTTGTCTGAAGAAAGAACATATACATCACGACTTATTATATCGTAATTTTAAAGCTAAGAGTAAGATAATCTTATAGCTGGCCACAAGTTTATAATCAACATACGAAAATAGAATGTAAAATAACTAATAAACTTGCAATCAAAATAAAGAAGAAATTACATTATATATCACTTGGGTCATACAACCCATTTGAAAATATTTCATATTTGAAGCCTTCATCTGGCTTAATCCATGTTGTATGTGTTATAAAATTTACTTTTTACTTGGTAGTCCACTACTTAAAATAACGTTTTTCTTTAATATTTTATATTTCAATTTCTCTGTTTCTCTTTCTCTCTTTTCCTCACGCTTTTCTCAAACTCTCTCTTCCTCATGCTTTTCTTAGAGACGACCATAACTGACATTCATTGTTGGGTTCAAGTACTTTTTCGAGCTTTAATCATATTTTTAGGTAATTTTCGTTTCATTTTATGCTTTAACAACAGTTTTGGTTTTGAATTTTGTTTTATTTTTTTTATTTTTTTGCTTTTTCTGATTATGCCTATTTTATTACAATGTTGATGTATTTTTCGTTTGATTTTGTATTCCTTTTATCTTTGTTCTATGCTTAAACTTGATGTTTCAGTTTGCATGCTTTGTTATTTCAACTTTTAGGGTAGAATTTTTTTATTTTTTGAGTTTCGTTACAATTTGGGAAAATTGGCCTATGTTTTGTGTTCATGGCCCTTATTTTTAGTTGACCTTTGAGTTTTGTTAAAGTTTGGTTTTTGTGTTTTCCTTCATCTGTCTTCACTTTTGTTAAAGCTTTGTTTTTGGTTTATTATAGAAAATGCGTTCAAAAATACCTGCTTCTAAAAGCAAAATAAAGGTTGCTGGAAAATGTGTTAAGTTCGATAATGCGAAAAGATTGAGGGACTTGCCCTCAAGCCCTGATTCTGAAGCTAATGTAAATGTCCAGGCACCAGATTGATGATTTTGAGTCTCCTGCTCCTCCTAAAAACTCGCAACAAGAAGGTAGTCGGATGACTCATTCGCAAACGAGGAATTCTCCCACTGCAGTTACATCATCCAGGGACGTGCCCTCAACCCCTGCTTCCAAAGCGAATACGCAGGTCCAGGCTCCCGACGATGATGATTTTGAGTCTCCTGCTCCTACAAAAAAGTTGCAACAAGAGAGCTGTCAAAAGATTCGTTTGAAAATAATTAATACTCTTACTCCGGTTAACATCGTTAGAATAAGGAGCAAGAAATGTGGGAGACCTGAAAAATCAAAAGAAAAGCTGAAAGTTGATTTTGTTAATTAAAATGATGTAGGCCGCAATATTAAACCAAAAAGGAGAAAAATCAAGGACGATGGTGAGAGTGGCTTTGATTCCATATCGAAAGAATAAAGGTTTTCTATTCGCTGCAAATTAAATGAGAGAAAAGCTAAGCTGAAGGTATTTCCTGTGTTGCTATTAATTTATGCATGCTTATTCAATTTTATACAAAGATATACATATGTTTATACATCTTTATACAAGTACTGCTATACCGATTTATACATTTTTATAACATATTTTAGTATAGTTTTTTTTTCCTAATCTATTTCTTGTTATTTTTTCATATGCAAGGTTGGGGACTTCTATATACAACCAGTTAATCACTCATAATAGGATTAGTATCCATATCAACACTAATATTGTGAGCAATTTGAAACAATGTTTGATTGACACGCAATTTCAAATGTTCCATGCTAGTTATTTTTGGTACTTCTTGGACCTCTATCAATTTAAAATTCAAATTCAACTTATCCATTGTATATTATTGAGGGAAGTCGTCCCAGGACGGGAAAGGGAGTTATGTGTGAAAATAAATGGTTGCTTGTTGAGTTTTGACATTGAAGAGTTTGTTGTTATCACTGGTTTGAAGTGTGTAGAAGGTGACGCCACTATCTATGACAAACCAGAGGTTAATAGGTTGCTAAAAGAGAATTTTCCAGGAGATGGGAAAAATTCTATAACGAGGGGGCATCTTCTTGATCTCTTATAGAAAAAGGACTAGAAGTCAGACAAAGATGCGTTCAAGATGGCCTTGATGGTTGGTAGCACGTGATTTTTGCTTCGCTTGACATGTTCCTACAAATTCCCTAATTTAGGATTTGTTTTTATATGGTGTGAATTTTTAGGAATTATTTGAGTGGTTTCGTGTTTGTTTTCATTTTTCTTCTTTAATTATTCGAATTTTGAGGATTTATTTGCGTGACTTTGCATTTATTGGCATTTTTCTTTGAATTTGAGGAATTAATTGCATAAGCTTGTGTTTATCCGCATGTTGCACGTTTAATTTACATAAGTCATAAAATATAAAAATGACATGATTGCATCTAGGATTTAAATTTTGAATTTTTTAGGTTATTAATTAGTGAGAAAAAAATAATAACAAAATTGGTTCATTCTCTTTGAAATTTAGAATGTAGGAGCTTATTTAGATTATTTCTTGCGAAAAAGGTTTTTGTTTATTTTTTAATCTTTATTTTTATTTTTATTTTATTAAAAATCTTTTAAAACAGAGTAATAATAAAACAAAATATAAAGTATAGGTGTGGTACAGAATATTGGCTACATTTTGGGCCAGATCTTGCACTAAACCTAGCCTAAATAACCAAACCTTACTCAAACCCAAACCCAGCCCCCTTGCCCGGTCCAAAAGCCACAGTTGCCCAATACGGCATCGTTTGGGCCCAAGCGTCTGAGCCATTGATCTTCCTTGATCAAACGGTCTAGATGCAAGGGGCCTTACCCTATTTAAGTGTCGAAATAACCCCCCATCAACCTAACCTCATACCATGTCTAAACAAGCCCTAAATTAGCTGTTGTAACGCCGCTTTACCTCCAACTTGTCTCCACCGCGTGCCGGTGGTGGCGAAGTAACTCCAATGGCTTCCAAAATTACACCCCGAAATCCCCTCGCTCCCCTATTTACAACCCTCCTAAGATCGCCTCTCAAAACTCGCCTGAACTCGTCGAATATTCGTCTGATGCTTGGCAGCTCCGCCGTCCACGGTGGTGACTGGTTGTCAACAGCCTCTCAAATAACACCATACACTCCCTTCACTCCCCTCTTTCCAAGCCCATCATTAGGCACCCTCGAATATGGCCCCAACTCCTCGAAAATTCGTTGGAACCTAGCAGTTCCGCTATGCACGGCGGTGGCCAGACTCTAATGGCTTCAAAATCGTCACCACCCACCCCTCTGGCCCTCCTCTACCCAAAAACACATATAGTGTGTGTGTATATATATAAAATAATTCCCAAACCCTTCAAATTCCCAAATCCAGCCTGATCTGTTTTTAAGTTTGATCTTCAAAGGCTGCTTGAGTTTCAAACGGAGTCGCACGTTTGATTTGGCCAAAAACAAGCTTGTGACTCCGCTTGGAGGCTCAAATAAAATTCAATAATGTTATCAAAGAGCATATGGTTAGTGTCGTTTCTTTTTCATTCCTTCTGTTTATTTTCTTTGTTCGCTTCATCTCGCTTAAGTTTTGGCCACTAGTTTAGTTAGAGACATTGATTTATTTTGTTCAGAATCAATAGGATTTTGGTCATCATTTCTTTGGCCTGCATTTTGTTATCCAGTATTAATTCCCGAACATGTTCGTTGATTTAGCTTATTATGATATTCATAAAAAATTAGTAGTAGCTTAATAGGGATTTGTTTTGTGATTAAATTTTGGTTATTCAAATGGTATAATAGCAGTCTTCCATGCTTGCCTTTAATTTAGGTACTAATTTGAATTCCCAATTCAGTAGTGTCTGAGTTCTGAGTTTAATTGTTGGTTATTACTAATTAATCGTTCAATGTAATTAGGGATTGGTTATAGCTGTTAAGTAGTTAGTAGTTAATTACATGATTTAGTATTAGTAAAATGGTAATTTCAGCATTCAAAAGAGTAATAAAGGATTTTCTCTTACTGCTAGTAATTTTTAGAATAAAATAGGGGTAACATAGAACTTTTAACCTGACTTTGGTAGTTTCAGGAATAAAAAAAAAGGTAGTATAGATATCCAACAAGGAAGGAACAATGCTAGAATCTTTTAGACCCTTCTAGAAGGTTAGTTTAGTTTAAAAATTAGTAGTTTAGTGTAGTAACTTGTGAAACAAGCCAAAAAATGAAGGACCAAGTAGTTAAAATATGAAAATCAAAGGAGGTACTAGTAGTTAAATTGTAATAAGGGGGTTGCCCTAGCCTATGGCTGTAAAAGGGACCCAAGTCGTTCGAAATGAGGGGGGGGGGGGTCTGAAAAATTTATGAAATTTCCAACAATTAATCTTCCAATTCCTGCAATTACAACATAAAAATCAACAAATATTAGTTAGTTTGAACAATTGAGAGTCTATCCTACAAAGTTTTGGGCATTCTAAACTCTAAAATCAGTTGGAAATCAAAAACATTGTTCCATTAAAGGTCCAGCCAAGTTCGGGGTTGTTGGATCTGATTTTTGGGTTATTTGCATCACATAACTTGGGCTTGGTTATTTATGAAGCATACAGGGTGTGTTCCAGTTGATTTGAGGTCATTTTAGAGTTGTGTGTGGCTTATTCTGGGTGGATTGGGTTACTACTGTTGTGTTGTTCATAAATTTGGCTGTTGAGCTTCAAAATTAGCGTTGACTCCTTACCCCCCTTTGTACTTTGATTGCCAGGTATATGTTTTTTCTCCCAAGGGAAATGCTGTCAAAACTAATGGATTGTGAAATCTAAAGAGAGTTGAAGTCAAAGCCTACTTTGCCTCCTCTGATTTTATCAACTGCTATCAACTGCATTTATGGTTAATTGAATCTCACGTGATTATGTGTATTAGCATGGCGTTATTAGATCTGTCATAACTGTACTATATTTTGTGTAAATTGGACATTTAAAACTGATTCGGCTTGTAAATAAGTATGGGACTGTTCCTGGACTATTACTATTTGATTTTGATTCCATGAATGA
This sequence comes from Nicotiana benthamiana, assembly GCA_034376525.1. NCBI lineage: Eukaryota > Viridiplantae > Streptophyta > Magnoliopsida > Solanales > Solanaceae > Nicotiana > Nicotiana benthamiana. The sequence continues at coordinate 129,686,615 of CM067327.1, forward strand.
GTGTTGATAGTCGTCCAATCCTCTTAAAGGGTAGGAGTAGTCTGTGACACAATGGAACTGTTAATTAGGAAGTGAATTTGAAATGAATTTTCTTCAATTTGGACCAGTAGAGTTTGATAACACGCATACGAATGTGGTCTTGTGTTGGTAAAAGTAGTGGATTTCGTTATGGGAAAATAGCCAATGCGTTCCAATTGAGGTTGCTTTATGGGTTAACATAAATTTGCTATTAGATAGTTATTCGATATATGTTGTACGTTGATAAGGTCCAATAGAATTAAATTGAATAGGGATAAAAGAATTCATGTTGATATTTGCCATGTTCAATGTTGAAACTCTCCTTAGCAAGCCCAAACAGCTAGCCTCTTTAGCGGGTTGGCAGTTGATCCCAATTGCTCAAATATTTCTAAAAAAAGTCGAACACTGACCCTTCCCATGGGCTGGAATTCGGACATCTCTCTAAAGGATGAAATTGATAATTTGGAACCTTTCCTTATAATGCGCCACTAACTAGTGGAGCCTTGGTAGAGATGAATTCACCGAAAAACCTTAGTGGTCTAGGAATGGCCTTTTAAAATGATAAACGAGGCACGCCAAACTGAACCCACAAATTGTGTGGCCCTCATGAATTTCTTATTAAAATATTAAGAGGACTCGGGACGAGCCGTTTAGCAAATCTTCACGGCAACCCGCAAAGTTAATAACACGATAGTTGCTTTCAGGCGCGTCCTTTGTCGTAGTTGACTAATACAGTGACAACACTTAACAATTATGTAATTTCTTCCTTTGAAAAAGTGTTCAATTTTTTGAATATGAAGGAAACCAAGAGAACTAGACAGGATGTTAGTGATTCTAAGGTAATTGTTTACTGATAAAATTAAATCACTCAATAGTTATGCCTTCTCTAAATCGTCACTCAACCTGCCTTCTCATTCTATTATTTTTTATTAGATTCATCAGTGTGTGTATGATGACAATGCAACTGGTCTCGATGAATTTGATGGCCATCAATATGATGTTGTTCTTTACTTTTTCAATCAAGTGAATCAAGATAACGTGCTAGCTGACGAGGGAGTTACTGATGGTGTTGATCATGGTATTTGTTATGCATTTTATCTTTTTTTTGTCTTATTTTTGTTTTCTTCATTTTTAATGTTTTTTATTATTTGTTTTCTCTGTCTATGGGGCAGCAGGTGATGTCAAGGGTGACACATTTTGGGATGACATTGGCTTCACAAACAATCATTCATAGACGTAGAAGATGATTACATTTCTCCTAAACAGTTAATTCGACATAAAATACCACGAAAACATGGAAAATATCCATATTTGCTAGTTTTTTATTCGGGGGCATCAGGATCGATGCCCAAGCTCATTTTTTATATCAAGCATTCTTTCACAACCAAAATTGATGATTTTGTTCCATTGTCTCCATTGGCTAAAGAGTTTTGCGTGTTTGTTGATAATGGAATGGATACGAGGCGAAGGTATCTTCACTCTATTTAATCTTTCATGTTCTGATTTTATACTTGTGGATGAATGTAGTTCTGATCACTTTTTATTTTTTGTGATTTGAAGTGCCAAAAATATATATCCCAATGAAGTAAATAAGCTTGCGGAAGCTTTTGATTTTGGCTCGTATAAAGTGATCACGAAGATTGGTTCCACTCACTTGCATGTTGTGGTCGACCTTTCATTGACACGGTATTTATTAAATTTCTATTATAATGCCTTTTTTTATTTGTTGCATATTTTATTGTTTGAGACTCACATAGTGTATATATAGATTTGTATAATCTCAGTATAAGATTGTATAATCTTGTCTAAATATGTATACCTCTTTATAATATTGTATAAATTTCTATATTTAAAAATTTGATAGTGATGGTTGTTCTATTTTATTTTTTGTCTTAGCACTTGGATGTCCTCTTTTATCATTTGAGGAAGAAGGGAAAATATGGTCCTAGTGTTGCCATGCGGTTTACTCCAACCGACTTGATTTTGGTAATAAAATCAACTCCCTGTATAAAAATTCTAACCGGTGACTTGGGACACAATAAATCTCCCAGTGGCGACTCTGAAACTCTCGTAAATAATTGAATCCCGTTTCGATTATCCTTTAATTGGAAAAAATCCCTTATCTACGCCCTTCACCAGGTTGTAGGAGCCAAAAAGAGGTGTGACAGCTCTGGCGACTCTGCTGGAGATGAACCTAGAATCTCTGGTTCAGGGTTAAAGAATTTGAGCTTAGAATAATTGTTGTATTTGGCTCCGCTTATTATCTGATTTTTACATGTTGGCTTAATGTGATAGATGTTGCTTTTACAGCTTTGATATTATCTGAACTGCTATGAAACCCTTCTCTTCTCACCTCTGGGGATGTGCTTACTGGTTGAGACTCCCTATTCTGTTAAGAAAGAGGCCGGACAAGTTACTAAGTCAGATGGCCTTTTGGTTCCCAGAACGTAGCCCCCTCCTAGAATCGAGTCGCCCGCTCGAGTGCACAGTATAGACCCTATACCAAGATTTTATATCTAGAATAACTCAACCACATGCCGGATCCCTAGTAGGAACGCTTATTTGCATCATGCATTTGACTAGGGGACTCAACACAGGGGTTGGGTCCGTCTAAGAGAGGTGACCTGAGATGAAAAGACCATCCTGATGCATATTACGTCTTACTTGTGCATTTAGCTGCTTTGGATTTGCATGTTGACCGGCTTGCGAATAAGGAAAGTGAATTGAGAAAATAAGTTGTACTAGGGCTGGTTGAGATTAATCATTTGTTTTGTAAAACCAATACTCAAATAAGTGCCGAATGCTGCCGGATTTTTGAAAACAGAAGGGGAAAAAAGAGAAAAGTTGAAAAAACAAGAAAAAATGAGCTTTTCAACAAAGTTGTAATTTTGATAAATTGTTTTGCCCGAACTACACCTGTTTGATTCTCGTCAGGTACGAGATACGCAGGAAACCCCTATCGGGTCCAACCTCTCTTTTGCAAAAATAACTAAAACAAGGAAAAACAAATGTCCAATTTTATTTGTTTTCCTAAATAAATCGGGTGATGCCATTATTGCCAAGAATAGCCGAATGTTACCGAAAGGGATGCCGGAAGGCTGACTATGCACAAATGGCCACCTCTTAGTCTTATTTTGGCTGGTCAGCGAGCACAGCCTTAAAATCTTCCTTCGGAAGTGCTGAAAGGTCGTATTTGCAAAACTGGTCCCTGGTTTTGGGAAATAAAATTTCATAAAAAGAGGTCAGTTTTAATGTTTTTGTGGAGTCAAATAGAACAAAAATCTATACATACTAATTTGCCTTAATAAATGTGCAGAATGAGCATGGATCAGTATTTGCCGATTACATTCATGAACAAAATTCCCTTGGAGCTACACATGTGGTGGAATGACCTGGGGGAAGCAGGGCAAAACAAGGTCAACATACATTTGGGAGGATATACTAGGCTGTCAAAAAATTAACCCGAGGGGAGATATCATTAAGGCATTTATCAAATTCTAGGATTCAGCTCACAATGTATTCTATTTCTCGAATTAAACTCACACTGACATTGGAAGAAATATTTGGATGTATTGGGACCACTACGATTCCCATGAGGCAGCAATACCTGATTGCTCCAAGATCCCTCGCCGTGCACAAGTTCTTGGACTCCATAAAAATCAGTAGGAAGGTTCATAACCTAGACCTGTCAGCCGACTTTTGTGCCCCGCAGTTTATATATCAAAGGTACGGGCACCTAGGGGGATTCAATAACCCGGAAAACCATATTTGTAGAAAAGGAAACCAACTCAAATGAGGGGAGCATCGATGTTTTGCATTCATGGTATTCTTCTTGGGTCTTTTGGTGTTTCTGCGGAAGGATGGAAATATTTACATACGGATAGCAGAGGTCGTCAACACTTTAATAACTCGGGCCAAGAGCACCCTCGCACCTATTATCTTATCTGAAATCTTCCGTGCTCTCACCGCCTGTAAAGCAGGAGGATACTTCTTTGACGGATGTAACCTATTGTTACAAATATGGATGATCGAACACTTATGGCACCGGCCTCAGTTCATGAATTATAGGTCACCAACAAAGAGTTGCATGGAAGAATTCTACAACAGGGTTGTTGGGTTTAGGCTACCTAAGGGTGTCAGAGAATGGGTGTTGCATCTCCGGTTTATCACTGCAGACCAGATAGAGTGGACGTTTGGATGGCTCCCCGTGGATGAAATCGTGTATATGCCGGCCGCTGGGCCTTATGTCCTTCTAATGGGCCTCCGAAGTATCCAACCCTATGCAACATACAGTGTGCTAAAGCAATTAGGTTGATACCAAATGATTCCCAAGGACGAGGATATTAGCTGCCATACGGTTGAGATTAGCCCCAATGGTGAACTCTCTAAAGCCGTCGTTCGTCAAATCTGGAGCTAATGCCAATACTTGACAATGGGTACCCGAGTACGCGACATATCTAAAGGCGAGGTTGCACCGGGATACATTGCTTGGTATAAACAAGAAATAGAGCCTGGAAGGAGAGCTAAGAGACCGCACCTCCAAGAATTTGTTGAAACATCAAAAAGACAATGGGATTGGCTAGCCAAGGAAAATGAATACAGGGCAACCATAGGAAGATTAGAAAAAACAGTTCAAAGAGCATCAATTTGAAAATGGTTTGCAAGCCGCAACAAATGAGGGAGGAAAGAAAATATTAACCAAAGAAAACGAGGCGTTGCGAGCCCAAATCCTGAAAATGAAAGCAGCCACGGAAAATCTCCCCAGGAGTGCGAAGGATGAAAAACTCATAGACAATTTAAGGTGTAAAGTAACTGAGTATGGGTTTGACTTGAATAAGGCAAAAGGCGAGCTATCCAGGGTTCAGAAACAATTAGCTAAAAGTGCATAGGAACGAGCCCGCATGATTGAGCAATTAAAAAGGAATGATGATGAGGTTGCTAGGTTAAAACCGGAAGGTCATCAAGGCTGAGAACAGAGTGGCTAAGCAAGCGGGGGATTTCAAAGCCGAGAGAGAACATTGTTATGCAGCGATAGCAAGGTTGGACATGGATTTGCGGCAATTCCAAGAACTGAATAGGGTAGCTGAGCGAACTCTAGAGGCAAGGCCCGAGCAAATTGGGTGGTTGTTGCAAGAAAATGGTGTTATTAGGGAAAGAGCACGGGCGATCGTAGACTACAACACAACAAAATGCAACCATTGCGAGGATATGACAAGATCCATGTTCTTCGCCGTCGCCGTGACCTTTGTTCCGCAAGTGATGGAATACGTACACCGCCTCCAAGGGAGTTTAGCACGCAAGCCTGCAGCTAGGCCCAGTGATGCCTCGTGGGGCCCAGGAGTACTTGAAGCATTAATGTATTCATGAAGATTGCATTTCCTTTTGTCAAAAACATTAAAAAAGTCTATCAGTTTAACGTGGAGTATGTATTTTTTATTTTATGCACAGTTAGTTGTGCTTCAAGTATGTAGTTCGTCTATTGTCAGAGTTAGTTTCTTGAATCTGTCAGTCTTTAGAGTCCTTGTAACTGCAGTTTGTTATTATAAAAATGGAAAATCTCCAAAATACTTTTTGCTTTGCTTTTAAGTTGCAAGAACTACGCTTGTTCTGATTCATCCGGGGTCATGATACGTAGGCAATATACATAGGATTCGACCATAATTAAAAAAATTGGAAATTGAATAAAATAGGAGAGGGGGAGAGAGTAAGGCTGAAACGAAGGGGCTTCAAAAACTAAGAAATAAAAGCCAGGATGACGCAAGAAACCAATGCATGTAGTGACCGACTGTTATTTAGGTGCATTCATACCCAATATGTGGCCGCTTATGTGTCAGAACCTAACCGTTAATTACTTTTTGGCATTGTGCCAGTTTCAGACTAGACAGGTGATTAGTACTTGAGGAATTCCGGCAACCCACTCCTAGAACACGCGGTGCAAGAGCAAGCAAGTCATGGCTAATCAGGAAATCGATGTCAGCATTATTGACCCCTAAAAGGAAGCAGATGAATTGGACGTTAATACTATTAAGGAGGAAATGTACAAGCTAAAGCACCAAATGGCTGAAACGTACCAGGCGTAGGCAAGAGGACAGCCTCACGACCTATCTTGAAAATCCAACCTTCATCCCGCCACTGGCCCAAGTGCCTGACCAGTCCGCCACTGATCCACCCTCAAGTTTTACTATCTATTCACAACATTAGGGTACCACCTCCCAACCACCACCAGCTCCACTACCCAAAGTCACTCCTCTCCCTCCTTTGACAATTGCCCCCATCTATGTGGCACCCTCGCCCCTTCACTCCATAGGTCATCAAGCGAACCATTGCTTTAACCTTATGACATCAAATCTATCCGCCAAAACCTACTTACAAGATCCATGAGCCCTAATCCTATGATCCCCGTCCCGAAATCCCGGTGGGAGTTGAAAAACCAATCAAAAATCTTGAGCATGAAGAGATTATTATAAAGTTTCGGAGTCTGGAACAATCATTCAGGGACATGCGGGGATTAGGTGGACAGGTGAGCATGGCGTTCAAGGATATTTTTCTATTTCCAGACGTGATGTTGCCTCCAGGTTTCAAGATGCCTAAATTTGGCATATATGATGGGCACGACGATCTGGTCGTGCATCTAAGGGGGGTTTTGCAGCAGAATGAGAGGATAAGGGAGAAAAGGATGAATTGCTAATGGCGTACTTTAGCCAGAGTTTGAGTGAATCAACACTGGAGTGGTATACTCGGCAGGATCACAATCGGTGGTATACTTGGGATGACCTGGCACAAACATTTGCCTGCCACTTTTAATATAACCTCGAGATTGTCCTGGATCGTCTATCTCTGGCAAAGCTGGAGAAGAAACACAACGAGAATTTTTGGGGTGTACGGTTTTTGGTGGAGGGAATTAGCTGCTAGAGTTGATCTTCCCATGAAGGAGAGTGAGATTGTTGATAATTTTCTATAGGATATGGAACCTACCTATATTGGACATTTGGTGTCAGCAGTGGGGAAGTATTTTAATGAAGTGGTCAAGGTGGGAAGTATGGTCGAAGAAGGCCTCAAATCCAAGAAAATCATGAGCTACTCTGCATTTAAGGAAACTACTCAGGCCATCCAGGGTGGAGCTGGGGGAACATTCGGAAAGAAGAAGAAAGAGGAAGTAGCGACAGTGGAGTCAGGAACTTGGTTCAGACCTCGGGCGTCATCTTATTACACCCAGCCCCATACTCACCACCAAACATACCCACACCCCATACGGCCCACAACACTACTATCCACCACCAGAACCCGCTTCTCATTCCATCACGCGCAAGCATATACCCAACCTCCCGCTCACGCACAATGGCGTGCACCACCCCACAATGTACCTACCCAACTCCAAAAAAGCATTACCCACCTCCAAGATCCCACCAATAACCCCCGAAGCCCGACTTCCAAGCCAATCCAGTCCTGAGAAATGAAAGGGTTCAGAAGAAGAAGACTTTCACTCCGCTGGGAGAATCCTACACTAGCTTATTCCACAGGCTGCAACAACTAGATATGTTGAGACCAATTGAAGCAAAATTGCCAAATCCTCCCCCAAAGAATCTATATTATTCTGTCAGCTGTGAATACTATTTCGGTGCACCAGGGCATGACACCGAAAAGTGTTGGCATTTAAAGAACGCTATCTAGGAACTTATTGACTCCCACAAGATTGAGGTGCAGGCTCTAGAGGTACCTAATATTAACCAAAACCCGTTGTCGGCCCATCAAGAAACCAACATGATTGAGATTTTGGAAAGAAGGGGAGAGTTCAAAAGGCCCTCACAAATAGTAATGATGATCAAAGCGAGTGAGTTTAAGCCAACTGAGAATGCAAGCAGTGAGAAGCTAGTAACCGAGGCAAAAGAAAGAGGCAGCAAACATGTCATAGTTCAAGGGAGCTCAGCATGTGCGGTGGTGCCAAAGCAGGAACATGAAAAAGTAACAATACACGGGGCAGCTAGAGAACCCGTCGTGGTTCTAGATGGTGTTTGTATAGAGCTAGTTATTGTAAAACCAGTAATCCATCAACCAATCATCAACAGCAAATCCGTTCCTTGGAGATATGAGCAAGCAATAGTGAATTATAAAGGAAAAAAAAGTTAGGGAAGAAGTGTGTGAAGCGCAGGGTTTAACTCGGTCAGGAAGGTACTTTGCCCCGGAAGAATTGATGAAAGGCAGAATCTCTGAAGTAAACCAGAACCAGTGAAGAAAGTTGTGTCAGAAGAAGAGGCGGAAAAATTCTTGAAGAAAATGAAAGTGCAGGACTACTCCATCGTAGAGCAGTTGAGGAAGACACCAGCTCAGATTTCTTTGTTATCCCTGCTAATCCACTCAGATGAACACCGCTGGGCGTTGATGAAGATTTTGAATAAAGCCCATGTCCTAGAAAAGATAATGGTGAATCATTTGGAAAAGATTGCAAACACGATATTCGAGGTAAACTGGGTCAAATTCTCTGACGATGAAAATCCCATGGAAGGCATTGAGCACAACCGGGCTCCTTATCTGACTGTGAAATGTGAAGATGCTGCGGTCGCCCGAGTTTTGGTCGATAACGGGTCTAGTGCAAATATTTGTTCACTCTCCACATTGACAAGCTAAAGGTAGAAAATGAAAGGGTCCGCAATAATAATATTTGTGTTCGAGGTTTCGATGGCGGAGGCAAAGATACTGTGGGGGATATAGTGCTGGAAGTGACAATAGAGCCCGTTGATTTCACTATGGAATTCCAAGTGCTGGACGTAGTAGTCTCTTATAACCTATTGTCGGGTAGGCCCTGGATTCATGCAGCCAAAGCTGTGCCATCTATGATGCATCATATGGACAAATATGAATGGGACAGGCAAGAGATCGTGGTGCACGTTGAAGATAATCAATGAGTTTCAGGTGACGCAATCGTACCTTTTATTGAATCTCAGGACAGCAAAGGGCCATGGGTCTATCAGGTGTTTGATACTGTGTCAGTTCAGAAAATCCTAGAACGTGAGGTGGTCATGACCCCAAAGATAGCAACCGCGTCCGTCATGGTAGCTTAAGAAATATTGAAGAATGGTTTTATGCCCGGCAAGGGGTTGGGGATTTCTCTACTAGGCATTGCGCAACCAGTCTCCCTCCCTAAAAATCTGGACACTTTCGGCCTAGGGTTCAAGCCCACAGCCATACATATGGCGAGCCACAAAGCTAAGGCAAAAGGCTTGGGCTCTCCCAAAGCCCATCCCAAGGTTGTCCAAATCATCCGTCAAGCCCAGTACTAGCAATAGCCCCCGACTAAAGATTTTCAGCCCGCTGGTTGACGTGGATGGAGATCTTGATAAGGGGTTATAAAGACTGTTAAATAAGGCGAATATGGTCGAGGCAGAAGAAGGATCAAGCAGGGCAGATGTGCAGTTTGTGGGAGCATGCGCAAAAGTCAATAAATGGGAAGCTACTCATCTTCCCACTCGGAGGGAGTCGTGGTAGTTGGATTTGATTTTCTTTTCAGTCTAGTTTGGATTAGCGTCAGAGTTGTTGATTCAGTTGTTATTTTTGTCCGTTTGGATGTGTAAACTTTGTTATCTTTTATTCTAATGAAATGCAATTTCCCTTTCAGCATTGCTGATAGTTTCCATTTCTCTTTACTTTTCTTTCTTTATTATTTTGTATAGTTATTTTTATGTTGGTTCCACTGATCTGACATACATAAGGACTCCTTGGCCCAGTCTTCAAAATCGGTCTAGTTCAGAAATATTAATTCAGGAAATAGAACATGAGGATGAACCAGGGTATGATGAGGAAGAGGCACATGATGAGATTAGTAAAGAGCCGAACCAAGAGAAACACAAACCAAACCTGAATGATATACAGGCAGTCAATCTAGGAAGCCCGGATAATGTCAGCGAAATAAAACTAAGTGTCCATCTGGAGCCACAACTTAAGGAATAAATAATTGAGGTGTTGCTTGAGTACAAAGATGTCTTTGCATGGTCCTACGACGACATGCCCGGATTGAGAACTGACTTGGTGGTTCACAAGTTACTCACTGACCCAGCCTGCCCGCCTGTCAAGAAATAGCTGAGAAAGTTCAAAACTGATGTGAGTGTGAAAATTAAAGAGGAAGTGACCAAGTATTTTGAGGCAAAAGTCATCCAAATCACACGATACCCCACTTGGTTAGCTAATGTTGTGCATGTACAAAAGAAGAATGGTAAAACCAGAGTGTGTGTCGATTATCGCGACCTCAATAACACAAGTCTGAAGGACAACTTCCCCCTGCCAAACATTCACATACTAATTGGTAATTGCACAAAGCACGAGATCAGATCGTTTGTGATTGTTATACAGGCTACCACCAGATCTTAATGGATGAAGAAGATGCGGAGAAAACAACATTCATCACACCATGGGGGACACATTGTTATAGAGTCATGACTTTTGGTTTGAAAAACACCGAGGAAACATACATAAGGGCCATCATAACCATTTTCATGATATGATACATATGGAAATTGAGGTTTATTTGGATGATGTGATTGTCAAGTCTAGAAAGCAATCCAATCAAGTCAAAGACCTGAGGAAATTCTTTCAAAGGCTCCGTAAGTATGACCTCAAACTCAACCCAGCGAAATGTGCATTTGGGGTCCCTTCGGGAAAGTTATTAGGGTTCATAGTCAGCCGCCGAGGCATCGAACTATACCCATCAAAGATCAAAGCTATACAAGAGCTGCCGTCGTCAAGGAATAAAAAAGAAGTGATGAGTCTATTGGGAAGATTGAATTACATCAGCCAGTTCATTGCTCAGCTCACAACCATCTGCAAGCCCATCTTTAAGCTATTATAAAAGGATGCTGCGGTGAAATGGACAGGAGAGTGCCAGGAAGCTTTTGACAAGATAAAGGAGTATTTGTCTAACCCACCAATATTGGTCCTGCCGGAACCAGTAAGGCCCTTGATATTATATTTGACAGTCATGGACAACTCATTTGGGTTCGTGTTGGGTTAGCACGATGTTACCGGGAGAATAGAGTAGGCCATATACTACCTCAACAAGAAATTTACAGCTTACAAGGTTAAGTATACTTATCTTGAAAGGACATGATGCGCCTTGACGTGGGTAGCCTAGAAGTTAAATCATTACTTGTCATCATATACCACTTATCTTATCTCACGTGTGGAACCATTGAAATACATTTTCAGAAGCCCATGCCTACAGGAAGGCTCGCAAAATGGCAAATCTTGCTCACTGAGTTTGACATTATCTACGTAACAAGGATTGCCATGAAACCACAAGCATTGGCAGATCATTTAGCTCAGAATCCAATAGATGAAGAATATGATCCCTTGAACACATACTACCAGGATGAGGAAGTGATGCATATTGATGAAGCGGAACAGTATGAAAAGTCGAGATAGAAGTTTCTCTTCGATGGGGCTGCCAACATGAAAGGCGTTGGGATATGAGTAGTGCTAATTTCTGAAGAAGGTCATCATAACCCAGTCACAGGTCACCTCTGCTTCTATTGCACCAACAACATGGGAGAATATGAGGCATGCATTTTGAGTCTGAGATTAGCAGCAGACATGGGTGTCCAGGAAGTCTTGGTGTTGGGAGACTCGGACCTTCCGGTACACCAAATTCAAGGGGAGTGGGAAACGAGAGATTTAGAACTCATACCATACCGGGAATACTTGCATGATCTCTGCCAACAATTTTGGTCAATAAAGTTCAGGCACATCCCCAGAATTCACAATGAGGTTGTCGATGCCTTGGCTACTTTGGTATAAATGATACATCATCCAGGCAAGGCCTATGTTGACCCGATACATATCCGGGTCCATGATCAGCATGCTTATTGCAACATGGTGGAAGAAGAGATTGACGGCGAGACTTGGTTCCACGACATCGAGGAATATATCAGGAGAGGTGTACGAGAAGAGAACGATCTGCCGTTTGTCAAGTGGGTTTTTCTTCAGCGGAGGAATATTATAAAAAAGAACGCCAGATCTTGGTTTGCTAAGATGCGTAGATGCTAGGCAGGCGACAACCTTCATGAATGAGGTGCATGCAGGTATTTGCGGGCCACACATAAGTGGATATGTTTTGTAAAAGAATATTCTCCGGGAAGGATATTATTGGCTCACCATGGAGCGGGACTGTATCAGCTTTGTACGCAAATGCCACCAATGTCAGGTGCATGGAGACCTAATTCACTCCCCGCCATCTGAGTTGCATACGATGTCTGCACCATGGCCTTTCGTTGCTTGGGGCATGGATGTCATCAGGACCATTGAGCCAGCAGCTTATAACGGACACATATTTTTCCTGGTTGCTATTGACTATTTCACCAAATGGGTTGAAGCCAAAACCTTCAAGGTAGTGATCAAGAAGGTCGTGGTTGACTTCTACATGCAAATATCATTTAGTCGATTCAGGATTCCCAAGATACTCATCACGGACAATGGGGCAATTCTCAACAGTCACTTAATGAGGGAAGTATATCAGCAATTCAAGATCACACATCGAAATTCTATCGCATAGCTCCCCAAGGCAAACGGAACAGTTGAGGCGGCCAATAAGAACATAAAAAGATACTTCGAAAAATGGTAGAGGGGTCCAGGTAGTGGCATGAGAAGCTGCCTTTTGCATTGTTAGGCTATCGCACCACTGTCCGCACTTCAGTAAGGGCAAATCTGTACTTGTTGGTATATGGCACAGAGGCGGTAATCCCGACTAAAATTGAAATCCCCTCTCTTCGAATCGTGGTCGAAGCAGCAATCGACGACGAAGAATGGGTCAAAGCTCGCTTGGAGCAATTGAGTTTGATCGACGAGTAAAGATTGGCGGGAGTATGTCACAGCCTGTTGTATCAACAAAGGATGGCTAGGGAATATAATAATAAAGTGTGTCCCAGAAATTTTGAAGTAGGTCAATTGGTATTAAAGTGCATCCACCCTCACCAGGCCAAGGCAAAGGGCAAGTTCGCTCCAAACTAGCGAGGACCATTAATCGTATCAAGAGTATTGTCCAATGGGGCATTGTATCTAACGGATGTGGAAGGGAAATATGTGGACATGGCTATCAATTACGATGCTGTCAAAAGATATTATGTATGATTTTCTTTTTAGATCATTGTCTATACTTGACACTTTTTTGTACTTGGCATATTTTAAAAATTGAAATGACGAAGGAATTTTTTTTGGCTATATAAAAACTTTATCCTTTGCTAACCCGTTGAGCTTTAATTATTTTCTTTCATACCCCTCTTTTGGAATCGGCAACAAAGTCAGAAACGCAAGTGCGAGAAGGCACTGAAAGGAAGAGAACGGAAAGAATAAAAAGAAAGAAACAAAAGAAAAGAAAAGCAAAGAAAAAAAGAAAAAGAAAAGAGAAAAGAGAAGAAAGAAAAAGAAAGAAAATTAAAACAAAACAAAAAGGGGGAAGAAAAGGAAAACAAAGAAAAAGAGAAAAAAACCATAACAAAAACAAGGAATCGACATGAACTACGTTTGACGTGATTCTTTTTTAAGGATACGTAGGCAACCTCACAGTTCGGTCTCATCAAAATAAAAATCCAAAAGTCCCCAAGCAAGAAACTGAGGCAGAAGTTGTAGTTTTTGTAAGAATTTGATTCCGAAATTTTTAATTTTTAACCCATAAATTATTTTGAGCCTTTGATATCCTTTCTTTCTAACCCTGTCCAAAAGCCCACGTTACGGTCCAAAGAAAGACCTTCTGATCAGTCTTCAAAAGATTCCAAGTTGAGAAAGTAGAAGTGATTCATGTCAGGGGAAACACTCCGGTCCAAGCAGGAAAGATAATAAAATGAGAAAGTCTTATTGGTGAAAACCCTCACGGGCATCGTAAGGCAACATGAGCTGAGAGAAAAAGTGAGAGATTTTATAGGTGAAAACCCTCATGGGCACCTTAAGGCGACGAGAGTTGAGAGAAATAAAAATGAGAGAGCCTCATTGGTGAAAACCCTCACGGGCACCGTGAGGCGAAGGTAAGGCAAAAAAGCAAAACTCAGGAAGGGGCTATTGGTGGAAATTTGTTCATGAACATTGTAAGGCAAGCAAAGCTGGGGTTGGGTTGAAGGAATCGGATTAGAAATGGTCACAAAAACAAAAGAACAGCAACAGAAGGTCAGTCATCGAAATAGACTGGGTCGACTAGGCCAAATGCATGTCATGATCATGGAAACCAGCTGCTTTTCTTCGGATAAGTTTTCGTTCTCTTCTTTCCAACAGTCAGTAAATCGGGAACTCCTTAACCTAAATACCGTTCAGAGTCATTGCATTTCATTTTTCTTTCGAGTCTTTAAAGTCTTTTGTTTAAGGAAACAAGAGAAATCTCAAAGCCGATTATCAGCTCCCAAGGGGACAAGGTGCATGACGCCCAAAAGCGTATCAAGGATAACAAGTGTGGAACAACAAGGGAAAGGATTCGCAAAAACTGTAATTGATGGAAGAGACAAGAGTCAGCAAAGTAGAGGAACACCATGCAATATGGGGATGAAAATTATAGCCACAAAGATCAAGAGTTAGTCAAGTATCATAAATGGACCGGGTAATCTCAGGAAAGGGTGTAAGGAATTTAGCAAAGGCTCTGAAATGTAACATCGAGATGAGAAACAAAACAAAGCCACAAGGGTCGGAGGAGCAGCCAAACATATTACCCCAACTCAGCAATCGCCCGAGAAGGGTATAAAACAAGAGGAAAAAGCACAACAAGCGCGCAAACGGTCACGAAGGTTGACCCAGCATGATATATCGACACGGCAATCGTCAGGTCAGGGCACAAGGCTTTTGGCAAAGAGTCAGAAGCATAACACGAAGATGGGAAAGGTCACCAGGGTTGTCCCAGCATGATAAATCAACTCATCAATATTGGGGGAAGGGAATATAGAATGGTGGAAAAGGGTTGGAGGTGCAACACAAGGTGGGGAGCAAAGTAAAGACACAAAAGGCAAGGGCCTACCAAACATTATAGACAGACCGGTTGGTTTCAAGGAAGGGTGTAAGGATTTTGGTGAAGGAGCGAAAATGCAACACAAAGATGAGGAGCAGTGTGAAGGCATAGGGGTCAAAAGGTCATCAAGCATAATACATTGACTTGGCAACCTCGAGCAAGGTGCAAGAATTCTGGCAAAAGGGCTAGAAATGTAACACAATTATGGGGAGCAAAGTAAAGCCGTAAAGGTTCGAGGGGTCAGCCAAACAACTCAGGCAACTCATCATCAACATGGAAATGTGAACACAATGGAACATAACAGTGAGGAGGTCACTTCCAACAAGAATGCCGCAAACTAATCACGACTTTTCACTCTGACTAATTTTCTTTGATTGACGTAGGGCAGAAAAATTCCAGGAGAGCCTAAGGGAGGCCATCCACAGGGGAAAGCAGGCACATGGAAAGTATGATCAAAATGTCACGGCCCATCTGAAAATGGGACCTAGTTCAAACTCAAAAGGGATATAGTCCATCATAAGTATCCTCCCCAGCAAAGAGCACAAAGGGACAAACATTAACTAGGAAACTCCAATAGGAACAACTGAGGGTTAAAAGAGGCATGGAAGTTGAGATGAAACATAGTTTAAAACTCAAACAGGTGTGGGTAACATGCGCAAGCACCAACACTTTCCCCAGTAAGAGTCACAAAAACCCTCCTGGACAATAATCACTAGCAGAAACAACCAGAAGTTAGAATTGGCATTTTAATTGAAACCTCCAGGACCCTCCTGTAAAATGGGACTCATTTTAAGGATAGGAGTAATCATGGATAGTAAGGGCATAAAATGACTTGCATGTTGAAGTAAGATTCAGTTAAGAGTTGTCAGGACCCTCCTGAAAAATGGGACTTAGCCTAGAACACAAACAGTTGGGCGGCATAGGTCAATCCCAAATACTTCCCCAACAAGAGTCATTAGGATCCGCCTAGATAATTGGATTTAATCGTAAGAGTTGTCATGACCCCCCTGGATAATGGGACGTAGCTCTAAATAGTAACCCCTAGCAGTCTCATTTTGTCATCTAATTAGAAGTTGTCAGGACCGGCCTGGACAATGGGAAGTAGTTTTAATCACCAGTCACCAACAAACCCCCAGCAGATATAACTTATAACAAGACATAATGGAAAAGAATACCTTTTGAGAAACGTAACATAGTCTTAAAGTTGTCATCGGTTAAGAATTGTTAGGGCCCTCCTGGATAATGGGACTTAGCTTTTGATTTAGGGATATTCGGTAAGAGGATTTGATTAACACTCACGGATCCGCCAGCACCAACCTGGGGAAGGAAGAATTTTTTGTGTTTTGTTTGTTTTGTTGTGATTAAGTACACATGCAGTAGTCTTAGGGAACATTTTTCAGGATACGAGATTAGGTATGGTAATCAGGCACCCACATGTAGAACAAGGAAATATTTTTCAAAATATTAAAGTTTTGCTAATCAGACGCCCACCTGCAGAACAAGGGAATGTTTTTTAAATTTTAAAGTATTGGCAATCAGGCGCCCACCTGTAGAATAAGGGAATATTTTTCAACATTCAAGTCTTGGTAATCAGGCACCCACCTGGAGAACAAGGGAATATATTTCCAAATTTCAAGTTTTGGTAATCAGGCGCCCACCTGGAGAACAAGGAAATATTTTTCAAAATTTCAAGTTTTGGTAATCAGGCGCCCACCTGGAGAACAAGGGAATTTGTTTTTTGAAATTTCAAGTTTTTGTAATCAGGCGCCCACCTGGAGAACAAGGGAATATTTTTCAAAAAATATTAAGTTTTGGCAATCAGGCGCCCACCTGTAGAATAAAGGAATATCTTTCAAAATCTAAGTTTTTGGCAATCAGGCGCCCATCTGTAGAACAAAGGAATATTTTTCAAAATTCGAGCTTTGTAGTCAGGTGCCCACATGAAAAACAACGAAATATTTATCAAAATTTATAGTTTTGATAATTAGGCCCCCACCTGTAGAATAAGGAAATATTTTTCAACATTCAAGTCTTGGAAATCAGGCGCCCACCAGTAGAATAAGGGAATGTTTTTCAAAATTTATGTGTTGACAATCAGGCGCCCACCTGTAGAATAAGCGAATGTTTTACAAAATTTATTTTCTGACAATCAGGCGCCCACCTGTAGAATAAGGGAATGATTTTCAACATCCAAGTCTTGGCAATTAGGCGCCCACTTGTAGAATAAGGGAATGTTTTTCAAAATTTATGTTTTTGACAATCAGGCGCCCACCTGTAAAACGAGGGAATAGTTTTTAAAATTCGAGCTTTGTAGTCAGGCGCCAACCTGTAGAACAAGGGAATATTTTTCAAAAATTCAAGTTTTTGATAATCAGGTGCCCACCTGTAGAATAAGGGAATACTTTTCAACAATCAAGTCTTGGCAATCAAGCGCCCACCTGGAGAAAAAGGGAATATTTTGAAAATTTCAAGTTTTGGTAGTCAGGCGCCTACTTGTAGAACAAGGGAATATTTTTCAAAATTTCAAGTTTTGGTAATCAGGTGCCCGCCTGTAGAACAAGGGAATATTTTCAAAATTCAAGTCTTGGTAATCAGGCACCCACGTGGAGAACAAGGGAATATTTTTCAAAAATTCGAGTCTTGGTAATCAGGCGCCCAACTGTAGAACAAGGGAATATTTTTAAAAATTCAAGTCCTGATAATCAGGCACCCACCTGCAAAACAAGGGAGTACACTTCAAGTCAACCAATTAAGCATCACACATGAAAGAAGGAAAGGCAAGGTGTCAACAAGGCAACGAGGAGTTTAAAGGACAAAATACAGGGCAACAAAGCAACATGGATCAAGAGCAAGATTGAAGACATAAATAGGTTTTTTCTTTGTAATCCGCAGTTTATAGCTTAGTGTAGTTTTTTTATTTTTATGAGGTGCAATAAGGGGGCCAGTAAGCAGTAACAACAACCTCAGCAGCAAAATCACAACTCATGGTAGTATCAGCTACCAAACACTCCAGAACTACACTGACCTGATTCCTTTATAGCCAAGGATATGTAGGCAACCTCTGAAGCATGGTTCGGTTAGACAGTTTTTAAAAGGCTTCTCATGGAATACAAAGCAAACAAAAATCCCTTAGTTTCTCATTTATCTTTGCCTAGAAACCCTTCATGTCTCCGAGCAAAGAGGGACAACTGTGAGCACGTGATTATTGCTTCGCTTGACATGTTCCTATAAATTCCTTAATTTAGGATTTGTGTTTTATATTGTGTGAATTTTTAAGAATTTATTTGAGTTATTTCGTGTTTGATTTCATTTTTCTTCTTTTATTATTCGAATTTTTAGGATTTATTTGCGTGACTTTGCGTTTATTGGCATTTTTCTTTGTATTTTAGGAATTAATTGCATAAGTTTGTGATTAGATGCATGTTGCACGTTTAATTTACATAAGTCATAAAATATTAAAATGGCAAGTTTGCATCTAGGATTTAAATTTTGCATTTTTAGGTTATTAATTAGTGAGGAAAAAATAATAACAAAATTAGTTAATTCACTTTGAAATTTAGAATGCAGGAGCTTATTTAGTTTATTTCTTGCTAAATACATTTTTGGCTATTTTTTATCTTTATTTTTATTTTAAAAATCTAAAAAAAAGAGTAATAGTAAAACAAAATACAAAGTATAGGTGTGGTACACAATATTGGCTACATTTTGTGCCATATCTTGCACTTAACCCAGCCCAAATAACAAAACCTTACTCAAATAAGACCCAAACCCAGCCCCCTTGCCCAGTCCAAAAGCCACAGCTGCCCAAAACGGCATTGTTTTGGCCCAAGCGTCTGAGCCATTGATCTTCCTTGATCAAACGCTCTAGATGCAAGGGGCCTTACCCTATTTAAGTGTCGAAATAACCCCTTTCCCCTACCAACCTAACCTCGTACCATGTCTAAACAAGCCCTAAATTAGCCGGTGTAACGCCGCTTTACCTCCGCCTTCTCTCCACCCCTGTCGTCCGTAGAAAATCGCCAGCGGCGGGGGCGTAACTCCAATGGCTTCTAGAATTACACCCTGGAATCCCCTCGCTCCCCTCTTTCCAACACTCCTAAGATCGCCTCTCAAAACTCGCCTGAACTCGTCGAATATCCATCTGAAGCTTGGCAGCTCCGCCGTCCGTGGCGGCGGCTTGTTGCCAACGGCCTCACAAATAACACCATACACTCCCCTCACTCCCTTCTTTCCAACCCCATCATTAGGCACCCTCGAATATGGCCCCAACTCCTTGAATATTCATTGGAACCTGGCAGCTCCGCCATGCACGGCGGTTACCAGACTCCAATGGCTTCCAAATCGTCATCACCCACCCCTTTGTCCCTCCTCTACCCAAGAACACATCTAGTTCCTTTCAAATAATTCCCAATCCCATCAAATTCCCAAATCCATCCTGACATGTTCTTATGTTTGATTTTCAAAGGCCGTTTGAGTTTCAAACGGAGTCGCACGTTTGTTTTGGCCAAAAACAAACCTGTGACTCCGCTTGGAGGCTCAAATTAAATTTAATTAAGTTTTCAATGAGCATCTGGTAAGTGTAGTTTCCTTTTCATTCCTTCTGTTTATTTTCTTTGTTTGCTTCATCTCGCTTATGTTTTGGCCACTAGTTTAGTTAGAGACATTGATTGATTTTGTTCTAAATCAACGGGATTTTGTTAATCATTTGTTTGGCCTGCATTTTGTTATTCAGTCTTAGTTCCTGAACATGTTCGTTGATTCAGCTTATTCTGATATTCATCAAAAATTAGTAGTAGCTTAATAGGGATTTGTTTTGTGTTTTAATTTTGGTTATTATAGGGATTTGTTTTGTGTTTTAATTTTGGTTATTCAAATGGTATAATAGCACCTTCCATGATTGCCTTTTAATTTAGGTACTAATTTGAATTCCCAATTCAGTAGTGTCGGGGTTCTGAGTTTAATTGTTGGTTATTCATAATTAATAGTTTAATGTAATTAGGGATTGGTTATAGTTGTTAAGTAGTTAGTAGTTAATTACAGGATTTAGTATTAGTAAAATGGAAATTTCAGCATTAAAGGGTAATATAATATTTTCTCTTACTTCTAGTAATTTTTAGAATAAAATAGGGGTAATATAGAACTTTTAACCTGGCTTTGGTAGTTTCAGGAATAAAACAAGGGTAGTATAGGTATCCTACAAGGAAGGAACAATGCTAGAATCTATTAGAACCTTTTAAATGTTAGTTTAATTTAAAAATTAGTAGTTTATTGTAGTAACTTGGAAAACAAGCAAAAAATGAAGGACCAAGTAGTTAAAATCATAAAATCAAAGGAGGGACTAGTAGTTAAATTGTAATAAGGGGGTTGCCCTAGCCGTTGGCTGTAAAAGGGACCCCAAGTCGTTAGAAATGGGGGGAGGGTCTGAAAATTTTATGAAATTTCCAACAATTAATCTTCCAATTCCTGTAATTACAACACAAAAATCAACAAATATTAGTTAGTTTGAACAGTTGAGTGTATCCTTCAAAATTTGGGCATTCTGAACTCAAAAATCAGCTGGAAATCAAAAACATTGTTCCATTAAGGGTCCAGCCAAGTTCAGGGTAGTTGGATCTGATTTCTGGGTTATTTGCATCACATAACTTAGGGTTGGTTATTTTTGAAGCATACTGGGTGTGTTCCAGTTGATTTGAGGTCATTTTAGAGCTGTGTGTGGCTTATTCTGGGTGGATTGGGTTACTACTGTTGTGTTGTTCATAAATTTGGCTACTGAGCTTCAAAATTGTTGTTGACTCCATACACCCCCCCCCCTTGTACATTGATTTCCAGGTATTTGTTTTTTCTCCCAAGGGAAATGCTGTCAAAACTAATGGAATGTGAAATCTAATGAGAGCTAAAGTCAGAGCCAACTTTACCTCATGTGATTTTTTCAACTGCATTTATGGTTAATTGAATCTCATATGATTGTGTGTATTAGCTTGGTATTATTAGATCTATCATAGTTGTACTATATATTGTGTAAATTGGACATTTAAAACTGATTCTCCTTGTAAATAAGTATGGGACTGGTCCTGGACTATTAATATTTGGTTTTGATTCCATGAATGAGTGCTGATAGTCGTCCAATCCTGTTAAGGGGTTGGAGTAGTCTGTGACACTATGAAAGTGTTAGTTAGGAAGTGAATTTGAAATGAATTTTCTTCAATTTGGACTAGTAGAGTTTGATAACAGGCATACGAATGTGATCTTGTGTTGGTAAAAGTAGTAGATTTCGTTCTGGGAAAATGGCCAATGCGTTCCAATTCATGTTGCTTTATGGGTTAACACGATTGTTATTCATATATATATGTTGTACATTGATAAGGTCCAATATAGTTAAATTGAATACGGATAAAAGCCTACATGTTGATATTTGCCATGTTTAATGTTGAAACTATCCATAACAAGCCCAAACAACTAGCGTCCTTAGTGGGCTGGCAATTGATCCAAATTGCTCAAATATTTCTAAAACAAATTGAACGCTGACCCCTTCCCATGTGCTGGAATTCAGAAATATCTCTAAAGAATGAAATCGATAATTTGGAACCTTTCCTGATAATGTGCCACTAACTAGTGGATCCTTGGTAGAGATGAATTCAACGAAAAACCTTAGTGGTCTAGGAATGGCCTTTTAAAATGATAAACGAGGCACGCAAACTGAACCCACAAATTGTGTGGCCCTCATGAATTGCTCATTAAATTATTTAGAGGACTTGAGACGAGCCGTTTAGCAAATCTTCACAGCCACCCGCAAAGTTAATAACACGATTGTTGCTTTCAGGCACGTCCTTAATAATTCCATCTCCTTAAACGCGGGTGCACATTTATGTAACCCAAGTCTAAATCCAAACAAAGTTAGAATATGAGAAAATCCACGGGTGCATTTATGTAATGTGGTTCGAAACATATTTTTAAGACATTGCAATTCTCTTGAAAATAATAATAAAAGTGGTTAAAGATTAAATATGTACATAGGTTCATAATTATTGAAAATCAGAAAATTTAAGCCAAATACAGTAGTTGAGTGACTGTGCTGCAACCACGAAGCTCGGAAATTCCTAACACCTTCTCCCAGGTTACTAGAATTCCTTACCCGGATTTTTGGTTCGCGGACTATTAAACAGAGTCATTCTTTCATCGATTCGGGATTCTAACCGGTGACTTGGGACACCATAAATCTCATCGCCGGCGACTCTGAAACTCACTTAAGTAATTGAATCCTATTTCAATTGTCCTTTAATTGAAAAAACTCCCTTATCTACACCATTCGTCGGGTTGTCGTAACCAAAAAGAGGTGTGACAATGGTCTTTGTCCATCATTTCATATTCTCAGATGCCAATAATCATGGTATCAACAAAGATGATTTTGATATCATTGAAAGTGGTCAATATCAGAAGTATGCTTGGGGAAAAAGACATTTGAAGATATTTTAATGACAATGAGGGATAGATAGTGTGACTATTTAACAATGTATAGGCTTGGAGGTTTGCCACTTGCATTACGAATATGGGTTTTTGAGTGTTGCTCTATGGTTGACAAGAATCTAGATGTTCGTCTTGGCATAAATTTCCATGCATTCTTAATTGGAAAGTGACTGAAACTCCAACATATGCGGATTTGACTGGGGTGGGGGGTGATCATGTGCAGTATCGACAAGGTAAACACTTTGTACCATAATACTTTTTCATATATGATTTCAGTTTTTCTATATGTATATTCATGAATATGTCACAATTTTCTTTTTCTACAATTGTAATCTAGTTTTTCTTCTTGTAGTTGAACTATAGGAACATTTACCCTACTCGTGAAGAGATGTCAACTATGAACATCGACGCGTTTTTTGAAGTTAATGTCGAAGATGTTACATCAGGGGAGGTGCCTGCCTTTCACACAAATGATTCTCTCGCTGCATCTCTACCTTGTCCTAAGAATATGGAGAAACAGTCTAAACGACCTTATCCTCAGAATGTGGAACAACAGTCTAAATAACCTTTTTCTTAGAATATGGGTCGACAACCTAACTCGAGTTATGATCTTTTTGTACGCATTGATCTGTTGAATATTGAAGTTGAGAAGTTGAGGAGTGTTGTTAGAAAGGTACTGGACCTTTAGCTCTTCTGTAGTTTATCAGTACTTTTTGTATATACATGGTTTTTTTGTTATAAGCATGGTTGTTGATTCTTTTGTTGTTTTTTTGTCGTAGTTGACTAATACAATGATGACACTCAGCAATTATGTAGTTTCTTCCTTTGAAAAAACGTTCAGTTTTCTGAATATAAAGGAAACCAAGAGAACAAGAGAGGATGTTACTGATTCTTAGGTAATTGTTTACGGATAAAATTAAATTACTCAATAGTTATGCCTTCTCTAAGTCATCACTCAACATGCCTTCTCTTTCTATTATTTTTTATTAGATTCGTCAGTGCATGTATGATGACAATAAATCTGGTCTCGGTGAATTTGATGGCTATCAATGTGATGCTGTTCTTGACTTTTTCAATCAAGTTAATCAAGATAAAATGCTAGCTGACGAGGGAGTTGCTGATGGTGTTGATCATGGTATTTGTTCTGCATTTTATCTTTTTTTGTTGGTCTAATTTTTCTTCTCTTCATTTTTAAAGTTTTTTATTATTTGTTTTATCTGTCTAAGGGGCAGCAGGTGATGTCAAGGGTGACACATTTTGGGATGACATTGGCTTCACAAACAATCCTTTATAGACGTAGAAGATGATTACTTTTCTCCTAAATAGTCAATTCGACATAAAATATCACGAAAACATGCCAAATATCCATATTTGCTAGTTTTTGATTCGGGGGCATCAGGATTGACGCCCAAGCTCATTTTTTATATCAAACAATCTTTCACAACCGAAATTGATGATTTTGTTCCATTGTCTCCATTGGCTAAAGAGTTTTGCGTGATTGTTGATAATGGAATGGATACGAGGCGAATGTATCTTCACTTTATTTAATCTTTCATGTTCTGATTTTATACTTTTTGATGAATGTAGTTCTGATTACTTTTTATTTTCTGTGATTTGAACTGCCAAAAATATATATCCCAATGAAGTAAATAAGCTTGCGTAAGCTTTTGCTTTTGGCTCGTATAATGTGACCACGAAGGATTGGTTCCACTCACGTGCATGTTGTGGTCGACCTTTCATTGACACAATATTTAATAAATTTCTATAACAATGCCTTTTTTTATTTGTTGCATATCTTTATTGTTTGAGACTCACATAGTATATATGTAGATTTGTATAATCACAATATAAGATTGTAGAATCTTGTCTAAATATGTATACCTCTTATAATATTGTCTAAATTTCTATATTTAAAAATCTGATAGTGATGGTTGTTCTGTTTTATGTTTTGTCTTAGCACTTGGATGTCCTCTTTTATCATTTGAGGAAGAAGGAAAAATATGGGCCAAGTGTTGCCATGCGGTTTACTACAACCGACTTTGCTTTTGGTAATAAAATCAACTTCCTGTAATAAAAATTTCAAAGTGAATCAAAATCCTTTAGTGATTCATGAAAGGCATGAGATAGAAGAGTACACTAGAGGATATTATTGTGATGCAAATGTCCTCTGGCACATTATTGAACGCGTCTTATTCCCTATCTGTGTGAAGCGCGGAAGAGCAAAATTGGGCCATTGGGTTTTGGGGGTAGGTGCATCCACATCTATGACTTTAGTCGTGGAGCGATTAATGATAGACTTGCTTTGGATGCTGCGTTACCTTATATAATTGTGATACCTTACTTCTTGAAGAGTTCTGATTTTTATGTCGAGAAGAAGGGAATTGAATGGAATAATGGTGCATATACCAATAAATCCCATTATGATGCTTTGCAGATTAATCTGGTTAATAATGTTCCCGAACAAATAAAATGGTAGGTTAATCACAATTATTTTACTATTTTACTATTAGTATACCTATTTTAATCTGATTTATTTCTTTTTAATTACAGTGATTGTGGTGCTTTTGTTGTTGGTTTGCTTAGTATTTCATCATTGGTAAGGAAATTTGAAAAGATAATTTTGACATTGAGACACTTACACCAGGTGAGGATCTCTGTTGTGGGATTACGGAAGGAAAAAATAACAGTCCGATGCAATTAGTGGTGATGAAAGCACATGGAGAATTTTCAGGAAAAGGAAGAGGGGGAGACCGAGAAAGTAGTTCTATTTTTTTTATTTTACTGTAGTTTTTCTATGTACCAGGAGTTATTGCCTAGTTTTGTCTAAGTACTATTCTGTCACTTATGAGATAACCTTAAAGGATATTATAGATGTTTTTATTTTTGTGGTAGTCATTACACATTGTGGATGTGAATGAATTACATTTTAATGAATATTTCAGTTGCTTTTGTCCTTTAACAAAGTTTGTATTTTCATTATAGTTACAGTTTTGTTAATGGAACAGGGTCTATACATATGTATATAATAATATAATAAATTTATACAAACTTATATTCTCATTTTTACATCTGTATTCATATAATACCATTGATTGTTAGCAGTTTTGTTTTGTATTTCTACAATCTATCAATATATTTAGTACCATTAAAAGCAGCAAGACACTATTATTGGATAATCAAAACATGTACAAAGAAACATGTCAGTTGCTTGTGAAACTTAACTACTCAACATTTGTAACTCTATTGTTTGTGAAACTTAACTACTCAACATGACAAGAAATGTAATAGGTAGTTTTATGTTTCCAACTATTTATTTTGGTTGATTCCTACATATCTTTCTATTGTGACCACCTTGTCCACACACAGAACATGAAAACACCTTCTTAGACTCTTTTCCTGAAGAAGGCTTGAGTCTTTCCTTTCTTGGCCTTCCAACATCCTTCTCCTTTTAGGTGGTAGGGCCACATCTTCCATTACCTCTATTGGTATTACCCATAAACTCTCATCTGGCATCAGATTCACTGGAAATTCATAAGTTCTAAGGCGTTTATACTTCTTATAGTAAAAAGAGTAATACTAGCAAGGTTTCAGGTGCTGGTTCTTCAAAACCGCCCAAGCATGCAGACATACAAGCTCATCCATCTGAAATTTTCCGCAACTGCATGTTCCCTCTTCAAGGCATACTATGTTTCGCCTTACCCCTTCAAATACAGTACATAACTACTTCGTAGCAGGCCTCACTTGCAACATTTTTTTTTTTAAAAAAAGTTAAAGAACATTATACAATATTATACAAAGTTATACATCATTATAAAAGTAGTAAAATACAAGTCAGCAGCGCTAAGCATCATTATATTTGATTCATTTTACTGTCATTTGCTCCGATGCAATCAGATTTTTCCAAAGGAGTTTGTTGTACTTTTCACCAAGCTCTATAGAAGTCTTCATTGCACTTTTTCTATTTTTGTTGTTCCACTGTTGTAGCAAACTTGTCATGTACTACAGCAATCGCATTACTGATAACTCTTTTGCATTCTTGTTTGCTGCATTGATTGACTCTACAATATTGAAAGTCATTACGATCGACCTTTTAACTTTGGAATATGCCCTAGACCACCTTTCGTAGCCAATTTCTAAAAAGTAAGGCTGCACTCTTGGATCAATTTTGCACATCTCTGTCAGATGGTACTCAAACTTCTCTATCGTGTAAGCTCTAGCCAATGCAAAGAAGATATTCTTCAATTGTTTGTAATGTTTCTTGAATGTGCGCTTTATATTCTGCCACAGGTGAAACATTCAAATACAATGTGGCACTTCTGGGTACACGGCTTTTGTGGCATTGGAGATGCTTTCATTTCTATCTGAAACTATACACATCCCTTCTCTAACTCCAAAAGTAACCTTTATATTGACAAAAAACCATTCCCAAGATTTGTTATTCTCTGAATCTTCAATTGCATATGCAAGTGGAGTGATTTTTCCTATTTATACAAAATAGATATTAGGATTCAGACAATTATACAAATCTCATACACGATTATACAATTTTATACCAACTGCAAATTTTATAAAAACAGTAGCTGTGAAATCCTATACACTTTTATACATGAAACTACAACATTTAACAAACTGCAGAAACAAGGCAGATGCAGTCAACTCACCAGCTTCATCCTGTGTGCAAGCAGTCAATATGGTATCCTTATATGCTGCTTTAAGGAAACTGTCATCAACAACCATTATCGATCTGCAATGCTTCCAGCCCTTGATAGATGATGCATATAGCAAAACATATGCATAAATAAAGCATCCATCTTCTGATTTGTGCAACTTTGTAACCGTTCCTGGATTTGTTTGCTCCAGTATATAAAAATACTTCGGCAACTCCTTATTTGAATCGCTAGGACTCCCTCTTATCATTGCCATTGGTATCTCTTTAGCTCTCCATGCTTTTATGTAGCTCACTTCAATATCATATCGCTTTTGTATGTCCTCTATTATATTATTTGCAGTGTAAACTTATTTTGGTTTAACATACTTGTCCTTGACTATACTAGAAATTACACCCGAAGTAGCTTGACGTTGTTTTAAGTATCTTTCACCATAGCCGCATGTGTGATTATTATTGTAACTTCTCACTTTGAATATGTTTGCCTTGAAAATTTGAAACTCCAAGCACAATTTTCATCCATACACATAAGGTGATACCTAGGATTAAATATCATTCAATTTCGAAATACACTTGTATACAAAACAAAAACTATATATATACTTATTTTAATACATATATACAAATATATACTACTTTATACATATTTATACATATTTATATAAATATCTATTTGGGTTCTAGTAAAATCTATTTGTGGCTGTTTTAAAATCTATTTGATGCTAATTAGGATTTGCACTGTTTTAAAATCTATTTCTCACTCACTAAATATTTCAGCTGAATCCTTAATTGTTTTTTCCAGGACGCCACTATAATTTTTTAATATGATACCATTACATTTTCCTGTCAATACTCATAGGAGTACATTTTATATGTTATCCTCTGAGGAATATGATTTCAACACTTTATATAGTGGTGGGTAGGACTGAAACATATGCCAACATAAACAATATATAGTGGTCCAACAGAGTAAAGCATAAACAAAATCTTCGTAAACTCAGGTGTGTTTAGTACGAAAGGAAAATATTTTCTTTCGTGTTTAGTTGGTTTTAATATTTTAGAAATTTTTCTTTTTATGAATTTATCTTTTTTATTGGAGGAAAATAATTTTTCTATCAAAAGAAGGAAAAATATTTTCCAAAACTCTTTTTCAAGCTTCTCATCCTATTTTCCATCCCCATCAACCCCTACCAACCCGCAACCCACTACACCCACCCACTGTCACGACCCAATTTTATTATAGGTCGTGATGGCTCTCAACACCGTTGTCAGGAAAGCCAACTCGAAGATATTAGTGAATTCTCATTTTACTTCACCAAAACACTTACATCAATTTCTTGATTTGAATTTAAAACAAGTGATAAGTGATAATTAGCAAAATATAATTGTAACGATCCGGCCGGTCGTTTTGAGCCCTAGAGCATCGTTCAGCACTCTGAGGCAATGAGCAGCTTTATTTCAGGTGTTATGACTCGTACGTGTGGTCGGAATTTAATTTTGAGAAGTTCAGAGTTGATTTGGAAAGAGAATTCTTATTTCAAAAGCTTTAAGTTGAAAGAATTAACTAAGATTGGATTTTTGAGTAAATAACCTCGGAATTGGGATTTGAAGGTTCCAACAGGCTCGTATGATGATTTCAGACTTATGCTTATGCCTCTATCGGGTTTTGGATTATCCGGGAGCGTTTTGGCGCCTATTGTGGAAGTTAGCATTTTGGAAGGATTTTTATAAGTTTGGCTTGAAGTGAATTTTAGTGTTATCGATGCCTGTTTCGGATTCCGAGTCTGTGAATAGCTCCGTAAGGTGATTCTAGAGTTAGTAGCATGATCGGAAGTGAATTTGGAGGTCCGTAGGTCATTTTGGAGCCATTTAGCTAAAGATAGAAAATTGACGGTTTTTGGAGATGTTTGATCAGAAGTGAACTTTTATATATCGTGGTCGGATTCTAATTCCGGAAGATAGAGTATGTCCATAATGTCAAATATGACTTGTTTGCAAAATTTGAAGTCAATCGGACGTGATGATAATATTAAACAACTAAATGAAATATTAAAGTTCATTAAGCATGAATCGAAGTGTGATTTATGATTTTAGCATTATTTGACGTGATTTGAGGCATCAAGAAGGTCGGTGTTATGTTATGGGACTGAGGTGTACGACTGGATGGGATCCCGGGGGCCTAGGGTGTGTTACGGGTTGTGTTGTGCTCATATTTGATATTTCTACGTAGTTTTATTTGGGAGTTAATGGGTATCACATTAAGCAAATGAGATCCAAATTTAGCTTTTATTGAACCATTAGATCCGTATCATAATTATGGATCCATAGTAAAAAGAATCATCGAATTTTGACATCGTATGAGGAAGTTATGCTCATTTTTGTGTCTGGAAAAACTGTTGCTTCTAGTATGGTCGCAATTGCGAACATATCCAGCGCAATTGCGATGTCGAGTTCACAATGGTGAACTTTCTGTCGCAAATTCGATCTTTTCCAGCCCTTCTTTGTTTGCAATTGTGAAGGCTTTCTTCGCTTTTGCGAGGGTTCGCAATTGATCGCAAATGCGACATCTCCAGCTTGATTTTAGCTGTGTAACTCGAGTATTTGCTTCATTTCATTATATTTTGAACCCTAGCTCCGAGAGTGGGCGATTTTGACAGTGGATTTTCGTATTAAATAACTGGGTATGTTCATCTAACCAATTTTCAATTATATGTTGTGATTATACCTTAGATTTAACATCAAAATTCATGATAATCTATAGAAAAATTTGAGGTTTTAACGGAAAACCTAGAAATTGAGATTTTTGGATTTCGACCATGGCTTTGGGCATGTAATTGATAATAAGTTATATATTTGAGTTTGTAAGGTCATGGATAAACTTTATCTTCCAAAATTTTAGAATCCGGGCATGTAGGTCTGAGGGCAATTTTGTCAACCTTTTGTTCGGGGTTAGGAATTGTTATAAATTGGACTCTAATAAGTAATTGAACATATTAATGAGTTTATGTAACTATTGGCTAGTTTGGAGCATTTTTGCCTCGATTTGAGTCCTCTAAAGGGCGTGGATGCCGGTTATGGATCTTCGGAGCGAGTTGAGTCTCCTTTCTAACCTTGTAAGATGGAATTGTCCCCATAGGTAAGTTAATTGGTTATGTGCTCCTATTTTTGGAGGCTACGTACGCACAAGGTGACGAGAGTCCATGCGTACCTACTATTATACTATTATTCGTGTAGTGTAGGACCCAAAAGCATGTTATACTTGAAATATTTGTAATCTTACGGATAGTTGAATTACTTAAATCACGAATTTCTAAGATCTAAACCTCATTTTCTTTAATTGTTAAAATATAATTTGTTTTCTTTGAATAATTGTTCCATGTTGGCTTCTTGATTGACTATCTGTATGTGTCTATTTTTGGAGTGGGCCGAACGCCTCGGCAGATTAAATAGATGCATCTATGGTTCAAGCCGTTCGACCCTCGGCGGTGAACAATTTACTTTTCTATTGGAGCGAGTCGGCTACCTCGGCATGATTTGCGCATGCTTGTATTGCTGCCTTAAACTTATTAAGTTTTTATTGTCTCTTCATGGCTTGAGAATATTTGGATAAGTAATGAAAATAAATTTTGAATATTTCCTATTAAAAAAATAATTCTGTACTTGTTTCCTTCTATTGGATTAACAATCATATTTATAGAAATTCATGATTTATTATTTTATTGTCATCACATTTCTGGACCCTTAGTAAGTGTTGAAATCGACCTCTCGTCTCTACTTCTTCGAGATTGGACGGAATATTTACTGAGTACAAGTTATTTTTTTGTACTCATACTACACTTCTGTGCATTTTTGTTGCACAAGCTTATGTGTTATATGCGGCTTACTGGGCATAGCTGCACGGATGATACAGGGACTAGGTGAGTTGCATTATTCGAGGTGGCCAACAGCTAGCATAGTCCCTTCCAGTGTATTGTTTTTACTTTATGTCCACTGTATCCCGGGCGTATGTTATATTTTATTTCCTTCCTAGTAAATGCTCATGTACTTGTGACACCGGGTTCTGGGATGGTTTTAAGTATTTCATATTAATTGCTTCTAATTTAATTTTAATCGAAGCGATTATCCTTTTTATTTATTTATCAAAATGGATGAAAATCATAGATTTCAAGAGCATTAAAACGAGAATTTAGTTATGTAATTTTGTTGTCTTGACTGGCGATGATGTACGACGCTGCCATGACCCTTAGTAGATTTTGGATCGCGACAACATGGTATCAGAGCACTAGGTTCCTAGGGTCTCACGAGTAAGGGACAAGTCTAGTATAGTCTCGCGGATCGGTACGGAGACGTCTCTACTTATCCTTGGGAGGCTGCAGGACTGCTAGGAGTATTTCCCTTGCTGTTTGCTTATCGTGCGATTTGATCCTTGGAGGCGTATGCCTTTAGTTCATTCCTACTCAATCTTATGCAATGCGAACAACTTGTTATAAATTGAAAATTGAAGAACCATAATGGTACTACAGAGGTGATACTGGATGTTTCTCCCGGCATAGTTGATTA
The DNA here is from genome assembly GCA_034376525.1 of Nicotiana benthamiana. NCBI lineage: Eukaryota > Viridiplantae > Streptophyta > Magnoliopsida > Solanales > Solanaceae > Nicotiana > Nicotiana benthamiana. The sequence goes on from CM067327.1 coordinate 129,718,291, forward strand.
GATTATGATCGTTCCTTTATGGAAGAATATTTTATTGTTTCAACCTAGTATAGGTACTTCTGAAGGCTTTGAAGCTAGGCACAAGTTGCCATGATGCTTATGAACAATTGTTCCGCAGCATTGATATGATGGTAGGACATTTGCCTGCGTGTCGGGGCAGTTAATGACTTGATGGGAAGTTTATGCATAATTTAGAGACTTGGTATTTGTGAGCGTGGTGGAGTTTTTTCTTCTATGATAAAGTTTTATTGTCCTTACTGAACGTACTCAGCTCGCCGGTGTTACGACCTTCTACAATTCGCCTTTGGGGTAAGCTGTTGTTAAATAGTATTGAAATGCGGCTGTCAGATATTGCAGGGTTCAGTAGTTCAGGATTGAATCGGTGTTTCTAATGTCAACGACAAGAGAAAGATGATCTTCAGAAAGGTTTAAAATTAGTAGCGATGGTAGGTACAAGTGCTATGAAGATATATTTTGTTAAGGCAACAACTGAGCTGCAAAGGATGAGAAAGATATGTGGGAAGAGACATGCGGTGGCTAAAATTTCTAGAAGGCCGAGTATAAGGGGCCAAGGTCAAGTGTTCTGGGGTGAGTTTCGCCAAAGTTGGAGAGTTTTGAGTGATTTGGGAATTTTAGTAGTTGGTGGTTTGGGCCTACGGATTAATTTGAAGTATGGGCTATTATGCGGAAGTAGAATTGATATAACGGGAAGGAGCTGCTTGAATAAAGAAGGATACAACATAACTTTGAATTGGAAGAATGTGCCGCACATTTAATTGATTTCCACAAGGGCTGAATTGACTTGTGTAGATAGAGAGAGAGAGAAAGAAAGAGAGAGCTCAGACTCAGGATGGGTTGTCGATGTCGTAGTGATTATACCCTGTGCAGCAACAATGGAAGATGTCAGGGACTGATTTCTACATGTGGTTTATTATTGTGAGCAGGTTAGCGGTCGCATGGTTGGTGAAGCTTTTGTGAAGAATTCTATTGGTTATACAGTGAAGGGATTGGTCGTGCGATTGTTAATTATTCAAATATAAAAAGGGGGTTTCCACCGTAAGATATCGAGAATGGTTGTGGTTGATTGCGCAAAGTTATGTCAATAAGAGATTAAGAATCCTGGTGAACTGCAAAGTTGTGTAATAGTGGCTTCAAGCTAAGTGGGAGAGTCCCACCGTCTATGATTGGGCTGCATGGTTAACTATTTGCGGGGTTTTTGGTTATTAGCATATTTATGGGATATTTAAGCTACGGGAAACGACCATAAGTGGTAAATTAAGCCAAGGAATTGTTAAAGGTGTGCTATGGTTGGCCTTATTGGCTCATGTCCAGATTTGGAAAGAACTTAAGATTCGTGCTCTATATAGATTTGGGTTCCAAGGGAAATGATTATGCCACGTGCTTCACTAAGAGGGTATTCATGTGTTAGAACACTCATGGAGTTGATTGTATTCAGGGCCAAGTCAGAGCGGGTGGCTCTCAACAATGGCTCTAGTGAATTCAAAAGGTAAAGTGTGATGCCTAATGATTTCGAGCCTATGCGTACGGTTAAGAATTATGATTAATAGTAGCCTATGAGAAGAAACACATAATGTTCTATGATGTTTCAGCGTGCGATGTAGAAATTGGAGGGTACGAAATAGTTCACGGGATTTGAGACAGCATGGTGTCGTGATTTAGGGTCGCTCGGGATGAGTGCAGATGGAGAGTGTTAAGTGTTGAATGGGGTTATCATTATTTCTATGGCAATCAAGGACAAGTTGAAGTCGTAGTCGAATTGGCATGTTGTGGGTAATGATCAGTTCTTTTAGTGTGCTCAACTTGTACAAATGAATTGTAACGCGCGAGGCTTGTCGGCTGTTGTAGTTAGTGTTATTCAAGAATTATTCTACTATTGTGGCATGTTATGTGGAGGCAGATCCCTGAAGGGTTATGGTGGGGTATACCACTACTTAGAGATTTACATATTTCCACGGCTATGAGAATTCACCTGTGTGTTGCTATGGTTCTCCTGAAGCGAGTTAAGTAAAAAGATTTTATATGATGAAGTGTTAGCCTAATAGTGGTGCCAAAGCGATGATGAAAAGTGTGTTCTATCGTATGTTGGCGTGTTAGGTGAAGTGAGTGGTATATAATTTGAAAGTGAGAATCAAGGTTGCGGTTCGGTGTAGACAAGGATGTCACGAGCTTGGATGAGCAGAAAGGAGTTTGGATGTTTAAAATAAGTTGGTACGGTCTTCAGTGTCACCTGAGATCAGTGCCTTGTGCAAGAGGCTTTGTGTATTGATTTGTGGATTCATTATATACTTCATAGCATTGTATGGTTGGTGGGGAGGTTGTGCAGACTTGTTACCTGGTACGGAAGGTTGTGGGAGCGTGCCCACAGGAAGGTTGTATATGTGTGGCATGTAGCCACTTGATTGGTTGAAGAAATTAAATCAAGTATAAAGATTGTGGTAATATTGTGTGTTTGAGAACATAGCATGGACGACACTCTGTCTATTAAGTTTTGGAATGTGTAGGACTTCTCCAGTTATGATGGTTGTCCTTATGCGTTAAGAAAGAAAGGAGAGTTAAGATGGACCTTGGAAATGTTATTAGCCTAGTCAGTGCGACCTGAATCAGCTTGAGGTTGGTGGATGGAATCAAAGGTGAATATGGGCTCTATATCAGGCCAGGCATGTTCATTTCAGTAATGCGCTCCTAATGGTGGAGTAGCCAAGGTGTTATTTCATTGTCATATATTTCATGTAGTGATACATTCCCTAGTGTGAGTTGAGAGATGGCTTGAGAAATTGCTTATGCGCAGAGGATCCACATATAAATGATGTTATATGAGCAAAAAGGCCCTTGAGATTCAGATAGTGTATCGCACATTAGTTGTGCTTGAGTTTTGTAGCTTATAGCTATATTTCCCCTCGGGGATGGTATTATGCACCTAGCATTCTTGTTACCGAAATTTGGTATTTTATTATAATTAGCAAATTTAGCTCGATGTTCATCTCCTCAGATAAGTGTTATGTGTGGATCGGGTGGCACGCATGTTATGTTTGGATCGGGTGGCACGCTGCCATAGGTATGTTATGTGTGGATCGAGTGGCACGCCGCCATGGGTATGTTATTTGTATCGGGTTGCGTGCTGCAATGGTCTGATGTTGAGTATAGTTTTCTATATACTATTTTGTATGACTTACTTCCTATTTTCTAAGGAAAGTTCATATTGGTGTGTGAGTTAGGTGTTCCTTTCAAAGTTCATTTTCCTTTTGTATCACGTTTGAATTGGTAGCCTATTGGCACATTGTGGCATCATATGAGACTTCTGATTATGTCTGGGATGACTTATTGCCTAAGCAGTTCGTACTGGGTGAGACCAGATCATCGGATTTAGGATTACTTCAATCTGACTATATGAAGTATATTATGGAGCTTAGACCATTATTTGGTTCAGAATGAGGTGATGGTTCTTGTCAAGAGTATAGACCTAATGATTTGTTGATTCGGCAACTGGTTATGAATTTCTACACACCTCTTCCGTCATGGCGGTATTGTAAGAATTAGAGCAAGACCTAGTTAAGTTATGAGGTGCAATGAGGGCATCAGATTCGTGAAATTTTGATTAATTTGATCTGAGGACGTTATTGTGGTTTTGTGAGTAATGTGGTGCAAGTTGTGAATTCAGCTAAGGTATGCAATCCTGTTTTGGTGCCGGGTGTAGTTATAGATACGGTGTTCATATATTGGAAGAAGGCCCGGCATGTCACGACCCAAACTGGAGGGCCATGACTATCACCCTGCCATACTTGCCATGCACCACATACATTTTACCTAACCTTCTTTATTATCTGTTAGGACAAACGAAATAAATATTAATGGTATCCATGGATCACGGACAACCAACAATAAAAGATGATGGCATAAACATAAATAACATGGCGTGGCCATACAATCAAGAAACTATATATAAGGTACGAGCTACCACGATACAATGAAAGACTATACAACAAAAACTAGCCGACAAGGCATGCCAAACTGTACATGAGTCGCACCTGTCTATGAGCCTCTAAAGGAACATAAGTTCTGCAACATAGCCGGAACAGGGCCCCGACATACCCATAATGTCAATAACAAAAATACATTCCAAGACCTCGACAAGTCCAGAGAAGGGATCTCGCCAATCACCGCTAAACTAGACAACCTACTGTGGTAGGGGAGCTGCACCTGCCTTTCTATCAGGACCTGCACCACGACATTCAGCGTCCATAAACAAAAGGACGTCAATACAAATAAAGTACTTAGTATGTAAGGCAGGGAACCATAAATACGAACAATACTATAAGCAGGGATAGAGAATATACAACATGTAACATCTGAGTATCTATGAGGGCTACTGACATTAAATGCATGATACATATGTATAAATACATAAACTGTTAAAACATATGCCTCTGTGGGCATCATCATCCTCATATCGTACCCGGACATAATAGGCTCGGTATAGGTAAAAGAAATTTCCACCCAAGATTTAATAGTAGGTCCATTCTCAGCCTCGGCATACTACTTAGATGCTTTCATCAGTTATCCGCTCCGCACTTGGCTACCCAGCGTTTACCAAAAACGTACCCGACCATCATAAGGCTCGGTAGAATCGTACCCTGCCTCGTGGAGCTCGGTAAAAACCAACTGATCAGTGGTTGCACAATAGGTTCCGTACCCAGCTGACTATAGCGCGGCTCAGTAGAGTAAAATAGATACATATATAATGCAGGCTCGACTCATGGAAACACGTTCTAGACCTTTTGGAGTGATGTAAGATTGGTATCCTCTGTACATGTTATTAGGACTAACTTTTCACTATGAACATTATAAGAATCAGGAAGTATCAACAACATTGATAACATAAGAATAAGGGAAGCAACATCACATCAATCGTTCCATAAGAGGAAAAACAATGTAAGTACTGCTAGCTTCTAAGAGTAGAGTATCTTGGAAGCTCGTTCATTACAATATGTACGACTGGAATTGTGCAAAAGAAGGAAATGGACAGCCTCAACATACCTTGTATATACTGCCCCAATCTCAAGCTATGCAATTATCACAACTCCTTAGTCTACAATAAGAGAAACGATACTATCGTTATTATTTAAGCGACATAACTATTATGTATCGACAACAACCTATTATACGATTAAACGGACAGCACCTCCCCTATATATATGACTTCACACCATTAAAAACAATAACCAAACAGCCAAAACAACATCAATAATAATCATATTGAGCTTCCCAAAAACAGTCCACGCACAATCTAATTACTTCATACATACGACGACCACCGTAGTCGTGTCAAATGACCCGGAAATGTTACGAAAAACTATCAGCCCAAAAACCTACATATATATGGTGTTTCGCCACACCCTTCCACCTCAAAACTCCACAAAATAGTAGTAAAACATGCAGCCCAACAGCAAGACAAAACAGTCCGCTACAAGTGAATAACTCGAACTCACATCTTCCGATCACCATCCCGTAAGTTCTTACATGTATAGAACAAATTACCATGAGTTCACAGAAGAATAAATGAATGAAATAGTGAGGTAATCTTAACTTACTCGTTGCATAACTAAGCCCTTCCCTTGGTTCTTCAAACTCTTGATTTTACCCTCAATTAGAAATTGAAAGAGATGAAAAATCGGGTACGGTTTGTGTAGGATTATTGGGAGGAGGTTTGCAGGGGTTTTGATCTGAATTTTTGTGAGATATATTGAGGGTTATATTTCAGGAGATAAACCTTTAAATGGGGTCAATATCCGACCCGAAATTTCCCCTTTTGGGCTATCATTTTAACAAGTAGGTGAGACACCTACTTGTCACCTAGCAGCTTGCGCAGTCTCACGAAAATAGCTATATCTCTCTACTCCGATGTCGTATTGATTAATTGTTTAATGCGTTGAAAACTAGACTCATAGATATTTAAGTTGGTGAGTAGATCACCCCATAATTCTTTGTGAATTGTGAGAAAATCTTACAAATATTGGACCAAATGTTTAAGTAAAATTTTGAACCTAAGTTGTGACAACTTTTGTCGACTTTTGTTTCATAACTCGTTTGACTTCAAGACTATGAAAACGATATTATATAATTCAAATACCTTTAAACATGACCACTTGAATGTATTAATGACCTATAGGTTTACCCAAAACTACGAGTTACAACATCCTTGATTCGTTTAACTTCTAATACTTGTTAATCACCCTTATACACCCTTGTATCACTTAGATCAATGGAATTAACTTATTATCACGTCAAGGATAATTCCTTCTTGGATTTATGTTAACTAACGCATTGCATGAACTAACACGATTGATATGGGTTGTAACATGGCGAGAATTTCAGATATTGGAATTGGGCTCTACTCTTATTTTCTTGAATAAAAAGGGAATATCTTCAGAACTGATCAAGCCAATGAGCTAAACTTAGTTGTGGTAGCATGACAAGGTGCCAGAGGTGTTGAACAGTGAATTCAGACTACATCAGTGTAGTTCTCAGCACGTTCGAGGGCAAACACATGTTTAAGTGGAAAAGAATGTAACGAACCGAGTCGTTTTGAGACCTAGAACGTCATTCAGTAGTATGAGGCCATGAGAAGCTCTATTTTAGGTGTCATGGCTCGTACATGTTGTCGGAATTTAATTTTGGGAAGTTCAGAGTTGATTTGGAAAGAGAATTCTTATTTCAAAAGCTTTAAGTTGGAAAAATTAACTAAGATTCGATTTTTGAGTAAGCAACCTCAGAATCTTATTCTGAAGGTTCCATTAGGTTGTATGATCATTTCAGACTTGGGCTTATGTTGGAATCTGGTTTTGGATAACCTGGCAGCATTTTGGCGCCTATTGTGGAAGTTAGCATTTTGGAAGGATTTTCATAAGTTTGGATTGAAGTGAATTTCAGTGTTATCAATGGCCATTTGGGATTCTGAGTTTGTGAATAGCTCTGTATGGTGATTCTGGAGTTTGGAGCGTGATCGGAAGTGAAATCGGAGGTCTGTAGGTCATTTTGGAGCCATTTGGCTAAAGATAGAAAATTGAATGTTCTTGGAGAAGTTTGACCAGAAGTGGACTTTTTTTATCACGGGGTCGGATTCCAATTCCGAAAGTTGGAGTAGGTCCGTAATGTCAAATATGACTTTATTACTAAATTTGAAGTCAATTGGACGTGATTTGATAGGATTAAACAGTGATATGAAATTTCAAGTTCATTAAGATTGAATCGGAGTGTGATTCAGGGATTGAGCATTTTTTGACGTGATTGGAAGCTTCAAGCAGGTCAATGTTATGTTATGGGACAGAGGTTTGTGATTGGACGGGGTCCCGGGGCCTTGGGTGTGTTTCGGGTTGTGTTGTGCTCTTATATAATATTTTAACGTCGTTTTCTTTGGGAGTAAAAGGGGTACCGCATTAATAAAATAAGATTCAAACTGTATCGTAATTATGCAACCATAGTAAAAGTAATTGTTGAATTTGGACATCGTATGAGGAAATAATGCTCATTTTAGTGTCGGGAAAAACTGTTGTTTCTGGTATGGTCGCAATTGCGAACATATCCAGCGCAATGGCGATGCCGAGTTCGCAAATGTGAACTGTTTGTCGCAAATGCGACCTTTCCAACCCTTCTTTGTTTGCAATTGCGAAGGCATTCTTCGCTTTTTCGAGGGTTCGCAATGATCAAAAATGCGACATCTGCAGCTTGATTTGAGCTGTGCAACTCGAGTTTTGCTTCATTTTATCATATTTTAAAACCTAGGTACAAGAGTGGGAGATTTTGACAGTGGATTTTCGTATCAAATCATTGGGTAAGTTCCTCTAACTAATTTTCAATTATATTTTGTGATTATACCTTAGTTTTAACATCAAAATTCATGAGAATCTATAGGAAAATTTGTGGTTTTAAAGGAAAACCTAGAAATTGAGATTTTTGGATTTTGACAACGATTTTGGGTATGAAATTGAGAATAAACTATATATTTGAGTTCTTATGGTCATGGGTAAACTTTATCTTCGGAAAATTTTGGAATTCGGCCACGTGGGTCTTAGAGCAATTTTGTCAACTTTTCGTTCAGGGTTAGGAATTGTTATAAATTGGACTATATTGAGTAATTGAACATATATTAATGGGTTTATGTAATTATTGGCTAGTTTGGAGAATTTTTGCATCGATCTGAGTCTTCGAAAGAGTGTGGAATGCTGGTTATAGAACTTCGGAGCGAGGTGAGTCTCCCTTAACCTTGTAAGAGGGAATTGTCCCCATGGGTAAGTTAATTGGCTATGTGCTCCAATTTTTGGGGGCTACGTACGCACAAGGTGACGAGAGTTCGTGTGTAGATACTATTATACTATTATCAAGGTAGTATAGGACCCAAAAGCATGCTGTACTTGGAATACATGTAATCTTACAGACAGTTGAATCACTTAAATCACATCGAATTAGTAAATGAATTTCTAAAAATATCTAAACCATATTTTGTTAAATTGTTAAAAGAGAATTAGTTTTCTTTGAATAATTGTTCCTGTGGACTTCCTTATTGACCGTCTATATGTGTTTATTTTTTGAGCGGGCTGAACGCCTAAGCAGATTAAATAGATGCATCTATGGTTCGAGCCGTTCGACCCTCGACAGTGCATAGTTTGCATTTTTGTTGGAGCAGGCCGTCGTCCCCGGCATGATTTGCGCATTCTTGTATTGCTGCCTTGAATTTATTAAGTTGTTATTGTCTCTTCATGACTTGAGAATATTTGGATAAGTAATGAAAAGAAATTTTGAAAATTTCTTATAAAAGAAATAATTGTGCACTTGTTTCCTTCAATTGAATTAACTATTATGTTTATAGTAATCCACAATTTAATATATTATTATCATCACAATTTTCGAGATTAGACGGGATACTTACTGAGTACACGTTCTTTTTTGTACTCATACTACACTTCTGTGCATTTTTGTTGCACATGCTCATGTGTTATTAGCTGCCTACTGGGTGTAGCAGCACAAATGACACAGGGACTAGGTAAGTTACATTATTCGAGGTGGCCCGCAGCTAGTATAGTCCCTTCCAGTGTATTATATTTACTTTCTGTCCACTGTATCCCGGGCGTATGTTATATTTTATTTCCTTCTTAGTAAATGCTCATGTACTTGTGACACCGAGTTCTGGGATGGTTTGAAGTACTTCATATTAATTGCTTCTCATTTAATTTGAACTGAAGCGATTATCCTTTTTATTTATTTATTGAAATGGAGGAAAATCATAGATTTTAAGAGTCTTAAAATGAGAAATTAAATAAGTAATTTGGTTGGCTTCCCTGATGATGGTGTCCGGCACCACCACGATCCTTTGTACATTTTGGGTCGTGACAATAATAATAGTTGTACAACCCAAAAGAATAGTCTATAAATGTGTGTGCCAAGACCTGGTGTCAGAAGTATATGTGCATCTAGTAAAAATAATAAATCTCTCCCACTGTCTGAAATAGAATAGACAGCAAAAACAATGAGAGACTATATCATGCTGCTGAACGGCCTAGGCAGGGAGCAACTCACTGTGGGAATCTCGGCCTTCTATCAAGAATGCACACCAGACTGGTAGCTAGATGTATCTGCCTCATATCATGTACAGTTAAGTACAGATGCATAGTGTGAGTACATAAACAATATGTACCCAGTAAGTATCTCATCAAATCTCGAAGAAGTAGAGACGATAGATCGACATGACACTTACTAGGGTCAAAAAATATAAGAAAGTGTTATGCTTAGAATGGATGTCACAGTTAAATAACAAATTTATAGCAAGAAGTGATAGTTTATTTCCTAGATAATATTGCATATAGCCATTTACATTTCGGGGCATTTAACACAGTTCAAATCACAAATACCGACAAGAAGCATGCACAAATAGTACTGAGGTTGTACGGCTCGATCCAACATGAAAATAAAGTGGCACTATCGGAGGGTCGGACGACACGAATCATAGATGCATCTATTATCCTGCTCGTGAATCATACATGCGATACAGTCAAATATAATTAAACACAACAAACAGTTAAATAGGAATATGTTGAACAATACGCTTTACGCTAGAGGGGGGGGTGAATAGCGTTTTAAAATTATTAAGCGATTTAGTGCGGAATTTAAAAACTTTGCAGAAATTAAAACAAGTGCAGTAAAAAAAACTTACACAATGATGTATCCTGGTTGGCCACAAACGTGGTTAGTCCAGTCCCCGAGAGACTCTCTCGAGATTTCCACTAAACTTGTCAAGCTTACGGGTGCTTAACAAACCGTTACAGTTGAGGACACAAGCCTCACCTAGGTGCTCGGGGATCACAATCCCAAAGACTTCAATTGCTCGGGGATATCAATCCCAAAGACTTCAATTGCTCGGGGATACCAATCCCAAAGACTTCAATTGCTCGGGGATAACAATCCCAAAGACTTCAACTGCTCGGGGATAACAATCCCAAAGACTTCAACTGCTCGGGGATAACAATCCCAAAGACTTCAACTGCTCGGGGATAACAATCCCAAAGACTTCAACCGAGGAATCACAAGTTCCTCAACAAACGAGAATCGCAATTCTCTTACAAACACAAAACACACTCACTTTACAAAGCACTCCTTAATGAGTAGATATGAGTAGAAATAGTACGCTCAAGATCACAACAACTTAGCTCAATAGAATGGCTCTTCAAAAAGCTTTATGGATGAATGGAAAATGATGATCAATGTAAGAAAGCTTTTAGCAATGAAAATACTCAAATTGTATATGTTGTTGTTGTGAAAACACTGAGTTGAAGCTGTATTTATAGGTGAAAAACTCAGTCTTACCGTTGTCTAATTGCCAATTAAGGATTGCTGAAATTACTCAGTGACAATCGATTGTCAAGACCAAACAATCGATTGTTTGCCTATCAGATCAAAAATTCAATCCCAGATTTTACGTCAACCATCGATTACTTCAAATCACTAATTTATTATTTATAACGTTAAGAAATACTTTCCAATTTTTGGCATAAAACATCGATTGTCCGGAAATCAACAATCGGTTATTTTAACAACGTTCAGAAAATCTTTTCCAGATTTTACGCAAAACATCGATTGTTAAATATCAACAATCGATTACCTGAAGGTAATTGAAAATATGTGACAACGGTCAGCTTCAACAATCGATTATCAAATGGAATAATCGATTATTAATTAATTTCAAAACTCTCTGTCTCATATATAATCGATTATCAAATGGAATAATCGATTATTAATTAATTTCAAAACTCTCTGTCTCATATATAATCGATTATCAAAAGCCACAATCGATTATCATTTTATTTAAAATCACTGGGAGACATTTTTCTCATTCTAATCGATTACCATTAGTTCATAATCGATTTTTATGAGTTTTGAAAACTTTGCCTCAGTTAACAATCGATTATCATAAGTACACAATCGATTGTTATGCAGTTTGCATAAACCTGATGTTAACTGACTTACTCACAATCGATTATCATTAATTCACAATCGATTGTCATGCAGTCTTGGCTTAGAGATACTCGATTATCATAAGTACATAATCGATTATCTTAGACCAGATTTTTGAGGCATGCTTGGAAAACATTTTAACAAATGTAAATATGCATAGTTTAAAATCATTTGACACTTAATTTAAATATGCATGATTTTGGAAAAATAATTTTAGTAGAGAAGCCATGTTATGAGCCAAGTTGAGGAATCAAGATCACAATTATTATTGACTCAATTATAACATTTCTAAACTTTGTCTTGAGCTTCTTGTAATGCATCCATTTTGTGCTTGTCCTTGAGCACTGCTATATATCGCTTTTTGCTTTGTTTGACATTCATCAAAACCTACAAAAGAACACACGTTTAGTATATTGCATTTGAAACGTGTTTCCAACAATTTCCCCCTTTTTGATAATGGCAAACATAAGCGGGATATATGCAATAATTATTTTGATAATCCAAGACAAGTGTAAAGTATGCAAGTGTAAAGTATGCAATTTGATGTTCCCCCTCAATTCATGTTCCCCCTCACTTTAAGCATGAATGAAGTTGAGAGTGATATAGCATACTTCTTGATATCCCGTTTCTTCCCCCTTTTGCCATTAGCAAAAATATATGCAAGAGAAGAATATGCAAAAAAATATGAAATAAACAAAAGTTTATTTATTGGAAAATAAAGATAACAAAAGTAATCGATTATTGATACAGTAATCGATTGTTTGACAGCGATTTTCCTGTAGAATACTTGAGTATTATGCGTCATGCTTTTATGATCCCCTTTTCTTTAGGGTGATACCTGCAAAAAAGTGTTAGACGCCTCCGACGCTCAAGTTAGAAATTATGTAAGAAATAAAATGCAATGCATGACTTAGATCAACGTGGAGTCAAGGATCTCGAGTTCACTACGAATTCGGAAGAAGGACTCTTTATCTAAGGGCTTTGTAAAGATGTCTGCCAATTGGCTTTTTGTTTCAACAAATTCAATTTCGACATCGCCTTTTAGAACATGATCTCTAATAAAATGATGTCTAATTTCAATGTGTTTTGTTCGCGAGTGAAGAATGGGGTTCTTCGTCAAGCATATGGCACTAGTGTTGTCACATCTAAGAGGAATGTGGTCAAGACGTAGGCCATAGTCCAAGAGTTGTTGTTTCATCCATAGGATTTGAGCGCAACAACTCCCCGCGGCTACATATTCAGCCTCGGTTGTGGACAACGCAACACTAACTTGCTTCTTACTAAACCAAGAAACTAAAGCGCTACCGAGCAAGTGGCAAGTGCCGCTAGTGCTCTTGCGGTCCAATTTGCATCCAGCAAAATCGGAGTCGGAATAGCCAATAAGTTGGCATGAAGAACCTTTGGGGTACCATAGACCCATATTGGTAGTACCGACAAGATACCTTAGAATCCGCTTTACCGCAGTAAGGTGAGACTCTTTCGGACATGATTGATAATGGGCACAGACGCACACGCTAAACATGATGTCCGGACGACTAGCAGTAAGATAAAGAAGAGAGCCAATCATACCTCGGTACTTTTTGATGTCGACTTCCTTACCTTTTTCATCTTTGTCGAGATGATCGGATGTGCTCATGGGAGTTGCCATTTCCTTTGCATTATTCATATCAAAACGTTTAAGCAGTTCTTTGCAGTACTTGCTTTGACAAATGAATGTACCTTCCTTCATTTGTTTTACTTGTAATCCCAAAAAGAATTGTAACTCACCCATCATGGACATCTCAAATTCGCTAGTCATTAAGTTTGAAAATTCCTTGCATAGAGCATTGTTAGTAGCACCAAAAATGATATCATCTACATATATTTGAACTAGCAAGATATCATTATTTTCATGCTTGACAAATAAAGTTGTGTCAACTTTTCCACGAATAAAATTATTTTCTAAAAGAAATTTACTCAACCTTTCATACCAAGCTCGAGGAGCTTGTTTTAAACCATAAAGGGCCTTTTTGAGTTTGAAAACATGATTGGGAAAATTAAAGTCTTCAAAACCGGGGGGTTGCTTTACATAAACTTCTTCTTGGATAAAACCATTTAAAAAGGCACTTTTCACATCCATTTGATATAAAATGAAATTCATAGAAGATGCAAAAGCAAGCAACAAACGGATGGCCTCTAATCTAGCTACCGGAGCATATGTCTCATCATAATCAATCCCTTCTTCTTGATTATAGCCTTGAGCCACAAGCCTAGCTTTGTTTCTAGTGATTATGCCATTTTCATCTAATTTATTTCGAAAAACCCATTTCGTACCAATTATGGTATGACCTTCGGGTCTTGGCACCAAATCCCAAACGTTGTTACGTTTGAATTGGTTAAGCTCCTCTTGCATTGCCAAGGTCCAAAATTCATCCCCAATTGCTTCAGAGATGGTTTTGGGTTCAATTTGAGAAACAAAAGCAGTAAGATCTAAGGTATTTCTAAGGGAGCTCCGGGTACTTACCTTCCCTCCAACGTCGCCTATTACCTGATCGAGAGGATGGTCTTTGACTGTCCTCCATTCTATTTGCTCTTTTGGTTCATTTTCCGGTTGAGGAGCTTCTTCAATTGGTTGTTCCACCGTTTTGTCAATTTCTTTCCTTGGTGGTTCTTCTTGAATTTTGTCCTTTAGACTTTCCAGAATGCCTGAAAGATCAAGACCACAATCCTTCATCCGACTTTGCATCAAATTTTCCTAGTTGGTCCGACCGATCCGATGCCAATAATTTGTCCTTTATTGTTGTCACCGAATACAACGCTTCCTCCTTCTTTGTGCTCTAGTTGAAGGAATTTGGATTCGTCTCCTGTCATGTGTCTGGAGCATCCACTGTCAAGGTACCATAGTACACTTGATCCCTTCAAGCACACCTACAAAGCAAATTAATATTCTTTAGGTACCCATACCATTTTGGGTCCTTGGGGGTTAGGCAAATAACGACCATAATAATATGAAGAATCTCTATGCTTTGTAAAACACATAGGTGCAATATGACCTATACGATTGCAGTAATGACATACTACGTTCGGGTTGTGTTGATGCCTAGGTTGAGCCAACAAAGTTCTAGGCGAATGAAAAAGATTAACACTAGACATATTGTTCCCATTTCTAGTATAATATCTAGATGGTCTAAAGTCATTAGTGCTAGACTTGTTGAAGGACCTAGTGTCATGTCTAGGTGGTCTAAGCTCGTTTCTAGAGTTATTTCTTGGTTGCCGAAAATTACTATTTGTAGGCTTGTTTGCAAGAATCCTAGATTCGGATCTAGGTTGTCTAAAGATATTAGTTCTACCCTTATTTTCATACATTCTAGCATAATGTCTAGGTGGTCTAAAAGAATTTGTTCTAGGCTTGTTTAATACCTTAGAGTTATTTCTAGGTGGAGTAGTGAAGTTTTTGTTTTTATGCCGTTGATATTTCTTAGGCGTTTCTTTTTCAACAACTTTAGGAACTTCTTTACTACGTGTTTCTAATGTTTTCCTAAGTTCTGTGTTTTCTAGTTTTAAGGACTCACAAGCAGTACAAATAGAGCATTTATCAACACAAGAGGCTTCATGCATAGTCTTGATGACTTGTCTAAGTTCTATACTATCATTTAACAAAAGTTGATTTTCATTTGCAAGATTCTCGTTATCACGAGACAGATTTTCAACACCTTTTTGAGCTAAAGAAAGACGTTCTTCAAAGTCCTTGTCTTTTAAAAAGAGTTGTTTTTGAAAATCCTCTTCTTGTAAAGAAAGAGTTCTTTGTAAATCTTTAATAGTCTTAGAAGCATTTACCAACTCATCATGCAGTTTGTTATAAGCAATTTGCATATCGTTAGATGTACTTACCTCGTCTTTTTCGTCTGCCATGAGGCACTGACCAGTTGATTCATCGTTTGTGCTGACCGCTTTTTGAGGCGTGTTTTCGTGCAATTCCTCAAGTTTGTCCCACATTTCCTTAGAAGTTTTATAGTGGGAGATTTTTCGCCAAAGTTCCTGGTTCAAGGCGTTATGTAATATATTCATAGCTTTAGTGTTGTATTCACTTACCTTATCTTTCCCGACTTTTGTCGTCAGTTGATCACTGTGTTTAATAGCTTGCCATAGATACAAATCGTTTGCCATTGTAAAAACTTGCATCCGATATTTCCAGACTGAGTAGTCGTTTTCGTCTAATATTGGAGACGACATGCTGCATTCTCCTTCACCTATTCCTGCAAAGAAATTTAGAGTAGAAGCCATGGATGGTTCTCTCAAACGGTTAAGTTTTTCAGAGAGTATGGCTCTGATACCAATTGTTGAACAATACGCTTTACGCTAGAGGGGGGGTGAATAGCGTTTTAAAATTATTAAGCGATTTAGTGCGGAATTTAAAAACTTTGCAGAAATTAAAACAAGTGCAGTAAAAAAAACTTACACAATGATGTATCCTGGTTGGCCACAAACGTGGTTAGTCCAGTCCCCGAGAGACTCTCTCGAGATTTCCACTAAACTTGTCAAGCTTACGGGTGCTTAACAAACCGTTACAGTTGAGGACACAAGCCTCACCTAGGTGCTCGGGGATCACAATCCCAAAGACTTCAATTGCTCGGGGATATCAATCCCAAAGACTTCAATTGCTCGGGGATACCAATCCCAAAGACTTCAATTGCTCGGGGATAACAATCCCAAAGACTTCAACTGCTCGGGGATAACAATCCCAAAGACTTCAACTGCTCGGGGATAACAATCCCAAAGACTTCAACTGCTCGGGGATAACAATCCCAAAGACTTCAACCGAGGAATCACAAGTTCCTCAACAAACGAGAATCGCAATTCTCTTACAAACACAAAACACACTCACTTTACAAAGCACTCCTTAGTGAGTAGATATGAGTAGAAATAGTACGCTCAAGATCACAACAACTTAGCTCAATAGAATGGCTCTTCAAAAAGCTTTATGGATGAATGGAAAATGATGATCAATGTAAGAAAGCTTTTAGCAATGAAAATACTCAAATTGTATATGTTGTTGTTGTGAAAACACTGAGTTGAAGCTGTATTTATAGGTGAAAAACTCAGTCTTACCGTTGTCTAATTGCCAATTAAGGATTGCTGAAATTACTCAGTGACAATCGATTGTCAAGACCAAACAATCGATTGTTTGCCTATCAGATCAAAAATTCAATCCCAGATTTTACGTCAACCATCGATTACTTCAAATCACTAATCGATTATTTATAACGTTAAGAAATCCTTTCCAATTTTTGGCATAAAACATCGATTGTCCGGAAATCAACAATCGATTATTTTAACAACGTTCAGAAAATCTTTTCCAGATTTTACGCAAAACATCGATTGTTAAATATCAACAATCGATTACCTGAAGGTAATTGAAAATATGTGACAACGGTCAGCTTCAACAATCGATTATCAAATGGAATAATCGATTATTAATTAATTTCAAAACTCTCTGTCTCATATATAATCGATTATCAAATGGAATAATCGATTATTAATTAATTTCAAAACTCTCTGTCTCATATATAATCGATTATCAAAAGCCACAATCGATTATCATTTTATTTAAAATCACTGGGAGACATTTTTCTCATTCTAATCGATTACCATTAGTTCATAATCGATTTTTATGAGTTTTGAAAACTTTGCCTCAGTTAACAATCGATTATCATAAGTACACAATCGATTGTTATGCAGTTTGCATAAACCTGATGCTAACTGACTTACTCACAATCGATTATCATTAATTCACAATCGATTGTCATGCAGTCTTGGCTTAGAGATACTCGATTATCATAAGTACATAATCGATTATCTTAGCCCAGATTTTTGAGGCATGCTTGGAAAACATTTTAACAAATGTAAATATGCATAGTTTAAAATCATTTGACACTTAATTTAAATATGCATGATTTTGGAAAAATAATTTTAGTAGAGAAGCCATGTTATGAGCCAAGTTGAGGAATCAAGATCACAATTATTATTGACTCAATTATAACATTTCTAAACTTTGTCTTGAGCTTCTTGTAATGCATCCATTTTGTGCTTGTCCTTGAGCACTGCTATATATCGCTTTTTGCTTTGTTTGACATTCATCAAAACCTACAAAAGAACACACGTTTAGTATATTGCATTTGAAACGTGTTTCCAACAGAATATATATATATCGGGGAAGCAATTACTCAAAGAAATGTCAACTTCTCTTTAAAAGGTAAAGAAAGTGATGTTCCTCTCCATAAATTCAATTACCATGTTCAACATGATTTAAGCAATCTAAATTGACCATAAAGTTACACAAATAGCACATAAAGCATACTTTTAGGTCCAAGACTACCCAGACATAAGCATAATAGTGGCTACACACGGATTCAGCTCGTCAGCTAGTGCGTATATAGCCCCGCATTTAGTGGTAAATTATTTAATTATTTAACCTATGGGGACAATTCCCTCTTACAAGGTTAGAAAGGATACTAACCTCTCTCCAAAGCGTACTTCCAATATCAAGAACATTCTCCAACCCTCAATTTGGAGCAGAACCATCCAAAACTAATCAAACGAGGTAGGAACTAGTCAATACCAGCTCAAGAGCTTACATTCTAACTATTAAAGTGATTTCCCAACCCTAAACACAAGTTTCCTAAAATCCATCCCTAGGCCCACATGCCCGGATTCCGAAAATTTTTGAAGAAAGTTATTCTCTAAAATCTAAGGATTAAGAATATATGATATCTACTTTTTTCATAACAAATTTCGTGGTTAAATCTTATTTTTATCAAAACCCTAGGTTTTACGCTAATCCCATAATTTTTGTGTGTTAATATTACAGAGACCCAAGTATTAAACTCATAATAAGTAGAAATAACTTACCTCAATATGCTAGGTGGAATATGTCTCTTTGGAAGCTCCCTTGCCCATACAATGGAGAAAATGTGTCAAAAAATGACACATTCCCGTATTAATGAAGGAACTGCCTTCAGCGATTTCTGCACATGCGGTTAAGGGACCGCATCTACGGTCTCGCTTATACGAGAGAGCGTCCGCATCTACGGAGCAGGGTTGGCCTGGTTGGGACAGCTTGAAGTTCTTCAATTTACTTCCAATGCAACGAAACACACTTATACTACTCGGATTGACACCAAATTTTGCGTGCAAGTCTTATATGGCAATACAGAACTATTCCCGGTCACGGAACTCCATTCGAACCTTGATAATATAAAAATCAGATCCAAACAAA
Source organism: Nicotiana benthamiana (assembly GCA_034376525.1). Lineage (NCBI taxonomy): Eukaryota > Viridiplantae > Streptophyta > Magnoliopsida > Solanales > Solanaceae > Nicotiana > Nicotiana benthamiana. The sequence continues at coordinate 129,737,069 of CM067327.1, forward strand.
ATATTTAAGAACTTCAAAATCCTTAAGAAATTAACTTTCACCACTAGGCACCAAAACGCTCTCCGGTCATCCAAAACCCGAGCCACACATACGCCTAAATCTGAAATCATCATAAGAACCTATTACAGTCATCAAATTCGGATTCCGAGGTCCTTTACGCAAAATTCTTATCGAAGTCAAACTTGGCCCTTTAAGCCAACCTTAAGGGACCAAATGTTCTGATTTCAACCCAAACTCTTCCAATTCCCAAACCGACCATTCTCGCAAGTCATAAATCAATAAAAGAAAGTGAGAGAAGTCTTATCTAGGGAAACAGGATTTTAAAAAGCAAAATGACTAGTCAGATTGTTACGGTCTCCGCCTCTTAGCCAAATATTCATCCTCAAACAAGATTACATTCATAACTGAAGTGCGGAATAAGCGTGGATTTATGCTCTGCATGTCCTCCTCGGACTCCTAGATTGCCTCCTCGATTGGTTGGCCCTTCCACTAGACCTTTACTACAGAAATCCTCTTGGATCTCAACTGGCACTCCTGCCTATCAACAATGGCAACTGGCTTCTCCTCGTAGCCAGTCTCTCATCTAGTTGAATAGTTCTGAAGTCTAGCAAATGGGACAGGTTGGCATGATACCTCCGAAGCATAGAGACGTGAAAAACATAATGAACTCTCGATATGTTAGGGGGTAAAGCAAGCATGTAAGAAACCTCCCCTACTCGCCTCAACACCTCAAAAGGGCCAATAAACCTTGGGCTCAACTTTCCATTCTTCCCGAATATCATAACACCCTTCATCGGCGAGATTTTAAAGAGAACCTTCTCAACAATCATGAATGATACATCACGCGCCTTTCGATCCGCGTAACTCTTCTGTATGGATTGAGTTATGCAAAGCCTTTCCTGAATCAACTTGACCTTTTCCAAGGCATCTTTCACCAAGTCGGTACCGTACAATGTAGCCTCACCTGGCTCAAACTACTCGATAGGAGAACGGCGTCGGTGACCATTTAAAGCCTCAAATGGATCCATCTCGATACAAGACTAATAGCTATTGTTGGAAGCAATCTCTTCCAAGGGCAAGAACTGATCCCACTACCCTCCAAAGTCAATCACATATGCTCTAAGCATGTCCTCCAAAATCTTTTCTTTTCGCTCCGACTGTCCGTCTGTATGAGGATGAAATGCTATGCTGATCTCCACGTTAGTCCCTCACTATCTCTGAACGGCTCTCTAGAAATGGGAAGTGAATTGAGGTCCTCAATCTAATATGATGGAAACAGGCACACCGTGCAACCGGACTGCCTCCTGAATGTAAATCTGAGCCAACCTCTCTAACGTATAAGTAGTCACAACCAGAATAAAGTGTGCCGACTTGGTCAACCTGTCAACAATGACCTACACTACTTCAAACTTCCCTAAGGTCCGCGACAACCCAACTACGAAGTCCATGGTAATACACTCCCACTTTCACTCAAGGATAAGCATCTACTGAAGTAGGCCACCTGGTCTCTGGTGTTCATACTTAAACTGCTGGTAATTCAAACACCTAGCCACATATAAGGGTGTATAATGGGCCGAGCCCAGTCCAGGACTGGCTCGAGACCGCGGTCCAAACGGGCCGGTCTTAAGCGGGCCGGTCTTAAGTGGGCTGGTCGTAAATGGTGCAAAGTCCCATGATAGGATGGTCCTACCCAAATAACCTGTGAGCCCAGGACCGGAAGGCGGGCTTGGGCCGGTTCAACCCTGCCGAACGGGCTTAACGGGCTCCAATGGCTTATTTTTAAAAAAAATTCTAAATTGACCAACGGTTAGATTTCTAAAATCTAGCCATTGGCCTTCAATTTCAACCGTTTGAGACTTAAAAAATAGCCATTTGGTCCTCAAATTTTGTTTTAACCCCAAACTTTTTATAATTAAACTTTTTCCCAATTATCAACTATAAATGCCCCCTCATTCTTCATTTTTACTCAAAAATTCATCAATATCTCTCTAATTATCTTCTATAATTTCTAATTTAATTATTACAATTTCGTGAAAAATTGTGAAACTGGTGAATTGAAGTATTCATATTGTCTTCAATGATATTCAATTTTCAAGAAGTTTTTCGTCAATTCGGTAAACTCATTCCAACTCATAAGTTTAATATTATAATTTATTTTGTTTTTGCTTGTATAATTATAATTAATATGGTATTTTCTTTGAAAAAAATGTTTGGTGGTAAGAAAAAATCTAAAATAGGTAAATCTAATCTCCAAGATACTACTCTTTCCCCGGCTCCCTGACCTAGACTTGTTACCGTCCTGATCCACCTGTTATTCTTGATAGTGATAACCTCTGTTTTCAATTTTTCGATTGTCAATTTTGTCATGATGTTGCACCAGGTCAACAATTAAACGAAGAAGTTGTGAATGCTCTTTATCCTAATAAAACTATCTTAGAAAATAACGAAGAAAATGATGATTTAGATGAAACGCAACTGGATTTAGATTATACACCTACTAGTCCTGTTAATAAACCAACTGATGCCCGCCTGAACCTCCTGTAGTAACCCCTACTTTTAATAGAGTACCTTATAAATGGCTCAAAACATCTCTTGTTTAGAACTTTTTTACTCAACTAAGAGTACAAAATAAGGCCAAGTGTAAAAATTGTGGGTCTTTGTTGGTTCATAAATTTACTGGAGATCGTAACGGTACAGATAGTTTGACTAGACACATAAGGACACACCCTAGAGATAAAGCTAAATTTCTTCAAATGAAAGCTGCACAAGAGGGGACAAGTTTATATAATATGGTTAACGCTTGTACAGCTTCAGAGGTAGTTCAACCCGGGAATTAACATTGTTACTGCTCGCATTTTATATTATGATCCAAATAAAGATTATGATAAATTGGAAAAAATGGTTACTGTTGTGATTGAGATTTTTTCCCTACACGAATTACTCCTATAAATTCAAACAAAATTATTTCTTTTATTTGTTAGCAATTTTGTGGATTTTGCGGCATTTTTCGTTATTGTTTGCATTTTGTTCGTGTATTTTAATTAGTGAAAAATACAAAAATATGCTATGTTGCATGCGCATTTAGAAGTTGACTTGATCATTTTTCAAGAATTAATTAGAAGTTAGTCATTTAATAAAAAAGGAAAAATCAAAAATAGCCTAATTTGCACTTTTAAGTTTAGTTTTGATTTTTAAGCAATTTTCTTTTAATTTTGTTTAATTATTTGTGATAATAATTATGTAGGATTGACTGTTTTTTTTATGGGTAAATTTGGGATTTATAATTAATTTAAGATTTTTTAACTAATTTTTGAAAATGAGAAATAGAAGAAAAAGAGAAATGAACAGAAATCTGTAAATAAAACAAAAAAAGAAGAATTGGGCAAATTAAACGGCCCAAACGTAACCAAAAATCGGCCCAAACCACTCTCAAACCCGATCCAGCCCCTCCCCAAACCAAACGATGGCGTTTCAGTAACATTCAATCAGGACCCTCGAGGTTCTTTAATCTAACGGTCCTGAAGTCAGGTTGATTCAGTATATAAATGTCCAAATGACCCTGCGCCCACCCCCTCAAACACCCCATCTCCAACCCCTCTCATTAGAAACCCTATCACTACCCCATCTCTGTCACCCACCAATGTCTACCGGCGGCGAGAAATCGCCCACGGCGGCGGCGGAACCCCAACCGCCATCAAGTTAATATTACTGATTCCCCACATCCTCCTCTATCCAAATATATACTCACCTTTCCTCGAATCCCACCCAGTCTCCTCGAATATTAGCCTGAAATAACGATTCCTCTACCGTATACGGTTGTGCCACCACCCAATCGTTCCCAAATTAACACCAGATGGCCCCCTCCTCTCCCTCGTGCCAAATCCTCACTCTGCATCCCTCAAACACCCCTGGATCATTTTGAATTTTGATTCAAATGAGACGGCCAAAATCCTAACACCACCAAGCTTCCCAAAAACTACACCCTACAACCTCCTTACCTCTCTCACATTAAATCAACAACCAGTTTTCCTCGAACATCTCCAGATTGCTTAGAATCCATATCTAGGGTTTTCCAGAGTTCTCCAATAATGCCTGAAGGGCTCCATTCATGTTCAGGGTCCAAGTCGAAGGGCTTAAGCTAAGTGTCTTGTCTTACCCATCTTTTAATTTCCTTCTTTTTCATCTCGTTCTGTATATTTGGTTGTTTGGGCTTAATTCTAGGGTTTGGATTAGGTTTTACTTGGTTTAATTAAATGGTACTAGTCGTTCTTTTTAGTTGGGATTTCATGTCAAATTTTGTTGGGTCGAAGGTTCACGAGTTTAATTCATTTCCAGTCTTCTCTGTGGAAATTGAATTTCATGATTAGTCAAGTTTTTGAGCCTTGGTGTTGATATGAACTCCACCTTATATCTTAATCTTCTTTTATTGCGACTAGTTTATATCCAGTTTTCCTTCATGTTCAATCAGTTGTACCTTGACTTCTTGCCTGCTTATCTTCTTAGGTTTTTTGGTTTGATACTACTGATGGTAGCATATTCTATTTGGTTTGTTTAGGTTTATTTACTTCTTTCTCCTATTTGAGTGATAATCCATTGTAGTAGCTTCCAATTTTAAGTAACTAAAAATAATTCAAGTCTGAAATTAGTGTCATCTAGATGTGCATTACAATCTTGGGCTGATGTAGTTAGATTTTAGTTTAGTTTAACCCGAGTTAACAATTTGAGGGTAAATAATAAGGCTAATAAGGGAGTAAACTGGATAATACACCTAGGGAATACTTTAGTAACATCCTTAGAAATTTCTAGTAGGGGGTCTTATAGTAACTTTTAGGCTTAACTTGGAAAACAGGTCATAAACTGAAGGACTAACATACTAAAAAGAGGGAAACTAAAAAGGACTAAAAGAGTAAACTTAAAATCTGAAATTTTCCTAGTAACTTGCCTATAAACGCTTTGTAACCTAGGGCTGTAGGCAGATTTCTGAGCATTCAAAATCCAAAAAAATTTCTGGTAGCTAAAAAACTTCTAAAAAACACTGTTCCATTGAGAAGCTTGAATAAACAAGAGGTTTTCAATAAAAGAAAAAAAACTCATAGAACTCAAATGCCGAAGGGATGGCAAAATTACTGTTCCATTGATTTTCCTTCACTTCCTGAAACTCTCAAGTTTTTTGAAATATTCCCTGGTGAATCTGAGATTTAATATGGAATGATTTGGGTTTTTAAAAGTTGGTTTGGGAAGTTTTGTTGACTGCTGTTGAGTTTGACATCACATCTCTTAGCCTGAATCTTGGTTAATCATGTTTGTCTATGCTGCTAAGCATGTTTCCTGTTGTTGTTCACAGCTGGTCCTCTTACCCATTTTCAACATGTACCCTTCAATTACACATGGGAACTTCAGACATGCACATTGGAATCTTGCTAATTTTTTCTTTCTATACTTTGCTTCTATACCGGTATGTCCTACTTAATTTTCAAGTCTCAATAACCACATGCTTCTTTAAGTTGCTTCAGTTTCTTATTCTTGTCTATTTCTGCTCATGTTTCTGCAGTCATATGTTACTAGCAACTTATAATATGCTCCCTTCCCTTTTTAAATTAATGTTTCCCTATGTTGTGTACTTGCTATCTTATTAATCCTTAACCCTCATATCCCCTCTATGTGTTTGTGTTCCTTTAGCTGGTTTGTGGCCATGCCAGCATCAGCTATTACTGTGCATGACCAAATCATACCCCTCTCGGGGTCATGTAATGTATTCCAACAATCCCTTGGCCCTTTTGAAGGATTAATAATTCTATGTTATTTGAGTTTCACTACTACAACTATTTTCAATGACCCTTACCACTTATTATTTCCAACCCAGTTTTAATAAATCTCTTTCAAACATGTGTTCTGCACTTCCACTATACTCTTAGAATCTAGGTTTTGCCCCTCTTGTGTGAGCCTTGTCTTGGGACCCTTGAGCTCCCTCTGAACTTTGACACATAAGGGTTGGCCCTTCCATACTGCACTCATTTAATTTGGTTATGAAAATCTGGGTGTAAGCACTGCCCAGGAAGGTCCTTAGGGAACTTTGACACACCTAGATATGAGAAAGGCTTCGGAATAACATTGGCATTGATATGGTTCCTTGCATATCTCAGATAGAAAGTCAATATCAAGCTTCCTATGGTTGTAACTTCTTTTTTTTAATTCAATCGCTAGGTTCGTAATAATTTGTAAACAAGTACGGGTTGGCAAGTGAAAAGGGTTGGGAAATATGCATGTTTTCGCTATTAAAAGGCTAGATAATATGTCTATAGGTCTATATTCAAATATAGTTCGTTAGATAACATGCCTATAGGATTTGTTCTTGTTTAAAATAAATACTGCATATTTCACTTTCACATAATTAGAAATCGTGTCTATAGGACATGAATGGCTTTAATAATAGATGATATGCCTATAGGGTTAAAAATCAGCTTTACAATTAGATATCATGTCTATAGGATATAAAGCAATTGAAGCTCAAGTTTGGTTACAACATGTATCCAAACTTGGTTCCCTTAGAAATCATGTCTATAAGTCCAAAGTCAGCTTTTAATACTTAGATACCATGCCTGTAGAATCTACACAACTATAATATTAATCATGCCTAAAGATTTTTAAAACAGTTTAGTTGGAGAAGCCATCTAGTTTATGTAATTATTCTGATTTGGACTAGTTAATTGATATGTAGCTTCTTTAATGAGTTTTTCAAGAACTTGCTTAAGTTAATACCGTTAGAAAGCATGCCTATATGATCTCAAGTTTTCTGCTTATAACTAATCACTGCTCCACTACTTTACTACATAATAATAGATATTGTGCTCATAGGACATCAATGATATGCCTAGGTAAGCCTTCGGTAACTACTTGAATAAAACAAGAACCGCCTCTGTTTAGTTATCAACTGCTACAACCAGCAGACATGCCTAATTCGGACTTCTTATCTGAGTTATATAGTGAATCTGGTTCTGACTAAAACACCATGTTCTAGGATTGAAAATTCAAACCTTAACTGTGTTTAAGTCATGTTATTTATATGCATTATTTGCAAAGGTTTATACGGACCTTCTAATTGCTTACATGTTTGTCCTTTAAATGCAGTCCTACGTGTTGTATGTCGCCTTAGCCTTTTGACCTTTAAACCTAAGAGTCGGCCTAAAATCCTCCATTTTGTAGGAATAGGAGTCCTAAATTCCTCCGGGACTGATAGGAATGAGATGGGTAATAGCATGCAATAGAGGTCGAGACCAATCCGCGCTTTAATACTTTCATGGGGTGGGAAGGATAGATATTAATATGATGATTGGTGCATTAATTCTACGTGTAGCCTCTCTTCTAAGGAGTGATTATCGGGTATTACAATAATGTAATCCATATTACAAACAAACCTAGGACCTCCTCATATTAGCATGGTTAGATTGTAACTTTTTCGAAACCTTGATTTTCTACTCTCTTTTAAACAAACACTTGTGTATTTAAATTCAAAATCCCCTATTACTTTAGCCTTATTTGCGTACTTGTTAATTGAAAATATGCACAAAAACTATCTAGGTGAGAACCATACTAGTGGATCCTGAGGGGTGCCTAACACCTTCCCGGATAAATTCAAGCTCTTACCCTATCTCTGGTTACTAACATAGTTGTAGTCGAACCCCATAGGTGCCCTAACGCACCTTATAAAATCGTTAGGTGGCGTCTATTGTAGCCAAACGCACACGCAGGTATACGTGGTCTCAAGCAATAAAGTGACTAAAAGTCAGATGTCAAACCCACGAGGACTTGTAAACTATTAACTAAATTAGACTATCCTAGTTATCTATACAAGAATTAAACCTATAAGTATTGTCGCGACCCAAACCCCGCACGGTTCGTGATGGTGCCTCTCTTAAAGACGAGGCCAGCCAACTAACCTAACTCGTCTTTTCAAAATAGTTAAACATAAAGAAACAGCTTAAATATGACTTAGAATATTAATTAACAGAAATGAAACCCACCACATCCCTAATCGGGGTGTCACAAGTCACGAGCATCTATCAGAATGTAAATCCACTAAAAGGTCTAAAATATACAAAATCGGAATAATGAACAAAAGCGAGAAACATGATGTTGCGAACGCTGGCATTCACCTCCTTACTCAAATAACTTTGCCTCTAATCGGCAAAAACCCGCTACCGGGTGAATAAATACCTGCATCTGCACACAAGGTGCGGGGAGTAAAGTGAGTACTCCAACTCAGTAAGTAATAAAGGTAAATAACAACTGAGTGGTAAAAAATCACGTATGACAAATCATCATGATATATAGAAGCAGAGTAAAGTCTTTTTAGAAAAAAAAGCAGTGAAGCTATGAAATCTTTAGAGAAATACCTTAGCTCAGTTTAAAACCTCTTTTAAAAATGAAATTTTTCATCGGTTATGCAAACGAATGCAAAACAAATAGTGCACATAAGCACATATTTTTTGCCCCGCGGGCACAACACTCAGTTGTCAAGGAATTCTAGAGTATCAGCTCTATATTGCAAGAAGTAGCACAAAACAACATATACTAGCAGACAAATAAGATAATGCAAACACATCAAATAATACCGGTACTGCTGCGGCGTGCAGCCCGCTACACATCACTCCGGCGTACAGCCCGATGCATTAATCATCTACGGCACTCACTGGGGGTGTGCAGACTCCAGGAGGGGCCCCTTATGGCCCAAGCGCAATATCAAGCCATCTCGTGGCCTCAAGTCTAGGCCTTCGGCCGCATATCACAATCAGTATAACACTGCTAAGGCGTGCAGCCCGATCCAAAAATATCCTCACTCACAGGCCCTTGGCCTTACTATGTCAAAATCACATAAGCCCTGCGGGCAATAGTAAAACATGTTTCTCGGCCCAAAATAGTATAGGAAAGATCATTTCAAGTGTCAAAGCAAAACAAACTTGGCTGAGTTTTGAAAACACTAGAAAATACATGACTGAGTTCAAGTATAGAATCAAAGCAGTGAGAAAACATCAACAACCAACCCCGAAGGGGTTCAAATAATTGGCACGAAGCCCAAAATGACAATCAACCCAACTTATGATGACACAAGTAAATTCCAGTCAAATACGCAGTAAATTCATTAAGCGGGACAGACCAAGTAGCAATCCTCAATGGTTCTCTACCGCGCGCTCGCTAGCCGGCATGCAAGTCACCTCAATGTAGCACTATGATGTGCAAATCCGGGGTTTCAAACCCAAAGAATATCATTTACAATCATTACGCACCTTGAACCGGCAAAATCTCTAGCTCGCGACGCCTTTTCCCCTCAAATCGGCCTCCACGCATGTTGAGTCTATCCATAATCAAAGTGAACACATCACAACATGCTAAGGGAACATTACCCAATCGAAGATAATCGAAAAATATCAAAATTCTTGAAATTAGCAAAATTCGATCCCCGAGCCCACTTCTCGAAACTCAAAAAATTTTAAATTAACGGGTTTCTTATCTCGCCATGAGTCTATACATATCAAGAACTCTCAAATCCGAGCTCAAATGGCCCTTCAAATCCCAATTTAAAATTTCACAAAAACTCAAGCCCTAGTTCTTCCCATATTAGCCAAATTTCCATGCGTTTCAAGGTTAATTTCACTTAACAATCACGTTTTTAGTTCATAGGACATACCTCTGAGCAATACCAGTCCAAACCCTCTTCAATATCACCTAAATAGCTCTCAAGGTGCTAAAAAATGGTGGAAAATGACTTAGGTTTTGCGGAACAACATATTTTATAGCTTCTTCCCAGTTCCAGGTTTTTCTTCTATGTGATCGCAGCCCCAAGCTTGCGATCGCAATGCACAAAAATTCATCATCCAAATTAACACTATGCGATCGTATAAATATCCCCACAATAGCAATGTCCAAACACTTTATCTTACGCGATCGCAGACTCACCCACGCGATTGCGATGAACAAAAATTCAAACTCCCAAGATTCCTCTATGCGATCGCACTAACTCTCCAGCGACCGCACTGCATGAACTATCGACTCTACGCGATCACAAATACAACCCTGCGATTGCATTGAACAACTTACCAACCCCCAAGAATTCTTCTATGCAATCGCAAAGCCTCTCCTGCGATTGCATCGGGCAAAACTCTGCAGCACTGACCTGCAATTTTCTGCAGCATCCCAAGTCACAAAAATTTTCCGTTGGCCATCCGAAAACACCCTGAGGCCCACGGGACATCAACCAAAAGCATCAATGCATCGTAAAACATCATTCAGACTTTCTTCAATCATCAAAACACCCCAAACAACACTAAAACCATCAGATTACATCGGATTCAAGACTAGGTTCTTCTAAAACTTCCGAAACACGCATTTGATCAAAACCTCAACCAAAATACCTATGAATGACTTGAAATTTTGTACGCACATCCAAAATGACCTAACAAAGCTATAGCAACTCTCGGAATTCTATTCCGACCCTTATCAAAATCTCACTTATCAACCGGAATTCGCCAAAATACTAACTTCGCCAATTCAAGCCTAATTCTACGTTGGACCTGCAAAATCACTTTCGATCACACTCCTAAGTCACAAATCATCCCTCGAAGCTAATTGAATCATTGAAATCCATATCCGAGCCCTCTATCACATAGGTCTACATCTGATTGACTTTTTCCAAAACAAGCCTTCCTTAAAGAGACTAAGTGTCTCATTTCCTTCTAAAATCAATCCATATCAACTCATTCACACAAGACACTCATAATGAATCATAGAGAATCAAGAAAAATGGGGAAAACAGAATGGTAACTCATGAGATGACAGTTTCAGTTGTCACATCCTCCCCAACTTAAAGAAACGCTCTTCTCGAGCGTACCCAGAGTTGTTCTAGAATCCAACCAATAGCTGAATAACTTTACCATGCATATACCCGGGGGTGATCCCACGTCACCCTATTTCATATTAGGTCCGACAACACCCCTTAGCTGATATTACTTAATCCAATCTAGCCCATAAACCATAGAATCACATTTTCACTTCTGAAACCATACACAAGATCAGAACCTTACATCTCTATTCAGAATAACCCCGAAACAACTGTAATAACCCATACCTGCAATCTCAGGTGCAATAATATGATATAACACATAACCCCAACACTCGAAACGCTAACTTCTATTCACAACAAATGCACACAACACCTGAATATCTGCAAAAAAACCTCTTATCAACTAAGGTCTTATTCCAACACTTTGATATACTGCAAATGATAAATGAAACATGCAATAAACTATACCCATCTCTCAGGTCAACCATTTATGAAGTCACTTCCCTTTTGGCTAATACCAGAGCAGATTTCTGAGCCGAACCTCGACATTATCCTTCCAACAAGCTGAAATCAAATCTGATCGTATTCATGAATGACCCCAACAGCCACCTCGAACCCAAAACACCTCTCTGGTGACATAACACATCAATACAGGCCTAAGCTACAACTTGCATAATTCGCGCACTAATAAGAAACGGTATAAATATTCAAATCATCAAAATAACCCCAAACGAAAGAGATGTACCTCAAAATCATCAGTACCATCACAACACAAGCCTGAGACCTTGTCTCACATCGTAGAAATAGAACACATGAATCTACCCCAAAAGGTCATATCTCTACGTAGCCTCACTACAATGCCTGATCCAATCCAAACACTGCTACACATGAATCACCTCAAGTCACTATGATCAAAATCGATGGCCACGCACAATTTGAGGTTTGAATCCAAAGCAAATCATTACACCTATGGGTAAACATGTAACATACACCATGCAACCCGATGGGACATAACCGATACGCCATTCACTGAGCAACACCCAATTACTCCTCCCATCGACTTCCACTATGATTCCCCAATAGAACCGCACCATATGTGCCCATAGCCAACAAATCATAACGTTTCACAACACAGAAAAGCAACTCATAGATATCCCCAGATCATCAACAAGCTCGATAACAGAATCAACCTATCACCCAACAGTACAATTCGGGGCCAACCCAGCCAACTCCAGCTAGGACACGCATCCACATTGGCCTACCAACGAACTCATTAACAAGGAAGCCTGAAGCTGCTCCTTCCTCTACTAGAAATCCTACCAGAGCTATATGATACGATTCCTGGCACCAAATCAATACCAAAATCCACCACCTCGCTCGGCGACATGCCCGGCCACAAGAAATGCACCGAAATGTCCCTCAAAACTGGAATTGAATCAACGATAGAAACCTCTGCACTGACATCCATCACGAAGGCCCAATTAAGAAAAGCAATCCTCCCCAGCCGTCCGCTGGTCATTGAAATACAAACCACTCTGCTAGAACATAATTCGACGCACCTCGCCACTCAACTCGTGGCGTTCCGGCATAGCCCATAGTGCAATAGTCCAGAATAACCCAACACTGAGACACCCAGTCTACACCCTAATACCATATCCAACCTAATATACCAAGAAAAGAAAGATCCGCCAGGGCCTCCAAATCCCGATAGTTGCTAAATAGTGTCGAAACATACAATCTACAACCATATTATAACCTGTATATGAGAACTTCCGTCTCCATATCCACACGACACGTGAATCATCATATCCGATCCCCATTTATATGCAAGAACACATACACACCTTAAATGACCACTCATTCCACGATAGATACTTTAAAATTTCCCTGTGCCACCAAGCAAACACGAATACCACCAGTCGATCCAGTCAGAAAGTACCGCAATACTACCGAAGTATCATCAATTTAATCGCATTACCATTTCTCTAAGACATATACTCTCATCAAATCACTTCTACTTAGCAGTACCATATCCTTGATCATCTAAGGCTACCCGTTGCTTGAGAGTTTTATGTACTTCCTTTCAAAACTGAACTGTAACCTAGCACACACCAGTCTCGATCCTCTACAACATACCGCATATACCATACCATCCAAGGATAACATGAAAACTTATATCTCCCTTCCGAGCCAGAGACATCTACGCACTCAACTAGTCAAGATCATCCATTGATCTCATCTTGAAGAAAATCATTACACATCTCATGCCTCTCACATTCCTGGAAAATGCACTTCTCCAACCGCGGTAGAGATCAACAAGAACTCTCCCAATGCCGTTTGCACAAATTAAACTGCCAGAACTGAATCTTTTTAACTAGACCAAGCTAAGCAAGCCCTCAAAACTCAAGAGCATTGCTGCAAAATACCTGCAAGAACCCATTAACTCGAACACATACAAAGAATTAATCATATCCTTACCATACTGATTCGGTCTACTATCAAGCTATTACATCTATCTACTTTCCCTTCTAATTCATCTTCAATTGGATTTTCCTCCTGCTATAGCACAACAATTCCTCAACCTAGGCTCACTACACGAGGCCCAAGCATAAGACCACACTCTCTAAGACCCATAAGCCATTGAATACTCTCTTGAATATTCCCAGAAATACCACATTCCAGAATACTTTACTCTGAAGAGCTTCTGCGAATCTAAATCTATTACCTTTACTTTTCTGATGTTGATACATAGAAGCCCATAATTAACATAAAAGTACCAGAAATCTTGACCTCTTCTAATAAAGACACAGTCTCTAACCACATGCACAACCTTAAGATACCCAATTATTCCCTGTAGACTCTCGAACACATTAGAACCATTCTCGACAGTCATTCACTCTTATTCAAACTGTAAATTACATGACCTAACAAACAGAACCACTCGTGCCTCACTGGCACTCCGACACCGCAAAATGAGATCTTCATCCCAATACAACCAAGCAACTTCCTGCTCTATGCACCGAGCATTCCTTCCCAACAACAACTCTAGACATTCTGTCATTCTCATACTCTATGAGGCATAATATAACCTTTGCCAATATTTTCCTTTTCTCGAGCCATAGCTAATTCACTCGCATGCCTCAAAGTGGAACCAACATAGCACCTAACCGTGCAATCAACTGCTCACAGCAAACTCCCCTACTTGGCTCGAAGCCATAAATCCAGATACACTCAATATCGCATAATACTTTTACTCTATTGATTCCACAATGCCATAGTGAGACTAAACTCATATTATTCATAAATTTGTGAAAACACAGATCATCCAGTACCGTAAAACTTCTGAAATTCTCAAAATCACCCCCGCAACAGCTAAGACTACTATTTTAGGTGACCCGAAATTTCAAATTTCAACATGTACCCTTCAATTACACATGGGAACTTCAGACTTACACATAAGGATCACACCACTTCAGGACACTCCGCAGGAGATGACCCACCTGTTTCACCTCAACATAACATTTTCTTATACCTTCCACCATCATACACATTACACAGCCACATAGTCTTCCAGAGTCTAAACTCATACCGCAACATGAAATTTACTTTGCTCCCAACTAGGATACGCAAAATGATTCTTTACGCGCCCATAAGTCGGGGATAGACATCCAATCACAATGGAAATCATATACTTAATAGTTCATCTATCATTCTGAGACCTTTCCCGTCGCTTTCTAAATCACATAGATAGAACTCGTAGTATAAGAATACTCGTCGTATAGCTATCCAGCCAACACTCCCACTAATAGGGACAATACCGAGTATATAATTTTGAAACACTTACTCACATAATCAGCACCTCGGTGCTCAAGCCATAGGCAAAGATCCATCCTCAAGTCCTTCAGACTGGCCCCAACATCAAACTCACAAAGATCACGTCTCACCCCTCGATCGGGGAATCACAAGCCATCAAGGCACATCTGATACTGAGCGCTCATGAGCGCATGCAAACGCGTGGAAGGAATTTCAAGAGTTGCATTTCAAGTTGAATAAAGGACGCACGATAAGAATTCAAAGAATGTGAAGTTTTCCGAAAGGTTATGCAGCCTCTCGAGGATAAATACAAATGTCTCTGTACCGATCCGCGAGACTCTAATAAACATGCTCATGACTCGTGAGACCTAGTAACCTAGGCTCAGATATCAACTTATCACGACCCGAACCCCGCAGTGGTCGTGATGGCACCTCTCGTGAAGAAGCGGCCATCCAACTAACCCAAGTCATCTTTTCAAAATAGTTAAACATAAATAAACAGCTTAAATATGACTAAAATATTAATTAACGGAAATGCAATCCAACACAGCCCTAATCGGGGTGTCACAAGGCACTTGCATCTATTAGAATGTAAATCCACTACAATTCTAAAATATACAAAATCAAAATAATGAACAAAAGAGAGAAACATGGTGCTGCTAATGCTGGCAATCACCTCCTTAATCATATAACTCTGCCTCCGATCGGCCAAAACCTGCTACCGGGTTAATACATACCTACATTTGCACACGAGGTGCAAAGAGTAAAGTAAGTACTCCAACTGAGAGAGTAATAAAGGTAAATAACAACTGAGCGGTAAGAAATCACATATGAAAAATCATCATGCTATGTAGAAGCAGTGTAAATCCTTTTTAGAAAAAAAAAAACAGTGAAGCTATGAAATCTTTAGCGAAACACCATAGCTCAGTTTAAAACCTCTTTTAAAAATGAAATTTTTCAGCGGTTGCGCACACGAATGCAAAACAAATAGTGCAGATAAGCACAGAAATTCCGCCCCGCGGGCATAATATCAGTTATCAAGGAATGCTAGATTATCAGGTCTATATTGCAAGAAGTAGCACAAAACAACAGATAATAGCAGACAAATAAGATAATGCAAACATATCAAACAGTACCGGTACCGCTGCGGCGTGCTTGCTCCACATATCGCTACAGCATGCAGCTCGATCCATTTATCATCGACGACGCTCACTGGGGGGTGTGCACACTTCGGGAGGGGCCCCTTACGGCCCAAGTACAATAAAGCCATCTCGTGGCATGAATTCTAGGCCCTCGGCCTCATATCCATATTAGTATAACATTGTTGCGGCGTGCAGCCCGATCCAAAAATATCCTCACACAGTCCCTTGGCCTTACTCAGTCAAAATCACATAAGCCCCTCGGGCAATAGAAAAACTTGTTGCTAACTACAAAATAGTATAGGAAAGATCATTTCAAGTGTCAAAGGAAAATAAACTTCGCTAAGTTTGGAAAACAGTAGAAAATACTGAGTTCAGGAATAGAATCAAAGCAGTGAGGAAATATCAACAACCATCCACGCAGGAGTTCAAATAATTGGCACGAAACCCAAATATGGAAATCAATCCAACTTATGATGACAACTAGTAAAATTTAAGTCAAATACGCAGCAAATTCATCAATCGGGACAGACCAAGTCCCAATCCTCAACGGTGCTCTACCCCACGCTCGCTATGTGGCATGCAAGTCACCTCAATATAGTACTATGATGTGCAAATTCATGGTTTAAAACCCTTAGCATATCATTTACAATCATTACTCACCTTGAACCAGCAAAATCTCTAGCTCGCGAAGCCTTTTCCCCTCAAATCGGCCTCCACGCATGTCGAATCTATCCATAATCAGAGCAAACACATCACAATATGCTAAGGGAACATTACCCAATCGAAAATAATCAAAAAATATCAAAATTCTCAAAATTAGCAAAACCCAATCCCCGAGCCCACTTCTCGAAACTTAGAAAATTTTATATCAATGGGTTCCGTATCTCGCCACGAGTCTATATATGTCAAGAACTCTCAAATCCGAGCTCAAATGGCCCTTCAAATCCTAATTTAAAATTTTTAAAAAACTCAAGCCCTAGTTCTTCCCATTTTAGCCAAATTTCCATAAATTAAAAGGTTAATTTCACTTAATAATCACGTTTTTAGTTCATAGGACATACAATCCAGCAATCCCAGTCCAAACCCTCTTCAATTTCTTCCAAATAGCTCTCAAGGTGCTCAAAAATGGTGGAAAATGACTTAGGCTCGCGGAACAAATTGTTTTATAGCTTCTGCCCAATTCCAGGTTTTTCTTCTATGTGATCGTAGCCCCAGGCTTGCGATCGCAACGCACAAAAATTCATCCTCCAAATTAACACTATGTGATCGTATAAATATCCCCACGATCGCAATGACCAAACACTTTACTTTACGCGATCGCAGGCTCACCCACGCGACGCGATGAACAAAAATCCAAACTCCTAATGCGATCGCACTGCATGAAGTCTTGACTCTACGCGATCGCAAACACAACCCTGCGATTACATTGAACAACTGACCAGCCCCCAAAAGTTCTTCTATGCAATCGCAAAGCCTCTCGTGAGATCGCATAGGGAAAAACTCTACAACACCGAGCTGTAATTTTCTACAGCATCCCAAGTCACAAAAACCTTCCGTTGGCCATCCGGAAACACCTCGAGGCCCCCGAGACCTTAACCAAAAGAAACAACGCATCCGAAAACATCATTGAGACTTGCTCCAATCGTCAAAACACCCTAAACAACCCAAAAGCCATCAGATTACATCGGATTCAAGCCTAAGTTCTTCTAAAACTTCCGAAACACGCATTTGATCAAAAACCCAACCAAAACACCTCCGAATGACTTGAAATTTTGCACACACATTCGAAATCACCTAACAAAGAAATAGCAACTCTCGGAATTCCATTTCGCCCTTGGATAAAAATATCACCTATCAACCGGAATTCGCCAAAGTACTAACTTCGCCAATTCAAGCTTAATTCTACGCTGGACCTCCAAAATCACTTCCGATCACACTCCTAAGTCACAAATCATCCCCCAAAGCTAAACGAATCATTGAAATCCATATCCGAGCCCTCTATCACATAGGTCAAAATTCGATTGACTTTTTCCAAAACAAGCCTTCCTTAAAGAGACTAATCGTCTCATTTCCTTCTAAAATCAATCCAAATCAACTCGTTCACACAAGACACTCACAATCAAGCATAAAGAAGCGGAAAAATGGGGGAAACAAAGCGGTAACTATTGAGACGACAGGTTGGGTCGTCACAAGTATTTGATTCTAAGCTGATTAAAGTAAATAAAAACAAATAATGAACTTTGAACAGAAGAAGTTTTTATGATATCACTGTAATAAAAACGATCTAGGGTTATGGGATGTCTAACATTCCTATTGTATTCTTCAATTGAGTTGACTAACTAATTTATTTAGTTTATTGGTTTACAAGGTTAATATTGCTTATAATAATCTGTTGAGTTCTTTCTTGCCTGTTCAAACTAACCTAACATATATATGTCTATGGAGATAGAATCAACAAGAACGCATTTATAATTCCTGTAAATCAACCAAGCAAGGCAATTAGGCATATGTCTATCCTAACCGCCAATTCGTTCCCTGATGCTTAAGAACTTGCTCTACTCAATCTTATATGCATTCTAAAATTCTCACTTTCGAGTTCACCTTAAGATTCATAGATAGTATTCAATTGGTGATCGATCAATTAAATAATTATGTGCATCATTGAATAAATAAACCAATAAGATAAACTAAGAAATCAAAATCAATATCCGAATAACAATAGTCATGAAAGAACTACAACCCTAGAACGTGAAGTTTAGCTCCACATACAAATAAACATTAAAAGACTAAGTTAGTGGAAGAAAGGATGAACCCGCCCTCCATGGCAGCTTTGTGCTTGTGTTTTCCTCTAAAAACGTCATCTCTTCTCAAAATACCATTTTTCCATGTATATATACCAAGTAGGGTTGGTCCCAAATAATTTTACTTTCTCCAATGTAAAAAAGGACACTTTTTATGGGTTGTACTAGCGCGGTCGTGCTCATGACCGTACTAGTGGCCGCGCTAGGTCCTAGTATTCTCCCTGACGAGTGCGGGCTGAGTGCGTCCGTTCTATTGACGCGCACTTTTCACCCTGTTTTGTTTGATATTCTGCCAAACATAAACCATAAACGTTATAGCTCTTTGACTTATCTTTCCAGCCATATAATGTGAAGCCCAAATGGAGTTTTGAGGAAAACGTTGTGGGTATTTTACTAGACAGTATGCAATATGCCTACTCGAGTCTTAGTTTGTTCTTAACTATCAAAGTTGACCCCCAAACACGATCCGAGCTTAATTCCTTGAGCTTTTACTCAGACGTCAAAGATCCAAATCACTTTAATTCATTCCATAATATCTATATAGCTCGAAATTACTCCTACAAGGCATAAAACACACTGTTAGTACAAAACACTAGCGATTAAAGCTCAAACTCAATCAAAGAGCAGTAAGTTTGAGTGTAATAAGCGACTAAATACGTGACTATAGCCTATCATTTGCGACTTTTCAAAAATACAAAACCCCTTTCCCAAAAGGAAATAGTTGTCTTAATCGAATGTCGTAAACATGATTTCCACGGAGGAAAAAAGGGGCGCAACTGCATAGCGACTCTGCTGGAGATTTTTTAAGCTTTTACTATATCAGATTGTTCTTGTGAATTTATACCCCTCCCTATGTGCAATTATTTGTTTAATTTATTTCAGCATTTAATTTCTTCTCTAAAAGCAAATTGAAGTATCTTACTTGTTCTCTCTAAAAGCAAACTGAGGTATCTTACTTGTTCTTTTTCCTTTATTGCTCTAAATTATGAAACTATTGTATTTATTGCTTTCGTAATGTGCAAAAAACATGTTAGAATGCTTTTAATTATTGCATAGTCATGCCCAACATCATACTCCACTCGCACCAAAACAAATACTATAACAATGCTTATAATGAGTTGTTTCCCTCTTCCTATATCATTACCCCCTAAATTTGGAAAGGCATATATGCAGTAAAACTAGTCGATCAGCAGTGCAGTCGACAGTTTCAAGCCTTCCCCCTTGAGTTGTCCGCTCAAGGGTACCAGTCTAAAACACCATAGAAACCTTACTCTGTTCGAATTGTGCATGCATCATGGTCAAACCTACCCAAATCAGTTATGTTATCCACATAAATATCCTTTAAGATAGCGTTGTCCAAGGTCCACTGGGTTTCCCTAAATCCAATATGGACATCGTCACGTTCTGTGCATTTATGTGGAGAACGAGATGCTTCATGTTAATTGTTGATATTAAATAGTCTAGCCTGGTGGGGGTAAGGGCCTAACCATATTTGCCTTGTAGAAATATAAGGCACAAAGTCCCCTGATTCGGCATGGTCACCGACATCCACCCGAGGTTGCTAAGCTGGTGGAAAGATTTACACTCTAGTGATCAAAATCTCGTCAGAAAATGTCCGGGAAATCTACCATCCCTTTTGGAGGTCTAACCTAATAACATGATCATAAAATTGGCTACATTATTTTGGGATTGTGAAGGGTTGTATTCCACTTTGGGGACATTAAAATGACACCTTTGCTGGAGTAAATAGGAGGACTAGCCGGTCTAGTATGGGAAACTCCGGGCTTGCTAATGTCTGAGAATCGCAAAGGTATGGGCTTTCTTAAAATGATGGGTTTGAAGAAGAATCCAGATTTAACATGCTTGAAGGATTCCTACATCCCTTTGACTACTTGTAGGAAAGGTACCATCATAGCAAATCTTATTGTACCTACTCTGGCAATTTTGCCATCGCATCCTTGGGACACATCCATCGTAGGGTTTCCTTCTTCATATTTTGCTTCTTGGAATGGATTTGTATATCCAATGAAGAAAGGTAAAATTCATACTACGCTGACTAAGGTAACCAAAACTCTAATAGATGGGATTGGTGTGCAGGCATTTAGCATTGTACCCCTAATTATTGCAGACATATACTGAGCCTTGGAGAAGCGTCAACGAAAAGCGAAACACTTCGAAGGCTGTAATTTGCTGCTTCAACTTTAGCTCATAGAGCATCTCCAAAAAGGTGAATATCGACAAAAAATTCAGCGTATGGACTAAGATGATCACATTGCTTTCTATCATCCAAATCGAATGAATTACATCCACGACATGTTCGCTCAGCCTGAGGATGCTAAAGGATGGGTTGAGCTATTTGATAATCTGATCAAAGAACAGGTTCAATGGATGTTTGAATGGTTTTTAATAGAGGAGTTCGTCGCCCGATCCAGAGATACACCTTTCCTCATACTAATTGGTCTCAGGGGAGCCTACTCTTATGTTCCTCTTTGAGGTATAAGGCAAGCTGGTAGGAAGCAAGTCATACCTAGGGTAGGCAAGATGAGCCACTTTCGAGCCGACATCTAAAGCGATGATAGTCCCTACAAGTGCCAAGCCCAACTCATGTGGCGTACCAAGATCGTAATGGAGAGAAACCATTGAGCCAGAGAGATATCACGCAAATTGTACTCCTTTCTATGCAGGTTGGTTGGAAGACAATCATGACAGTTTGGGCCGGCCAAAGTTTGTTCGAGGAAACTAGATTATAGATAAAAAGTCCGAGGCACAAGTCAAGAACAACCACTTGCGCAAAGGGATCCGTGAGTGTAAAAGTGAACATCTCGAAATACAAGAGTCCAACCAGAAGTTGATCGAGGAATGGAAAGACATGGCTACCAATGCCAACAAAAGGCTGGGATACTTGGAGTGAGGCATAGTGGAACTGGAATGAAAGTGTCTCAAAAGGGTTGAAGATTGTCAAGAGGCTAAAGAAACTGGAGGTGGATATATAGCAAGGGCATACCTATTGCTAGGACTTCGCAAGTTAGGGAAGCTATTCGATGGATCCAAGGATGCCGAATTTGGGGAAAGTCCTTCTAGGACTAAGTAGATAAGAATTTATCATTTTCACTTTAAAATGTAACAAGGCCAATGGCCATTAGTAACTTTTATTTCCTATTTATTTAATGTCGATTGGGATTCGTCTTATCTTTATCAATGAAATGAGGCATTTAGCATTTCAAGTTCTCCAAATGAACTTGTCGCGACGTCTACCTCAGGCACAACGAGGTTCCCAAATTAAGACATGCTTTACATTCATGCACTATGTGTCTAAATATTACAATATTTTATGATCCTCACTAACTTGCTTACCTTTTTGCTTTATTTTTTGTTTTGTTATTCCCCTCCTTAAAGGTTAGTTCGTGAACTTTGGCAACATCATCCTATTCCATAAGATCCAGAGGCCCTCCACCCACTCCCCCTCTTAGTCCTGTCAAGAACAAGAGCAAAGACAAATAGGAAGATTTGAACATCAGAAAAGAAAATACAACAAAAGAGGCCACTAATGGCCATGCTATTCGGGTTCCCAACGAAAATATGTCACAACTTGAGCGAAATTGTTGAAGCTTCAGGAAGGGCTCGATCAGGTTCGGAATTTGGCCAACCTATCATTCTCCCTCAGCACCCCAGATGCCCACTTCCCCAATGTATAAAACACCATACCTCCTAAAAAGAACCAAACCATCCCACTGCTCCAACAAAGAACAAATGTAACACTTTCCATACTCCAAACAACATTCCATTAGTCATCCCAAAGCCTCAAAACTCAGCAAATGACCATTTCCACGCCCACACGACAGGGCACTAGAACAATCCCATATATGTAGAGACCACGCCACTCTCCGCCCAACCTATATATTGCACACCTAAGTCTAATGAAAAGGATCTACTCATCAGAAACTTGGGTGAGGAGCTTAAGAAATTAACCAGCTGAATTCACGGCGTCAAAGGAAGCAAAGGGATCGAAAGGTTGAACTATGAAGACCTCTAGAGACAATCGGATGTCGAACTACCTGAGAGGTACAAGCCTTCTAAGTTCGATATATTTGATGGTACATGTAATCCAAGGGTCCATCTGATAACATACTATGACAAGTTGGTTGGAGTAGGAAAAGATGAAAGGATCTACATGAAGCTGTTTATGAGGAGTCTAAAAGGAGATGCACTATCTTAGTACATCAACCAAGATCCCAAGAAGTGGTCGAGCGGGGTAGGCATAGCATTTGATTTTATGGACAGGTTCAAGTTTAACACAAAGAACGCGCAAAACATGTTCTATATCCAGAATCTAAATAAAAAGCCACAGAGACATTTTGCGATTATGCTAATTGCTGGAGGTCCGAAGCTGCTAAAGTTAGACCCCTCTTAGAAGAATAACAAATGAACAAGTTCTTTGTCCAAGCTCCAGACCCGCAATATTATGAACAATTGATGGTGATTGAGAACCATAAGTTTTCTAACATTATCAAACTGGGGGAACAAATTGAAGAAGGTATTAAGAAAGGTATGATTACAAACTTCTAGGGCTTGCAAGCTAAAAATAAGGCCTTGCAGTCTGGTGGTGTGTCTAAAAAGAGGGACGTATGGGCCTAAATGATTACACGAAGGCCTAGTCTCCCCTCAAATACCAAACTTACCTAATACCTCCACTCACATATCAGCTATCCCCAAATTACGAAGTAGCCTCTTACCAAACTCCACCAACTTATCAGTCATCTCCACCCCCTACATACCAACCTACCTGACCTAGATACTCCCAACCCGCTCATGTCTACCAAACTTACAATGCCTAAATATCTCATTATCAATCATCCCCCACATGCCAAACTTTCCCTAGGCCCCAACCTAATTTTGATCGAAGGCCTCAAAAATAATATACATCCATCACCGAGCCCATTGACCAGCTTTATGAGAGACTCAAAGCCACCGATTATGTCACCCCGTCTCTGCTACAACCCTTGAGAATCCTTCTGAGTGGGTTAATCCAAACAAGTCTTCCGCATACCACTCCGGCATGAAAGGATACACCATCGATGAATACCACTCTTTAAAAGACAAGATACAGTCTCTAATTGATAAAAAAAGTCACTGTTGCAAAGGAAGAACATCCACAATAACCCTCTACTAGATCAGGAGGGTGGAGGTAGTCACATGAGTGAATTAGAGGATGATTTGGATGCTGAAGGATCCATCGGGTTGATCGCAGAAGGTGATGACCCAAAGAAACCAACCATTATTCTCAATTCCATGATAGTCCAGATCCTACCGTCTAAGGACACCGAGGTAGATATGTCTATACCTCTTCAATTTGAAGCAGTGCCATCATCAAAGGCACCAGCACCTTTTGAGGTTTCAGTCTTGCCACCGAAAGAACATATTCCATTTGAAGAAAAGATAGTCGTACCAATCCCAGTGGCGATGTCCACCATGCCTCCATTCTACAAAAATTCCATACCATAGGATTATACAGCCTAGGCAAGAAGGAAAAGTAAGGCAAATTGCAGAGACTATCGCAACCCAGGGTATGACACAAACTGGAAAAGTCTATACCCCTGAACACCTAGCTGAATCAAGAAAGCAGGCCACATATCGGCCACTCCTCATTAAGACAGGTCCGAATGACCTTTTGAGGAAAATACAGGCCAAAGAGTATTCGATCGTCGACCAGCTAAACAAGACGCCAGCACAAATATACATCCTCTTATTGCTGTAGAATTCCAAAACACATAAAAATCCCCTGTTAAAGGTGATGAGTGAAGCACATGTAGCAAGTAACACACCGCGGGGAAATGGCCAATATAGTGGGGCAAGTGCTGGAAAGCCATAAGATCATTTTTTTTTATGAGGACGAGCTGCCACCTGAATGGCTAGGTCATAACAAAGCATTGTGTATCACTGTACACTGAAAAGACTATTTCATCACCAGAATCCTGATCGATGGGGCTTCCAGCCTTAACATAAGTTTGTTGGCAACACTCAAGAATCTGGGTATAGGGTTGCATGAGATAAAAGAAGGAACAATCAATGTGAAAGCTTTCGTTGGTTCTCAGAGGTCCACTATTGTTGAAATTAGCCTATGTCTGCAGATGGGACCAACCTGGTTCGAGGTTAATTTTCAAGTAATATATGTGCCACCGTCCTACAACTTTTTGCTAGGACAACCATAGATTCATGTTGCTGGGGTCGTAGCATCAATGATGCATAAGGCCATACAGTTTGAATAGAATCACCAGGAAATGATCATTCATGGTGACGGGAGCAATCATATTGGCAGTCACCCGACCATTCCGTCAATCGGGGGATGAAGAAAGATACGGGAGAGACCTATCACCATATCGAGCGAGTCAATGCTGTCGACAAAGAAAAATGGTTGGATAAAAAGATCGGGAGCATATTGAATTGGAGTGGGTACAAACCTAGCAAACGACTAGTCAAGAACCTCCAAAGGATTTCTAACCCTATAAAACTCAAGAAACATGGCACTACATTCAGTTTGGGATATGAATACACATGGAAGGGGTTCAATAAATTGTCACCACCATGGCACAATCATTACTACCTATTAGAGCAACCAATACCGCATCTAGAGCAGATTTTCTAGCAGGCCGCCATCATATATAGGATGGATGGAGAATAGGCACTCACAGCAAAAAAAACTTGTTTCTAGAGGACAATGATATGGATTGCTATGTTATTCTCAATGAGGAAGGGGAGGAAGGTCCTTCCATACAAGCTGTGAGCAGAGGGGAACACCTCAACTATTAGACTATCAGGACCACCAGAGCCCGACGAGCCTTGTGGTAGCAAGGCTAAATAAGCACTATTCACTATTTTATTTACTAAATGATTTTCTTTTCGCATTTCTCAATTTTCACAATAAGACCTTCAATGTTCAAAATTTATTTAATTTATCAAAGCATATTTGATTTTTCCAATGAATTAATATTTATTTCTATCATTTTCCTTATCACTTTACTTGTACAACATTACTATTACTTATCTTGATGAACCAACGATTGTGACATGCAATGACACAACGCAACAAACGGACATTGATTTAGAACAAGATGACATACCTGATGAGATTGTCAAAGAAGTTGAGAACCTTGAGAACAGATCTAAGTCCAACCTGGATGAAACCGAAATTGTTAACCTGGGTGATGCATAAAATTTCAAGGAAATACGAATCAACATTCATTTATCATAATTAGAGAAGAAAGAATACATAGATTTTTTAGAGGAGTATGGGGACATATACGCCTGGTCGTATAATGACATGACTGGTCTGGGTATGTCCATTGTAGCTCACAAACTGCCAACCAATCTAATGTGTCCACAGGTAAAGCATAAGCTCAGAAAACTCAAACCCGATATGAGTCTAAAAATCAAGGAAGAAGTCACCAATAATATAAAGCATAGGGTGGTTGAGTACCCGATATGGTTAGCCAATATTGTTCTAGTACCAAAGATGAATGGGAAGGTCAGAGTCTGTGTGGACTACCGGGATCTTAATCGGGCCAGTCTAAAAGATGACTTCTCTCTGCTGAATATACACATCCTGATTAATAATTGCGCCAAATACAAGCTACAGTCATCCGTAGATTGCTTCGCTAGTTAGCATCAGATCTTGATGGATGAAGAAGATGTTGAGAAAATGTATTTCATTACGTCGTGGGGAATATATTCTTACAAGATGATGCCATTCCGCCTGAAGAATGCAGGGTTCACCTACATGAGGGCCATGACAACTATTTTCCATGATATGATACACAAGGAAATAGAAGTATATGTTGATAACGTTATCATCAAATCCAAGAAGGCTACAAACCAATAGAAGATATGGGTAAGTTTTTCAATAGACTGTGGAGGTATAACTTAAAACTAAACCCCATAAAGTGTGCATTTAGGGTTCCTGCTGGGAAGCTGCTAGGGTTGATCATGAGCCGCCGATGAATAGAACTAGGCCCATCAAAGGTTAAAGCAATTCAAGAACTACCGCCGCCAAAGAATAAGAAAGATGTGATGAGTTTCCTGGGAAGGCTGAACTACATCAGCCAATTCATAGAACAATCTACAGTTATCTACGAGTCGATCTTCAAAATTTTAAAGAAGGACGCGACTACTAAATAGACTGATGACTGACAAAAGGCCTTTGATAGAATTAAGGAGTACTAGCCAACACCACCAGTCTTAGTTCTGCTCGAGCCAGGTAGACCCTTATTACTCTACCTTGCAGTATTAGATGGAGCTTTCGGCTGCATTTTGGTGCAGCATGATCAAATGGGGAGAAAGGAACAAGCCATTTATTATCTCATCAAAAATTGCAACTTGTAGAGGCCCGATATTCTCTCTTGGAAGCACCTGATATGTTTTGACTTGGGTAGCTCAGAAGCTAAAACATTACTTTTGTGCCTGCACTACATACCTTATATCAATGATGGGTCCTTTAAAGTACATCTTTCAGAAGCCCATGCCCACTGGCAAGCTAGCAAAGTGGCAAATCTTGTTGAGTGAGTTCGACATTGTTTATGTAACTTAGAAAGCGGTCAAGGGACAGGCACTAGCAGAACACCTTGCTGAAAACCCCGCGGATGGAGAATATGAACCCTTGAAAAAGTATTTTCCTTATAAAGAGGTATCATTTATAGGAAAAGACATTGCAGAATCATATGACGGTTGGAAGATATTCTTCGATAAAGTGGCAAACTTCAAAGGAATTGGCATAGAAGTAGTCTTGGTATCATAAACCGGTCAGTATTATCTAGTATCTGCCAAACTTAGGTTCCCCTGCACCAACAATACATCCAAATATGAAGCTTGCATCTTAGGGCTCAAAATGGCCATTGACATGAACGCCCAAGAGCTACTGGTGGTTGGAGATTCGGAGTTACTTATACATCAGGCATAAGAAGAATGGGAAAGCAACAACTCCAAGATACTCCCATATATGCATTATGTACAGGAATTAAGAAAGAGGTTCACAAAGAAAAAATTCCAACATGTTCCCAGAATCCAGAATGAGTTCGCCGATGCATTGGCTACCCTATCATCTATGATACAATATCCAAACAAGTATTTCATTGATCCTATTCCAGTAAAAATTAATAATCACCCAGCTTACTGTGCCCACGTTGAAGAAGAAGTAAATGGAAAGCCTTGGTTTCATGATATCAAGGAATATTTGGCGAAAGGAGAGTACTTGAAGCTTTTCAATCATATACAGAAACTTATACTTGGGAGACTGTCCAAAAACTTCTTTCACAGTGGAGGAATCATGTATAAGAGGATTCCTAATTTGGGATTATTAAGGTGTGTTGATGCAAAGGAAGCGTCCAAGCTACTAGAGGAAGTTCATATCGTGACATGTGGTCCACATATGAATGGTTTTGTCTTAGCAAAGAAGATACTCCGGGCTAGTTACTTTTGGATGACTATGAAAACAGACTGCATCCAGTATGTCTGGAGATTCCGTCGCTATCAGATACATGAAGATATGATGA
Source organism: Nicotiana benthamiana (assembly GCA_034376525.1). Lineage (NCBI taxonomy): Eukaryota > Viridiplantae > Streptophyta > Magnoliopsida > Solanales > Solanaceae > Nicotiana > Nicotiana benthamiana. The sequence continues at coordinate 129,765,204 of CM067327.1, forward strand.
AAGTACCTACAAATGAGCTTAACACAACAAGTTCACTATGGCCATTCGCCGCTAGGGCAATGGATGTTATTGGACCAATTGAGCATGCCATTTCTAACAGACACAGGTTTATCCTAGTAGCCATCGACTATCTCACCAAATGGGTCGAAGTAGCATCTTACAAGGCAATAACTAAGAAAGTTGTGACAGACTTTGTCCGTGGCGTTTGTCGATTTGGTATCCCAGATTCGATCATTACCAATAACGCCTCTAATCTCAATAGAGACTTGATGAAAGCCACGTGTGCAACTTTGAAGATTAGACACAAGAATTCCATAGTCTGATGCCTTAAAAGAATGGAGCCATAGAGGTCTCCAACAAGAATATCAAGAAGATATTAAGGAAAATGACAGAGAAGCATAAATAGTGGCACGAGAAGTTATCATTTTCTCTATTGGGGCATCTCACAATAGTCTGCACATCAACTGGGGGAACCTCCTATATGTTGGTTTACAGCATAGAGTTTATCATTCCCACCGAAGTAGAAATTCATTCCCTAAGGATCATATAGGAAGATAAGCTCAACGACACAAAGCGGGTGAAAAGTCGTTACGAGCAACTAGCTCTTATAGATAAAAAGAGAATGAATGCAGTTTGCCATGGTCAATTCTATCAAACAGAATGTCCAGAGCCTTCAACAAAAGAGTCAAGCCAAGAAAGTTCACACCGGGATAGTTGGTGTTAAAGAAATTTTCTCGGATCAAGATGAAGGGAAAGGGAAGTTCTCTCCCAACTGGCAGGGCCCATACATGATTCATCGGATTTCGATAGGAGGAGTTTTCATACTTGCAGAAATGGACAGAGAAGTCTGGCCAAAGCCGATTAATTCAGATGCAGTCAAGCGTTACTTGTGTAATCTGTATGCTTTCTTTATATGATATAAATAAAACTACACCTGACCTGATTCCGTTTAAGAGGGGATACATAGGCAGAACTATGGGTTCGGTCACAATTCATTAAAATTTTCCTTCCCCTCCCCCCCACGAAATTGGTAACTGGGGCAGAATTTTTAGGAGGACCCTCAAAATTCTAAAGTAATTTCAGTCGATTGTGGTGCGAGCAACAGTCAGAAACGTCAACTCATGAACTAGGGTAGAATTTTAAGGAGAACCCTCAAAATTTTGTAGCAAGAGAGGTCGTAATGTCTCGAACCACGTCACAGTCTTTGGTTCAAATCTATTTTAATTAAATGTTTATGACATACTTTTACAAAATCATGCATGTTTACTATATAAACTTCTTTGTTTAGCAATGCTACCCCAGTGATACAGACAGTATCACCAGATCGAAGCCAAACGCGTCAAGCAAAGCCAGTGGGGATATGAACCAACCTTCCCTTTTATAAAACTCACAATTTTTCTTTGGATGCGGGCACTAGGATTACGAAATCACCGAACATATTGTACACCCATAGAACAAACATTGTTCAAGAAAACGATTCTCTGAATCATTGCACTTACCAACATTTGCTATCAGCACGTACCTGTAATGTTCCATATGTCACAACGTTCCCAATAATCACCATGCCGCAATCTGCTATCAGCTAAGAAAACTCTACTGCCATTTACTATTTTATTTCTTGCATAGGCTACCATTCTGCCTTTCAACTTGCATAAGGCTACTATTTTTCCTTCCCAGGTTAAGCGCTACCTCTATCTGCATTTGCCTTGCATAAAGCTATTATTCTGCCTTCCGAGGTTAAGTTCTACCTCTATTTGCTTCTGCATTGCATAAGGCTACCATTCTGCTTTCCGACGTTAAGCTATACCTATATTTGCATCTGTATTACATAAGGCTACCATTCTGCCTTTCAACTTGCATAAGGCTACTATTCTGACTTCCAACATGCATATGCTGCCATTCTTACTTCTGAGAATAAAATTTGTCTCCATCCACATTGCACAGCTCAAATATCCCCATATTGCATGGCTGAAAGATCGCCACATTGCATGGATGGAAGATCACCATATTGCACGCCTGAAAGATCGCCACATTGCGTGATTGAACGATCGACACACTGCACGGCTAAAAGATCACCACATTGCAGGGCTGAAAGATCGCCACATTGTATGGCTAAAAGATTGTCACATTGCACGGCTGAAAGAACGCCACATCACGGATGAAAGGTCGCCACATTGCACGGCTGAAAGATCGCCATATTGCACGGCTGAAAGATCGCCACATGCTACTGCATCCTTTATGGACTGAAATATCGCGAACCCATCCAAAGACATCATCGTTCGCAGGCACCATCTTCATAGCCCGAGAATACGATGTCATGGCCCGAGGATCTCTTTCAACCTTTTGCATAGCATTATTCAAAGGCATCATGGTTCAGAGGCACTATCCTAATAGCCCGAGAACATCATGCTTGTGAATCCTTTATTATACGTTTTCTGGCCCGGGACATCATGGTCTAAGGATGTCATCTCAACCATCCAAAGACATCATTTATGGTCCAACGAGAATTTGCATCCTGTCTAAATTTACACACAATATATGTTTGTATTACAGGTAAATCAAAAAGCAACAGCTATCCCGGTGGGAGCAGTTCTACTACAGTGCCCGCAGCCATATCATACCTAACCATTCTCGTAAGTTTTCCACTAACCCAGCCCTAGATATTGCGTCCGTTCTTGGAAAGTATATGTCGGCATACTCCGCCGACGGATCCTAAACTACATAGAGTCTGATTCCTATAAAATCAGGGATATGTAGGCATCCTAGAAATCGGGATACGGCCTGAATCTTTCGAAATCATTTTGCAAGGTCAAAATTAATCATCATATCTTTACCCGACAACTCTTTCATCCTTTACGGGTAAAAAGGGGCATTTGTTAATTCCTATTTATTTTTTATATATTTTTAATATGTAAAATACTTTAAAAATAGCATATATATGTAAATATAAGTATGTCCAAGCATTTTAATATTTTTCCATAATTTTTAAGGGCATTAAGCTGATTTATTTACCTTTTTCATCCATAAAATCCCAATAATAAGGTCCAATATTATTAATTTTGATGATTCATTCATTGGATCTTTATATTTATGCAAAAATATGGCTAACATAATTTTTGCATATTTTATTATTTTATTCAGTATTTTTAAAGTTAATTGCCCATAATTGCATTAGTTGTGTTTTACATTCATAAAATTAAGCCCTAAACTTTTAAGTTAGCATTTACATACTGTGAATTATTACTTTCAAACTATTCTCAGAAAATTATTTACTATTTTTTATAATTTAAAAAAATGGCTATTTAAATAATAGCCCATTTGTGTTTAAATTCTAGCCTAAATTGAACCCCAAACAGACCCAATTAAACCCTGGCACAATTTTAATTAAACCCGACCCCAACTTAATTAAACTGATCCAATCTCGGATCCCCACCTACCCTTTTTAACATAGGTCGTTGATCATTCAGATCAACGGGCACCGTTTACCCTTACCATTTTTAACCTAAAATGACCTCTTACCCTAAATCGTCTCTTATCACCCGCCACCCTTGAATCCTTTCCTCTCAAACGTCTCTTTGCAATACCATCGAAACCCTAGTTGCCGCCACCTAATTCCACCTTAATCCACCTCAATCCCCACCTAAACCATGGTCACCCACGGCGTTTTGAGACGTGTACGTGTCTCATATGTCTACTAGATACATATTATTCATGATTCCATGGATTAATCTCGATGAAATATGGTCCAATTCTTGCCCGAATTTGATCTCTGGTCTTTTTCAGACTAGTGGTTGCTCAAGCCAGATCCTTGACATTTCCGACTAGATCGGTCTTTTCTAAAGCTTTTCTCACTTACTCTAGGTTATTTGAAACCCTATCTCAAAGAGTTGCTCGATTTTCTTTCAGATCTATCTTAGATCTGTTCTTATTACGAACTTCTTAGGTATTTTCTCGAAGGTTCTTTGATTTTCTTTCAAAATGGCTCTTCTTTATTTCAACGATTAAGGTTTCTCTTAACTTCTTTTAAAGACCTCTTCTCTGATTTTTGGTGCTGCTTTATGATTTTAGTATACAACTTGTTTATTCTTTCCTTCTACATGATTCAGCATTTTGAAAACCTTAGGTCTTTTTCGTCCTATCCAAGTTCTGAAACTATCCTTGTCTCTTTGAATGTGTATTTGTTTGATTAACTTCTTTGTTTTGAGTCTCTTTTCCTTGTTTGACTTATCTGATTCTGAGTTTTTATCATCTCTTAAGTTCGACTACTATTGAAACCCTAATTTAATAAAAGGTTTTCCTCACTTATTACTATGAGACATTTACTTGTTTCTGACTCTCTTTGCATGTTACTATGCTTTCTTCACTTTTGATTCTGTGTAACTACCTAACCTACTTGATTACTGTGCCTCGAATTGTTTTCTTTTACTGTCGAATCCTAGCTTACCCATACTGCAAATGTATGCTTAAGTTGTTTCTTTTACCAATGTGTTTGGCCTTGCATGTCTGATACTGTTGTTCATTTTATTTATATGTTGAGGTGCGGAATCATGATCCTTTTTTGATTGATTCTGAACCCCTCAATGTTGCGATTGATTGCAAAAGTTTTTCTTATGAACCCTAATTTTATTCGTCTATTTAAATTGATTGATTCACTTCCTTCAATTAATGTGATGTTTACCTTGAATTCTTTTCCAAAATTAAGCATATATTCTGTACCTAGACTCAATTGTATACTCTATATTTTACTACCGCTTATATGGCAAGAATCAATCTGTCTCAAACTGATTTTTTCCTTAACTAACCTTGTTAGTATCCATTTGGGCAGTACTTTCTTGATTAAAGGGAAGTACTTGTGTAAATTGATTATGATTGTTGTTATTTCCATGTTTGCATTAAGATTTTACTTATTACCTTAATTTCTACTCGTTTTAAAAACTATATATACCCTAACCTCACTTGTTTTAAACAAACAAACAACTTGAGTTCAGAACACACAATTACGCTCAAAACTCTCTCTTTCTTTACTGCTACTTGTGCTATTGCTTTGTCTACCCAGCTGCAAGCCAAGGCTAGACTGTGGAATCTTGCTTACTTTTTCTTTCTGCACTTTTCTTCTCTACCGGTATGTCCTAGTTAATTTTCAAGTCTCAACAACAACATGCTTCTTTAAGTTACTTCAGTTTCTCATTCTTGTCTACTTCTGCTTATGTTTCTGCAGTCATAAGTTACTATCATGCTACAATATGCTCCATTCCCCTTTTTAATTAATGTTTCCCTAAATGTGTACTCTATAGGTTACTTGTTGTGTACTTGTTATCTTATGAAGCCCAAAACCCCATATCCCCCCAATGTGTTTGTGTTCTTTTGGCTAGTTTGTGGCCATGCCAACATCAGCTATTGTTGTGCATGACCAAATCAGACCCCTACTAGGGTCATGCAATGTATCCCTACAATCCCTTGCCCCTTTTGAAAGATTACTAGTTCTATGTAATCTGAGTTTCACTACTATAACTGTTTTCAATCACCCTTACCACTTACTCTTTCCATCCCAGTTTTAATAAATCTCTTTCAAACATGTGTCTGACACTTCTACTACACTCTTAGAATCTTGGTTCTACCCCTATTGTTTGAGCCTTACCTTGGGATCCTTGAGCTCCCTTTGAACTTGGGCACATAAAGGCTAACCCTTCCATGCTGTACTCATTCTGTTCGGTTATGCAAATCTGGGTGTAAGCACTGCCCGGGATACCTTGCGGTCCTTAGGGAACTTTGACACACCCAGGAAAGGCTTTGGAATAATATTGGTATTGATATGGTTCCTTGCATATCTCAGATAGGAATTCAAGATCAGGCTTCCTATGGTTGTAACTTCTTTTTTCTTAATTCAATCGCTTGGTCTATAATAATTTGTAAACAAGTATGGGGTTGGCTAATGAAAAGGGTTGGGAAATATGCATGTTTTATCTATTAAAAGGGTAGATAACATGCCTATAAGGTCTATTTTGCTTCAAATATGGTCCGCTAGATAACATGCCTATAGGATACGTTCTTGTTTAAAATAAATTTTGCATGCTTCACTTTAACACAATAAGAAATCATGTCTATGGGGCATAAATTGCTTTAATAATAGATGATATGTCTACATGGTTAAATATCAGCTTTACAATTGGATATCATGTCTATAAGATATAAAGCAATTGAAATTTTTGTTATAGCATGTGTCCAAATTCGTTTCTAATACTTAGATAAGTCCAAAGTCAGTTTTTAGTACTTAGATACCATGCCTGTAGGATCTAAATAACAATAATAAAAATCATGCCTATAGAACTTAAAGCAGTTTAGTTGGAGAAGCCGTCTAGTTTATGTCGTTACTCTGAATTAGACTAGTTAATTAATCTGCCGATTCTTTAATGAGTTTTTTGAACAATGCCTTGACTTAATACCGTTAGAAAGCATGTCTATAGGAACTCAAGTTGTCTGCTTAAAACTAATCACTATTCCACTGCTTTACTACATCACTATAGATATCATGTTCATAGGACATCAATGCAACACCTAGGAAAGCCATATGTAACTACTTGAATAAACCTGGAACCGCCTATGTTTAGTTATCAACTACTACAACAAACAGGCATGCCTGATTTGGACTTCGTATTTGAGTTATATAGTGAATCTAGTTCTGACTCAAACACCTAGTTTTAGGATTTATAATTCAGACCTTAACTATATTTAAGTCGTGCTTTTTATATGTATTAGTTGCGGAGGTTTATACAAGCCTTCTAATTGCCTACATATTTCCCCATTAAATGCAATCCTACGTGTTTTGTATGTCGCCTTAGCCTTTTTACCTTTGAATCTAAGAGTCAGCCTAAAATCCTCCCTCTTATAGGAAAACTAATCCTAAATTCCTTGGGGACTGATAGCAATGGGACGGGTAATAATATACAATAGAGATCGAGACTAATATGTGCTTTAATATCTTCACGGGGTGGGAAATTTAGATATAGATATGATGGAACGGTGCACTAATACCACGTGTAGCCCTCTTTTGAATTACCGGGTATTGCATTGATTTGATCCATATTACAAATAAACCTATGACCTCTTCACATTCATTGCCATGCTTAGATTGCAACTCTTTTCAAAACCTTGATTTTCTACTTTATTTTAAACAAAAACTTGTGTATTTAAATTCAAAATTCCTTATTACTTGAGCTTTATTTGCTTACTTATTAATCGCACAAATTCACAAAAACTATTTGGTCAGGAACCACACTAGTGGTTCCTGAGGGGTGCCTAACACCTTCCCCTTGGTATAATTTCAAGCTCTTGCCCTATCTATGGTTACCAATATAGTTGTGGTCGAACCCCATAGGTGACCTTACGCACCATAAAAAATCGTTAGGTGGCGACTCTTCAAAATTGCAAAACCCTTTTCCCGAAAGGAAAGAGTTGTCCCAATCGAATGTCATAAATCCCATTTTCACGGAGAAAAATAGGGCGACACTGTAGCTGCATGACCAGGAGCCTCAGCAGTAGGGATTTGTGCTCCCCCTCCCTCCTGTGATGTGGCTGGATCCACTGGAAATAAACCATCCTAGTTCTTGGTATACATGACCCCAACATACGGCCCATGGCCTCTTGAAAACCCAGTGTTTTCATGAATCCTACCGGTGTAGGCTCAGCTGCGGGCACCTCGCCCTGCTCCTCAATGATATGATCTCCCACAAGATCCGCTAGTGGTGCTACTGGAATAGCTCTGGAATTCCCTCATCCCCTACCTCGAGTCATTGCCCTCCCCCAGCCTCTGCCTCGGCCTCTAGCAACAGGGGGAGTAGCTCATCCTGGGTCTGGAACATGTACCGTGCGTGTCCTCACCATCTATGAGAGAATAGAAGAGGAAAATTTAGTATGCCAATCACTGCATGATAGGAAATAAAGAAAGAGTAATTTCCTAACATTCTATAACCTCTCGAAGATAAATACAACCGTCTCCTTACCGATCGACAAGACACTATTAGGTTTGCCCCTGACTTGTAAGACCTACATGAACCTAGTACTCCAATATCATGTTGTCACGATCCAATTTCATTACAGGTCATGATGACGCCCAACACGGTTGTCAAGAAAATCAACTCGGAGATACTAGTAAATTCTCGTTTTACTTTACCAAAATAGTTAAAACAATTTCTTAATTTGAATTTGAAATAAGTGATAATTAGCAATATACAATAATAGTTATACAAACTAAAAGAATAGTCTACCAAAGTGTGTGTTAAGACATGGTTTCACAAGTATATGGGCATTTAATAGAATATACAAAAAAATAAATCTATCGTACTGTCTGAAATAGAATAGACAGTCAAAAATAAAGAGAGACTCCATTATGTTGTTGAACGGCCTAGGAAGGGAGCAGCTCACCGTGGGAATCTCGACCTACTATCAAGAATGTGCACTAGACTGGTAGCCAGATGTACCTGCCTCAGATCATGTACAATTAAGTACAGATGCGTAGTATGAGTACATAAACAATATGTACCCATTAAGTATCCCGTCTAATCTCGAAGAAGTAGTGACGAGCGGTCGACTTGACACTTACTAGTGTCAAATAATAAAAGGAAGTGTTATGCTAAGCATGGATGTCACAACTAAATAACAATTTATAGCAAGAAGTGATAGGTTCTTTCCTAGATAATATCACAGATAGCCATTTACATTTCGGGCATTTAACACAGTTCAAATTATAGAAATTACCTAGCAAGAAACATGCGCAAATAGTGCCAAAGTCGTACAGTCCGATCCAACATAAAAATAAAGTGGGCACTCCCGGAGGGTTGAACGACACGAACCATAGATGCATTTATTATTCCGCTCGCGAATCATACATGCAACGCAGTCAAATATAAATAAATACAACAAACAGTCGGATATGAATATATATTAGGGAAGCAATTACTCAAAGAAATGTCAACTTCTCTTTAAAAGGTCAAGAAAATGATGTTCCTATTTATAAATGCATTTACCACATTCAACATGATTTAAGCAATCTAAATTGACCATAAAGTTACACGAATAGCACATAAAGCATACTTTTGGGTCCTACATTACCCGGGCTTAATCATAATAGTAGTTACGTAAGGATTCTTGTCACCTAGTGCATATGTAGCCCCCTTATTAGTGGCAAATTATTCAATTATTTTACCTATGGAGACAATTTCCTCTTACAATGTTAGAAAGAAGACTCACATCGCTCTAAAGCGTACTTCCAATATCAAGAACGTGCTCCAACCCTCAATTTGGAGACGAACTATCCAAAACTAACTAAACGAGGTAGGAACTGGTCAATACAAGCTCAAGATTTTTCATTCTAACTATTAAAGTAATTTTCCAACCCAAAACACAAGTTTCCTAAAATCCATCCCCAGACCCACGTACCCAGATTCTGGAAATTTTTTAGGAAACTTGTTCTCTATAACCTAAGGATCAAGAATATATGATTTTTACTTTATCCCATGACAAATTTTGTACTTAAATATTATTTTTATCAAAACCCTAGGTTTTACTCTAATCCCATAATTTTTCACTAATATTTATGTGTTAATCTACCCAAAATCCAAGTATTAAATTCACAATAAGTAGAAATAACTTACCTCAAGATTGTAGGTGGCAATTTTTCCTTTGGTAGCTCCCAAATCGCCCAAACGATGGAGGAAATGTATCAAAAATGACACATTCTCGCATTAAATGAACACACTGCCTTTAGTGATTTCCGCACATACGGTGAGGGGACCGCATCTGTGGTTTCGCTTCTGCTTGGGAACTTCTGCATATGCGGAGCTGGTCTAGGCTGGCTGGGACCTCTTCTGCCGTCTGGGGGTTGCTCCTGTTGTTTCGCTTCTACATAGAAGGAGCTGCATCTGCCGTTCCTATGCCCCTCCCTTGGCCGCATCTGCGATAGGTCGACCACTCCTGCAGTCTCAAACCTGTAGATGACTAACCGTATGTGTGGTTATGACAGATAACTAGAGCTTCAGCTCCTTACCGAAATTTCTAACTTCACTCGAGCCTCGTCCGATTGATGCTCAAGGCTCCCGGGCCCCGCCCGAACATACCGACAAATTTTAAATCGTAAAACGGACTCGCTTGAACACTCGAATGCCCGAAAAACCGTCAACCCCGGAAATCAATTGGATCAAACTTATGAACTTCAAGTTCTTCAATTTAATTGCAATGCGGCGAAACACACTTATACTATTCGGATTGACACAAAATTTTGCGTGCAAGTCTTAAATGGAAATACAGAACTACTCCCGATCTCGAAACTCCATTTGGACCTCGAAGACACAAAAACTTGTTCCAAACCAAATATTTAAGAACCTCAAAATTCTTTAGGAATCAACTTTCACTATTAGGCACCAAAGAGCTCCCGACTAGAAGCAGGGGCCGAAACAATGCTTTAGTGGTAGGAGCAGAATCCCCTTTTGGTTTGGAAGGTTGATACAGCAGAAATTCAATGGATCATCCAAAACTTAGTTGTACATATGCCCAAGTCCAAAATTTTCATACGAACCTATTGGAATTTTTAAATCCAGATTCCGAGGTCGTTTACTCAAAATGTTGACCGAAGTCAAACTAAGCCTTTTAAGCTAACCTTCAAGAACCAAGTGTTCCTATTTCAACCCAAACTCTTCCAAATTCCAAATCGACCATTCCTGCAAGTCATAAATCAGTAAAAGCAAGTCGGAAAGTCTTATCTAGAAAAATTGAATTCTAAAAAGTGAAAGGATCAATCGGATCGTTGCACCCACCATATCCCAAAACTCAGCCACATTTTCGTTCATATCAAACACATCCTTAGTATCAAAATCACAGTAAACATCTTACTATTAATAAGTAATAGAGGGTAACTTTCAGAATAACATGTTTCTACACAACACTAATAGCTAACAATATATATTATTAAAATTAGGTTGTACTTGATATGAAGGAAATGTTTTTCGAAAAATATTTTCCTCGTGAGTTCATTTTCATTCAATTACAGAAAATGTTTTTTCTACCAAAATAAGGAAAATATCTTTCAAAAATTCTTTTTAAAGTTTTACATCCTATTTTTCATCCCTGTCACTCCCACCAACCCATCCACACCTACCCCAACCCCATCATTTCTTCCCCTACCCCATCCTTGCCCACACCAACCTCGCACTCTAACCCCACACCCTCCGTCCTAAATAGAAAATTAACAATAGTACTTTCTTTTCATATTATAGAGAAAATACTTTTTTTTCATTTCAACGAATGAATATTTTCTTTCATGACGTAAAAACAAATTCTTTCATTTTAACAAAAAAAAGTATTTTCTTTTCATGATGTAGAAAAAGTATTTCCTTTTATTTCAACAAATTGATATAGTACAATGTATTTTTCTTTATTTCAACAAAAAGAGTATTTGCTTTTTATAATGTAGAAATAGTATTTTCTTTTTATTTCAACAAAATAGCACTTTCTTTGATGTTATATCTAGAATGAGTTACTTTCTCTTTCAACCAAAAAAAAATATTTTCTTTTAATTATGGAGCACATATTTCAATGATATTTTTGTGGGAAAAAAGTAAAGCAGCATATTAGTTCCTTTAATTTGTGTGAATATTTAAAAGAACAATTAAATTCTTGAAGAAAATAGAATCCTGAAAAATATTTCGATTTTTTTCACTCACTAACCAAATAAAAAAAATAACTAATAAATCACTCATTTCCATGGAAAAAATTTTCCTTGGTACACCTTCAATATCAAAATCACAGCAAATATTATACTTTTAGTAAGAAGTAATAGAAGGAGTAACTTTCACCATAAAAAGTTTCTACTTTCTACACATAATGCTAATAGCTAACAATAAATATTATTAAAATAATGACAAGAGAATTAATTCGTTTCAATCAAAAGGAATATATTCATGTGGATCTTAATTGAAATTGCTTTAAATTTCTTTCTCTATAATGAAAAGAGAAGAAAACGCCTAGCAATAATTTAGGACCAATTGTAGCACTTACAAGGAGGAACCATCTCCAACTTCTCTATAAAAAACTTCATCAATAACCTTACTGTTTTTCCAGTTCTCCACTCCACCAATTCAGTGCAACAACAATACTGCCTAGATGGCATTCCACCTAAGCCACCAGATAAAACTACTTTATTTGTCAAGAACATCAACCCGAACTCCTTCAAATACAAACTGCTTGCAATTGAAGTAAATGCAACTCTCCCTATATATTCGCCTCTGTCATAACTCTCTCCTACATACATGGACATAAATGATATGGAAGACAAAGGTGTTGTGAGAATTCTGAAGAGGAAATCAAAGTCACCATAAGTGAGAAAGATAAACAAAGGATTTATTTCCCTTGGAGGTTCTCATTCATTATTAAACTAATGGGGAAAAGAATTCTCCGCCAAGTCCTAAAACGTAAACTTTCTACTCTTTGGAAACCATCTGAATCATTCCCTCTAATTGATCTAGGCGAACAATACTTCACTGTTAAATTCAATGAAGAAGAAAACCTAGAGACTGTACTATAAAAAGGTCCATGGTTTGTCTTTGGTCATTTTCTTTCAGTTCAATGTTGGGAACCAAACTTTTTTCCTGCTATGGCCAAGCAAATTTAAACAACCATTTGGATTCGTTTACCCAATCTCCCCATAGAATTTTATGATCTACAGATTCTGGGTAAAGTAAGAACTCAATAGGCAGGTTGCTTAAGATAGATGCATGCACATCGGCAGCCTTGAGGGGTCGTTATGCTAGGTTGTACACTGAACTATCTCTTGGCAAGCCGGTGAATCCAGCCTTTAGATAGGTGAAAACGAGGGTGAAAACCTTCTCTGTAAGAATTGTGGCTATTTGGGGCACACCTTAAGGCAATGCAACACCGTACTAGAGGAGTCAACTATCAAAGCATCATTCAATTATGCAGGAGAGAAAGATCAGAGATGTCAAAACACACCACAATCACCAAAGAATAATGAAGAATGGCAAACTATTTCTTTTAAACAAAGAAGGAAGATCAACAATACTCCCTCAAACAATATTGGTTCAACTAATGGAACAGGTATCAATGTCAACATCTTTGGTGTTAATACAAGTAAGTTCTAACTAATTAAGTTCTTAATTACAAATCCCGTGTTATAAACAAAAAATCTACTAATGTTTCAATAGAGAAATTGGTACTCAAAGAAAGTAATATAACTAATCATACTAATATCCAAACTACAAACTCTTTTACTGCTCTAACGGAGGAGAACCAGATTTTAGACAAAACAACTAATCTCCAAAAGGAGAATGAACCTGGCACTGCCCAAATGTCCAACACCCACACTTTAGGTGAGATGTCAGACAGACAAGTGTCGACTACTACTACTAACAATAACCACATTAACAATAATTCTATCACCAATACCGCTACACCCCCTAATCAACCTGCTAACCCTAATAATACCTTGCATGTAGCTAATAATATAATATTCATGTCCGAAAAACACACTCACCTGCTCCAAGTGGCCACTACCTCTAGACACGTTAACCAAGCCCAATACCGTCCCTTCTTGATAAAACCCTTACGCTTCCCCTCCTAAACGCCATGCAAAAAAAGCTGGTAATCATTGCCAAAGATACTCCCCAACCTTGCATAGCATAAGTATCATATATTCAAGATATAAATATTTCCTCACCATCGGAAAATGCCAAGAATCCCTTTTCCAAACAGACGCAGATATCATCTCATTCAACTTCTTCGTCAGAGACCCTTACGAATGGAGAACCAACCTCCATAATACAACCCTCATGCCAATACTTCCATAATTTTCATCCAACCTCCAATGCCTCACAACCACCAACCCATGTCATGGGTGGAGCTGGGCCTACTGACCATGCCATATCGTTTAACATAGTCATAAATGGTAGGGAAACGATAATAGTCATCCATAACTCCCATTTCCTAGCCCAATTAATCTCGGAAGGAATTCGAATGGAAATGGCAAACTTCATGAACCATGTATGGATTAACAACATCATACACCCAGTAGCCCCAAACATACCATCAAATGTAACCCAGACAATGATGGGATAGTGGCACCTTCCTCCACACTTCATCCCAATCCTAAATGCATTCCAAAATCTAATGGATTTACCATTTTTCACTCTGAAAATGATGACCACCATCAACCCAGTCTTCACTCCATGGGATGTGCATGCATCCCAGGATCAAATTCCAAATGCTCACCATGCATATCAATCCCAACAACCAGGTCCATCAAAACACGTTCAACGGACTCATCTCCCATAAATAATGGAGAAGGTGGAAAGTCCCAACTTACCCCTAAAGCTAATTCTAGAGGATTAAAATCTCAACAAAAAAAAATGTTCATCTTCACGGAGATGCAAGAGCAGAGGGAGATACTCAAGTGTCCAATGGCTTTATACAAATGTATAAGGACATCAGGCCACCTGCAGATCCGGCGATTGGACAACATGGAATGATCTTGGTACCCTTTCAGATAAGGAATCCAATTCATGCACCAAGGCCGCTGGAGAAGGGGATCTTCATAACTGGAATGTGGTGATGAATATGCCCATCAACTTCATTATATGGAACATTAGAGGTGGTAACACTGGAAACTTTAGGTTAAATTTCAGGGAGTTAGTTGATACTCATCATCCCTGCATATTTACTTTACTGGAAACAAGGATGGACAGTCATTGTCTCTCCTAAATATGTTTAGATTCACTGATATGATTGAAATTTCTTCTAAAGGTCAATCAGATGGTATGGTAATCCTATGGAATCATACCCTAGTCAATGTTCATAGCTTCATCTGTAGAAGCCAAGAATTCGGTGCCACTACTGAGGTATTTCAAACTCATAAAACTTGGCCTTTTACATCTATCTATGCTAGTACTAATATTAGTAACAGAAATTTTTTACAGGATAGCCTTATTAGTCTGCATGATTCCACAAAAGGACCCTGGTTGGTAGGCGGGGACTTTAATAATGTGTTATGCACTAATGAAAATTTTGGGGGAATACTATTAATAGAAATCGGGCTAACTACCTCTGGAACTGTATTAATACTTGTGGTTTCCTTGATCTTGGTTATAAAGGTTGTAAGTATATTTGGAGTAACTGTAGAAGGAAAAATAATCTTATTATGGAAAGGCTCGAAAATATTTATGCCAATAGTGATTGGATTAATAGGTTTCCCAATGTGTCTGTTACTCACCTTCCCAAGGTCTACTCAGACCACAACCCTCTTTTACTTGAAATAATTCCAAAATCCAACTTGGTCCTCCCAAAACCTTTCATACTTGAAACATTTTGGTGTAGACACCCTGATTTTAATGCTCTAATCACAAAATCTTGGGTGGGCACTAACTACTCTCAAGCTTTTGATTCTTTCGTGAGGAATGTTAAGGAGGGGAAACATAATGTCTTTGGGAATATTTTTAGGAAGAATAATAAAATCCTAGCTAGACTTAATGGTATCCAGAATTCCAACCATTATACATACACTACCTTCCTTCAAAACCTTGAAAAAACTATCCAAGATGAGTACAATAATTACCTAAAAATTGAGGATGACTATTGGAAATTAAGAGCAAGAACCTCTTGGGTCCAAGATGGAGATGCTAATATTAAGTTTTTTCACATGATGGCAACCAATAAAAAAAGAAGAAATAAAATAACTCATTTTAGAGATGAGGAAGAAAATTAGATAAATGACCCTATGGAAATCCTCAATCACACCTACGAATTTTTCCTTAAGCCATTCACTAACTTTCATCAACATTCCAATTGGCTAGATACTATAAATAGTGAAAATACCTTTAGTATTATTAATCTTGACTCCCTTGACAACCCTCTTATGTCCCAAGAAATAACAAACACCATTTTTTCCTTTAAACCTTTCAAATCTCTAGGACCTGATGGTATCCACCCCTTTTTCTATCACAAATACTGAAAAATTGTTGGCCCTTCAGTCATAGAACTTTGTCAACAGGTTTTTTGAACGAATACACTCCCAAAGGATACCAACAATACATATATATGTCTAATTTCTAAATTTGATAATGCCAATGATCTATAAAAAATTAGGCATATTGGCTTATGTAAAACTATCTACAAAATTGTTACAGAAATAATTGTCAATAGATTAAAGCCTTTTCTTAATGATCTAGTTATTCCTTTTCAATTTATCTTTATCAAACGAAGGAGGACTAGTGATAATGCTATTATAATCCAAGAAATAATGAACCAATTCAAAAATAGTAAAGGCAAAAAATATAGCATGATGCTCAAGATCGATTTTAGAGAAAGCATTCGACCGCCTTGAATGGTCATTCATCTATAGAATGCTTAAATTCTTCAAATTCCCTCCATCTCTATCTTCATTAATTATCCATTGTGTAACTACAAGCAAAATTGTTGTCCTAGTCAATGGATCAGTCACTCCATTTTTTTTCCAAGTAGAGGTATTATACAAGGGTACCCTCTCTCCTCTTACTTTATTCATCCTATGTATGAAAATGTTCTCGAAGCTTATCTGTAACCAAGTTGACACACGCAACTGGGATCCATTCTATCTAAGCCCTAACAACCAGGGTATCTCGCGCTTGTTCTTTGCAGATGACCTCACACTCATGGGCAAAGTCAATAATAAATGTTGCACTACCATAAAGAGAAGTATCTTCTACTTTTTCTCATTATCCGGCCAAAACATCAATTACTCTAAATCAAAATTAATATTTTCCAACAATTGTCCAACCCATATAACAAAGGAAGCTGCAAACAATTTCAATCTAACTGTGAGTATTTTTGGGAAATACCTTTGTTTCCCTATCCTTCAAAACAGTCCAAAACCAAAAGACTGGCAATTCAATATTGATAATATATATAAAAAACTTCTTCTTGGAAGGCCCACTTTCTAAATATAGCAGAGTGTACCACCCTTGCTTATTCCACTTCTCCCCACAAAAACTCTCAAATTATTTGATCGTATCCGACATAATTTTATCTGGGGCACTACAAATGATCATAAAAAAGTCCATTAGGTAAAGTGGAATACGGTGACAAAAAGCAAAGAAAAAGGAGATCTAGCTCTAAAAGATGCCACTACTAAAAACATTCTAGCCCTTAGTAATCTTGCCTGGAGAATCATATCAAATCCCACAACTTTTTGGTACAAAATTATCATTCTTAAATATACAAGAAACAAAACTCCTTTCACCACCTCCTTTATTTGGAAAAGTATCTTAAAGGGGTGGTCTATATGCTCTAAAAGGATCACTTGCCAGCCTTGCAATAATTCAAGCCTTAAACTTTGGTCAACCAATTGGATTCCTAATATCCTCCCCCTAAGAGAAATGGTCGAAGGTCCTCTAAATTAAGATGATCCTTTTTTAAAAATAAGAGACATTATTAGTCACGGGCAATGGGATCTCTCCAAACTCTCCATCCAATTACCCCCCACTATAATGGATAATCTCCTTCAAATCCCCTTACCACTCCACAAATATAAACACACCCTCATATGGAACAGAAATTCTAGTGGTCAGTACACCAGAAAATCTTGTCTCAACATAATCAACCCCCTCACTAGGTACCATCATAAATTCATGTAGATCTAGAAGCTCAAATGCCCCAATAAAATGAAATATCTTCTCTTATAATTTCTTCACAACAACCTTTCATGCAGGAATTATTTAAACCATATAGGGATCAATTTTAACAAAGATTGCCCTGCATGCAAAACGGATGAGGAATCTATAGAGCATGTCTTTATCAAGTGTCCCTTAGTTCTCCTTTTTTGGCTAGAGCTTGGTATCTCTATCCACAGGCTATCTCATAGCCATCACTGGCTCATCGTCAGTTTTAACCTTACGCTTCTAAAGAAAAACCCTCATTTAGAACGTCAACACCTTTTTCCCTTTCTAATCTGGGGCATCTGGACCAACCGTAATCACAATAACATTAACAACCTCAACAAAAAACCTTGTTTCAAATCCATATAAAACCATGCTATCGAATACCACTTCTATAATAACAACACCCCCTTTTTCCATGATACTATGATAATTCCTAAAGATGGCATGCTCCTAAAAAAGGTTGGTACAAACTCAATATAGATAGTGCATGGAAAAATCTTAAAGGTGGAATAGGGGGTGTCCTCAGAAATAACCGGGAAAAATGGATTCTAGGATTCCAAAAGAAAATCTATGCCCTATTCCTACTCCATACAGAACTACAGCCGCTCTTGGAAGGACTTCTACTGGCCAAAAGATACAATCTCTACCCTCTTGAAGTGGAAACGGATTCAATAGAGATAATAAACGTCATAAAAAAATGGTTATACAATCCTGACTAACCTAGTTCTCTCTTGCAGGTTATTAATACCCCTGGAGAAGGGCCTCCAACTTCAATATAATTTTAGAGAAGGGAACGTTGTCGTTGACACCCTAGTCAAGGAAACAAAGATGATTAAAGACAACAACTTCAACGAAGGAAGGACCAAGATATTATGCTTAAAACAAATTTCTACTTCATTATTTAATATGCTTAAGACACTAGGAAATCAGAACATGTTAGGTAATGCTACTAGTATTCATTACTCAGCTAGAATTATGGACTGTAATATCTAACTTTATAATATGTACTGTTAAAAAAAAAAGAATTGAAATTGCTTTGACGAATCAGTTCTTTCGCCACTAAGACATATATTATACACTCCAGCATTAATTCAAGAAACCTTTCTCAACATTCTTTTATTGCTCTCTTTTAGCATAATTTTCATATTTCAGATGTCATTTTCGATGACTTTTATTTGGCATGTTTTGATTTTTTAAACAACTTAAAAAATAATATATAAAGTGTATAATATATTATATTACCATATTAGTTGATGTATATTTTATTGGATGTAAGAAAATTATATGAAAAGATGATAAATATTGTGGGTAAAATAGGAAAAAATTTGTTATTTTCTCTTGATATGCATTAAAGTGTCAAGTAAAAGTGAATATTTATTTTTAGTATACGTGCCAAGTAAAGTGATCGGAGGGAGTATTATTTCATTTGTCAAGGCTTCAATATAAGTATCGAATAGAAAATAAAAAAATAATTATTCAATTTGTTTTATTACACCAAGGGAGAAAAAAGAGGAAAGAGAAAGGTGAAATTATAGGGTTTGAACGCTCCACCTCAACTAGGAAAAGTAGGTACAATATGATGTACAATAAGTAGATGACCATATATTCTTTATAATCCACTCTATTAATCTATACAATTGCTTCTGTTCTTACGAAGATACTCAATGAAGTCATCTATGTAGTTATCACTTAAATTTCTATTTCCAAATATTTTTCTCATTTCTTTTGCTTTCTCCCAATAAATCTTTCCCTTCTCATCATTCATCACTAATTTGAGTGACTCAGCCACTGAGTTCCGAGTCAAAGACCCATCCATTTCATTTCTTGGAATTTCTAATCCCACCATTTTTTCTTCAAAACCTCTAGCATTTAGCGCTTGATCTCCCAAAAAAGGCAACATAACGAGGGGCTTTCCAAATTGAAGTCCTTCTATAATAGAACCCCAACCACAATGAGTCAAAAAACCACCCACTGAGTCATGTTCCAATATCCTGAGTTGCGGAGCCCAACTCGTCCAAACTATACCTCGATCTTTGGTACGTTCCTCGAAGCCTTTGGGTAATTTTAAAAATAAAAAATTATGTTGTTTCCTTAGAACCCAGAAAAATGGCAACCCAGATAGCTCCAATCCATGAGCTAACTCAGTGAGTTCCTCTTGACTCGGAGTTGCCTCAGTTCCTAGGGCTACGTAAACAACTGACTTTTCACGTTGCATAGCTAACCAATTACTATTAATAAAACCCCATGGATCGCTTTTGTCATCTTCCGTATCTTGTACGGAAGGTGGCAACAGGCCGATTGGCGCGATAGATTTCTGATGAAGCTCTGGAAGAAGATCTAACCATTCTCTCTCTAACTCGTTACAACTACGTACAAGAAACACGTCACAACCGGACACTGATTCTCTAAATCGATGCCAATCAGAGACGCCTGATACGTTTTCTTGTCCATGGCCAAAAAACCTGTTGAAAATTTAAGCAGAATATGAATAATTGAAATAAAGAGAGAATAGAGAAAGTTGAAAACTAACTTGCTAAC
The DNA here is from genome assembly GCA_034376525.1 of Nicotiana benthamiana. NCBI lineage: Eukaryota > Viridiplantae > Streptophyta > Magnoliopsida > Solanales > Solanaceae > Nicotiana > Nicotiana benthamiana. The sequence continues at coordinate 129,785,435 of CM067327.1, forward strand.
GCCATAGACAATATAGGTGGACAGGCCTATTTATAGACCGACCTTCTAGGGCGAAGGGTCTATCGAAAATAGCATGTTTACTCCTCCGGAGTAGAGGTAAGACATGCGTACACACTATCTTCCTCATACTCCACTTGCGGAATCTCACTTGGCTGTTGTTGCCTATTTATAGACTTGCATAGTTGCATTTAACCAGGCTGCCCGTAGTCACATTTAATAGCCTCTTGCAGAAATATATGGTAAGATTGTGTATAATAGAGTTTTACGGTCCGGCCCTTTTTTGGTCCTGCGCATAGCGGGAGCTTAGTGCACCGGGACTGCCCATTGTTGTATTTAACCGAAATATAATTCTAACTACTAAGAAAATTTAAGCACTTATTCTATTCTTATTTTGACTACCATTGGGTAAAATAGGAGCTACTAATTTAGCAAATAAAAAGGATAGGAAAAACTTTGAATTATTGTTCAATATTACCTGTTTATTTCATAGAGACGGAATGCTATATTGGACGGAAAAGGGATCCATTTTGGTGGAACGGTGAAATCCTCAGGCTTGGTCCGTTGAATATTACCATCAATAATATCTTTTGCTGGACCAAAAAATACACTAGACCATGCATTAAACGTGCTAAAGAAGGCACGTGAAATTCCGAGTCTACCAGCGATCGGGGGCAACCAATAAGGGGTAAAATCGTAAATGATCCAATCGGGGACTGAGTCTTCGAGAAACTGAGTCAACTCGGATTCGAGCCCATCAAAAGCTTTCTTGAGGTACTGAACCTTATCAAGTGGTACATCCTTTGTTGCCTCCGCATTTTCTGGTAGACCTATGGTTGAAGGTAGAGATAGATTAACAAAATGTATGGAGTAATTTAACTTTTGAGAAAGTTTCGGGAGTCGATTGATGTTTCTAGAAGTGGAAACATAAGAAACTTCGTGACCCTTACGTGCAATTTGTTTAGCAAGTTCGAAAAATGGAATTAAGTGACCAAAAGCTAACCATGGGAATAACACAACATGAAGCTTCTTAGTTTCAGCCATGGTGTTTATTGCAGTGAAATGAAGTTGTTGTTTCTATAGTTTATGTAACATTGTAACCTTGTACTAAATTAGTTTTATATTCATGTTTTTTATTGAGGTGATGGTGAAGATTATGTCCTGTTCTTTTTATAAAATTACCAATTATTTTCATAAAAGACATATTACATATACTGATTGAATTTTTCTAGTTTAATTAGTTAACATTATAACTTTGTACGTGGATTAGCTTAACATTCATGTCCTGTATTGAGATGAGTGTGAAAATTATGTCTTATTCTTGTTATAAAATTGCCAATTATTTTCATAAAAAGACATGTTAAGTATATTGACTGAATTTGTCTTTTCTATCAGGCAGAAAGAAGAATATTGTGTAACAATATGATCCTTTCTTATTGAATATATTTGAATCATTAATGTGATCATGAGGTAAGAAATTTGGATGCCGACGTGGTCAAAATGTCAACAATACCAAAAAATGACTAAAATGGTTTATATTGAGATTTGAATCTTCGTTTATATCATGTTTGTAAGCTAACGAAATTAGTTCCAAGATTATTGTACATGAAATATAATAGCTAGAGTTATTACCTCCTTGTTAGGTGTGGTTGATGGCCAGGAGGCCATGCAAGTATGAATTCGACCGAACACAATAATTTTTGTCAAATTTAATATTTATATTAAAAACTTTAATAAATACATATATAAATAATTAAATTAAAACTAAGTAATTATAATTTTTTCCAGCATAACTTATTCGTACAGCCAACATAATTTTGATCCGTGTACAAGAAATAAAATAAAAATACCATCCATCGCGGTTCGCAGTACTGAAACAGAGAGATGTAAACATCACAAAAACATTGAGACATGGACATGGCTGAGAACAACAAAAAGCTGCATATTGCAGTATTTCCATGGCTAGCGTTTGGCCATATGATTCCATACTTAGAATTATCAAAACTCAGAGCTCAAAAGGTTCAGAAAATCTCTTTCATTTCAACCCCAAGAAACATTGATCGTCTCCCTAAACTTCCTCCAAATCTCGTCCCCTTCATAAATTTCATCAAATTTCCTATGCCTCAAACTGAAAATCTACCAAAAAAATGCAGAAGCCACAACTGATGTCCCTTATGAACAAGTCAAGTACCTCAAAAATGCTCAACTCCTGATTTTACTCTTCGATTTTACTTCTTACCGGATTCCTTCAATTGATGAAAATTAATATTCCGACGGCTTATTTCATCATATTTATCGTCGCGTTTCTGCATTGAAAAAAGACTATGAAATTCGACAGCTGAGGAGTACACTGTTCTTCTAAAGTGGGTCCCGTTTGAGACGACGGTTGCTTTGAAATTTTTTGAAGTTTTGTGTATGTTTGACACTCCCATGAGTGGAGATGGAGAGAATTTGTCTAATATATTTCGTCTCTATAAAACCCTTCAAAATTGTGATATTTTACTTGTAAGGAACTGTTCTGAATTTGAACAAGAATGGTTGAAAGTTTTAGAATATATTCACTGAAACTGGTTTTCCCGGTAGGACAACTTCCTGCAACGTCGTATGAAGATGATAGTATGAAGATGATAGTACGACGATCGATGCATGGAGAAATATAAAATTGTAGCATGATACACAAGAAAAAGGGAAATTATTTTCGTAGCATTTGGTAGCGAGGGAAAATCGAGCCAAAATGAACTCAATGAATTAGAATTCGGTTTAGAGAATTCTGGGTTACCATTTTTCTGGGTTTTGAGGAATAAAAGAGGGGAATCTGATGATGAATTGATTCAGTTACCTAAAGGGTTTGAGGAATGGACAAAGGGAAGGGGATTTGGGTGCACGAGTTGGGCACCACAACTCAAGATACTGAGTCATGACTTAGTGGGTGAATTTTTAAGTCACTCAGGTTGGAGTTCAATGGTTGAAGCAATTCAATTTGAGACGTGTATTGATCAAATCTGATCACCCCGATTGGGGCGACCACGACCCCATCATAATCATCTTACGAAAGAAGTCAACAAAATCAACTTCACCATATCATTATGACATTTGACACAAGCGACGAGAGCAAGACCTCTCCACTACTGGAAAGCTTTCCCGACCCAGCCATGCCAAGTCGTGACAAATACAAAAAGATTTTCGACTATAAATATCATAAGAAGAGAATCGGAAAAAGGGGGTTTCGTCTCTTGCTTCTTCTCCGATACTCCAATAGGTCAAAACAATGAAGAGAGCTCCACTCTTAAAGAGAAAAAAAATTCTTCACCTATGGAAGAAGGAAGGGAGCTCCATCTTTGTACCTAAAAAGGGGACAAAACAATTGTAAATTCTCCTTCCCACGGGTGAGAGGCAAGGCATAAATAAGACATTTTGATGTTTTACTCTTCAATATACACTAGTTGTTACTTTGTCTTTCGATCCAGTATTAATTATGATTGACTATGATTTACCCTTTCACCGTTTTTGATTAATTTGCTTAGAAAGAGTTTAACATCTTTTGAGTCAAACAATTTGGTGCTGCCTATGGGGATTTCCAAGTGAAAACACCTAATTATTCCCGGATCGAAGCCAAAGAAACACGAGAAAAGAATCCAGCTCACGCCACATTTGAGGATAAAGAATTGAGGAAAGAAAAATCGAACAGGTTAGCAAGGTCTAGAATTTCCTGCCCCACCGGTCCGAACACCCTTAACAAGGAAAAAGGTGTTACAATCTATCCTCCCCTATTTCAAAACAGCCGCGCAGAGGCAAGGAAAATCCTATCCTCTCGTACTTTGCCAAACCGAAAACCGACACAGGGATACCTAGGTTGAAGAACCAAAAATCATCTCAGCAGAGCCGAAACCCTTCTGGTCGGTGGCATTTACTAAATAAGCAGCCAAAGTCATGCGAGAAACTGTAGCACACGTACAATGCGAGTCCGAACAAAATGTTGGCACCTAGTGCCCGCGGCATTGAACCATCGATGCAAGCACTGCCTGCCAAACTGGGACTTCGACCAAGGGCCTTCACCATCAAAGATAGAAAGGTTCGACCTCGTTCGAACACAAGTTAGGTTGTTATTTCGATAAGTTCAAAATAAGAGCCCTAAGGCCAAGGGCCTTCGCCATCAAAGATAGAAAGGTTCGACCTCGTTCGAACTCAAGACGAGCTGTTATTTTGATAAGTTCGAAATAACACCCTTAAGGCCAAGGTCCTTCGCTGTCAAAGATAGAGAGTTCGACCTCGTTCAAACTCAAGACAGGTTGTCATTTCGATAAGTTCAAAATAACACCCTTAAGGCCAAGGGTCTTCGCCATCAAAGATAGAAAGGTTCAACCTCCATCGAACTCAAGACGGGTTGTTATTTCGATAAGTTCGAAATAACACTCTTAAGGCCAAGGGCCTTCGCCATCAAAAACAGAAAGGTTCGGCCTCGTTCGAACTCAAAACGGGCTGTCATTTTGATAAGTTTGAAATAACACCCTTAACGCCAAGGGCCTTTGCCATCAATGATAGAAAGGTTCGACTTCGTTCGAACTCAAGATGGGCTGTCATTTCGATACGTTCAAAATAACACCCTTAAGGCCAAGTGTCTTCTCCATCAAAGATATTTCGACCTAGTTCGAACTCAAGACGGGTTGTTATTTTGATAAGTTCGAAATAACACCCTTAAGGGCAAGGGCCTTCGCCATCAAAGATAGAAAGGTTCGACCTTGTTCGAACTCAAGATGGGCTATTATTTTGATAAGTACGAAATAATAACCTTAAGGCTAAGGGCCTTCTCCATCAAAGATAGAAACGTTCGACCTCATTCGAACTCAAGACGGGCTATTATTTGATAAGTTTAAAATAACACCTTAAGGCCAAGGGCCTTCGCCATCATAGATAGAAAGGTTCGACCTCGTTCGAACTCAAGAAAGGTTGTTATTTTGATAAGTTCGAAATAACACACTTAAGGCCAAGGTCCTTCGTCATCAAAGATAGAAAGATTCGACCTTGTTCGAATCCAATACGGGATGTTATTTTGATAAGTTCGAAATAATACCCTTAAGGCCAAGCGCCTTCGCCATCAAAGACAGAAAGGTTCGACTTTGTTCGAACTCAAGACGGGCTGTTATTTTGATAAGTTTGAAATAAAACATCTAAAGCCAAGGGCCTTCGCCATCAAAGATAGAAAGGTTCGACCTTGTTCGAACTTAAGACAGGCTATTAATTTGATAAGTTTGAAATAATTAAGGCGTCCTTCGCCATCAAAGATAGAAAGGTTCGACCTCGTTCGAACTCAAGGTGGGTTTTCATTTCGGTAAGTTCGAAATAACATCCATTAGGGCAAGGGCCTTCTCCATCAAAGATAGAAAGGTTCGACTTTGTTCGAACTCGAGACGGGATATTATTTCGATAAGTTCAAAATTACACCCTTAAGGCCAAGGGCCTTCGCATCAAAGATAGAAAGGTTCTACCTTATTCGAACTCAAGATGGGCTGTTATTTCGATAAGTTCGAAATAACATCCTTAAGGACAAGGACCTTCACTATTAGAGATAGAAAGGTTCAACCTTGTTCAAACTCAAGGCGGGCTGTTATTTCGATAAGTTCGAGATAACACCCTTAAGGAAAAGGGCATTCGCCACCAAAGACAGAAAGGTTCGGCCTCGTTTGAACTCAAGACGGGTTGTCATTTTGATAAGTTCGAAATAACACCCTTATGGCCAGGAGCCTCCGTCACAAAAAGGGGAGCGCAAGACCGGGACACGCCTGATGAGCTTCCACCTTACGACGAGATCATAAATTTCCAGAAAGATTCGAAACACAAGACAAGCGGCAAAAAAGAAAGTTCTTTATCCATGAAGTCATAATATGCGGGCAGTCACCAATTACATCCGGCCCAGGACAGTCGACTATAAATAAAAAGTAGGGAACAAACAAACGCCAACTGGCGAACAGAATGAAAAGAAAAAAGTATAACTTTATTCACTCAGTGTCAGCACCGCCATCTTCATCATCATCTCCATAAGGCTCGTTGTTATCACCTTCTGCACCCTATCGACTTTGGGTGTCAAAACATCATATCCACAGTTGGCACGAGCCTCGCGATCCCTCGCTTGCGTTTCCTCATAGGCAGCCTCAATTATGGTGCCTGCTTCCCACAAGTTCTTGAGTATATCCCATTGGGCTTTGGCATAGACCCAAAGCTCATGAGTCTGGCAAGGAACGGCAGCGCAAGATGGCTAAGTTTGAGCCCTCAGTCATTGATTCTCCGCCCCCAAGGCCGCGACTCAATATGCTAGAACCAAAGCCTCTGGATCAATCGTGCCAATCCGCTCCTCGAGCCTCACCTCCATCAAGGTCGTTTTCGCCCTCTTCGATTCTTTCTGGGACTGGAGCACGCAAATAATATCCTCCAAAGCCGCCACTCTTCCCAAAGCCTCAGACCAAGCTCTCTCAATGTGCTCTAGATCGGCAACCTTGCTCCCCATTACAGTCAATTTCCATCTCCACTATGCGCTCATCTCCTCGACTCGAACCGGGCTCTGATCCAACTCTAACTGCGTCGATCTCAACTTGCCCTGTAGATACTCGCATTCAGCAACGACCCCTCTACCCAATTCAAGCTCCCCGTCCTTGAGGCGGAGTTGCTCTTCGAGCTTGCTCTTGCTCTGGATCGTCTGAGGTTATGGGGTCGCCCTCAACCTTTCGTGCAACTCACGACATCTGATAGCAGCGGTACTTCTCTAGCATCTGCAAGAAAATCCTCGACCGAGTTTTTGCCCTACGGATGCTTTCCACTTCCACTAGATACGTCTGGAAAATAAAAAGGCAATAAGCTAATGTTCTTCCTTGGAAAGAAAAATGATGAAATAAGAGCCGAAGACAACATACCTTCAAACCCATAACGGCTACTTTGTCCCTCAATTTGGCATCGGGGATATTCCGCAGGGACTCATTTTCAGCTTCCGAACACAGCATGCTAAATTACGACACCAAATTATCCCCATGTTCCAAGAGATTAACATCAGAAGGGATCTCAAGAATGTGAGCCGATCCACCCCCATGAACCACCAAATGAGTGAGGCCCTCCTCGAACATCCTGATATCATCAAAATCCATATCAGACTCGAATTCATATTCGACGACCATCACACTCTTCCTCCTTTCTGTCATCGAGGGAGGGATGCGAACCGCTACAGATAAAGAAGGCGCACTCGTAGTCGCGATTCCAGCACTAGGGGTCTGGCTCTCTGCTCCAGGAGGACGTCGATCATCACCAGCAACAGGAACCCCGGGTAGAGTCAAAGTATCAGCCGAATCTTCCGGGCGCTAACTACTAGCACCAACTTTAACAACTTGCTCCATCTCTAGGGGAGACGCTGCATGACCACCGTCTCCTGGGCCCGTCAGGGGAGACTCATCCAAATTAATCACGATCGGAGGTGCCATCTCGAATACCACTCTCCGTCTCTTCACTGACCCCTCCTCTTCCCCTACCAACAGTGATCCATTCACAAGACAGATAGCACTGAATGGGGCCTCCTCCTAAGAGGACGCTCCTGCTGAGGTAGCCAAGACCGCAAATTCAACCAACGCCGCCCTCAACGAAGGACGAGCAACATGTATTGCAACAAGATGAGTAGACGCAGCCGGCTGACGAAAGGCCAACTGAGGAGCCCTGACTCTCCGTACTCTCCCTGGAAACAACAAGTGACGCACAAGAGGTAAGAGGAAAACTGAAAACGACATAGTACATAAGGACGTTATTTCACATGTAAGAGGCCTACATCCAAATATCTTATGAAAGGTCGACCAAGTGCGAACCTCCGCTGCACGAGAAAGGACGACCTCTACCCATTCACGAATCCCCTCCAAAGGCGGCGGCGGAAGCTTCTCAGCTACGAAATAACAAAAAAGTCTGTACCCAAAACATAAAAGAAGAGAAAAAGAAAAATTGAACACTCCATTAATAAAAGACGCAGACATAAGGGCAAAGCTCCACCTCTTAGGGAATCCAGGCGGGTCCGCCACGCGGTGCTAGTCCACACATAGAAAAAGTTTTCATAAAAGCGACGATTGGTCCTGTCATCCATCTTTACCACGTGGTCTTTCGACCCCCGAGGACGTGCATGGATCATCGTGCCGCGAATCAATTGGGGAGAAAATAGGCCAAGCACGTGGCCCAGAGTAACCTCGCGACCAGCGAGTTTCGCATATTTGATGAACATGAGGAATGACTTGTATAAATAAGGGGAAATCTGGGCGAGGCATACCTTAGAATAGCGGAGAAATCTACCACCAGCATGGGAAGTGGGAGCCTGTACCGTACGAGGAAGCGGTAGGCATAGAAAATACAAAACCTGGGATGGTCGATTTGAAACAGGTCGTCCCTCCCCGCCGGTACCATCTTGACAAAGCTGGGAATTCCCCATCATTCCCTCAAATCGGTGATCCCTACCTCCCCTATGAGGGGAATGATATCCTTCTGCTCTGCTCCATCGTTAATACTGAAGTCGAACGCATCCTTTCCCGGGCGGGGTAAAATTTCATCTACAAATGGAACCTCTTCGTCCTCCACCAAACGTCTCTGGCAGCCAGAACAGGGTTCTCCGCTGGTGGAGCAGCAACAGGAAGATTATCACGGGAGAAGCACCGGCCATTTTTAGCCAAAAAAGGAAAAAAGAGCTCGTCGGGAGAAACGAAAGGATTAAGGATTACAACGAGCAAGAGAGTAAGGCAGAATTCAAAGTGACGGGAGAAGAGATATCCTAGAAATTCTCTCGAGATGAACAATGAAGTGTGGGAAGCAAATGGCAAGGTTTCCTTATTTATAAGAGGCATAAATTCCTCGAGCGTGAAATCCAATAGTCACCATTCAAATCTGATGGGACGCGAAACATTTTAGACCCTCAGAAACGTGCGTCATAATGACTACTTGCACGAAGTATCGCTTCACTTACCAATCGGCATTTTGGTTTCAAAACCGTTGTAACGGTACACGAGTACTGAGAAGACATCCCCAAAGAATCCCAAAATTCACAATGCGATCAAGGAAAAGAATGGGGGTCAGATTCTCTTCGACTACGTTGCACGCATGATCCCTCCGTCGAAGTCGGTAAGGCACGACCCCGACGAACGGAGGAACTAACTGTATTGGTCAAAAGCTGACCACCCTGACCGGGGCGACCACGACACCGTCCTAATCATCTTACGAAAGATGTCAAAAAAGTCAACTTCACCCTATCATTACGACATTCGACACAAGCGACGAGGGCAAGCACTCTCCACGACTAGTAAGATTCCCCGACCCATCCATGCCAAGTCGTGCAAATACAAAAAGATTTTCAACTATAAATATCATGAGAAGAGAACCGAAAAAAGGGGGCTGCCTCTCGTGCTTCTTCTCTAATACTCCAATAGGTCGAAGTAATGAAGAGAACTCCACTCTTAAAGAGAAAAAGGATTCTTCACCTATGGAAGAAGAAAGGGAGCTCCACCTTTGTACCTAAAAAGGAGACAAAACAATTGTAAATTCTCCTTCCCCTCAGGGGAGAGGCAAGGCAAAACTTTATCATAAATAAGATACTTTGATGTTTTATCTATTCAATATACACTTGTTATTATTTTGTCTTTCGATCCAGTATTAATTATGATTGACTATAATTTATCCCTTTACCTTTTTTTGATTGATTTTCTTAGAAAGAGTTTAATATCTTTTGAGTCAAACAAGAAGCTCTTGATTTTGTTAACATTCTTGGTTGATCAGGGGTTAAATGCTAGGCTTCTGGAGGAGGAGAACATGGCTTATTCGACACCAAGAAACGGGTCGGGGAGAAAATTTAGGGTGTGTCTATATATTCTATCGAATATGTTATTTCCCACTAAAAATTTATGATTTAAATCTCGATCTCAAGAATCTCTATTCTTTTCTGTCACCAGGTCAAAATCTTATGTGCTTCTTTTTATTGTTGATGCTATTGTATAGTAAACCTAATGCATCTGCTTTGGATTTTCTTTGAATGGTGGTTTGGTTTACGTACGTACCATGCAACGATTAGTTATAATTGAACGTGTTGAATTTATTTGGGCGTTCACTGTTATTATATATAGTTCGTTCTCATTATATACAATTTTTTTATTAATATACATATTTTACACGTGCAAAACACATATTTTAAAATTAGTAATAATAATATTATATTAGCCTAACCTTACAAGTGAAGTTTAGTGTATGCGTAGATTTTATTCCTACCTCATAATAAAGATAAAGAGTCTATTCTGATATATCATGCTCAACTAAAAAAAAAAAACTTAAACACAACAGTTATGAAAAGAAAATATAGATATGGGCTGGGAATCTATGGGAAGAGAAGAACATTATGACAATCAATTGGATAAAAGTAGTAAGTAATTTACTAAAAGCATTAAGCTAGCTCCCTTTGCTGTGTGTTGTATCCCCATTTTCTTTCTGAATTTCTCTATGCTTTTGCAAATATATCATCAAATTTTCAATATATTTTTCTTGTATTCCCTTATCAGCAAACAATTCTCTCATATTTTTAGCATTCTCTCTATACACTTTTCCTCCTTCCTCTAACATCACCAAACTCAGTGAGTTAGCCACCGAGTCCCTCGTAAACGTCCCTTCTCTTTCATCTCTCGGTATCGAGTATGCCATCTTTTTCTCCTCAAATAACCGAGCATTTAAACCTTGATCAGACAAAAATGGCAACAAAATAAGAGGCTTTTCATAAGATATAGCTTCAACTACTGAACTCCAATCCGAATGAGTCAAAAATCCACCCACTGAGTCATGACTCAGTATCTTCAACTGTGGGGCCCACCCTGTGCACACCACTCCACGGTCTTTGGTCCGCTCTTCAAACCCTTTTGGTAACTCGATTAAGTCAGTGTCAAATTCACTGCGTTGCTTTCTTACAACCCAAAAGAACGGTAATCCTGAAAGTTCTAACCCGTGAGCTATCTCGGTGAGTTCTTCTTGACTCGGTTTTGCCTCACTCCCGAACACGACGTAAATCACTGATCCTTTTTCCTGCGAGTCGAGCCATTGCTTTATGCTCCCTCCTGAATAATTTTATTCAAACATGTTTGAATGATTACGGTTCAAAAAGATTGACACTATTACTTTTGGGAAGAGTACGAGATTGTTCTTTAATCATGTTTTATTTAAAAATATTTTGAATTATAACTTATTATGATTTTTTATGTAGTTTTCAAAAATATAAATTTTACTTTTAAAAACTTAAAGAATCTATGTCCAAATTTGCTTTGACCTTCCTATTCCGAACTGTGCCAATTATGCTTGTGGTTGTTATAGCTATGAGTGAATATTCTTGTTGTTGTTCATGCAAGGGAAGTGTTATTTATAAGAAAACAGTCATTTTTGTTATGAAATAATATAAAGACAAGAACAATAATGCAAGAATAAGAACAATATAGAGAGAGAATAAGGAGAGAGAGAAGTATTCTTATTAATACTTGGGATGATTTACAATGGGGTAAGACCCCTCTATTTATAGGAAGAGGAATGACTTAGCTTCAAGCTAAAACTCTTAGACATTCACTCTAAATAGACTTCTATTTTATAACACTCCCCCTTGAATGTCTATTCAATAATGTGCCTCATAAAACCTTAAAACCAAAACCCGATGGGAAAAATTAAAGAAAGGAAAAAGAGTACACATGTTTGAATATTGCGCCTATTGGTTGCCTCGTTAAAAACCTTGCAAGGAAAACCCAGTGGGAAAAAACCTTGTAAGGGAAAAAGAGTGCAACGCGCATTGACTCCCCCTAATGAGTACATCAATTTATATCCTTGAGCATTTGCATTCCAATCTTGTGCATCATCTTCAAAACGATCTTTGATAGAGATTTGATAAATCAACCATATTGACTTGAATAAATATTCCGTACCTTGAAATCATCATTCTTGATAGATATGAACATCTTCATATAATGTCGTGGAATGACTCTTCAATATCTCCATAGATGCATTCTCAATGCCATCATGCTTATAGTTATAGCAAGATACATATGTACACAAATTGTACTTAGGATGTGGTACTTCAGGACCACGAATTGCATATGCTTCAAGTAACTTAAATCTTTCAAGTTAAGTCATATAAGTCACATAATAGACTTTAGATGCATATCAAGTTTTCCATGTCATGCTAGACAAATAAGATATCGAAAACTGACTATACATACCTTTGACTTTAAACTTTCAAGCATTTGAACTATAGGTTCAAAACTACATGTCTTTCATATGGAATCAATTCTTCTTGAATTGTATCTCTTCCATTTAGTTACTTCTTTGGGTCAGTAAATGCGTATAGCATGCTTTGCAATATGTTGCAATTGAATTATCCCTTTTATGAACTTCAGGTTCATATCATGATATTCGGGGATATACATATACAAATGATAATTCATCCCATGTAACCTTTTCTCAAGTGTTTATCATGTCTCCCCCTCATGTTAGTAAAGCTAACTTGTTTCCTCAACTTTGGGAAATCATCTTTGTGCATTATCATGTCAATATACATGGCACATTAATAAAAAAGAGAAGGAAACTGATATATATAACTTTGTTCTCATAAGAAACAGTTTAGCTATTAAGTGGAAGCACTCAATAATTATCTTGCTAAACCAACTTTGATATAAACCAACTTATCAAGATGAACTATCTTGAGTAGAGAATCTGGAAATTATGCTCAAAGTTAGATTACTGAGCAATTTACCTCGCAAGCACCGGCCAGGCTGCGGGTTAATAACAATTGCGCATGTAACCATATCATAGATGCATCATATGTGGTATACATGGCAGGTGAATGGGCCCATATTCACCTTTGATATTTCCAGAATTTATGGGCTTCAACCCGAACTCTTTAGTTGGTCAGTTCATTAATGAGAACAAGTGATACAAGAGAATTCGTAAAGAACTTTCTAGTTCTTTGATATTCACCTATGCACATCATACTTAAAATGAGATGGCTAACACGAATGCCAACTGAATAAATTATCAATATTGGTAAACTTCAAATTTACACCATGACATGTGCACTTATCAATAAACTTCAGGTTTATTATGACATGGGTTTTATACCAATAGATATCCACTTTAGCGTGGCATTCTTTCGTTTGTGTAGTACAAATTGGAGAACAAAGCGGGTAGCTTTTCATATACAAATTACCCCGCTACGAGTTGTAGTAATAGGAGATATCAAAGCCTTCCTTTATTTATAGTCTCAATATAATCAATCGCTTTCGCGTGTACTTTGGAAACTGAATAAGTTTCTTTGAGACTTACTACAACACAATACTCAATTGTGTTTCTCCAACATAGTAATAATTGGCTCTTCTAGAGCTCTCAATTAATTTTGTACTACCACAGATTCATCAACATCCATGTGGTGAATATCTTTCTTAAAGAGAAAGTTATACCATTATGGTCATGTCAAACTTATATGCAAGATATGTTTCTTGCATTATCGTTGTCCTTTAATAGTCATATTTCCAAAATACTTTGGCGTACAATAGGTACGTGACCAACGATCATTCATGCCATATATCATCTCAAACCTCCTTCTAGGGGTGAGTGTGGTATATTTAATACCAATTTCATGTTCATATTCTTCCAATAATGAATATGTATTCGTGAATCAAATGTTGTCACATTCACTTCGAGGATATGTGATTTTGTTATCCTTTTCAAATCTATAAATGCGTCAGGCATTTGATTTGCTATTCTTTGCAAATGGATAATCTTTTGTGCCTCTTTCTCACAAATAGAGGTGTGTGGATCAAGATGAGATAATGATGCATTTTTCCACAAAATTTCCCGTTTGGTTTCACCAACTTCTCCCCCTAATTTTGGGAAAAGTGTCTCATCAAATCGACAGTCTGCAAATTGTGCAGTAAACAAGTCACCTGTCAATGTTTTGAGGTAGCGAATGATGGAGGGCGATTCAAACCCAACATATATTCCTAACCTTCTTTGCAGACCCATTTTGGTGCGGGATGGCGGTGCTAAAGGCACATATACTGCGCATCCAAAAATTCTTAAATGGGATATATTGGGTCCATGACCCAAAACCAATTGCAACGGGGAATATTTGTGTCAATTCGTCAGTCAGAGACGAACTAGCATTGCTGTATCTAAAATGGCGTGACCCCAAACCGAAGTGGGCAGCCGACAAACTAAAATGCTGCATGCAAAATGGCGTGAACCCAAACCAAAGTGGGCAGCCGACGAACTAGCATTGCTGCATGCAAAATGGCGTGAACCCAAACCGAAATGGGCAGCCTCGTTTTCATGAAGAATTCAAGATTATTCTCATCTATTGTCTCAATATGATATCCACTTTGAATGATATCTTTAAAACTCAACAAGTTCCTTTTTGACTTGGAGGAGAACATTGCATTCTCTAAAATGGATTCTCAAAACTCAACAAGTTCCTTTTAAACTTGGAGGAGAACATTGATATCATTAAAACTCAACAAGTTCTTCTTAGACTTGGAGGAGAATATTGCATTCTCTAAGATAAACGTCATGCCTTTGGGCAAAGTTACAGTTGCTCTTCCGGAGCCTTCAATCAATTTACTTCCCATGGTTTCACATATAAAAGAAATACACGAACATATGAATAAATAAGTTCAATTCGTTTGTGTCACATAATATTTTCAAAATCTGCAGCTAACAGTTGACTAACAAAATCAGATAGTCGATTATATGTTTTCCATAATCGATTACTATGCAGTTTGAAAATTTCAGTTTAAACGTTTTCATAAAACAATCGATTGTTAAACACACACAATCGATTGTTGAACATTGACAATCGATTGTTAAACATAGACAATCGACTGTTGGTTATTTTTGAAAAATTCCAGATTACACTGTCTAACGACAATCGATTGTTAAACATTGACAATCGATTGTGGATGATTTTTGAAAAATTCCAGATTACACTGTCTAACGACAATCGATTGTTAGACATAGACAATCGATTGTTGACTGTTTTTGAAAAATTCCAGATCACACTGTTTTAACGACAATCGATTGTTGATCATTGACAATCGATTGTTTTGCAGTTTTTATGCGAAATATGAGATAACCGACTAGTTTTTCAAGTTAGTCGATTACCTCTACTGGAAAGTAAAAATATTATTGATATTTGAGCATATTGATACATTCTAAAGAACTAATACTAACATTATATTATGAATTAACTAATACGAGCTAATACTAATGGCTATTAGTTTACTCATTCACTAATACAAACAAGTAAAATAAAATCAAATAGCTCCATCTTCTTTCATCACGGATCCATCACCGATTAGGTGGTCTATCTTCCCCTCGGGTTGCTCAAAGAAGTCTGCCACATCCAAGTGGGTGATGTCAAAGTTGTCGTCAGAGATAAAATTCGTTTCAGGGCGTTTACTCTTTCGAGATGCTTGATAAAGGTCAACCAAATGTCATGGTATACGGCAAGCCTTTGACCAGTGCCCGTTTCCACCGCAACGATAATATATAGTTTATAAACTATTTGCTTTTGGATTCTTATCGTATCGTGCTTGTGGCAGAGTGACCAACTTCAGGTTGTCATATCTCTTCTTTAAGCCATTCCACAAGATAGGTGGATCCTTGACGGTGAGATATTCAATCTTCAAACCTTCATCAAGGTGATGGCGCAAGAAAATCAAGGCCTTCGCACATTCTTGGGTGGATGCTTTTTCTTTATCTTTGATGGTGTCTCCGAGACCCATAGCATCTAAGTGGATTTCAGCATCCAACACCCATGTCATATAGTTCTTGCCCGAAATTTTAAGGGCAACGAACTTTCTTTTCGTAATGTCAGACATAATCGAAAATTAAATTAGGAAGAGGGAAATACCTTAGATTTCTCGAGAATGGTTCTTGAGACGGTAGAGTCTCGTGCTGATAACGTGTTATGAAATAATGTAAAGACAAGAACAATAATGCAAGAATAAGAACAATATATAGAGAGAATAGGGAGAGAGAGAAGTATTCTTATTAATACTTGGGATGATTTACAATGGGGTAAGACCCCTCTATTTATAGGAAGAGGAATGACTTAGCTTCAAGCTAAAAATCTTAGACATTCACTCTAAATAGACTTCTATTTTATAAATTTTTTGGTATTTGGTTAGCAGAAAAATGACTTATTTTCGGGGAGAAGTCATTTCTCTTCACATGCACTGCAATTCAACTCGTAATTTTATACTAATGTTCTAATTAAACATTAATATGACACTATAGTCAAATTTAAGTGATAAATATTACATTAAAACACTTTTCGATTTGATAATAGTAGTAATCCTTAATCCACGTTGTGTTCGGAAAATATTTCACTCACAATCAAGTATTAAAAAATATTTTTCAAGGGAAAATAGTTTTTCTAATAACATACACTTATATTTTAAAGAAAAAATGAAAAGGTTAAAATTTTTAAAATGTGTACCTGTCCATACACCATTGCTTTCATCGTCGCAATTGTCCATGGTCAACGGCGAAAATTGACCGACCGGAAAGACCGGTTCCCGGTAAATCTCTTCGACCAAATGTAACCATTCCGGTTCAAACTCCGAGCAACTTCTAATGAGCATCAGATCACAACTCTTTATACTAGCACCAAACCGGTAGATATCAGATGCTTCCGACATATTGCGGGTAAAACTATCTTTCATCCTTAAAACCTCGTACAATCGAAAAGCTACCGTTGAAGGAAAATTCATCCATTTCGGTGAAGCTGTAAGAATTTCTAGTTCATCTAAAGGACCGTCGCCGGACATTAAAACCGGCACCGGTCCAATAAAGCCCAACACGGCGACGATCATTATAGAGAAAAATGCACTAGAAATATTAAGTTCAGCAGCAATTGGACCGGCCCAATATGCTGCGAAATCGAAGAAAATCCAATCCGGTTTATTAGTTTGAAGAAAATGATGAATAGAATCGCGCATGTTATCATAAGCTATTTTTAGATACTGGACTTTATCATATGGTAAGTCAGTGGTGGCTTCGGCACCTTTTGGTAGATTTTCTACTGGTTGAAGTGGGATTTTAAGGAAACTTATAAAAGGTTAAATAATTTTTCTGGTAATTTTGGAAGGCGATCGATGTTTCGTGGAGTAGAAATGAAGGAAATTTTGTGACCTTTAAGAGCAATGTGCTTAGCTAGTTCTAAATATGGAAGGATGTGACCAAAGGCTAGCCATGGAAGCATAACTATGTGGAGCTTTTTGTTTTCAGTAGCCATGGACACTAGAGTTCAAAAGCCACTTGATTATTTTTACGTGTGATATTTGAGTTTGATCATTCATCTTCATTTATATAGTGAAGAAAGAAAGTTTGTACACCATCAAAGTACAAACTTAACTCCTATTAAGTTAAAGAAATTAGTTGGTTAGCTATGCATGTATATAGATAACTTGTCACAATCCCGATTCCTACCTTAAAATATCGTGATAACACCTAATTTTTAAGATTAGTGTATGCGGTTAAAATTAGGTTTGCCTGATTTTGCCATTAAGTCGAGACCGGAAAATAGCGTCAAGGATCAGCCCCGTAATGGATCAAGCCATAGCACGAAGGTAAGGTTATCGAGTTCGCTAACTGAAGTGCATGTCGAGATTGAGACCATCAACAATCGAGACTTAATATGATCGACTTCGAGCGAAGCGGAATAACGAAAAGGCGAAATATTCGTAACTGATCAAAGATCATGGTGGAAATCCAGGAACGGATCAAATCAAGGGCGATTCTTTAGGCTAATTGTGGGATTTACTTCCGTAACTAGAATTGTACCATAACTGGAACTCCTCTGCTATATAAAGAGGGCCCTAATCATTTCGTAAAGGACTTACCTTCATACAGATCAAGGCAATATAATATTTCTCTCCTTCTCTGGTTTATCACATTGTTGTTCTTTAACTGTTATTACTTTACAACGCTCGAGGGTTCATTAGCTCGAACACACTGTTCAAGCATTAGTTTGTTTTACATTCTTGAAAACTTCCGTCATTTATCTTTAAGTTAATCAATTAGTATTAGGTGAAATATCTTTGAAATCACATAATAAGTTTAATTGTTATCTCATTTTAGGGTAATCAACTAGGTAAGCCTAAAATATAGTGATTATTAAAAGAATTTAGCTAACTTAATTAAGTGCAATACCATAAATAATATTTGATCCACTCAGACGAACACCGCCGGGCGTTTATGAAGATTTTGAATGAGGCCCATGTCCCAGAAAAGATAACGGTGAACCATTTGAAAAGATTGCAAACAAGATATTCGAGGTAAACCGGGTCACATTCTTTGACGATGAATTGCCTTTGGAGGGTACTGAGCACAACCGGGCTCTTTATCTGACTGTGAAATGTGAAGACGTTGCGGTCACCAGTTTTGGTCGATAACGGGTCCAGTGCAAACATTTGTCCACTATCCACATTGACTAAGTTGAAGGTGGAAAATGAGAGAGTCTGCAAGAATAACATCTGTGTTTGAGGCTTCGATGGCAGAGGCAAAGACACCATAGGGGATATAGTGCTAGAAGTGACTATAGGGCCCGTTGAGTTCACTATGGAATTCCAAGTGCTGGATGTAGCAGTATCTTATAATCTGTTGTTGGGTAGGCCCTGGATTCATGCTGCCAATGCAGTTCCATCTACCCTGCATCAGATGGTTAAATTCGAATGGGATAGGAAAGAGATTGTGGTAAATGGTGAAGACAATCGGTGTAGCTCAAGTGACGTGATCGTACCTTTCATTGAATCCGACGATAGTAAAGGGCCATGAGTCTACCAAGTGTCTGATACGGTGTCAGTGCAGAAGATCCAGAAGGTGAGGTTGTTGCAACCCCAAAGATAACAACTGCATCTGTCATGGTAGCTTCAGAAATGTTGAAAAATGGTTTTATACCCGGCAAGGGGTTGGGGGTTTCTCTGCAAGGCATTGTGCAACCAGTGTCCCTTCTTAGAAACCTAGACACTTTTGGCCTGGGGTTCAAGCCCACTGCCACAGACATAAGGCAAGACAGGAAGCTAAGAGAGAAGGCCTGGTTCTCCCAAAACCCATCCCAAGGTTGTCTAAATCATTTGTCAAATCCAGTGCTAGCAATGGCTCCAGACCAAAGATTTTCGGCCTGCTGATTGACGCGGACAGAGATCTTGATATAGGATTAGAAAGACTGTCCGAAGAGGTGAATATGGTCGACGCATGAAAAGGATCAAGCAGGGTGGATGTGTAGTTTATGGGAGCACGAGCAAAGCTCAATAACTGGGAATCCAATCCTCTTCCCACTCGGAGGGAGTCGTGGTAGTCGGCTTTGATTTTCCTTTCAGTCTAGTATGGATTATCGTCGTAGTTGTTAGTTCAGTTGTTATTTTCGTCCGTTTGGATGTGTAAATTCTGTTATCTTTGAGTCTAATGAAATGCAATTTCCCTTTCAGCAATGCTGATAGTTTCCATTTCTCTTTACGTTTCTTCCTTTTCTCTGTTGTACAGTTACTTTTATGCTGGTTCCAGTGATCTGACATGCATAAAGACTCATCAACCCAGTCTTCAAACAGGTCTAGTTCATAAATAATAATTCAAGAAATAGAACATGAGGATGAACCAGGGTATGATGAGGAAGGGGCATGAGATGAGATTAGTAAAGAGGTGACCTAGTTCGAAGAGAAACCCAAACCAAACCTGAATGACACAAAGGCAGTCAACTTAGGAAGGCTGGATAATATCAGAGAAACAAAAATAAGTGTCTATCTAGAGCCGCAACTTAGGGAGGAAATAATCGAAGTGTTGCTTGAGTACAAAGATGTCTTTTCATGGTCCTACAATGACATGCCCGGATTGAGCACTGATTTGGTAGTCCATAAGTTACCTACTGACCCAGGTTTGCTGCCTGTTAACCAAAAGTTGAGGAAATTCAAAACTGATGTGAGTGTGGAAATTAAAGAGAAAGTGAACAAGCAGTTTGAGGTTAAAGCCATTCACGTCACACGGTACCCCACTTGGTTTAATGTTGTGCCCGTGCCAAAAAAGGATGGCAAAACCAGGGTGTGTGTCGATTACCGCGACCTCAACAAAGCGAGTCCAAAAGAAACTTTCCCTTTCTGAACATCCACATATTGATTGACAATTGTGCGAAGCATGAGATCGGTTCATTCGTGGATTGTAACGCCGGGTACCACCTGATTTTAATGGACGAAGAAGATGCGGAGAAGACGGCATTCATCACGTCGTGGGGGCGTACTGTTATAGAGTCGTGCCTTTTGACTTGAAAAACGCCTGGGCAACATACATGAGGGCTATGACAACCATTTTCCATGATATGATACATAAGGAAATTGAGGTCTATGTGGATGATGTAATAATCAAGTCCAGGAAGCAATATGATTATGTCAGACCTGAGGAAATTCTTCCAGAGGCTCCGCATGTATGAACTCAAACTCAACCTGGAAAAATGTGCATTTGGGGTCCCCTCGAGAAAGTTGATAGGGTTCATAGTCAGCCGCCGAGGCATCATACTAGACCCATCAAAACTCAAAGCTATACAGGAGTTGTCGCCGCCCAGCAACAAAACAAAAGTAATGAGTCTACTGGGAAGATTGAATTAAATTAGTCAATTCATCGCTCAGCTCACAACCATCTGCAATACCATCTTTATCTGTTGAAGAAGGATGTTGCGGCAAAATGGACGAGAGAGTGCCAGAAAGCTTTTGATAAGATAAAGGAATATTTGTCAAAACCACCTGTATTGGTCCCGCCAGAACCAGGAAGGTCTTTGATCTTATATTTGACAGTCTTGAACAACTCATTTGGGTGTGTGTTGGGTCATAACGATGTTACCGGGAGAAAAGAGCAGGCCATATATTACCTCAGCAAGAAATTTACAGCTTACGAGGTTAAGTATACTCATCTTGAAAGGACATGTTGTGCATTGATGTGGGTAGCCCAAAAGTTGAAGCATTACTTTTCATCATATACCACTTTCCTTATCTCTCGTCTGGACCCATTGAAATACATTTTCCAGAAGCCCATGCCCACAGAAGGCTTGCAAAATGGCAAATCTTGCTGAGTTTGACATTATCTACGTGACTAGGACTGCCATGAAGGCACAAGCATTGGTGGACCATTTAGCGGAGAATCCTATTGATGAAGAATATGAGCTCTTGAACACATATTTCCCTGACGAGGAAGTGATGCATATCAATGAAGCGGAGCAGTATGAGAAGTCAGGATGGAAACTGTTCTTTGATGGGGCTACCAACATGAAAGGCGTCGGTATAGGAGCAGTGCTCATTTCTGAAGAAGGGCATCATTACCGAGTCACAGCTCAACCCCGTTTCTATCGCACCAACAACATGGCAGAATATGAGGCATGCATTTTGGGTTTGAGATTAGCAGCGGACATGGGTGTCCACGAAGTCTTGGTCTAGGGAGACTCGGACCTTCTGGTACACTAGATTCAAAGGGATTGGGAGACAAGAGATTTAAAACTCATACCATACCATCAATGCTTGCAAGATCTCTATCAATGATTCTGGTCAATAGAGTTTAGGCACATCCCCAGAATTCACAACGAGGTTGTCGATGCCCTGGCTACTTTGGTGTCAATGTTACATCATCCAGACAAGGCATATGTTGACCCCATACATATCCGGGTCCACGATCAGCATGCTTATTGCAACATGGTGGAAGAAGAGATTGGCGGCGAGCCTTGGTTCCACGACATCAAGGAATATATCAGGAGATGTGTCTAACCGGTACAAGCCACGAGTGACCAAAAGAGAACAATCCATCGTTTGTCAAGCGGGTGTTTTTTTCAGTGGAGGAATATTATACAAAAGAATGCTAGATCTTGGTTTGGTAAGATGGGTAGATGCTAAGCAGGAGACGGCCATCATGAATGAGGTGCATGCTGGCGTCTGCGGGCCACACATGAGCGGATATGTTTTGGCAAAGAAGATTCTCCGGGCAGGATATTATTGGCTTACCATGGAGCACGATTGTATCAGCTTTATGCGCAAATGCCACCAGTGTCAAGTACACGGGGACCTAATTCACTCTCCTCCGTCTGAATTGCATACGATGTCGGCACCATGGCCTTTCGGTTCTTAGGGCATGGATGTCATCGGGCCCATTGAGCCAGCAGCTGATAAGTGACATAGATGTATCCTAGTTGCTATTGACTAATTCACCAAATGGGTTGAAGCCAAAACCTTCAAGGCAGTGACTAAGAAGGTTGTGGTCTATTTTGTGCACACAAACATTATTTGTCGGTTCGAGATCCCCAAGACGCTCATCACTGATAATGGGGCAAACTTCAATAGTCACCTAATAAGGGAGGTATGTAGCAGTTCAAGATCAGACATCGAAACTCTACCTCGTACAGCCCCAAGGCGAACGGAGCGGTTGAAGCGGCAAATAAGAACATAAAGAAGATACTTCATAAAATGGTGGAAGGATCCACGGCAGTGGCATGAGAAGCTTCCTTTTGCGTTGCTAGGGTATCGCACCACTGTCTGCACTTCAGTTGGGGCTACTCCATACTTATTAGTATATGGCACGGAGACGGTAATCCCGGCCGATATTGAAATACCCTTTCTTCGAATCGTGGACGAAGCGGGAATCGACGATGAAGAATGGGTCAAAGCTCGTTTGGAACAATTGAATTTGATTGATGAGAAAAGATTAGCAGCGGTCTGTCACGGCCAGTTGTATCAACAAAGAAGGGCCAGGGCATATAGCAAGAATGTGTGCCCCAGGAAGTTTGAAGTACGTCAACTGGTACTAAAGCACATCCACCCTCACCATGCCGAGGAGAAAGGCAAGTTCGCTCCAAACTGGCAAGGGCCATTCATCGTATCAAGAGTACTGTCCCATGGGGCATTGTATCTGACGGATGTGGAAGGGAAATGTGCGGAAATGGCTATCAATTTTTATGCTGTCAAAAGGTATTATGCATGATTTTAATTATATTATTGTTTATACTCGGCATTTGTTTTTACTTGGCATATTTTTAAAATTCGAATGACAAAGGCTTTTATTCTGCTATCTAAGCACTTTATCCTTTGCTAACCCTTTTGAGCTTTAATTATTTTCTTTCATATCCCTCTTTCGGAATCAGTAATAAAAGTCAAAAGCGCAAGTGTGAGAAGCCAGTAAAAGGAAGGGAAAGGAAAGAATGAAAGGAATGAAAAAAGAGAAAAAAAAAAGAAAAAGATAAAAGGGAAAAAGTATAAACAACAAAAGAAAAGAGGAAAAGGAAAAGAAAAGAGGAAACAAAGAAGAAGAAAACAAAACAAAGAGAAAGAAAAAAAAACAAAACAGAAAGAAAAGAAAATTAAAACAACAGCAAAAGTAAGGAATCGGTATGAACTACATTTGACCTGATTCCTTCTAAGGATATGTAGGAAGCATCACGATTCAGTCTCATCAAAATAAGAATCCAAAAGTCCCCAAGTAAGAAACTGGGGCATAAGTAGTGGTTGTTGTAAGAATTTGATTCCAAAAGTTGTAATTTTGAACCCATTTAAATTGTTTTGAGCCTTTGATACCCTTTTCTTTCTAACCCTATCCAAAAGCCCATGTTACGGTCCAAAGAAATACCTTCTGATCAATCTTCAAAAGATGTCAAGTTGTGCAAGTAGAGAAGATTCATGATAGGGACAGCACTCCGAGCTAGACGAGAGAGTCTTATTGGTCGAAACCCTCATGGGAACCATAAGGCGATGAGAGGTTGAGAGAAAATAAAACAAGAGAGTCTTATCGGTGAAAACCTTCACAGGCACCATAAGGCGAAGGTAAGGTAAAAGTAAAACTTAGAAAGGGGCTATTGATGGATGAACACTGCAGGGCAAGACAAGTTTGGTTAAAAGGATTGGGCTGGAAGGGTCACAACAACAAAAGCACGGCAACAAAAGGTCGGTCATCGAAACAGATTGGGTCGACTAGACCAAAATGCATGTCAAGATCGCGAAAACCATTGGTTCCCCTTCAGATAAGTCTTCTTTCTTGTCTTTTCAAGAGTCAGCAAGTCTGGAATTCT
The DNA here is from genome assembly GCA_034376525.1 of Nicotiana benthamiana. Classification (NCBI taxonomy): domain Eukaryota; kingdom Viridiplantae; phylum Streptophyta; class Magnoliopsida; order Solanales; family Solanaceae; genus Nicotiana; species Nicotiana benthamiana. Next base: position 129,809,541 of record CM067327.1, read on the forward strand.
TCACCCTAAATACTGTTCGGAGTCTTTGCATTTCATTTTTCTTTCGAGTCTAAAATCTTTTGTTTAAGCGAATGAGAGGAATGTCAAAGACGATTACCAATTCCCAAAGGGACAAAGTGCACAACGCTCATAGACGTAATTCATAAGAACTGCAATTGATGGAAAAGATAAGAGTCGGCAGAGTGAAGAATTACTATAAAAGAAGGGCGTGCAATGTAAAACTGCAAAGGTTTCGAGTTCCGCCAAGCATCATACAGCGGTCGGGCTGTCTCAGAAGAGACAAAGGTTGGGAAGATGTCAGTTCATCAACAATGCAACAAATGGAGAATATTAGGTCTGAATGGAGAAAAGGGGTATTTTCTGCGATAAGGGTGACAGAGAAATTGGTTAGCCAATAAGCATGAAATGTCTTTCAAGGTGAAATCAAAGTTACTGTGGCAAGTGAAAGAGCATAACATAAAGATGGGAAAGGCCACAAAGGTTAGCCAAGCATAGTAAACTGACTCAGCAATCTTAGGAAAGGTGTAAGAGTTCTGGAAAAGGGTCGGAAATGCAACACAAAGATAGGAAGCAGAGTAAAGCCCCAAGGCTCAAGGGACAACCAAGCATAACGCACTGACTGGGAAATCTTAGGAAGGATGCAAGGATTCTAGAGAAAGAGTCAAAAGCGCAACAGGAAGTAGGAAAGGCCACAAGTATTAACCAGTCGTAATATGTTGACTCAGCAACCTCAGGAAAGGATGTAAGAGTTCTAGCAAGAGGGTCGAAAGTGAAACAAAAGGATAGGGGAGTAGGGTAAAGCCACAAGGTTCAGAGGGTCAGCCAAGCATAATACATTGACTTGGTAATCTCAGGAAAGATGTAAGAATCCTGGCAAAGGGGCCAGGAGTGTAACACAACAATGGGGAGCAAAGTAAAGCCATAAAGGTTCGGGGTCAGTCAACCCACTCAGGCAACTCGTCATCAACATGGAAATTTGAACACAACGGAACACGACAACAGGAGGTTGTTTTCAACAAGAATGCTGCGAGCGAACCACCATTTTTCAAACTAACAAGTTTTCTTTGATTGACACAGGGGCAGAAACCTCCAGAAGAGCCTAAGGGAGGCTGTCCACAGGAGAAAGCAGGCACATGGCATGTATGATCAAAACCTAAGGTCCCATCTGAAAGTGGGACTCAGCTAAAATTCAAAAGGGGCATAGTCCGTCATAAACACCCTCCCCAGCAAAGAGCATAAGGGAACAAGCCTTAACTAGCAAACCCCAATAGGAATAATTGAGAGTTAAAAGAAGCATGGAAGTTGAGATGAAACGCAGTTTGGAACTCAAACAAGTGTGGGAAACATGGGCAAGCACCAACACCTTCCTCGGCAAGAGTCGCAGAAACCCTCCTGGCAATAATCACTAGCAGAAACAACCAGAAGTTAGGATTAGCACTTAAGTTGGAACCCTCAGGATCCTCCTGGAAGATGGGACTTAGCTTAGAACACAAACAGTCTGGGGGCATGGTCAAACCCAAATACTTCCCCAACCAGAGTCAACAAAAGCCATCAGGACCCTACTGAAAAACGGGACTTAGAGTAGATATTTCCCCAACAAGAGTCATCAGAACTCTCTTGAAAAATGGGACTTAGATTAGATACTTCCCCGTAAGAGTCAACAAAAGTTGTCAGGATCCCCCTGAATAATGGGACGTAGCTCTAAATACTAACCCCCAGCAGACACATTTAGTTATCTAATTAAGAGTTGTCAGGACCCGCCTGGATAATAGGAAGTAGTTTAATCACCAGTCACTAGCAGATCCCCAGCAGATATAACTCATAACAAGACATAGTGGAAAATAATACCTTTTGAGAAACATAACATAGTCCTAAAATTGTCATCAGTTAAGAACTATCAGGACCGTCCTGGATAATGGGACTTAGCTTAGGTTTAGAGATATATTGTAAGGAGATTTGATTAACGCTCATGGATCCACCCAGCACCAAACTGGGGCAGGAAGAATTTCTTGTGTTTTGTTTGCTTGGTTTTGTTGCAATCAGGCGCCCACCTGTAGAACAAGGAAATATTTTTCAAAATTTTAAGTTTTGGCAATCAGCCGACCACCTGTAGAACAAGGGAATATGCTTCAAAATTTCAAGTGTTTGCAATCAGGCGCCCACCTGTAGAACAAGGGAATATATTTTAAATTTCAAGTTTTGGCAATCAAGCGCCCACCTGTAGAACAAGGGAATATTTTTCCAAATTTTAAGTTTTTGCAATCATGCGCCCACCTGTAGAATAAGGGAATATTTTTTAAAATTTCAAGTATTGGTAATCAGGCGCCCACCTGTAGAACAAGGGAATATTTTTCAAAAAATTCATGTTTTGGTAACCAGGTGCCCACCTGTAGAAAAAGGAAATATTTTTCAAACTTTTAAATTTCGGTAATCATGCGTCCACCTGTAAAACAAGGAAATAGTTTTCAAACTTTTAAATTTCGGTAATCAGGCGCCCACCTGTAAAACAAGGAAATAGTTTTCAAGATTTTAAGTTTCAAAATCAGGCGCCCGCCTGTAGGACAAGAGAATATTTTTCCAAATTTTAAGTTTTGGCAATCAGGAGCCCACCAGTAGAATAAGGGAATATGTTTCAATATTTCAAATTTTTGCAATCAGGCGCCCACCTGTAGAACAAGGGAATATTTTTCGAAATTTTAAGTTTTTGCAATCAGGCGCCTGCCTGTAGAACAAGGGAATATATTTCAAAGTTCAAGTTTTGACAATCAGGCGCCCACCTGTAGAACAAGGGAATATTTTTCAAAATTTAAGTCTTGGTAATCAGGCGTCCACCTATAGAACAAGGGAATATTTTTCAAAATTTTAATTTTTTGCAATCAGGCGCCCACCTGTAGAACAAGGGAATATTTTTCAAAATTTTAAGTCTTGGTAATCAGGCATCCACCTGTAGAACAAAAAAATATTTTTCAAAAATTAAATATTGGTAATCAGGCGCCCACCTGTAGAACAAGGGAATATTTTTCAAAATTTTAAGTCCTGGTAATCAGGCACCTACCTGTAGAACAAGGGAATATTTTTCAAAATATTAAATTTCAAGTTTCAGGTGCCCACCTGTAGAACAAGGGAATATTTTTCAAAATTTTAAATTTCAAGTTTCAGACACCCACCTGTAGAACAAGGGAATGTTTTTCAAAATTTGAGGCTTTGGCAATCAGGCACCCACCTGGAAAACAAGGGCATACTCTTCAGAAGTCAAGTCTTGGCGATCAGGCGCCCACCTGTAGAACAAGGGAATCTCTTTCAAATTGCAAGCTCTAGTAGTCAGGCGCCCACCTGTAGAACGAGAGAATGCTTTCAATGGAATACACGTCAAGCCCAACAATTTGGCATTAGACATGAAGGAAGAAAAGGCAAACACTCAGCAAGGCCACAAGGAGTTTGCAGAAAGAAATACAAGGCAACAAAGAAACAAGGATCAAGATTGAAGACGTAGATAGGCTTTTCTTTGTAATTCATAGCATATAGTTTGGTCTAGTTTTCTTTTTATTTTGCATATGGTGTAATAAGGAAGTCACCAAGCAGTAAAAGCAGCATTACCAGTGCAACCATAGCTTTTGGTAGTCCCAGCTACCAAACACTCCAGAACTACACTGACATGATTCCTCTTTAGCCGAGGATATGTAGGCAACCTTTGAAGTAGGGTTCGGTCAGATAGTTTTCAAAATGCTTCTCATGGAATGCAAAACAGGCAAAAATCTCTCAATCACTCACTCATCTTTTCCCGGAAACCCTGCATGTCTCCGAGCAAAGAGGGGCAGCTGTGAGCACGTGATTTTTGCCTCGCTTGAACGTCCCTATAAATTCGTAGACGAGGATTTTCTTTTATTATTTAAATTCTTAGGAGTTAATCATGTGGTTTGTGTTTATTTATGTTTTTAGGAATCAATAATTTTTTTCCGTTTATTTTATGTTTTTAAAAATTAATTACGTGATTTGTGTTTGTTTGCATTTTTAGGAATTAATAATGTGATTTGTGATTATTCGCATTTTTAGGAATTAATCATGTGATTTGTGGTTATTTGCATTTTCCGTATTAAGTAGGTGATTTTATTATTTGAATTTTTGCAATTTTGTGGCATTTGAGTACATTTTAATTCATTAAAATAGGCACAGAAATGGAATTCTCAAATTTAGGATACCAGTTTTAAATAGCACGGGAAAATAATTAATAACAAAATTGTTCTTTTTGCAATTTCAAGTTTTCACTTAGTTTTATTTAAATTAGGATTTAGGTGATATTAAGAAATTAATTGGTTTTAAATCAAGTTTTTATTCTAATTTTGTATTAAGTGGAGATTGAAAATAATAATGAAAGGAATTTGGTAAAAAAAAAAAAGGAAAGGGGACTTGAAATATGATTTTGTTTGAAAAGATTAATTTGGGCTAATTTTGCAATTAATACCCAGCCCAAAACCCTAAACCGAACCCAATTGCCCCCTACCCGATCCAGCCCCAGAGACGTCAAACGACGTCATTTCGTGGTATTCAATCCTGGCCATCCACGGTTTTGATCCAACGGCTCAAGTGGAGCCTCGCCTTTGAAATAAAATTGTTCAAACACTATGTAATATGCTTTAGAGACAAACATGTCTTCCTCGTACAGTTCCACCAACAACCCTCAAACCGCTGTAACACCACCGTCCGCCGCCGATCAGAAAGCGCCGCCGCCGGTGGCGTAACGCCAACGCCTCCCAAATTTACACCCTAGAATCCCCTCACTCTCCTCTTCCCAATCCCATAGAGATCACCCTTCGAATCACCACCAAACTTCTCGAATCTTCGTTTAAAACATGGCAGCTCCACCACCTACGGTGGCGGCCGGTGGCCAACGACCTCCAAATCAACACCAGTGGACCTCCTCACCCTCATCGTCCTAACCTTGCCATTGGATACTCTCAAACATGTCTGCAACTCGTCAAATGTATGCTTGAAGAAGGCAGCTCCGCCATGCACGGCGGTGGCTCCCGTCCAATGCCTTTCAAACATTACACCCACCTTCCTCTAGCCTTCGTCCGCCCAAAAGCCCACCGAAATCCACTCAAGCAGTCCCAGAACCCATCCATTGTCGGCACCAACCACAACTGAAGTTTAAGTCCAAGTTGGGAGATCACTTGAGGTTTTTGAGTTGATTCCAACAGTGTTAGATTGAAGAAATCCGGTAAGTCCACCTTTATTAGTTTTTCCTTCCTTATTGTTGTGATTTTCTGCCTGTTTTGAGCAATTAGGGCTGTTAGTTTAAAATTTAAATGGTTTTAGCAAATGTCAAATTTGTTATTTCTAAGCTGGTTGTAGGTTAGTTTTATTTATGAAATTGGATGATTTTCTAGCAGTTTCAGGAGGTATTTTCCTCCTCCTGTTTCTTCCTTGGTTTCTTTTTCTTTTTTCTTTTCATGTGTTTAATTCTGATTGCTTAGTAGTTAGTTTTAGTTTCGCATGTTTGTTGTTCTTGAAATTAATTCCTATGGAAAATTAAAATCATGTCCTTTGTTTGCATAATCCGAATATTCGGATTCGTTAAGGCAATCTGTCCAGGTGTCTTGTTTGAATGGTTTTCTTAATTCATGGATGATGTTAGAATAATCAAATTATTTTGGGATCAGTGGAGTCCTTTGGGCTCAATTTCTTGCCTCTCTTGTTTTCTTTTCTAGTTGTTGGCCCAGACAGTCTCTTTCATATGAGCTTCAACACTCAAGTGATTAGTGATTGAGGGTTTGTGAATTGGGCAGTAGTCTTGGACCCAATTTGAAATAGAGTTTCCTTTTCAACCTGGCCCATAATCCCTGTAAGGTTCAGGGGTAAATGAAGGGGCTATTGAGGGTAACTTGGGTAGTGTAAGTTTTCAGGTTTTTGGGTAGTAAAACTTGGTACACAAGTTAAAAATAAAAGAACCAAACTGAAAAATAAATATAAGGGCTACCCTACTTGCCTTGACTATAAATAGATCTATTTTTGCCTTTCAAGGCAAGGTTGGAGGGTGAGGACTCAAAATATACACAGACAGCCAAATTTTCCACTGTTTAATTGATTTATTTATTGATTTCTAAAAGCTTCCCATTCTGATATTGATATGAATCAATTAGAGGTTTAAGAATTGCTACAAAGTTGAGTCCTGGGGTTTGTTTTGCAACATTGAGTTGTTTGTTTGTTGATTATGTCGTTTACTGGGTTCATCCTTGATCATTTTTGTGTTGTGTTGGATTTAAATGGCTCTATTGTGGATCTGATCTGTTGTTTGCCGTCTGTTGCTATTAACCTCACCTTTTCCTTCTTATTCTCAATCTCCGGGTACTTTTCTTTTGACCTAGGTGATGTGGAAAGCTGAGTCTACATGTATGAGCAATATTTGGATCAAGTGAATAAAGAGCTGGCTATTTTTTGCATGAAATCTTACAAGGGTTGCTTAATTTTGGCATTAAACCATGATACTCATTTAAATAATTCATGTTTGTATCAATTTGGACTGTAGAAAAATATTCGTGACTGTAGCTCCAGTAATTTTAGTTTCTGTGATTCTTCTGTGGATTTGAGATTTAGGATAGAGTCGATGTTGGTTAGAAATGAAGTTTGAAACATGAATTTATGTGTTTACGTTGTGGTAAAATCAAGTAGCTCTTGGTAATGCTCAGCAAGCGCAAGTAGCAGAGAAATGTAACTTTAAAGTTTTCCCGAGAAACCGTTGTTGCTATAGTTGTTGAGTAAGAGTCGTTGTTATTACCTTTCAATTCTAATTAGTGTCGCATTGATTTTTCACTGATTCAGTAGTCAATACAGCTACCCATTACCAGATATATGTGCTATTTACATGAAAAAAATAGGAGTAGGTCCATATAGCCTTAGTGGCCTCCTTGATGAGGCGTTGCATACCATTGATGATATGAAATCTGTACGCAATTGCAAGCCTGATGTGTATACTTACTCAATCCTTATTAAGTGTTGCACTAAATTTTGTCGTTTTGATATGATTGAATATATTTTAGCCGAGACGGCATCTTTGGGAATTGAATGCACTTCTGTGATTTACAATACCTTAATTGACGGCTATGGTAAAGTGAAGTTGTTTGAGCTGATGGAAAGCTCCTTGACATATATGATCGACGTGAGCCTTGGGCTCGAGCAACTGGACCTATGTGTAAAGGAGTGTTAAAATAGATAATCAATGGCCCTCGCTTAATTACTATTTTAACATTAGAACTCGAGACGCGCCCTATAGAAAATTTCATGGCCCTCGCAAATCTAAGAGTGCGTAGTTGCTTTAAGCGCACAATTTAAATTAATTTCTCTAAACTCGGGTGCACATTTATATGACCCAAATCCAAATCTCAATGAAGTTGGAATATGTCAACAACCACGGGTGCATTTATGTGACGTGGTTCAAGACATGTTTTCACGACGTTGCAATTCTCATTAAAAATAATAATAATATAAGTGGTTAAAAAATTTAAAATTCACATAGGTTCGTAATTGTACAAAATCAGATAATTTAAGCCAAATATAACAGTTGAGCGATCGTGCTAGAACCACCGAACCTAGAAATGCCTAACACCTTCTCCCGGGTTAACAGAATTCCTTACTCAAATTTCTGGTTCGCGGACTGTTAAACAAAGTCATTCTTTCCTCGATTCGGATTCTAAACGGTGACTTGGGACACCATAAAACTCCCAATTGATGACTCTAAAATTCTTTTAAATAATTGAATCCCATTTTGATTGTCATTAAATTGGAAAAACTCCCTTAACTACGTCCTTCGCGGGATGTAGTATCCAAAAGGAAGTGTGACAGGGCTTCAGCGCTCCAATTGTCCTATCTGATCCAGAATTCTCAATCGAATATTAGTGCCCTTAAGGGTTTTCACCATCAAACCTCTCTCATTTCGCTTTTTTCTCAACTCATTATTGCATTATGGTGCCCCTGTGGGTTTTCACCAATAAGACTCTCTCACTTTATCATTTTCTCTCTTTGTGCTAATAATAAGGTATTACCTATGAAACAAGAAGATTATATTTTTACCACACACTTGATTTGGCATCCTTAAAGATTGGTCGGAAGGTCTCTCTTTGGACCGTAATATAGGCTTTTGGACCGGATTGGAAAGAAAGGGTGGCATGAAGGCTCAAAATAATTTTAGATGAAATGGTTCAAAATTATAACTTTTGGAATCAGATCTTTTGGCAAAATTAAAACTTCTGGCCCAATTTCTTGGAGTCTAAGGAATTCTTTTTTTGATTTTTTTATAGGACCGAACCTCATAATAAGGCTGTCTGCGTATCCTTAAAAGGAATTAGGTCAAATTTAGTTCCAACGCAAAGTTATTTTCTTATTGTTTTTCTTTTCCTTTTCTTTGTTTTTCTATTTTTTTCCTTTTATTTTTTATTTTCTCCTTTTTCATTCTCTTTTTATTCTGTTTTTCTTTTCTTTTTCTTCTTTTTATTTTCTAGTTCCTAACTCTACTTCTGATTCCAAAAGAGGTTTATGAAATAAAACAAATAAGGGCTCAAAAGGAGTAGCAAAAAAAGTGTTTGGGCAGCAGATTAAAGTGTCTTCGTCATACCAAACATTAAAAATATCAAGTAAAAATATGCAATTGAAGATAAGTAAAGAAATTGTACATAGTATCTATTGATGGCATCAACATAAACAAAAAAGCGTTGACGGGCAATACCTTTGTCCCAATGGAATATCCTTGCCGGTTTACTTGACTCAGTATTACCTTGATGTGGAGGAATGCATTTCAACATTGACTAATCTGCCTCAAACTGTTTGAGAGACATTTCCTTGTTGTACGCTCTTATCACCCTCTTGGTTTCCCAGACTAATTGTCTCGGTTTCACTTAATTCATACTTCAGGTTATCTCAGAATGCATGAATCTTTACTTGTTTCCTCAAATACATCTTTTTACAATATTTAAAATTGAATTAAATTATTCAAGGATAAGAGTGGCTTTCAAGATCCGGCTGAGAATTATGCGTGCATTTCGTGTCACTAGAGCAGCATGAAAAGAACTATAAAAGGAAAAGTGACCGAAACAAAAATTGACGAGAACTAATAGAAAATAGGAGATTTAATTATACATACGGTAAAAAGGGGTTTGAATAATACAAGCAAATAGGCATGGGTTACAACCCTGAAACAATCCTAGATAACACTAGATGAGTTACTACAACTAAACGAACTAGGAAATATAGGAAGAATAAGAAGAAAAAGGGTTTAAGCCACAAACAATATCCGGATTACAACCCTAAAATAACACGGACAACAGAAATAACTACAAAATAAACCTTACCAAAACTCCTCCCTGGCTAACCAAGAAAGGAGTGATTTTCCAATTACCAAGCTCGACATCTTAGCCACTGAGCTATACATCAATATTACCAAAACCTCCACAAGTATCCATCATGTTGACCTTAGCAAATATCTTTTGGGTCCCTTTTTCCAACTCGTTCCTAAGATCAACCTCTGGAACCGAGATTGATAGAAATTTGTGGTAAGTGGTCCTCCAAGGGATTCAGAAGAGTTCTCATATTTATTTTCCATATAAATCATGCTCACCATATGCGTCTCATTATGAACAGGCAATGGACTTTGGCGAGTATCTGCTACATTTGGATTTTGCACAGTAATGTCAGCTACATCAATAAGCTTATTGACTGTTCTTTTCAGATGCCAACACTTTTCTATGTTGTGCCCTGGGGCATTAGAGCAATATGCACACCTTTGAGAAAAAACAAAATTCTTTGGAAGGGATTTTGGCATTTTTATCTGAATCGTCTTTAACATGTCCAATTGCCTCAACCTTTGGAATAGACCAGCATATGATTCTTCAATAGGAATGAAAGGCTTTCTCTTTGCTACTGCCTTCTCATATTGTACTCCAGCCTTGGTTGGAACCTTTTTTGGGTAGGTGGTTGATATGCTTGTAGAGGTGGATAAGACATTTGTGGAGGCGGTGCAAGCCGTTACAAGTTTCGTGGGTGTGGAGCATACGGCGGTGCATTTTAGATAGAGTACTGGGAAGGTGAGTTATGACTTTGGAGATTTTTAGAGGAATGTAGAATTGGTGAGATTATCTGGATTACAAGGATATTCATTGGGTCAGTATTTAGGCTGAAAGCATTGAGAAAGAATGCCCATTGGATCTTGTCGTTGGCGGGGCTCAGCAATATCTTTTCTATCAATTGTAGAACTGACCCGAGCAACTTGTTCTTTCCATCTAAACCAAAACTCCCTGAAACTTTCATTAGGTTTATGTTCCATCTGAGATAGGGAGGATGGTCTGGGATAATGTCTACATTGTACTGATAGTGCCAAACAAAAGCTTGAGCCATGTCACTTCATGTATGCCACTTACAGACATTTTGACGAGTATACCACTCCAAGGCTTCCACACTCAAAGTCTCACTGAAATAGGCCATCAACAATTCATCTTTCCCCCAAACACTTTTCATTTCACTGCAATAAACCCTTAGATGGGCTACTTGATTTCCATGCACATCATATAAGTTAAACTTTGGCATTTTAAACCTTGCAGGTTGACGAATATCTAGAAACATACACAAGTCATTGTAAGACATGTTATTTCCTATCCCTTGCATGTTCTTTAAGGATTGTTCTATACCTTTCAGCTTTATGGATATCTCATCTTGATGCACTGTCTTAGCAGGCATTTCAGTTTCACCGGAAGGCTCAAAATGAGGAGCATAACAGTATGGATCTGAGACCTTAAAAGTGGGTATTGGAGCATAGTATTGGGCATCAGAGACTTTGACCATAGTCTCACTAGAGTATCGGGGAAGAATATGTGGTGGAGGAGCTACAAAAACATAAGTGGTCAAAGGAGCGGGATATAAGGTGGTTTTGGGGGATGGAATGTGAAAAGGTTGTGAGGAGATATCAGCAGCTGTGGGAATCTGAATTTGTGATAGTGGAGGAATGGTGACGAGGCTTTCAGTGTAGTTAGTGGGAAATAGAGTACTCCCATAAATCTAGGCTTGGTACACTTCGGTCATCTATCCTTTCAACCTTAGGACCTCTTCTTTCAACTCAGATTCTGATTCAACAATCTCATTATGTGAATCGACAACACATGTGTCCAAGTCTTTGCTAGCCATGGCTACCCTACTCTTTGATATTTTTTTGTACGGATAACTAGCAAGAATTTCACAAACTAACAACCTTCTGTTATGATAACAATTAAAGTACCAAAGAGGAGCAAAACAAAGCCAACGTGTTAGCGTTACGGCATTTATCGTATAGAAATATCACATTGTGTGCAATGCGCCTAGCAACAATTAACGATTCTAGAATGAATTCAAGGGTCACAAGGTCATTTGGCATCATCCCAAATTTGTTCATTTCAATCTTCTCTTTTCTTTCATTTCTAGCGCTTCTTGGCTTGCTCATTTTCTTTCCTCTCTTTTCTTTTCTTATTGTCACTCTTTTCTTTCTCCCATAACTTAATTTTTTTCTTCTTTTTATTGTTAAATAATGGTTCGATAAAATCATATGTAGGTTGCATACGTATCATGTTCCACATAAATCAGACCAAGCATAGTTCTGGAATAGTAATGCATAAAATAAACTAAAAAACAAAATTCTTTTTGGATTTTTTCATTTAATATTTTTTGTTTTCACATACAAAATAAGAAATACGATAACAAAATGCTGAAGAACCCAACTAGACTATGACAAACTGTGACACAACCTAAAAGACTCGATACTAGTGTACAAGACTAGAAAATAAAAGACAACATGAATGATAGACTCAAAAAATAAAACTATCCTCAAGCAATTCATGAATGCAGTGGTCCTGACTGGAATGGTCATGGGTATCTGTCAGGCTAGAGCTCCAGAAAATGGATCCATACCTGAACGAAAAAAATAAGACCAAACAGAGTTAGTACTCAAGATACTATCCGATGCCACAACACCTCCTAATGGACACATGCAAGACATGATTGAGGCTATATTTTGCAAAATGACCTATGTGGCCAAGGATAGCTATAAGTGTAAAGTCAACAAGGGTGACCACTCAGATATGGAAAAATATCTCAAAAGGCATACATGTCTTCAAACTCCCAATAATCATGGCTTACTTGCAAAAATGGCCCATTTTACAAAAATGGCCGATATGGCAAAATGCAGCAAGAGAAGAAAATTCAACAAGGATAGACCTTAAAATAATATGACACCTAGTTTTTAACTCAATATCCTAAGACGTGTCATTGAACAAATTTTACAAAAATGACCCCATTTTGCAAGAATGGTCAATGTGGTCAAAAGTGGCTAGACATGCAAATTCAACAAGAATGGACCTTAAAACTGATAGGACACCTTGTTGTAAACACGGGGCTCTAAGACATGGGATAACAAACTACTTTGAGAAAATAGCCCTATTTTTGCAAAAAAAAATGGCAGATGTAGTTAAACATGCAAGATTTGGCTACAACCCCCGAAGCCAAGAACCTAAGATTCACTAGGAAAAACGTACCCTATGTGGGCTGTCTACGTATCCCGCCCCTGAAAACGATAATTGGGTATGCATAACTCGGGAGGATCCGATAGGGAGAAAGCTTTTGAAAAAACACAACTAATTTGGAAAATATAATTGTCTTTTTGAAAAATGGTAAGAAACTGTTTAAAAAATTCTTTGTTAATCTTTTAGAAAACAAGAAAACAAAAGTGACCTTTCTACCCTCAAAGATGAAACATTTAGCACATATGATGATTGAATGTCATTCTAGATCAGCGGGACCATTTGACACAATTTGGACAGATTTCCTACAAAGGACACGATACCTTGGACTGGGCCCTGCTAGGTCATAATGATATGACGCAAATAAAAATGACCTAAAGGTTCACTTAAGTTTGGGGTTCACTAATATGGCAATTCGAGAGAACGTATGGTCGATGGTGCTTGCTCAAGCTTTCCACCCACTCCATACATTCGACGGCCCCCACCTCCTAAAATAAGAGTGACTCAACAAAGAGCTCGCGTACGCGACACGTACTATGACACTTGTTGCAAAAAGAATTGATCGGATAATGCATATGATGACAGTTATAAAATAGTAACACATAAAGGAAAAACGGTAAACACATAACGACTAGTAAATAATAAAACAAATAAACAAAATAAAGATCATATAAAGCAAATAAAGAAAATAAAAACCTTAACCGAATATCCTAAAAAGCCAACAATATCAAGTACCAACTCGAACCTGCAACTCCCCATTAGAGTTGCCAGAGCAATCACACCCTTTTTTAACCTCATTACTCCTCCTAAAATAATAAAAGGAATGTCAAAGCTCAAAAGAGTTTTCCAATTAGAAAGTGACAAAAATTTGTGTTCGAACGGATTTTTAGAATCTCTACCTGACATTTGGTTTCAGTGTGCCAGGTCACCATTTTTTGAGATAACAATATTCCTTCAAAACACATTTGACTCTTAAATCAGTCTGCACCAGAGATTCAAGGCAAGGGGTTGTATTTGACTCGGGGAGAAGGTGTTAGGCATTCCCCGAGTCCCGTAAAAATTATGATTGCATACTGGATCTAGTTGGCTTTTATAATATTCTAATTAATTAAAACACAGAAATAGGAAGTAAACATGAGAAAGGATCAAGATCATCCCCACCTATTAAAATAAAATTGAAAAAGAAAATTAAAGTAAAATCCTAAACACTAATACATACTATGCTTTTCCACAAGGTTTGTCGCGGCCTCCAAATACATGGTACTACGGGGAATACCTCCAATAAAAATGTATACAAAGTCTACGGGGCATTGCGCTGAATATGAACTATAGGGAACGGCCTTTTATCTTAAACAAAATAAACAAAAAGATCTAAAGTTTGCCTACTCGAATATTGACGGCCTAAACATCCTACTAACGGACAGTTTAACAAAAGGAATGCGAGCCTGGAAAATTTTCTAAGCTTAATAGAGTAAAATTCAGTCCACAATCCAAATCAAGTTTCGCGAACCAACACTCCAACAAGAGAATGTAAACTTCAATTTATTTTTATTCATACTATTAGTTTCTTAAATCAATTCAAACCCAACTAACATTAATTTCGATCACTATTGTGGCTCACTTTACACTCTCAATGAACTTTAGCCCAAAATTATTAACCAAACCTATCTACGTGTTCAACATTTTGAAAAAGGCTAACTAAATAATTCATATATGTTCCTAATAATATATCAAATTCAAACTAATCAAAACAAATCAAATTAGAAAAAAATTTTAAGCAAACCACAAAACAACAAAACAATCATACGGCAATCATGATCATCAAAGATTGATTAAAAAACACAGATAGAAAAATTTCAAATCAAAGTGATAGATATGAACCTCACAGTGATAGTCTTTTCGATTATAGAAGCAGTGCCTGAATAGGAATCGAGGCCAGAGCTTGACCGAAAAACCTCGACTGAAATCATACTGGACTGGAAAATTTCAACAACAAACAGCAAATTTCGACCTTAAAAACCTCTTGGAAATCTAGATTTTAAGAAATCTGTTATAAAACAATAAAAGAACAAGAGCAATATTGCAGAGAAAGAGAGAGGAAATTCTTATTGAATTTTGGGGGTGGTTTACAATGGGGTAAGACCCCTCTATTTATAGGAGGAAAAATAACTTAGCCTCAAAGTAAAACTCTCTACAAGACAGACATTCACTCTAATTAGAATTCTATTCTTAACACTCCCCCTTGAATGTCTACTCAATAAGTAATGTGCCTCATTAAAAACCATAACTAAAACAAAATCCAATGGAAAAAAAAAATTCTAGAAAAGGAAAAAGAGTACACATATTTAGTAATGCGCCTATTGGTTTGCCTCGTTAAAAACCTTGCAAGGAAAACCCAGTGGGACAAAACCTTGTAAGGAAGAAAGAGTGCAACGCGCATTAACTCCCCCTGAAAAGAGCATCAATTCACATCCTTGAGCCTTCGCATTCAAATCTTGTGTACCAGTTTCTTGAAGGTTGACGTTGGTTTTGTGAACAAATCAGCCATATTATCACTTGAATGAATCTGTTTCACATTGATATCACCATTCTTTTGAAGATCATGTGTGAAAAATAACTTTGGTGAAATATGCTTTGTTCTGTCTCCTTTTATGAATCCTCCCTTCAATTGGGCTATGCATGCTGCATTGTCTTCATACAAAATCGTGGGTAGTTTGTCACATTTCAAACCACATTTGTCTTGAATATGATGTATTATAGACCTCAACCACACACACTCTCGACTTGCTTCATGAATAGCGATTATCTCAGCATGATTAGATGAAGTAGCCACAATTGATTGCTTAGTCGATCGCCAAGATATGGCAGTGCCTTCACAGATAAACACATAACCTGTTTGAGATCGAGCCTTGTGTGGGTCAGATAAATATCCAGCATCAGCATAACCAACAAGATCAGGACTGCAATTATTGCTATAAAATAAGCCCATATCGGTAGTCCCTTTTAGATACCGCAATATATGTTTGATTCCATTCCAATGTCTCCTTGTGGGAGCAGAGCTATATCTTGCTAAGACATTAACTGAAAAAGTTATGTCAGGCCTTGTAGTATTTGCAAGATACATTAGTGCGCCAATTGCACTAAGATATGGTACTTCAGGACCAAGTAGCTCTTCATTCTTTTCTTGCGGTCGGAATGGGTCCTTATTCACATCAAGTGATCGAACAACCATCGGAGTACTTAAAGGATATGCTCCATCCATGTAAAACCGTTTCAATACCTCTTCTATATAGGCAGATTTATGAACAAAAATTCCGTTTGCCAAATATTCAATTTGCAAACCAAGACATAATTTTGTCTTTCCGAGATCTTTCATCTCGAATTCCTTCTTTAAATAATCAATTGCCTTTTGGAGTTCTATGGGAGTTCCAATAAGGTTTATGTCATCGACATATACGGCAAGTACAACAAATTCCGATGTTGTTTTCTTTATAAAAACACATGGGCAAATGGCATCATTTATATAGCCTTCCTTTAATAAATACTCACTAAGACGAATATACCACATTCGTCCTGATTGCTTTAGACCATACAAAGATCTTGCAATTTGATTGAAAACATTTCCCGGGACTTTGAAGTATGAGTGTTTGGCATTTTGAATCCATCGGGAATTTTCATGTATATCTCATTATCAAGTGAGCCATAAAGATAGGCAGTAACCACATCCATTAAATGCATGTCAAGCTTTTCAAGAACAGCAAAACTAATGAGATAACGGAAAGTTATAGCATCCATTACGGGTGAATATGTCTCTTCATAATCGACACCAGGCCTTTGAGAAAATCCTTGTGCAACAAGGTGTGCCTTATATCTTTGTACCTTGTTTTTCTCATTTCTCTTGCGTACAAAGACTCATCTATAGCCAACAGGCTTAACACCATTAGGTGTTTCAACTATAGGCCCAAAAACTTCACGTTTTGCAAGTGAATTCAATTCTGATTGGATTGCTTCTTGCCATTTTGGCCAATCAAGTCATTGTCGACATTCTCCAACAGATTGAGGTTCAAGATCCTCACTTTCTTGCATAATGCTAGATGCAACATTATATGCAAAGCTATAATCCACCACTATATCCACTCGATTAAAATTTGTCTCAATATCGATTGGATTTATTGATAGTTCCTTATTTTCCTGAGTCTCGGGCTCAATGGATTCTTCATGAATCTCAGAATTTATTAAATCGTGAATTTCCTCATGAGATTCTTTCGTAGTGTCATTTTGATCATTTGCTTTCCTTTTTCTAGGATTTCGATCTTTGGAACCTAATGGCCTGCCACGTTTTAGGCGTGCTTTCGACTCATTAGATATGACACTAGAAGATTTTCCAATAGGGACATCAATACGGATTGGAACATTCTCTGTGGGGATGTGAGATTTTGTTATCCTTTTCAAATCCGTGAATACGTCAGGCATTTGATTTGCTATTCTTTGCAAATGGATAATATTTTGCACCTCTTTTTCACAAATAGAGGTATGTGGATCAAGATGAGATAATGATGGATTTTTCCACAATATTTCCCGTTTGGTTTCACCAACTTCTCCCCCTAATTTTGGAAAAAGTGTCTCATCGAATCGACAGTCTGCAAATCATGCAGTGAACAAATCCCCTGTCAATGTTTCGAGGTAGCGAATAATGGAGGGCGATTCAAACCCAACATATATTCCTAACCTTCTTTGCGGACCCATTGTGGTGCGGTATGGCGGTGCTACAGGCACATATACTGCGCATCCAAAAATTCTTAAATGGGATATATTAGGTTCATGAACCAAAACTAATTGCAATGGGGAATATTTGTGATAATTCGTCGGTCTGAGACGAACTAGCATTGCTGCATGCAAAATGACGTGACCCCAAACCGAAGTGGGCAGCCTCGTTTTCATGAGTAATGGTCTTGCAATCAACTGCAGACGTTTAATTAAAGATTCTGCAAGACCATTTTGAGTGTGAACATGAGCTACAGGATGTTCCACTTTTATCCCAATTGATAAGCAATAATCATTAAATGCTTGGGATGAAAACTCAGCAGCATTATCTAGTCTAATAGACTTTAGGAAATTGTGCTCGTAATCGAATTATTTGTGCCATTAATTTTGCAAACGCAAGGTCGCGTGATGACAATAGGCACACATGAGACCATCTAGAGGATGCGTCTATTAAGACAATAAAATATCTAAAAGACCCACTAGGTGGGTGAATAGGTCCACAAATATCCCCTTGTATACGTTCCAAAACATAGGTGACTCAGTTCCAACATTTGTTGGTGATGGTCTAATAATTAACTTGCCTTGATAACAGAAGTGCAAGAAAATTCATTATTTAAAAGAATCTTTAAATTCTTTAATGGATGCCCATATGAGTTTTCTATAATCCCTCTCATCATAATTGATCCAGGATGTCCCAATCGATCATGCCAAAGTACAAAAGTATTGGAATCAGTAACCTTTTGGTTTATTGTGGAATGTGCCTCAATTGCACTAATTTTTGTCCAATACAGGCCACAAGATAAAGATGGGAACTTCTCAATAACCCTCTTTTGGCCAGAGACATTCTTTGTAATGATGAGGTATTCAAGATTATTCTCATCTATTGTCTCAATATGATATCCATTTTGACGGATATCTTTAAAATTCAACAAGTTCCTCTTGGACTTGGAAGAGAACATTGCATTCTCTATGATAAATATTGTTCCTTTAGGCAAAGTTATAGTTGCTCTTCCGGAGCCTTCAATCAATTTACTACTACCAGAAATTGTAGTAACATCTGCCTTACACATACTTAAATGAGAGAAATATTTCTTCTCTTTGAATATCGTATGTGTGGTACATGAATCAATTAAACAAATATTTTTACAATTGGACGTTGATCCAAGTTTGCTTTGTGAGATATCCATATTTGCTTCCCATGGGTTGACATATAAAAGAAATATACAAAAAATATTAGTATTTTTTATCATAGTTATTCTCCTTTTAATACTCTTGTATCCGTTGCTTAATAATTAAACAATATTTTTAAAATCTGCTGAGGTTAGTTGATTAACCAAATAGATAATCGACTAACCTGTTTCAATATTTAAAAAAGAACTAGTCGATGAACAGGCAACGGACATAAGGTTAATCGATTAACTAAAGTGATAATCGATTAACTTAGGTAGCGGTCATTAGGTTAGTCGATTAACTAAATCGGATAGTCGACTAACAAGTTGCGGAAAAGGTCCAGTTTAATAGAATATATTGGTTAATCGATTATCTGTTATGTTAATCGATTAACTTACTGAAAAATCATTATAAATAAAGCATAAGATGAATGTGTAATCTAAAGTTATATAAAATTTGAACCATATCACAATAATAGATAACTTATTAAACTATGATAATTGTTTATTCATTAACTACTACGAATAAGTAAAAATAAAAATATCAAACTGCTCAATCTTCTTTAACCATGGATCCATCACCGATCAAGTGATCTATTTTCCCCTCAGGGTGCTCAAAGAAGTCTGCCACATCCAAGTGGGTGATGTCAAAGTTATTGTCAGAGACAAAATTGGTTTCAGGGCCTTTACTCCTTAGAGATGCTTGATAAAGCTCAACCAAATGTCTTGGTACACGGCAAATTTTTTCCCAGTGCCCTTTTCCACCGCAACGATAACATATAGTTTCTGAACTATTTGCTTTTGGATTCTCATAATTCCATTTCCGCTTTTGGTGGTTATATCTCTTTGGGGGTGACTAACACCAGGAAAATTTCTTCCTTGTCCACGTCCACGGCCATGACCCCGACCACGACCACGACCATGATTAAAGCCATAGCCTTTTCCACGCTTAGCAAAATGGGAATACACCTTATCTACTTCAGGCAATGGTGTAGACCCAGTGGGTCAATTTTCGTGATTTCTCATGAGCAGGTCATTGTTTCGCTCAGCCACAAGGAGAAGAGAAATCAGCTCAGAGTACTTTTTGAAACCTTTCTCTCTGTACTGTTGTTGTAGAACCATATTGGAGGCATGAAACGTTGTAAACGTTTTTTCAAGCATATCATAATCAGTTATAGTATCTCCATAGAGTTTCAATTTAGAAGTAATTCTAAACATTGCAGAAGTATATTCAGAAACAGACTTAAAGTCTTGGAGCCTCAGATGAGCCCAATCATATCGTGCTTGTGGTAGAGTGACCAACTTTAAGTTGTCATATCTCTCCTTTAAGCCATTCCACAAGATAAGTGGATCTTTGACTGTGAGATATTCAATTTTCAAACCTTCATCAAGGTGATGGCGCAAGAAAATCAAGGCCTTAGCACAGTCTTGGATGGATGCATTATTTCTGTCTTTAATGGCGTCTCCAAGACCCATTGCATCCAAGTGGATTTCAGCATCCAACACCCATGTCATGTAGTTCTTGCCCGAAATTTCAAGGGCAACGAACTTTCTTTTCATAATGTCAGACATAATTAAAACAAAATTAGGAGGAGAAAAAATACCTTAATTTTCTCAAAGAGATTCTTGAGATAGTAGAGCTTCGTGCTGATAACGTGTTATAAAACAATAAAAGAACAAGAGCAATATTGCAGAGAAAGAGAGAGAAAATTCTTTTGAATTTTGGAGGTGGTTTACAATGGGGTAAGACCCCTCTATTTATAGGAGGAAAAATAACTTAGCCTCAAAGTAAAACTCTCTACAAGATAGACATTCAGTCTAATTAGAATTCTATTCTTAACAAAATCTTTTTTTTTGGCTTTCAGATATAGTTGGCTTGTTTTTGTTTTTCTTTTTTTTTTTTTTTGAAGTTTTTGAATTATTAAAATTTTTTCAGCTAATTGAGAATGCATTCGCGTGTGAATTGGGTGTAGGTGGAGGAGTGAGAGAGGGGTGAGAGTGTGTAGTGTATGTGGTCGATGGTTTCTACGAGGTGGGGTAAGGTCGACGGCTGTTGCAAGTTGGAGATAAGTGAGGGTGGTGGAGTTTGCTGCTATGGTCTTCTGCCGCTAGGTTGGAGGAGCAACGCAGCGATTTTCCGGTGATTTTTGTTGAAGGTGGCTGGCGGCGGCGGTTACTCTTTGTTTCCTACGGCTCCTCCTCTTTTCTTCTTTTTCAAAAGGGGAAAGGGATGTATGGTTTTAAAGGTTAGGGATTTGGGCTTGGCCGAATTTGGGCCTCTTTTGGGCCAACTCAAGCTCAAAAATGGTCTTCTCACATATAAACAAGACAAAATTAGTCCAAAATTTTCTTCTTATCCTCTTCTTATCCTTTTTGGAAAAATAAAATATCAAAACTATTTTGTATTTTTTTTTCTAATTTTAAGAAAGGTAGATAAACTAAAAGCAAATAGATAAATAAAAAATATTTTTGTAATTTTTATTTTTATGATAAAATAAAGTAAAAAAGTAAAAACTAGTTAAAATAGCGATATTAGACCTAAACTAAATATATTAACGCTAAAATATGTAAAATTTTGAGGAGCGTAAAGAATTACATGTCTACAGATTAGGGTAAAGATTGCATATCTTCTTTGATATGAATTTAATTTAAACTGTAGCATTTCTTGTTGAAACAATCATTTATATTGATTAAGAGGTATGTTTACTTTCGGACTACGTTACAGTATCTAGGAGCTCCCCCTGTACATTTATATTTAGAACTACGAGATGGTATCACGGGAGATTATCTATACTGGATATAATTACTTTGGGACTACGGAACGGTATTTTGGGAGACCCCCCTGTACACTTACGTTTGGGACTACGAGACGTTATCTCGAGAGATCCCCTATTGCTATCTTTGTGTATTGAGCTGTGGTATTTTTCTGTGATTTTATTTTGTTGACTGTTAGTATTTAATCTTACTGCAAGATTTGTTACATTATATATATATATATATAACCAGTAGGGCCTGATCTGATCTCATCACTACTCGCCCAAGGTTAGGATTGGCACTTACTAGGTATCGCAGAGGTGTATTCATGCCTTTTCCTGCACATATTTTTCGAGTGCAGATCCAGGTTTATCGTATAAGGCTCATCACTAGTTGTAATCGTTTCTTCCTGTTGGAGAAATTAAGGTACATTTGCCCACGCCCGCAGATCCTCGGAGTCCCCCTCTCTCCCCTTATGCTCATTTCTCTTCCTTTCTGCAGAAATGATGTATAGAACAGTTAAAACATCTTAGTAGCTTGTGACTTGCAATTTTTTGGGTTTTGGGTATCATTGGTACTTTTTTTGAAGTGTTAATTATATATACCGAGTGGCATTTAGCTTGTAACTTGCGATTTTCGGGGTTTTGGGTATTGTTTGGTACTTTTTTTGAAGTGTTAATTATATATGTTGACTGGTAAATAGAGGAACATGATGCCAAGTGTATTTCATTATATTATTATTTTAAATACAGATGTGTCACGGCCCGGTTCGCCCTTCATGAACCATCATGACAGCACCTAGTCTCTATGACTACGTAAGCCTAACAATGCATAAATTAATCCATAGTTGCAGAAGAAATAAATAAAACTGAACAAATAAAGTAAAGAAGTGTTTAAGGTGCGGCTCAGCACATATAATAACATCTCTTGAAACTAACAACATTCCCAAAACCCGGAATCTCACAAATCACAAGCCAAGGGATACATAAGAAGCTGTAAATCCGAAAATGTCTAAACAAAGGAAAAATACGACAATAGAGAATACTAAACATAATAAGAACAACTTTACAAGGGAGAAAATAATATGAAGCAACGTCCCCATTGCATGTAGTTCAACAACATGGGAGTGAACAAGAGTCAAGTAATTCCAAATAAGGAAATATTAGTTACACATAGAATGTCTACTCTTCTTTTAAGATTGGGCAGGCTACGAAGGATATACAACAATTTCAATTAAGACTAAATAATTACTTAAGAGATAATAATGATTTTCAATGAAAACAAGCAGTTAAGAAAGATAACGCGACCATAGAGGAGGTAAAGATCTTCAGTTAAGAAAGATAAAAGTCAATTAGGCAAATAAGAACGAACCATAAGGCAATTTACTCCAAGTAAACATGTAGAGGTGGAAGTAGTAATAGAAAAATTCAATCATATCAAGAACAACTTCACACTCAGTGAATGTAAGCACCTAAGAATCCTAAAAAGCCAAGCTTCCACAAATAAGTCCTAGCACGGACTCGTCTCCTCGCGTAGTCGGGCTACAATCAATACAGAAGACTCAAATCCTAAGGGGAAGTCACCCACACAAGGTTAGGCAAGATACTTACCTCGAACCGACTCAATTCAACTAGAAACCATGTTCTTGCACGAGTAGTCGACTCCAAATGGCCCAAATCTATTCAATTCAATTTCATAATGTAAATAACACTTCAAGTAATTGATTCTACAATTAAATTCTAAGCTAATACATGGAATTACGTGAAATAACCAAAACTCCCCTCAGGCCAACATCTTGGAATCGGGCAAAATTTATATTTTCAGAAACTTCGTACTCTCATGAGTTCATACATACTAAGAACACTGAAATCGAAGTCCGAAATGACCCCTCAAATCCTCGATTAAAGGTCTAATAATGATTCCCCCAATTTCAATCAAAATTCCAAAATTTATGGATGAATTTAAGGCAAGATTAATGGAAATTAGCCTAAACTGAGTAAAAATCACTTTGCCTAGGTGAAAGTCCCTTCAAAAATCATGATCTCCAGAGCTCCCAATTCAGAAATATGAATTATGGTATAAACCTCGATTTTGGAAACTTATATTCTGCTCAGATATGTAAAGCATCACGAACGCGGAAGAGGTCTCGCGTTTGCGAAGAAGAAAAATAAAGGCTGTCCAGATTACACATCACGAATGTGGCGGTGCGTCCGCAAACGCGAAGAAGGAAAATTGAATGGCCCAAGGGCTGCTCTTCGCGAATGCGTGAACCTGTATGCAAATGTGAAGGGTAGGATGGCATAACTACACGAACGCGAAGGACGGATGCGAGCACGCTGAAGGAAGAGACAGAGCTTCGCGAACGTGAGTCTTTTAACGCGAACACGAAGAAGGAATTCCAGCTAGTCATCAACAAAACTTTGCGAACGCGAAGGCATATTTGAAAACGCGAAAGAGGATACCAAAAGCAAATACAACCGTTCAAAAACGAGAAAAATGATCGTAGAGCATCCAAAACACACCCAAGGCCCCCGGGATCTCAAACAAAAGCACCAGCAACACCTAATACCTCATTCAAACTTGCACCAATCAGTAAACCACCAAAAAGAACATCGGAAACTCGAATAATTCAAGGATTTAAGCCTGAGAACTCCAATTTTCCTCAAAAATATCGTGACGGAACCAAGTCTCTATTACTACGTAAGCTGAACAAGGCGAAAATTAAACCATAATTACGGAAGAAATAATTAATACTAAAATAATAACGTAAAATAGTATTTAATATTCCGCTCGACACATATAATAACATCTCTGATAACTCGGGTCCTATAGTAGTGTTCACATCAGGTCTTATTTACTAATTTCACAGATTTTCCAAATCTCAATCAAATCACAACTCATGAGTCTCGGCATCCAAAATCTACACTTGGAATCATGTGCCTCCATCAACCTTACGGTCATACTGGCAATTAACTTTCTAATAAGGTCCACTCTCATATATAAAATGATTATACAAGGTCGTGCATCTATAGTTAGCAAAATCGGGGGAACTTCACCTCCAATAGGAGTGTTTCAACTACGTGTATGCTTGTGCGAGTGCTTTAGCAAGATTTCTACCAGCAAATAAAGATAAGAAGAAAAGCAGGCCGCACGTACAATATTCCCTCACCACATCCACAAGATAAGGCTCATACAGGAACTTAAGCCACAATCAAGATATTAAATGAAAATAGCAATGCCTCATGGGCCGTCACAATCCTTACAATCAATCCCTGACATAGCCCTCCTTATTTTTCCACGTTTGCAATTAAAAACATAATAAGTACCGCCTTATTTTGCCACACGTGCATCATATGGTTCCTACCTTATTTTTCCACATGCACAACACACATATAAACATATCCTGCCTTATTACGTCGCACGTGCAATATATCATAAGCAAGAGTAGCATGGCAAAGACCTTGTGCAACCCCTCAACAATAATTGCACGGCAAAAACTTCGTGCACCACAACATCAACAATCGCACGGCAAAAACCTCGTGAATAACGATACCAATAACCACACGGCAGAAACCTCGTGCCCCACAATATCAATAACCACACGGCAAAAACCTCGTGCCTCATAATATCACTAACCGCATGGTAGAAATCTCATGCCTCAACACCCTAAGTACAAGTGAATTAATTCAAGAATCTTTCGTTCACCGGCGTGGTAAGACTAGCTCACAAGGAATAACCACATTAAAGAATACTAAACATAATAAGAACAACTTAACAAGGGAGAAAATAATGTGAAGCAACGACCCCATAGCATGTAGTTCAACAACATAGGAGTTAACAAGAGTCAAGTAATTTCATATAAGAAAATATCAATTACACATAGAATGTCTACTCTTCTTTTAAGATTGGGCAGGTTACAAAGGGAATACAACAATTTTAATTAAGACTAAATAATTACCTGAGAGATAATAATAATATCTAATGAAAACAAGCAATTAGGAAAGATAACTCGACCGCAGAGGAGGTAAAGATCTTCAGTTAAGTAAGGTAAGAGTCAATTAGTAAAATAATAATGAACCATAAGGCAAATAATTCCAAGTAAACATGTAGAGGTGGAACTCGTAATAGAAAAATTCAATCATATCAAGAAAAACTTCACACTCAGTGAATATAAGGACCTAAGAATCTTAAAAGGCCAGGCTTCCACAAATAAGTCCGACCACATAGTCGTCACCTCGCGTACCCGGATTACTATCAACAGAGAAGACTCAAATCTTAAAGGGAATTCCCCCACACAAGGTTAGGCAAGATACTTACCTCGAACCATCTCAATTCAACTAGAGACTATGTTCTTGCCACGAGTACTCACCTCCTAATGGCCCAAATCTATTCGATTAAATTTCATAATGTAAATAACACTTCAAGTAAATAATTTTACAATTAAATTCTAAGCTAATACGCGAATTATATAAAATGACCAAAATGCCCCTCAGACCAACGTCTTGGAATCAGGCAAAATTTATATTTTCAAAAACCTCATACTCTCATGAGTTCATACATACCAAGAACACAGAAATCGGAGTCCAAATGACCCCCTCAAATCCTCAATTAAAGGTCTAAGAACTTTTCCTTCTATTTCTACCAAAATTCCAAAATTTAAGGATGAATTTAAGAAAAGATTCATGGAAATTAATCTAAACCGAGTAAGAATCAGTTAACCAAATTGCCTAGGTAAAGGTCCTTTCAAAAATCATGATCTCCCGAGCTCCCAAGTCAAAAATATGAATTATGGTGTAAACCCTTGATTTTGGAAACTTATATTCTGCCTAGATATGTAAAGCATCACGAACGCGAAGGAGATCTCGCGTTCGTGAAGAAGAAAAATAAAGGTAGTTCAGATTACACATCGCGAACGCGACAATGCGTCCGTGAATGCAAAGAAGGAAAATTGAATGGCCCAAGGACTGTTCTTCGCGAATTCATGAACCTATATGCGAACGCGAAGGGTAGGATAGTATAACTATGCAAACGCGGTGAACGGATGCAAACGCGCTGAAGGACGAGACAAAGGTTCGCGAACGCGAGTCTTTTAACGTGAACGCAAAGAAGGAATTCTAGCTAGTCATCAACAAAGCATCGCAAACGCGAAGGTATGTACGCGAACGCGAAAGAGGATACTAGAAGCAGATACAGCAGTTCAAAATCAAGGAAAAATGACCCGTAGAGCATCTGAAACACACCTGAGGCCCTCGTGACCTCAACCAAAAGCACTACTAACACCTAATACTTCATTCAAACTTTCACCAATCCCTAAATCACCTAAAAAAACATCAGAAACTCGAATAAATTAAGAATTTAAGCCTAAGAACTCAAATTTCCCTCAAAATACGATTTCGATCATAAACCTAACAAAACCATGTACGAATGACTTGAAATTTTACACACACATCCAAATGACATGACGGTACTACTGGAACCCCCGGGATTCCACTTTGACCCTCAGATCAAAATCTCACTATCGGACCGGAAATTTAAAAATTCAAACTTCGGTATTTCAAGCCTAAAGTAGCTACAGAAATTCCAAAACACAATCCGAGCATGCTCCTAACCCCAAAATCACCCAATGGAACGGAACCATCGGATTTTCATTCCAAGGTCGTCTTCACATTGTTCTGAATACAGTCGGCTTTCCAACACTTAAGATCTCATTTCGCGATCAAGTGTCCCAAAACTCTCCGAAAATCAAAATCGAACATCCCAGCAAATAAAAATAGCAGCAATGAACTTGGGAAAGCAATTACTAGGGGATCGTGGCCTAAATTCCAAAAATGACCGGTCGGGTCGTTACATCCTCCCCCTCTTAAAACCAGCGTTCGTCCTTGAACGTGCTAAGATTTGCCTCGAAGTCTTCAAGTCACTAAATGCACACTTCCAACATACAACCATGGGTGATCCCACGTCACCCCAACCCACATAAGTATGAAGGCGCTACCTCAACTGAAATTTAGCCTATCCAGCAAAACCAGTAAGCCTCAATGCCAGAATTTACACCTTCCATCCATTCCCAAAAGATCTGATTTTAAATCTATCATGGTATCAGTCCCAACCAGCTACTTAAATTCGTGCCAACACCCACAGGGTACAACCACGCAATATAACACATTATATATAGGCCTACAATAATATTTTTGATAACAATACTTGCTTGAGATCAATCTGTACTAGCCATAAGCCTCATATTCAATATGAACTCTTCTCAAACCTCAGCAACACTAGTGATGATACAATAACCATGAAAACCACATAAATAAACACCCGAATATCTAAACCTCAGCTAATACCAAGAGGCACACACCCCACAAGCTAAAACTCAAGAAGCACAGAACGAAAATGACTGAATATGGGAAGGGAAACACATAAGGGAACTATCACTAAGTGAGACAAGCACAGATTTTCTATCAATGCTAATCTACAAAACAATCTAACGAAAAAGAATTAAAGCATATAAAAAGACTCACAAGAATCTTATACTGAAATAACTCTCATCATGGTACACAGACCGGCCTCAACACATCAATTCATATAAGATCACGATGGTCCCGTCCTCAACTCCAAATCACAAGTAGGGTACACATCAATCCATCTAGAGACTCTCACTAGATCAATTCCGTTGACAAAATTACAACACGAACTGGCTCACACACTGGTGGGGCATAAGAAATCACAACTCGTAACCAAGGATACTCAGAAATCACATCAAACCTATCAAAACGGACAACGGCAATTCTACTACTAGTCTCATAACTGTCGAAAATGGCTAAAAACAAATGATAGACACAGCTATCACTAATAAAACCTCCCAACAGGGTAATCATATAAATTGAGTGGAAATCATGAAATACACCCATAAGGGAGCAACAAAATAGTGGAACTTATTCCGATAAGCAGGGCTGTAATAAACTATGGATGGTGCTCCTTTATAACAAACCGAAGCATACCTGAATGGCATCACCTGGCATAGCGACCTTAAGCCAACTATATGAAACACATCAACGGGTTGGGCCTCCCCCTATTAGGCGCCCTCTACTCGCCTGAATACCTCGCAGTGACACATCAGTCCGAAGTATGGGACAATCTCTCACCATGTGGCTAGTATTTTCACACTCAAAGCACCCTCTCTGCTGACAAGGTGATAGAAATTGTACGGTACGATTACTCTGAGACCCATGAACACCCATGAACCCATGCCTTGAAACGCCTCCTTCCAAGGCAAACAGAACTGAGTGGGAGTACCTAAACCTGCACAACAAAAATGTGTAGAAGAGTAGCATGAGCACACCATAGCGGTCCCAAGTAAGTATCAAGACTGACCTCGGTGAAGTAATGACAAGGAACAGTCAAGACACCTAACGGTCAAATAAATAATGTAATTATAGGGTCAATGGAACATAATATATATATATATATGTGTGTGTGTGTGTGTGTGCGTGTGTGTGTGTGTGTTTGTGTGAAGACTATACGAAATGACCAATAATGCTACAATCACAATGAGGGAAGAAACAACAAGTAACACGAGAGTATAAAGAATGATGACACATAATCACGGCAAAATACAATCTAAACCCTAAGATCGCAATGCAAAAAACGAAGCACAAACAATAACTCGGGTCCTACAGTAGTGTTCACATCAGGTCTTGTTTATCAATTGCCACAAATTTTCCAAATCTCGGCCAAATCACAACTCACGAGTCCAGGCATCCGAAATCTACACTTGGCATCCTGTGCCTCCATGGTCATACTACCAACTAACTTGCTAACTAGGGTCACTCTCTCATATAAAATGATTAAACAAGGGCGTGCCTCTATACTTAGCAAAATAAGGGGAACTTCACCTCCAATAGGAGTATTTCAACTACCTGTATGCTTGTACGAGTGTTTTAGCAAGATTTTTACCAGCTAATAAAGATAAGAAGAAAAATGGGTCGCACGCTCAAAGTTCACTCACCACATCCACAAGATAAGGCTCATACAGGAAAGCAAAACCACAATCAAGATATTAAACGAAAATAGCAATGCCTCCACAAGTCGTCGCAATCCTTACAGTCAATCTCTGATATAACCCTCCTTATTTTGCCACGTGTGAAATTAATAACATAATTTGTACCGCCTTATTTCACCACACATGCATCATAATGTTTCCACCTTATTTCACCACATGCGCAACCCACATATGAGCATATAAACATATCCCGCCTTATTAGGCCGCATGTGCAATATATCAATAGCAACAGTAGCACGTAAAAGACCAACTGCAACCTCTCAATAACAATCACACAAAAGAAACCTCGTGCATCACAACATATACAACCGCACAACAGAAACATCGTGCATCATGATATCAATAACCGCACGGCAGAAACCTCGTGCCCCATAATATCAATAATCACATGACAGAAATCTCGTGCATCACAATATCAATAACCACACAGCAGAAACCTCGTGCCTCAACACCCAAGTACAATAGCAACAAATACAATATATCTAGGAGCACAACAAGTGAATTAACTCAAGAATCTTTCGTTCACCGGGGCGGTAAGACTTGCTCACAAAGAATAACCATAATAGAGAATACTAATATAATCAGAACAACTTAACAAGGGAGAAGATAATATGAAGCAACAACCCCATAGCATGTAGTTCAAAAACATTGGAGTTAACAATAGTCAAGTAATTCCAAATAAGGAAATTTCAATTACACATAGAATGTCTACTCTTCTTTTAAGATTGGCCAAGTAACGAAGGATATACAACAATTTCAATTAAGACTAAATAATTACGTGATAGATAATAATGATCTCTAATGAAAACAAGTAGTTAGGAAAGATAACGCGACCATGGAGGAGGCAAAGATCTTCAGTTAAGTAATATAAGAGTCAATTAGGCAAATAATAATGAACCATAAGGCAATTACTTCCAAGTAAATATGTAGAGGTGGAACTAGTAATAGAAAAACTCAATCATATCAAGAACAACTTCACACTCAGTGAATATAAGGACCTAAGAATCCTAAAAGGCCAAACTTCCTATGTCCGAGCATCCACTTTTCACCTCGCGTAGTCGGATTACAATCAACAGAGAAGACACAAATCCTAGCGGGTAGGCAAGATACTTACCTCGAACTGGCTCAATTCAACTAGAAACCACGTTCTTACCACAAGTACTAGACTCCAAATGGCCCTAATCTATTTAATTCAATTTCAAAATGTAAAATAACACTTCAAGTAATTGATTCTACAATTAAATTCTAAGCTAATATGTAGAATTATGTAAAATAACCAAAATGACCCTCAGGCCAACATCTCGGAATCAAGCAAAATTTATATTTTCAGAAACCCCATACTCTCATGAGTTCATACATATCAAGAACACTTAAATCTGAGTTCAAATGACCCCTCAAATCCTCAATTAAAGGTCTAAGAACTTTTCCCCCAATTTCTACCAAAATTCCAAAATTTAAGGGTGAACTTAAGGAAAGATTCATGGAGATTAGTCTAAACCGAGTAATAATTACTTACCCAAATTGCCCAGGTGAAAGTCCCTTCAAAAACCGTGATCTCCCGAGCTCCCAAGTCAAATATATGAATTATAGTATAAACCCTCGATTTTAGAACTTATATTCAGCCCAGATATGCAAAGCATCGCGAACGCGGAGGAAGTCTCGTGTTCGCGAAGAAGAAAAATAAAGGCTGCCCATATTACACATCGCGAATGCAACAGTGCATCCGCAAACCCGAATAAGGAAAATTGAATGGCCCAAGGACTACTTTTCGCGAACGCATGAACCTGTAAGCGAACGCGAATGGTAGGATGGCATACTTACGCAAACACAGTGGACGAATGTGAACGCGCTGAAGGAAGAGACAGAGCTTCACGAATGCGAGTCTTTTAACACAAACGCAAAGAAGAAATTCCAGCTAGTCATCAACAAAGCTTCGCCAGCGTGAAGGTATATTCACGAACGTGAAAGAGGATACCAAAAGCAGATACAACAGTTCAAAAAAAAAAGGAAAATGACCTGTAAAGCATCTGAAACACACCCAAGGACCCCGGGACCTCAACCAAAAGCACCAATAACACTTAATACCTCATTTAAACTTGCATCAATCCCTCAACCACCTAAAATAACATCAGAAACTCGAATAAATCAAGGATTTAAGCCTAAGAACTCCAATTTATCTCAAAATTCGATTTCGATCAAAAACCTAACCAAACCACGTCCGAATGACCTGAAATTTTACACACACATCCCAAATGACATGAAGGAACTACTGCAACCCCTGGAATTCCATTCCGACCCTCGTATCAAAATCTCACTATTGGACTGGAACCTCAAAAATTCAAACTTTGGCATTTCAAGCCTAAATTAGCAACGGAAATTCCAAAACATAATCCAAACATGCTCCTAACCCCAAAATCACCCAATGGAGCTAACGGAACCATCGAATTTCTATTACGAGACTGTCTTCACACTGTTCCAACTACAGTCGATTTTCCAATACTTAAGCTCTCATTTAGGGACCAAGTGTCCCAAAACTCTCTGAAACTCAAAACTGAACATCCCGAAAAATTAAAATAGCAGAAATAAACTTGGGGAAAGAAGTTACTAGGGGATCGAGACGTAAATTCCAAAAACGTCTGGTCGTTACAAGATAGGTACATTTTGGTTGAAAATACAGATGAATACAGTTATATTGAATGCACAACTAATTGATAAATAGCATCAAAATGATAGAACTAACAATGTATTTTAAAATATTATTGTATAAACTCAAATACATATAAATACATCTCAATGCAACATGCAAAAATCACTATGCAAAATAAAAATTAGTATATGTCATATCGAATACATATAAATACATCTAAATACAAGAAGAGAAAATCATTGTATAAACTAAAACTCAATGTATGCAGACCGAATACATATAAATACATCTACAATTAGGGTCATTTCGTATTTTTGTTCTCCTTTCGAATTCAATGGTTGTTGATGAACCTGCAAATACAATTCTATTGTTATATGCTAATGGTTTAACCCATTTTCCCAAACCTAATCCCAATCTCATTAGCCATTGCCGCCATCTTCTCTGTCCTTTCCTCTTCCATATCAACATTCAAAATTAATTCAGTTATGGACAGATTATGTCCGGTCCACTTTCAGAAATGATACAACTCATATCAGAAACGTTGATCAAGACATTTGAAACTCGTGTTAACAGAGATGAAATACAGCAAATTGAGATCTAGGATTTGAGAACAATTTAGAGAGAACCTATAAATAAAAAAGAATCTTGGTTCAACAATGACGTTGTGAGATAGAGATCGTGTAGAGAGAAATAAGATACTATGCGGTGATTTTGGGAGAGAATAAACTAAAAGAATGAGAAAGAAAAATATTAGACAATATATTTAATGGCTTAACGATAGGAAGTGACCATAAATATATATTTTACTATAAAAACTAAAAGATAA
Organism: Nicotiana benthamiana; assembly: GCA_034376525.1. Lineage (NCBI taxonomy): Eukaryota > Viridiplantae > Streptophyta > Magnoliopsida > Solanales > Solanaceae > Nicotiana > Nicotiana benthamiana. The sequence goes on from CM067327.1 coordinate 129,842,290, forward strand.
TTATAAAAATAATATTTTAAAAGAATTTTTATTTATAATAGATAGAGTGTAAACTTTGCTACATAAGGTAAAATGTCCTTACTATTATGTGTTTGGAAGATAATGTTTTTGATCCAGTTTAGAAGCCCAAGAAGTTGGAAGAAGAATGGATAATGAGATCCATTTCAGCTAGTTGAGGCCCAAATGGTACTTAGCTGCATCGGCCTAACACGGAGCCCAATCCGTTAAGACCCTTTAATTTCTCCTCCTCCCATATAACATTTATATAATTGGATATAGACTTATTCAGATATGTATATTCTTCATCGTTTGTCAAACTCTTCAAAATATGTAGTACATTACACAATGCGCAACTGGCCTCTCAAAGAAATAGTTTTTAAAAAGTATGAAATCGTCAATTGCATAGACTATTAAGAAATATCATAAAATTTTGAAATTCTGAAGTTTTAATCTACTAGCTCTACATAACATTCAGAATCTATATAAAATCACACAACTAAAAATAAAAATGAATGAGGCTACTTCGAAACTATAAATTTTGTAGGTGCATAATACCATTACATTTTTTTGTAGTTGGTGCAAACTCACTTAAAATTCATATTTTGCAAAAGACTGTCCTATCAACTACTACATAAAAGCTACCAACAGGGGTTGTGGTGGAGTGATAAGTACTCCTTCGTCTTTAATTAGAGATCTGGAGTTTGAGCTTCTGAGTATGAAATCACATTTGTTAGGGTGCTTTATCCACCAATATAAAATATTCCGGCACAAATACAAATTAATTGGACCCCAATATAAATACCGAATACTAGGCGGAAAAAAAAATACTACGTAAAAGCTTGTAGTGGGCTTGTTGGATGGATTTCCTTTTACCAATTAGGTTAGGTAAAGTCAAGCTCTCAACCTCTTTTAGAAATATCTGGTTCATGTTTACACAATTGAATTTTTACCTCTTATAGCAATAACTAACACTTTATTTATTTTAAATAAATATCATTAAAAATTATATTTTATAACTATTTTTAAAAGTTTATAGAAAAATATTTAATTTTGGTTAACTCCTAGCCCTAAGCCACAAAATACGTTAATCAGTTACACTATTTTCTTTCTCTCTACTTTGATACATCACATTCTCTTCCCCCCTCCCATTAAAATTTCCGATGTTCTCCTCCTTCCACCGATTTTCTTTCTTTCCCTTTCCACTTTCCCATCCCTTTACACCAGCGTGATGATCCTTCCGTTGCCGTTCTTAGTTGGTTTTCCGGTCGCCGAAAAACCTCTTTAAGACCATCTTTAAAGGATTCTACAATTACCCTTTCTTTAACTTCCTCCTCTTCTCATCTTCCAGTGACATCCAACTTCATCAATCCAGCATGATGATCCTTGTCGTCTTTCTTTTTCTTTCTTTTTGCTTTGTCTTCTTCTATTTAGGAATTTAGAGTTCTTTTCGATGGAATCAAATCAATTTCATTAATCGAAAGCAATTTCACGTGACATTCACGCCATAACTTTATCTTTCGCAATGAAGAAGAATATTTCTTTTAATATATTTCAATGTAATTTCAACGTATTACGTTATATTTTTATAATTTTCATTATATTCATTGTCTTTTTTCATTGTAATTCAATGTATCTCGTTGTATTCCATGTATTTTATTATATTCTTTGTTTTTATTTGCATTGTATTTCAATGTATCTCTTTGTATTCTATGTATTTCATCGTATTCACTGTCTCGTTATATGCCATGAATGAATCTATAAGTTTTTTTTAATTAATATAATTTATGTATTTAGATGTATTATATAATTTCTCTAAAGGTTGCTATGTTTTTGTGGTATTTTTTTATTGAGAATCTTTTCTATAACTGAAAATACAAATTTTGTGTGTTATAATTGAGTTTGTTTAGTTATATTAGGAGTCTATTATGTTAATTGATTCACTTTTCATTTTTAAAATAATATAATCCACTATTTCATGCTGTGAATACAGTCGAATATAATAATTTGTCCAACTGTAATTCCATGTTTCACTCCATGAATACAGTCGAATGCACTCGAATACAACAACTGATTAGTTGGACTTACCTGATTCACGCCTATTTTTGCTACTGTATTCATGAATACAATAGCTTAAATACATCAAATACATTTTATAACCATATAAAAAGTATCTATAAACCTTAATATAGCAAATAGTATATATAGATGACTAATTACTACTAAAAGATAGTACTTTATAAAAAAATTCTTAGATTAATTTAGTCCATAGCCCATTATTCTATAGGATATTACAGAGTCCACGGCCACAGTGACTTTGATTGGATCCTATTGGAGAAATATGGTTATACATGGACCCAACTAACCGCTCACCTAATATCTTAAATAAAAAATAGTTATCGATTTAATATATATATATTTATAATTATGTATAATCAATATATAATCTATGTATATAGACTAAAAATATAAATATTACATCTGACGGGCTATTTGTGTAACAATTTGCAAAACCTTTTTTTGTTCTCTTGAGAGTCTATTGGCATATGTTATAGACAAAAAAAGAGTACCATGATGCACTAAACTCCCGCTATACGCGAGGGTCCGGGAGAATGACTGGACTACAAGGGTCTATCGACGGAGGGCTGGACCACAATGCAACCTTATCATACATTTTATGCAAGAGGTTGTTTTCGCAGTTCGACTATGTGACCTCCTGATCACATGGCAACAACTTTATCAATTACGTTAAGACTCTCCTTCGCATGTTTTAAACAATTTTTTTCGAAAAAACGGAAAAAATTATTACCCTTATATGAAAAGCACCAAAGGATGTGGCCCCATAGTAATTGAAATGGGTAAAAATCACATGGAAATCTTAACAGAAATAAAATTGACTAGGTTATTTCTTCATATTTGTTAAAACCTTAATAGCGAGATATTCAGTTGGATATAATAAGTATCCGATAAAATAATAAAAGTATAAATAAGATAAACTATAATGTATAATCACTTTTAAAATAATAGAGAGAGAGTTCACTAAATACGAGCACAACAGCGCATTTGGGTCATTCATTCCCTCTTAGCCTAAGTAGGATAAGTCACTTTGTCTTGTTTATTAAATGAATTGAAGTCAGTATCACATTTTGTTTGCTTTTAGTATCATCATTAGATGCACCTTTACTCTCTTTTTCATTATCCTCTTAATCTTTTGACCTTAAATGGAAGATTCTCATTACAGTTTGAAACTCTAATGAGAGGCTTTTTATACTTACTTTAGTTCCCATTAGGCTATTCCTTTTTGTTGCTTTCTTTTAGGTTAAAGATTGTGTTGCCCTTCAACTTTTGCTCTTTTCCCAAAGCTAACTTAAAGTGCCTTAATTCGCTTTTTTCTAAGTGGTGATTAATACACTTTATCGTTAAGTCATTAATCTACTTGAGTATTCTAAACCAACTTGGTAAAAGGTCTTATTAGTGTACTCTCTTCGTGTCCGATTTATTTTAGGTACACTCATTAAAAATATAATAAATTCTAGATAAAAGTAGAGTAATTAATATGACTAAATTATCCTTAATTAAATATTACATCATAGTTAATGTGAGGAGTACAAAACTTTTTCAGGATACGTATACGAGGGTAATTTTGGAAAAAAAATTGAATTATTTCTTGATTATATAAATGAACACTTATTTTGGACCAAAATAAAAAAAGCAAATTGGTCACTTATTGAGGACCGGAGGGAGTACTATTTTTCTATTTTTTTTTCTCTTCTTGAGCCGAAGGTATGTCGGAAATAAGCTCTTTACTCTTCATGATATGAGTAAGATCTACATACACATTACCCTCCCAACTCTTAAGACCTCATTTGTGAGATTTTACTGGGTCATCATTATTATTGTTGTACTGTTTTTCTGTTTCTAAAATTTTGTGTACTTAAAAAGTGATTTGATAATTTTATTCATAAGAGTACACTTAAATTATTATTTATCACTAATTAAGCATTTCGTGTACCGAGCATTCTTGCTGGAACAATAGGAGTAGATTAGAAGACAAAGTAATATATCTTCATATTTTCCTAAAATATCAAATATTTTGAAATAAATTCAATTTGTCAAAACGAGTGAATTTGATACATAACATAATAACACAACGGTATACAGGTAAAATCGAGGATAGAACATACCCCGATGTCCTGGTAGAGAAAACGGAAGAAGGATATCGATGTAAGACTAAAATCGAGGCTGGAAACCCTTCTTACGGAGATCCCTAAAAGAAGAACGGTATGTTTGTTTGCCCCGAAAATACGAGTAAATTAAAATTATTTATGGTTTTAAAAATATGTGATTTAGTTTAATACCAATTAATAATCAAGAATTATGAGGTAGAAAAGAAAGAAACAAGTGAATCAAACCAAAGTTACTCAGCAGTAGTAACCTCGAGCATAGTGACCTCGAGATAGATTAGAAGCATTAAAGTAAGAACAATAAATATAAAGGACAGTTCTGATGAACGGTAGGCAAAAAGTAGAGAGTATATTCTTTTCTCAATGATTAGATGATGTTACAAAATAATTTGGATGCTCTTTATATAATAAAGGAACTCTAAATAAGGCATATAATTACTACTATATATAAGGGACCATGTAAAGAGTTTTGTAGTCCTTAGTTACATTGTAACTATCTTGTCAACCAAAAGGGTTTGCTGTTCCAAATATATCCTTGTATTTTATATTTATTACTTCATACACTAAAGTATGTTTCCAATAAATCAAGATATTTTAAATCCTTTTTGGTAATACATAGCTCCTTAACCTAACTTTTTGCAAGTGAAGTATGTACCATAAGTTTTTTGCCCCTACTTTATTTCCTTTTAGCTTAGGTTTCTATATTTAATTTGGTAAATATATTAAACCTTGAGCCCTTCAAAAATGCTTGAAAAATTGTGAATGATGGTGAATAATTATGCACAAAGATAAATCTAAAATGCTGATAGCAATAGTCTTGAAGAACTCATTTGATATTGGGAAAGTACTTTGTCGATCAAATTTTCATAGTAATTCTAAAATTATAATTAAATTCTCTTCGGTCTTATTTTTAATAGAAAAATATCTTTGAAAATATAAATTTAGATTTAATGATTTAACTCATTATACAATAGAAAATAAATTTCAAGACTTTTTGAAAATTAATAGATTAGAATATTGAAAATAAAATTAAAAAATAAGTAAATTTTATCCAATTTACTTTAAATAAGCGGTGATATAACTGTGGTAAAGGGAGAGCTTCTTAGCAATTGATCAATTTGTAATCCCACATTTATTAAATATGGCTGGTAGTCACATGCTATTGAAATAAGGATATATGTTTTTCTTAAAACAATTTAATTTGTGAGAAATCATATAATCCTTAATTGGTTAGGCAGCGAAAGTTTCTTTTTAAAATAAAGCATTAATGAATTAATGAAAAATTAAGTTAATTCTTGGACTTTGTTTTAATAAATTTTAATTTTTCTGAATTTCATGTAAACCTAGGCTTTAATCATTATATTTTTTTCTAGCGTAAACTATGGTCAAATGAAACTATGAATAGTTATTCAATGAATACCAAAATAATCAATTAAAATGTCTTCTTTATTTATACCTCTAATTAGAAATTATATGGTCACAAATTTCTAAAATGTTAAAATATCTTCTTTAATATATGATTATAATCCAATTAGAATCATTTTGCATACTTTAAATTATGTTACTACTAAATATTAAGTTACCTTTGTCTATTTGATATATATTTATTCCTTAATACATTTGCTTTCTTATAAATTTTTTTTAATAAATTATCTAATGATATGATTAGAAAACATAAATAATGAATAATAATATTTAAGAAGCGAAGATCTTAAAAAAGTTGTGCCTAAAAACGTAACACATACTTTATTGCCTTGATCTTGGGCTCGGGCTCAGCACAGGCTTTGCAGAACTAGTTTCTATTTATAGTAAGGAATATTCTTGGTACAGCTTCTTGGTATAACTGTCTAACCGCTTAATACAGAATTATACAATACGATTCGAGGATTTGCTCCATGATCGTGGTAGGAATCTAGCCCATTCTATTACAAATCCATAACGGTATAATTTCGGGTTCGAGCATACTTAACTTTGGTGTTCCTCGAACTCCTATCTTCGGGCATTGCATCCCGTCCTCGAGCTTGGGTCTGGTCTATCGACCTAGAACTCGAGCTTACTTGAACTCAGGCCTAAGGCGATCCCTCGAGCCTAGGAAATTGAGTGTGCATGATTTCGACCGAATACAGAGGGTCCTCGCATTTCTTAGAGTAGGTCGATAAGAAATAATTTGATCTTCACTGCTCCGATGCCTCGGTCCTAATGCCATGCTCGTGGTGTCAGCGGTTGAAGTGACTGAAAGGTCACTTTCGCGCAGTTCCTAAAGTCATTTATTAAAGGTGGATAACGGTCGGCTATTTGGCTTCCCTAATACGCTTGTGTAACCTCTAAAATAGGCAAACTTTACTTTAATAATCATTTTCAAAATTTTATTAACTCCTTTAACTTTTCTGAGTTCATCCTTCTCTTTAATTTGCCTTTACTTCATCACCAACCTTTTCTCATTGAATTTTTATACCATAATGGCTAAAACATCTAAATCTATTCCCTAGAAAGAGAAAGTCTCTTCATTATCACAACCAGCCAAAAGTAAAACGGTGGTTCCACCTCGTATCGAGGAATGCATTCCCCCCGCCGTGTGAAAAAACATCCAATTTCAAAGTTGAAAAACCTATACCGACACCAGGTTGATGTGAGCCTAATGTTCCAATATATCTGTCTGATAACCGAAGACGAGATCGAGCAGGTGAACAACGACTGCAACTGGGAGAACAAAGAAGTAGTGATCCCTTCCCCTGAAGAGGATATCACTACACACAAAGCGGGGTAATTAAGCATGTTTATCTAACCATTCATCCCCGCAGATCCAACTCTAGGTCACATAGATCCAGTGATTCTTGATTTTTGCCAATAATACCAAGTGACGCTCGGCCAAATATACCCTTCGTTCTGGCGAATCGTCCACTCGATCATATATTTCTTGAATTAGGTCGAGGGGATGCCTTGTACTCTCGATCATCTAATCAGGTTGTATAGCCCCACCTTTATATAGGTAGCGTGATAAAGCTGTAACGCCGATCCTCGAAATCTCTCTTCTCCATCATCGATGAGGATAAAGACCGGGGATGGATGAGCAAGTTTGTCCGAGTCAGGGCCTCCGACCTGATCCCTGCTGAGAGGATGCCACTCCCCGAGGAATGGAACATGAAACGTAAGTATATGCTTATCGATAATAACTTTTGTACCTTGCTTCCCCTTCTTTTTCTCACTTCACCTTTTTTCTCAATCTAATCCCTTTCCGATGGTGTAGCAGTTGCTTGGTTTCCTGGAGCGGTAAGGACCTTGAAGGTTGGGTCCAAAAATTGGCCTCTACTTCCTCATACGCAGTGCATTGCTGGCGTGACCTTGCCAAAGGCCGATAGGAGGCTAAAAACCACAGAGAGTTTCATTGTTTGTTTACTTGTGATTTTCAGTGAAGTACTTACTTTATGTTTCCTCAAATATGCCGTCTCTATGCGGTCGCCCCGGCTGGTGAAGAAGAGATCCCAAAGACTCCCAAAGAAAAGAAAAGAAAAGAAAGAGGGGGTCTCCTGTAAATACACCGAATCCGAAGAAGAGCAAAGTTCGAAAGCCCAAGGTCGATACTGCGACCTTATCTCTAGGAATGGCCCAACGCCTTCGAGGCCAGGAAGAAAAACAATAGATGATGACGACTACCTATTGGTAGCTCATAAAAGAGGAAAATTGGTGATTCCAAGTCTGACGAACAGGTGGTGGCAGACGTGGTTCATTCTAGAACCGGAGAAATATTTGAGGGGAGTTCGAGTAAAGTCCCCGAGACATCGAGCAAAAAAATAACACCTCAGCTTGGATACTATTTGGAGGGTGAGACTAAGGGGCCCCGACCCTAGGCCTTTCGAATAGAATAGAATGCCTCAAGTAGATCCCTTGGGTTAATCAATGTAGATAATTCGCCGCCAGGTCCTGAATTCTCTGTTGAGCAATTTCGAGATGCTTGGAACATGAGAACTCCTGATGTGGGGACAACCCATGAAGAGCATGATATCTTTCGAGATGGCCCCGACCCAGATGCTTCTTTTATCTTCAACGAGGCCCATAAGCTTTTCAAACAAGTAAGTTTTCATCCGTTAGGATTATGCTATCGTTTTTATCCTTAGTGTTCTAAGTCTAACATTTCCCCTTTAGTGAAGGTTGTTGTGCTTCATAAAGAAGCATTCTCCAAGTCTCGAGCTGATCTTGCTCGATGTGAGGCCGAGCTTAAGAAAAACTCAAAAGAGAGGGATGATCTTAAAACCCTCTATGTAAAGAAAGATGAGGAGATCATCCCTCTTCGTCAAGAACAAACGTGAGCTTACCAAAAAGGTGATATACCCTATGAATTTTTGTTATGGACTTGTCTAATAGGTCTATTAAAACTTTTACTTTGCAGTTTCAAAAAAGCAAGCTAGTGGAGCAGCTCCGAGAAGAGCTCGAGATGAAGAAGATCGAGACCTTGGGGTGGAGACAAGGTATGGACAATCTTGTCTCAGAGAAAGATACTCTTCGGGAGCATCTGGCTTCAATCAAACGTCAGCTCCAAAGTGTGAAAGAGGAGAGACTGGCTCGAGGCCGCAAAATTGAGGAGCTTAAAGCTAAATTCGTTGTTGAGCTTGCCAAGGCCAAATCAGATGTTGAGGCCTTTATATCTTCGTACCAAGCTAATGTCGAAGCAGCTAACACCTAGGAAAAGGATATCTCTACTGCGGCCCAATTCGAGTTATCATGTGCACTTGACCATGCCATGCGACACTCCCAGAGAGGAACCCTCGAAGGGGTGCATGTTCGTGGCTTCGACCTCTCTGCCGATATTGAAAGGGCAAAGACTTTGGAAGAAGAGGCTGACACTTTGATTTCTGAAGAGGATCGTTCAACTAGCAGCTCCAATAGCGGGGGAGACAAAGATGAAGCCCCGATGAGGAGAACCCCGGAGGTGCGGCTTCCAAAGATGCAGCTACCGAAAAAGCAACCCCATAGTAGTTGTAGGTTTCTCTACTTTGTTTTTGTGTTTTTGTGCAAGGATCCTTGTGGGTTTTGTAAATATCTTCTGCAAACATTTCTTAGAAATACAAAAGAACCTCTTTGTTTCAACTTTGACTTGTGTTAAATTTTATTTTGTCCTTATTTGTGGAAAATTCGACTTTAACGGCCCGAGTATTAGTTTGGACTCAGAACATATGAAACCCTTAGGTTTTTATTGATAAATATAGTACCCCATAAGCGTTTGTAAAACCTCGAGCTAAGATTGAATTAATTCGATGAGAGCTCGGGATGACAGGACTTTTGAGTCCAAATTGAGTGAGAGCAAGGTCTCGAACTCAATATATTTTGGCCCTTAGGCTATTTTAGATTGGTCCTTAGGCTCTTATAATTTGGTCCTTAGGATCTTTGAGTTGGGCCGATTCGGCCTCAAAAGTGGCTATAATTTTTTCACTCTTTTAAACTTAGTGAACATTTTTGTATGCCTTAGCATGTTCTTTTTATACCCGTTGGGTTTTTTGAGGGTTCGACTTATCGGAACCTTATTTGTAACTTTATTGATAATCAAATACCTCATGAGGTTTTCTCAAAGGTTGATATTATCGAAGCCTTTAATTCATTCGTGAGTTCATTTTATTGAAGCCCCTTTTTTTTGGTTTTACCGAGGGTAGCCTCATTTAATCAATTTTTTCAAAGTGTTTGAAGGCCTCGAATTTATGGCAGAAGTCAGACATCTATGAGCCACATTGTTTTGGCCGTAACTTTTTTACATGACTGCAGTCTTTAATATGGCTGTAGCCTTCGAGTATGTCACTTGGACTTGTTTCCCGATAGCTTTTTGAACTTGTTCAAAATGTTAGTCCCCGAGTATATTGGCATTGGCCTTTGTTTCGAGGGGATGTATTTTGAGGTCTTATGAGTCCGAGATTTTTATGATCGGATGTGCTGACTATCTATGCTAATTCCCAAGTATTTCGGGGTTGCGTTCGTGATTTGGCTCTTGAGCCGTTTCCCCTAGGATTATAGGTGTAGAGCTCGTATAATAGCAAACTTCTTTGAGACACAAAGTATTTTTGATATTAACATAATGCTTCTTCAAATAATTGATATTGTCACAACCCAAACCGATGGGCGGCGACGGGTGCTTGAGTTCTACCTATTAAACACCCTAAACATGCATCTAAGATATGAATCTGAATAACATCTATTGCATTACGAAAATAACATACATGAAGGAAACCTGCTATCAAGGCATATATACGTAGACATGCAGAATACAGTGGGCGAGCTGGCAATACTGCTATAGACAACTATACATCCAAGAACAAAAACCGATAAAGCCACATACAACCCAACTAGATATACTATCTACAGACCTCTAATAGAAACGTAACTGTACAAAGACGGGACTGATCCACGTCATACCCATACACACACACACACACACACACACACACATATATATATATATACACACACACACATACACACATATATATACACATACACACAATTGTATCATACCAAAGCAGCTCCAGATCAAGTGGAGCACGCCAACTCTCATTGATCAGGAATCCTAAGAGCGGGGACCGTCACCTTGCCCATCTGCACCTACAGGTATGAAACGTAGGTCCCATAAAATAGGGCATCACTACGAAAAATGTACTGAGTATGTAAGGCATAAAAAATAGTACGTAAAAGACATAGATGAAACATAGAATAAGGAAACTCATCTTTAAATCTAAATAACTTTGTAAATTCTGAAACGTTTATAATGTCATGCACGTGCGTATAAATTTCGTGCCATGAATAAGTATGGGTGTACATAATATCATCAAGCCACTGAGGGTATCCCATCATAGTCTCAGCGCTATGGGCAATATTATCAACATATACCAACTAATCAGGTGGTGGTGCATATATAATGTTGTAACCTTTTCCAATATCCCCCATATATATACTTATATATATACGCGTATATAGCGCCATCTGGTCATGGGTCAATTTATATCTAGGAATTCTAGTCTACTTTATACCCCTTTTTGCTTGAGTTTTGGACTAGAATGTATACAAGTAATCCCGAAAGCTTACATGTTGTGCTTGTTTGTAGGGTTTGATAAAAAAAGTGACAAGTAGACAAAACCAACTCAAAAAAGAGTGAAACATGCACAAATACCAAGAACAAGTTAAGGGATTACTGCAACATAAAATCCACTGCAGTCGCAAACAGACCTACCGCGATCGCAGACCATTTAGTGCAGTCGATAGTGGATAAGTTCAGAGTGGTTCACTTCTGGAGGGTCAAGTAGTGTGGTCCGTGGAGGATTTCTCATGGCCGCAATATCCTCTTCGCGACCGCAATCCATTTTATGTGGTCCGCGAAGAGGGGATTTAGAGAGCTAGGAAGTTTTTAAGTTGGATGCCATTGCAGTCTGCATTCCATTTTGTGTGTACCGTAGTGAATACATCGCGTTCGCGGTGCATTTTGTGCGGTCCATGATAGCCAGATTCAAAGAAGGAAAAATCAAGATAAAAAGCCTCACCGCGGTCAAGGTGAATTTTCCGCAGTCCGTGGTACCTCTGTCAGAGGTATTTGTCCAGAAAATTCGGCCTTGTGTAAATATTTTTTTTTCAGATTTTTGGGGTGTCTAATTCATAGTTGAGTATAAGAAGGCCATTTTGGACCTATTTTGAGTAATTATGTGGCTAGTTCAATATTGAATCTTTATTTCTTAGCTTGTAAACATATTACATAGGTTATTCTTTATCTAATTATTTGTTTCCTTCTATTATTATGAGTAGCTAGACCCACTAAAGGGTTGTGACTCGTTCCTAGTGTGGGTATTTGATGGGTCTTTTATTTTAAGGTTTAGATGTTTATGTGTAGTTGATATTTGGACTGATTTGTATTTTTCATGTTGAATTAATGGTTGTAAAGACTAATTTGTGCCTTTTTGACTTGGGCTCTCTTTGAGAAAGAGAGCTTGAGTCTAGGAAAATTAGTCCAACAAGGAATTGGGGCGTATTCAAAAGGTTGATTGCCCCAATTAAAGGGTTAAACCTAGAGATAGTAATACCCGACTTGGGACTATATTGCTTGCACAATTTTAACACCCAATTGACCTTGAGAAAGTCAATTAGGGCAAAGTCACTCAAATAACTGAGAGGTATAGAGTGAGTAATTTCCTGCATTGGCTATATCATAATTCCCAACATAACAACTTTGCCTTAGGCTCTAGAACCCGTCAATTATTCACCTAGGAGAAAGTCACTCCCCTAGTCCCTCGTTATCCATTTAGAAAATCTTACAAACATTCATACTTAGTTTAATTTCGCATCTTATTAGCAGAAAATTAGAAGTAAAAAACAAACAAATATGATTGGACGTGTAATTAATAGCACTATGCATTGCTAGTTTAGATATGAATCCAACTCCCAAACATTCTAGCTCCCTGTGGATTCGTCACCGACCTTCTCGAGTAAAAGCTGCATCGACTGCTCTTGCCACTTTGTAGTAGTGTAGGGTTAAAACCGATCATCAACGCACATGTATAAATGAGTGGAATGCATAAAAAATATATAATAATCTCAATAATCCTTCCGTATAATTTTTTTTAACTGCGTATTATTCTAAGACCCAGAACAGAAGATAATAATAATTTTTATGGAGAATCAAGAATATAAATACTCATAATATTTTTATGAATGGAGTAATTTATGAAAATTGTATGCTTACTCATTTCTTCGATATAATTTGGACCATGCCAAAAGAGAGAAAATATACCCTTAACATACATGTTTCTTGAATTATTTTCACGAAATGAAGTTGTTGCTTGAACGAAAGGATGAAATTTCTGCTTCTTTAAACTTGAACGAAATTGATGCTTGGATTCTATAAAATTGAAACGAAATTGTTTTTGCTTGTCTAGATTTTGGGACGTTAGTCCCTTTTGTCCAAATCAAGAAAGCTAACTTCTGATCTTACACGTTTCTTTGAATAAAAATTTCAATCACCTTACTTTGATTATGTGATGAATGACTTTGTTTCTGTTCTTGAATTTTGAAACCAAGAAAGAAGCCTTTTAATGTTATTTGTTCTTATCTTATGACCCATAATGAATTGTAATCAAGACTTATGTCTTGTTTTGGATGCCTAGGTTGCCACCTAATACATAGAATGACTAGGAGTCACCTTATGCTGCCATGTTACTTGGAGTGTAAGTTATTAAGTTTTTATCTACCTATTAGTTAATTGGATAATTCTGCTATACGATAATTTATCAAGTATCCGCATAATTTAAAATTTGTTTTTCAAATTATCATTTATTTTTAATATACTTTATATATTGTACTACTGTGGTCATTTGGTACCTTGCATGGGTCTAGTCCATAATTATCAGGTATTATCCCTCGGGGGCTTGGCTGCAAATCTATTATGATGAACTGAACCCGAGAGGGCTCTCAAATGGTCGCCTCAACCCTGATTTTTCATTGGTAATGATTGTGCATATCTTACCATGTCACGGCTGGATATTCGATCAAGTTCTGCTTTAATACCGAGATACAATCGAACTCTGCTCGTTCAAACCCTGCATAAAGGCCAGTATTGCCCAGTCATCATAGACCAACAGTAATTCCATTCTTACCATTTGAGACCTGGATACGAATTCATTTAACATCTCGTTGTTCCTTTGTTTTATTTTAAAGACATCCAAATTTCTCATGGACACTTTATGGCCCTGGCATGTGCTTTCACGAAGACATATTCTAACATAGAGAACGAGTCAATAGAGTTAGGAACTAAGTTGTGATACCAAATCATAGCTCCTTTCGATAACATTTCTCCACATTTTTTCGACAAGACTAACTCGATCTCATCGTCATTCAAATCATTTCCTTTAATTTCACAAGTGTATGAAGCAATATGCTCTTAGGGTTGGTTGTCTCGTTATATTTGGGTATATCGGGTATGCAAATTTTTTTGGGAATGGGCATCAGATTCGCGCTCTGAGGGAATAGTTTTTGTATGAACTTTTTGGCATCTAAACCTTTCAAAACTGGAGGTGCCCCTGGTATTTGGTCTATATAGGAGTTATAAGTCTCCACCTTTTTATCATTGTCCTTAATCTTCTTTTCTTTGTAATCGATCCTCTTAGTGAGATCTTCGAGCATCCTCATGATGGTAGGGCTAGTCCCCGAGTCATTTTCATTCGACCTCTCTGGCGCGCTGGTTCAGCATGTTGAGCATTTTCATGTTCAGTTACACTCGGAGTCTTATTCTAAATTTGAAGTTGGACGATGGGGATTTGCTAAGCTTGCAGCATCTCAATTATCACTTGGAGGCTAATTCCATCATCTCTCATTCCTTGTGCTCCTTGTCCTCTAGATCGGGCTTCCCTGCATACATTTCCCCCTAGGTCTGTGCCTAAATCCGTATTTAGAGCACTGTGTGAACTGCCATCCTCTGGTTTTATATTTGGCACTTTCCCTGGGTTTATCCATGGTACACTTACCCCTGCATTGCAATTTTCTCCAAGACCTTTGTTGTCATGAACAAGTGCATTTTGTGTGGTAGACATGTTTCAGCTTGAGAATAAAAAAGTCCTGACAAGAAAAAGTATAAAAACAACGTGCGTAATGAGAATCGATAAGGAAATAATCACTATTATCTTTATTCCCATGGTGGGCGCCAAGCTGTTTACCTAAAAAATACGAGTAACAATTAAATTTGATTTGTGATTTTAAAAATATGTGATTTAGTTCAATAAAAACTAATAATAAAAAATTATGAAGTATAAAAGAAAGAAACAAATGAATCAAACCAAAGTTACTCAGTAGTAGCGACCCCGAGCTTAGTGACCTTGAGATGGATTAGGAGCGATAAAGTAGGAATAGTAAATATAAAGAAAAATTCTGATGAACAGTAAGCAAAAAGTAGAGAGTATATTCTTTTTTCAATGATTATATGATGTTGCAAAATGATTGGGATCCCCTTTATATAATAAGAAAACCCTAAATAAGGCATATTTCTATTTACAGTAAGGAGTATTCTTGGTACAACTATGTAACCGCCTAGTACGGAATCGTACAATCTTATTTTGGGATTTGTGCCATGATCGTGGCATGAATCTAGCTCATTCTGTTACAAATCCACGATGGTACAATTTTGGGTTTGAGCATACCTAACTTCGGTGTTTCTTGCACTCCTATCTTCGGGCATTACATTCCGTCCTCGAGTTCGGGTCTGGTCTGTCGACCTCGAACTCGAGCTTACATAAGCTCGGGCCTAAGGCGATCCCTCGAGCCTGGAAAATGGGACGTGCCTGATTTCGACCGTATACATTGTCATCATCAGGCATGATAAAGCGATGCTCCTAGGATCCAGAAAGAGTTGTAATACCTCGGGAAACATATTAAACGGTTATGCTCAAAAGATAAAGGGTCGTGACATTCATACCTGATTGGATATCAAGATGCGGATCTCGCTCGATGTCAGTTACGGATCAGTAATTGTGAGTAAGGAAGATTTTTACCTTTTTTAGACTTGTACTAGGCATGAAACTCTTATACTATATAAATGACTGGTTTTTTCTTTGACAGATAGAGTATCACGCAAATCAAGGTAATAAAAATTTATTTTCTGCTATCTAGCTATTGCAAAAGTTCTCACTTAACTATTTATTCTTCGTTTCTAATTGGGATCGAACCAAGGGTCCGACCGAGGGCAAAACTTCTACTCAATCTAGGATCGGGCTAAGCTGTAACATTACGACTAAGTTAATCGTTCATTATGTCTTTAACTCGTTTTTCTAGTATTCCTGATTATTTGTGTTGAATTAATCCACATATCATTAAAATAACATATTAATTGCTATTTGATTTAAGGGTAAACAACAACAAGGTGTGAGGCCAAAGTTAACTATTGTTTCCGTAATAACTTGTTACTAAATGTTTTTTTGGATAACTAAATTGGTAAATGCAGTCGACATATCTTTTTATTTCAATTATAAAGAAAAAATAAACACCATAATTCAATATGTTAATCCACAAAAACAATATACAGACTCGATACTAGTTGAAATTTGGCCGTGTACCCTAATGAGAAAAACCATCAAAATTTCTTCCTGACTTTTGAAACGCATCGTTTTTGGTTTTCTTAAAAATGTGGCTAATTTAATTTTTTTACCATGTCAGTCACATTCTTTTATTTAGTTGATCTTGATAGTTGGACTACGATAAGTGTCTTAATGTAGACACAACAACAATAACAACCCAGTATAATTTCACTTAATGGGGTCTGGGGAGGGTAGTGTGTACACAGACCTTACCCCTACCCTTGGGTAGAGAGGCTGTTTCCAAATAGACCCCCGACATCCTTCCCTCCAAGAACTTCCCACCTTGCTCTTGGGGAGACTCGAACTCACAACCTCTCGATTGGAAATGGGGGTTGCTTACCATCAGAGCAACCCCTCTGATCTTTGTCTTAATGTAGACACACTTGTTCAATAATAAAAATGGATCAACTAATCCACTGCTTAAATATATAAAAGGTAGAATAGCCCTCGAATATTCCTAGATATCATTGGATGGATCTAATATAGTATCAAAATAAACATTAAAAGTACTTACTATCGTTAACATTAGAAGGACTTAGTGGGCGTTTGGACATAAGATTGTAAAATTTCAGAAAAAAAAATTAAATGAAAATGGTATTTGAAAATTAGAGTTGTGTTTGGACATGAATATAATTTTGAGTTCTTTTTTAAGTTTTGTGAGTGATTTGGGTGAAAATTTTGAAAAATAACTTTTTCGAAGTTAATTTTTGAAAAATTTCAAATTTCATTTTTCAAGTGAAAAGTTAAAAAAATTTATGACTAAATACTGATTTAAAAAAAAATCTTATGTCCAAACGGGATCTTAGCCAGTTAATTATAAAAGGACAGAAAAATGTAGTAGATGAGAAAATTTACATAAAAAAACACACACATATGTACGTGTAGGGAAAGAATAGACAAGATTTTCACCTAATAAAGCAAAAGAAAGGACTTCCACAGAAAGTTGGGAAGTACTATTATAACAAATGAACAAAAAGATAGGTTTACGACTAAAGACACTAACTTTATCCTTTTCAAGGTCATAAACAGAGATAATATATAGTAAGAAAAATATATGTAAAATGATTTGAAGAGAACGATGCCCCTCATTTCCATATAATCAACATTCAACTACTCCACAACCTTTCTGTCAATCGCGAGATTTTCACAAAAGAAAAATAAAATGTTGTGTGTTTACGAGAAAATATGTCTTTTTATTAATAATTAAAAAGTAATCGCGGTAAAAGCTCAGTTATAATTCTCGGAGATGATCATGAATGATCACGTAAACTTTTATAATAATTAATTGTGAAATAATATTTTAACGGAAATAACGAATTAATCATCTAAACTTACAATCTAGTAATATCGATAAAGTCTCTTTGTTATGCTAAATTACTCTATCGTACAACAGCTGTATTAGAAGAAAGGAAACCATATTTGAAGAGAAAATTCTCCTCAAGATGTTGTTTCACAAATTTATAACATGTGAATCAACAATAAATAATATGCACATCTATTACAATTTAATAATAATACAGTCAATAAATGAAATTATTCTATCGTCATAATTATGGAATGTTTGAGTCCACCCAGATGGTACATTCAATTCCAAAATATACAATAAAACTAATTTGAATGAAATTGCCTAATAATGCAAAGCAATAATTATGGAAAGATAAAGGGTGTAAATTATGATAACAACAGGACAGAGGGTTGTTGGGATTCTGATGGGGCATATTATGTCCATAAATTGTTAATATTCTGATTTCTGAGGATCATTACATATAAAGTCAACACTTCTTGTAAAGGCATCTACCCCATCAAAAATGTTAAGGCTATGGAGAAATTTCCCAAATTCCCACCAACCTACCGCTATAGACATGAACTCGTAATATTTTATGTATCGGACTATTCATTTTAATACATATTAAATGTGAAATTGTTTTTAGGGATGTCATATAGTAAATATTTCCTCTCATCCTGCTTACATCTAAATCTAATCGTATTAACAACCATGATTAAGGTAAGAATATACATTAAAAGGCAATTTAGTATACTAAGCTCTCGCTATGTCCGGAGTCCGGGGAAGGATCGGACTACAAAGGTCTATTGTACGCAGTCCTACCCTGTATTTCTGCAAGAGCTTGTTTTTACGGCTCGAACTAGTGACATTTTGGTCACATGACAACAACTTTACCAGCTACGCAAGGCTCCCCTTCAAAGTAAGAATATACATTATTTAATAATATAGTGGAAACATTTTGAAAGTATCATGATAATATATATTATATTATATTCAGACCTTTTTTGTTATAATTATCTTTTATATTTTATTATAACAGACAAGTTTTTTATAATTATTTTTTCATATTATGTTATATTATATGTTTTTTATTATAATAATTTAGTTTAATCGTCAAAAAATATAAAAATAAATATAATTATTATAAAGAGAATTGAATTGAATAGGTTATTGTTGAGAACAAATTGAAGTACTTCCATTATTTTGATCCAGTGAAAAAATCTAAGGAGCACAATTATTGTAGGAAGAGGGAGTAAATTTTAACTTGATAGAATACTCGTACCCGAAAATACACTTGGATGGTTCATAATAATGAAAGGTCCCCTATCCTTAACTGTGAAAAATGACATTGCAGGGAGCTAGGGACCAAGGCTTTTATTTTGGTTGGGATGAACCCTTATCTATTATGTTGTACTATTACCTATATTTGCCTTCGTGTGGATGCAATATAGAGTTATCGGGTTCAATTAAACCTGTATTTTTGCCATAGAGAATAATTTTTATGTGTAAAAATTATTAAATTTGTAATACGTAAATATGAATATATAATTTAAAAATATAATAGATTCAATGCTAAAAACTTAAATATTAAACACATAGAATTAAAAGATCTGCCGCTGCATTTGCCTGTCAGTCTCGAGCAAATGGGATATTGCTATTTGCATTATAAAAATGAGATTTTTATATTTCTATGCTACATAGGAAACCTTATTACCCTCAATGTTTAAGTTTTGATTTAATTACATTTAGTATACTAAATTATTAATTCTATACCATAGTGTATTTAAGAGTACAATTAATGTAGCATATATCCCTCCTTAATTTAATGTACCGTATATCTCACCCCTCCTACGTTTCTCTCTCCCAAACCTTCACCTTCACCCTCATTTATATACTATTATTAAAGTATTGTTAATTGATTGTAGATGCTTAAAATCTTGGCCATTATTTGAACTGCAAACATGGGTTTTTAGTAGATGTTAGAATACTATTTTAGTTCAAAGCAGATTTAATTTGTCATTTCATATGCAAGTTGCTGATCAGAGACTTTAATTTGCAAGATTCGTCTCAATCATGAAATATATTTTAGTTTGGTTTGGTATTATTAGCAAAGTTGTCGAATTGTCTCTATACTGACATTCCTCCCGAGCCACTACAAATCTTTTCCTTCCTTATATTTTAATAATTGGATTTTTTGATGATTGTTATTTCTTCCTAAAATAATTTCAGGCTTTACAACATATATTCTCTCAAATTGGATACATTGAATTTTAATATCCCAATTTCCATTTAATTATAGCTTAATTGATATTTTCGATATAATTGTATTTTTTGCAAAAGATTTTGTAGGAGTTTTAATTATTTTGGATTTGTGAAAACAGAAAACAATACATCTACAATCAGAATACAAATAATCTACAAAATATCAATAAATTGAGTATATTAAATTTTAATATCTCAATTCTCATTCGATTGTAGTTTAATTGGGATTTTCGACATAATTACGTTTTTTGCAGAAGATTGGTAGAAGTTTTAGTCTTTTTTGGTTTGTGAAAACAGAAAAACAAAGCATCTACAATTAGAATACAAATAATCTTTAATTTATCTACAAAATATCTACAAACTTGGTACATTGAATTTTTATATCCCAATTCCCGTTCAATTGTAGCATAATTGAGATTTTTGATATAATTGCATTTTTTCGGATGATTTGTAGAAGTTTTAGCCGTTTTTTATTTGTGAAAACAGAAAATAAAGCATCTACAATCAGAGTACAAATAATCTACAATTTCTGCAATATGTCGTCTTCTCCTCCTCCTCCTCCTCCTCCTCCTTCTTCTTCTTCTTCTTCTTCTTCTTCTTCTTCTTCATCATCATCTTCTTCTTCTTCTTCTTCTTCTTCTTCGAGTTTCATTTTGAAATTCAGATAAAAACCAAGTCTAATCTTCACTAAAACCTCTCAAAATTGAGATATAAACTCCAAATCATATTGCCGATTATTTTTAACAACACCTAATCCAAACAAATAATGATTTTTAAAAACTCAAATTTGAATTCAAAGCTTTCAAGCTTTTTAGTAGCTGTCAATGGTGGAATGGCTGTTCTCTTTTCATTTGCTTTGTATTACTGTAATTTGCGATTGAGAAATAGAAAGATGTAAAGAGAATATCGATGAACTGAACTTTTACAGAACTAAGAGAATATCGACGAACTGAGCTTTTGCAGCAGTAGACCTCCGTCGAGAATGATGGCGGCCATAGTCAGAGGGATGCCTCAAAGATTTTAGAATGTCAATATTTCAACTGTGAACAATAAATGACTGTTGGCCTTGTGTTACCTTCACAGGACCATCTACGATATCCACAATGGATAAGAAAGACTTCATACCACTGTTGTCGACATGAATAGTATAATAATTGTCGAAAAATTATGAACCTCGGATAAATATGAAATTATACATATTTTTGATAATAAAGTTTCGTATATGATACAGAAACGAAAAGACTTTATAAAAATTAATCATGAATTGGTAAGTTTTATGTTGACGTACTATCAATTTAATTTTCACTTTGATGGGTTATGATTTCAAATATAAGAGTTCGAGATTCTAATCATTTTAAGTTATTAGATTTTAAATTAATATATATATATAAAAAAAAATTCGGATCAAATTATTAAATTCGACTGAATTCGTTCTCGACACTCTGACTCTGCCTATCCCTGGTCTTACCTAAAACAAACATAGCACAATTAGGTGTTCGGTTGCCTAATTCTGTCTTTTGCTCTTCTTTCACCAGCATAACTGTGAGCCTGTGACAGCCAATAATCGTAATCAGAATTGTAGTAATCATCACAATTATAATATAATGTAGGAATCCAAAGCTGCCAGATAGGACCCCAATTTTTTTCTTTTACAAGATATTGCTACCTAATTTTTCTGTGCTGCTGTAACTTCCCCGTTCTTTTTCGGAAAACAGCCATTTTGACCCTTTTCTGGGTAACAGAAAGTGGGGTACATAATTGTCAAGATCTAAGAAGCTTCCTCTTTTTTTTTTTCCTTAAAAGAAAATTGGTAATCATTATATTTGAAATTAGATAAACATTTCACGGATTTGGATTACCGAAGCATAGAAGGTTAGTCTGTAGCTCGTAGGGTTTAGGACATCGTATTTGTCCCGTATTATTATTATTATTATTATTATTATTATTATTATTATTACTATTATTATTACTATTATTATCGTATTTTCCTATTCTTCAATTTCCATTATTATTGTTATTTTGGTGTTATTAGAGTTCTCATTTTCAGTATTTTCAATATGGCTTCTTCGTTATTATTTTCTTGTTCAACTTGTCGAGACATATTTTTGTAGCTAAGGGTTTATCAAAAAGAAACTTTCTAGTGCAAAATATATAGTAGTATGCATGGTATATATATACATTAATCTTCCAAGTTCTGATACCATGAAATACATTGAGTACATTATTGTTGTTAGAACTAGGGGGAGGAAGTTGAATAAACATTGTAGTAAGTATTCTTTTTCATAATAAAGAAGTGTGCTAATAAGTAATGTAACTCGCAATGCTCCAATGTCGAAAAACATGACTTATTATTCTAATATAATGTCGTGTGCTGGTGAAGATTGAGTTAAAAGATTAAAAAATACATAATAATGTGAAAATAATTTCTTGTGAATGATTAAATCAATGTAAAGGATTCTTTCGAAGGGGACCACTAATTAAATTATGAATTGGAAATTTGAAAATAAAATTCATATGATTAGTTGTACTTCTCATAAATTTTTATAACAAGTAACACCCCACTCTCACCTCTCCATATTCAAAGTTCGAGTGAAAGTTCAACAAATCTAAAATATATAGAGCGAAGGGTTTTATAATATTTAAGCGAAGGTAAGGCTCCATTAATAATATTCCTAGTAAGAGAAAGCAGTAGCTCAGGGCTTCCTATTAAAGAAGCTACAAGAGAGGGCTAGTTTTCATTTTCGATTGAGAAGCAGCCGGCTCAGTGAACTCTTTAATAGTGCACCGAAATAGGACCGGAGAGACGATAAACCTTAAATCGGCTAAGATCGAATTGAATTATTTTTGATTGATCGAATCCTGCCCGATTTTTATTTCCGTGATAGAGATAGATGTTTTCGTAAGTTTACTTTTTCAGAAAAACTAAATTCTTTTAGTCTTCCAGGGGATCAAATCTTAACTAACTGACGTATTATAATATTAACCAGCTGAGAATGAAATCAAAAAAAGATTGATTGAAACAACTAAAGTACTATTGATGGACTTCATGCAGCTGACTTTCACTCGAATCTTTTTTAGAATTTCTATCTGAAGTAGTAGTATAGACATGCACATATTTTATGGAAATATTAGTTACAATAAGTATATTTAGTCAGCATTTATAATTTCCTCAAAAGCATTTAATTAATTTTCAATTATATGAAAGTATTTATAATGTTTAAACAAAAATATTTTCCTCAAAATTCTTTCAAATATATCCAAATGGTCATATTAGTTTTCCAAAACCAAACTCAAAAACCCGTTTCTCCCAAATTAAACCAAATATTAAATTCAAAAGTCACTAATTAATTAAATAGTAGCTAGTAACTTTTGTAATTAAGGGAAAATTATTAATTTATTTACCTGAATATTCCAGTACTGATACTGTCTTCCCAATGGATTAATATACGACCTGCCAAAGCAAGTGGACTTTAAAGACATTCTTATAAAAAGAATTAAACAAAAGAAAAAGAGAAAAAAACAAAGAAGAAAATGGAGTAGCTACCAGTAATTATAATACAATTTCATGTATTAGATTCCTTTTAAACAGCTAGTCAATTTTGGCTTTATGCACGTTAGAAATTCAACGACAATTTTTAATAAATCATTGTGATTTCGTGCCAAGATCAACGCCTACTCCTTTTTCATTTACTAATTCTAAAGACTGCTTATATTAATCTTGACTCTTTCCCTTTCTAAGTGGACTTTCTCCACCTATTTTCAACATCCTTATTTGTCCATTTCAAGACGCTTAATGTATTATCACTTCTACTTCGAGCCAGAAATTATTTAAATTTAATGATCAGAATGTTACGCTTCAAAATTGAAGGACGCAATCGACGCTTGACTGGGTAGCCCCAGTTAAGCGGATTTGGGTGTCTTTCCTAACCTACATATTACCCCGTAATTTCAATACTTATTATTCAAGTGAAATAGCCATTTATGATTAAACACGTTCGTACGAAATATAGATAACATATATGCTTACTTTACGTGGTTTACAAGTTATACTAAATACAAAATACATAAGTACATAACCCGCGTATCCTGTCTATGGAGCCTCTAGGAATGGGATACAAAAGAGTTTTACAATACTTGCCGGTAACAAGGTTCGGACTATACCTTACACAAATATCGAAATACAGCTCCGGGAAGAAAGGCGGCTTGAGCTACGCAGGGCCCCGAGAGAAAAGGGGCTCACCAATATAGCTGACAGAAAGTGGAGGAGTGCTACTGTCGGTGGACTGGAGTACATGCTATAGAACCACATACAATCATAACAAGAATGTAGCGCCCGGCAAAAGGGACGTCACTACATTTGAATTGTACTGGTATGTATGAACAAACTTTACCCAAGTAAAATTAATAATGCACAGATAACAAACAGTAATAGAATCAACAATCAAATGCACATGAAGGGAACAACCAAAACCAACAAGTTTCACAATCTCTCCTTTTCCCCTTTCAACATCATTTCATACTCAAGAATTTCATATATTTTCATTTCAATAGTGATTATGATCATTTTTCTACCCTTATTACCGCGGCCACTTTTATTACCTCGACCACCCTTATCACCACAACCCACACCTTATAACTTTATGTTGCGGCGCGCAACCCGATCCCACCGAACAATCACATCTTACACAACTACAATAGTTCGCAGTTCAATCACACGGCATCAGACTATCCAGAATATCATTTCACAACCACAATAACAATTTAAGTCACAACAGTAATTGCCCACGACAAGCCACACATGATGCTACCATAGTTGTTTAAATTGCATCAATTACGACTTCTTTCCATCATTTATTACACAATTTTTACCACACAAATACATTCACACACACACACTTGGTTGTTGCCATTTATTTATACCATCATATAGGAACGTTTAATCAACAATGTTCAAGGCATATTTATCACAAGAATTCATGAAATAGGTCATCTTGCCTTAACACCCGTGAAGCAAACAAAATTCACAAATAGTCCACATAAGTAATACATACTAATTACTCGTACACCAAACAATGTGACTTTACAAAGATTAAAGTTAGTCATACATACCTGGAGTCAAATTTCTTTTTTAACTCCTACTTTCAATTCACCAAGTGCCTAGTACTGTCAATCAAGTTCACACGTTATTACATATATCTTAAAATTAAAATTCACAAATACAACCCGAACTCACTTAGATGATCAACCGCTCTTTTTTGCAAATCTTTACTCATACCCAATTCCTCTTACAAGATATTAGATATTAAAGAACATGCACGTGTGTTTCGACTTATATTTGCCTTCCCTGGATGGTACAAAATGTTCATATCATAATCCTTGAGCAATTCGAACCACCGTCGCTGCCTTAAATTCAACTCATTCTGCTTGGAAAAATATTGGAAACTCTTGTGGTCTAAGAACACATCCACATGGACCCCATAAAGATAATGCCGCCATATTTTCAAGGCAAACACAACTGTTGCAAGCTCCAAATCATGTGTCGGATAATTCTTCTCGTGATACTTGAGTTGCCTTGAAGCATACGTTATAACCTTCCCATGTTACATCAACACACACCCCAAACCGACCCTGGGGGCATCACAATAAACCAAAAATCCTCTTCAGCATTCTAGAAAGGTCAATATCGGCGTCGAGGTCAACTTCGACTTCAATTCCTGAAAACGTTTCTCACAAGCATCAGACCCTTGGAACTTAACTGCTTTCTGCGTGAACTTAGTCAATGGGGAGGCGAGGATAGAGAATCCAACAACAAACCTCCGATAATACCCACCTAAACCCAAGAAGCTACAGATCTCTCTTGGGGTCGTGGGTCTAGGCCAATCTTTCACTGCTGCAATCTTCTGGGGATCCACCTGAATCCCTTCAGTGGAAATAACATGACCCAGAAAGGTAACGGACTCCAACCAAAATTCACATTTCGAATACTTTTGAATACAATTGGTGCTGATGAATAGTCCGCAAAACTGCCCTAAGGTGATTGGCATGATCCTCCCGGCTCCACGAATAAACAAGGATGTCATCAATGAAAACAATCACGAAGGAGTCTAGAAATGGCTTGAAGACCCGATTCATAAGATCCATAAAAGTTGCCGGGGTGTTGGTTAGCCCAAAAGACATGACCAATAATTCAAAGTGACCATAGCGAGTTCTGAAAGCAGTCTTAGGAATATCCTGCTCTCTGATCTTCAATTGGCGGTCGAACAAATCATCTATCCAAGGTAAACAATATTTATTCTTGATGGTGACTTTGTTGAGCTGTAGATGATCAATACACATCCGTAGCGACCCATCTTTCTTTTTGACAAAAAGAACTGGAGCACCCACGGTGACACACTCGGCCGTATGAACCCTTTTTTTCTAATAAATCTTTCACCTGCTCCCTTAACTCATTTAACTCCGCTGGCGCTATTCTGTATGGTGGAATAGATATTGGCTACGCATCTGGCGATATATCAATCCTGAAATCAATCTCCCTATCTGGCGGAATCCTTGGAAGCTCGTGTGGAAACACTTCAAGAAACTCATTCACGACTGGCACGGACTCAAGGACATACACTTCTGAATTGGTGTCCGCCATCCAGACTAAATGATAGATACATCCTTTCTTAATCATCTTCAAAGCCTTAAGGTAAGAAATAAACCTACCCTTCGGCATCACACCATTTCCTTTCTAATTAATATCTGGCTCATTACGGAACTCGAGTCTCATGACTCTCGTTCGACAGTCAAGTTTATCAAAGCACGAATAAAGCCAGTCCATTCCCATAATAACATCAAAATCCACCATTCCAAGCTCGATAAGATCGGCCGTGGTAACACGACACACATACAGCAACAACACAATTCCTATAAACTTGCGTAGCTGTAATAGAATCACCAACCAGAGTCGACACGGAGAACGGCTCATGAAGTTGTTCGGGTCCTATCCTAAAACTTGTAGGAATGAATAGGGTGAAATAAGATAAAGAGGACCCCAGATCAATAAGAGCATAACAATCAATGGCCTGAACATACAAGATACCTGTAACAACATTTGGAGAAGCCTCTGCAGTCTAGCAACCACTCAAAGCAGAAAATCGAATGGGTCCACCTTTACCACAAGCTCCACCCTTAACTGCACCGCGCCATGATAGTGCTGGAGGACACACGGATAATGTGGCGGATGAAGAACCGGATGACTGAGAAAATCCCCTACCCTTGCCCTAACTGGGCGCACGACAATCCCGCTGGATTTTACCTCTCACCTCGCATCTATAGTACACCAGAATATCCAAATAGCAAGTCTCGATATGGAACCTCCCATACTTGGGGCACGGAGCCCTCCCTTATTGGTTTAATTTCCCTCCTGGATGACTGGATTGATGGGGTCTCCTACTGTCTGAACCTGTCTCAAGTGACTACTCTGCTGATAACTGTGCATAGATGGCAGTGCACTTGCTGAAGACTGAGCATATGATTGTGATGGCCCTCTGCCCTGAACTGGTCTCCCTGAGTGACCCGCTGATCAAGCCCTGCTGCTACTCTCCCTTTCCGCCCGTATCTTCAACTTTCTAGTCTCTGTGGCCTGAGCAAATCCCACGATCTTTCCATAATTCATATCTAAGCGTAAGGCAGCTGTAGCAGCCTCATTCATATCTAAGTTTGGTCTTCAAGTTCAGTTAGAGTGTGTATTATGTGCAAAGACTGTGGAAACATTTGACCACCTATACTTTGGTTGTCCAACTACAAACAAGTTATCGAAAAGAGTGTTGATATGGATGGGCAATGCGAGGCAGATAGGAAGCTGGTAGCATGAACTAAAAAAGATAAGCAGTATGGCAAAGAGGAAAGATTGCAGGGTAGAAATGATCACAACATTGTTTGCAATAGTTGTCTACTACATATGGCGTGAAAGGAATTTGATGTGATTTAACAAAGGAAGATACAACATAGATGAACTTTGCAAGGGAATTGCAATACATATACACATATAAGGCAGAAAGTAGATCAAATCGCTAGCGGAATTGGAGAATTTAAAAAATATTCCTTAGTATATCAACTTCTAATTAATGTCAACATAGTATAGTTTTACTTTGTAGTAGTGAATAGGAGATTAACGGTCAACATTAATCTGGGAATGTAAAGACATTTTTTTGATGAAATAAAAGGTAAATTTGTCAAATTTTTTTTAGAAAAGCCATTATCTTGTAAATATCAAGGACTTGTGTAATAACTAATATTTACGCACTAGCCTCTAGGAGACTAGTATATTAAGAGGGCCATTTATTTATAATTTATCAAACAAACAATTCAAGTTCTCTCTAATACAAAGTTTCCTTTAACAATTCTCTTGTGTTCTTCCTTCTATTCCCTTAGCGATCTTGTGTAGTAAGGCTGACTTGGCATAGCAAGAACCTGAGCAAGTTGTGCAAGATCGTGAGCGGGTTATCAAGTGCCGCACGTGTATTTAGTTATCAACTAAGGACGTGACATTCATCTATAATATTTTATGTGATTTGTTTGGTTTTAGTCTATTCCAAAAGATATCATCTTTCTATATTTTCAATCTTTTTATGTTTAAACTTTTTATTTTTCCCTTAATTACATGCTCGTATAGTCGCACAAATGTCATTACATGTTATAGATTAAAATTTCTAAAGATCCTTTCCCCCTGTAATTTCACTTTTAATCAAACAACACCATATGAAATATAAAAGAAAAGTATGATTTATTACTTGTACAAAGTAAGGGATTATTTGATTATTGAGATTAGAAAAATAATTTTGGTACAATTAAATATTATATTATCTCGTATTTAATTTGATTTTTCTTTCTATATAAGTTAATACTAGAGTAATTTTATACCACAATTACTCTATGTAACTTTTGTTGCTAGTTTATTCTGGATTCAGTATAAAATTCTAATTCATAGATAAAAAGTTGCCAAATAAAAAATAGCTAAACAATATTTCTATCTCACAAAGTAGGCAATGGTGGATCTACATGGACAATTGTGGTGCTAAAAAACCTATTATTTTGTATTAGATTTAGTAAATTCGCATGAGTAATTGCAAAAATATTTAAATAAATATTGAGTGAGCACCCACGATTAAACACCTTTTGTCTCTTCTTTAGAAAATTATCAGAGCATCCATGACTTTAAAAATCTGGTTCTGCCACTAAAAGTAGGGTAAGGCCTGCTACCATCCACCTTTCCTTCACCCCAATTATGAAATTATACTTTTAAAATAAACTTTTATTTAACTTAAAATCGTATGGGTAAAATCTATCTTTAGAATATTTAATACAAGACAATACTAGGGGAAGAGTTTCAAGTCGTCGTTTGTCGAAATGCCCGAAGAAGCGGCGAAGTTTGTGGTCAAAGAGTCAATAAAGGGTCGATGCCGAGGTCGAGGAGTTAACAAGGGTCAAGGCCGAGGCCGAGTACTTTTGATGGGGTTATAAGGGCTAGTGTCATATAAGATATTAAAGAGAATATTCTAATGGATATTCTCTACACTTGTACTATTATAACTTTTTAGAATCATATTCCCGAAAAAGACACGATGATAGGGGACATGTGATATCCATTTGTAAAAAACACATGTTGACTCGAGAGAGAATAAGATCTCATTGCTAAAATACAAAAAATAACTTTTCAATGAGATTCTTGACTATACTTTTTTACTAAATCCAAGAATAACTCATATATTCGAGGAATCTTGTGATATTTAACATTGTCAGAAAGAATATTCACTTATTTCATCCTTTCTTGGGTGACTCATTTATTCTATTTACTTAAATATCATTTATTGTTATTCATTGATATTAAATGCTACATATTGCCTTTGATTTTTTGGAATATTTATTTGCATCCTACCGCCATTGTTCGACTATATCTTTTTAAGAACTTATCTTAGAAATATTATTATTAGCTAAAATTAACCTTCATTTATACGGATATAATTATTTGAATCAAAGATCTAAATGGTTTGGTCAAACAAAAATTAAACTCATATTTTTTTTATCATACACTATATACGCTTTAAAAGCGCAAATATTCATCAAACGTGTATGAACTTCTTAATCCCTATGTCAACATTAAAATTCATAACTTACTAGTAATTCTTACTTATAATGAATTTATTGACGAACCAAACGACCCCTAAGTCAGTCACAACTCACAAGTACTCCTCAACAACTTATAAACAAATCCTCTAACTTCCCGGTATCGTTGCTCTGTAATCGCCGTCGGCTTTATACAGCTCACGCTTCTAAAACTTCCAAACAAATCTCACTCTCTCCCTTTAAGCCCCACCACCGGCATTTCTTCCTTTTTAATTTCAGCTTCTGACGCCGCCTATGTAAAACCATCGAAACCAATAAAATAAAATAGAAAAAAAAAAGCCAAAGAAAAAACCAAAATAATATTACAAAGAAAAACAAAATAACAGAATATTTTGATCATCACAGTTCACAAAATTCCCTCAATTTCACCAGCTTCTCTTACCTGTCCCCCCACCCCCATAAAAAGTCCAGCCCTACTCCTTACTCCTACCTATCCATTATATATGTATCTATAGGTTCGTTTATACAAATTTTCCGGCGAGTAATGCTTCTTCTTTTTCTTCTTAGCTGAGGTACAGATTTTCCGGCGGGTAATTTTCCGGTGATGGCGGACGACGTAGTTCCGAAGACATTTAGAGCGTTAGTAGAAAGTGCTGAGAAGAAGTACGCTAGAGTACGGGATTTGCCGGCGTACGGACGGTGGGGAACGAGCAACCACTACTTTCACAAGGTGTTCAAAGCGTACATGAGGTTATGGAAGTATCAGCAGGAGAATCGAGCGAAGCTAACCGACTGCGGGTTACAGCGATGGGAGATCGGCGAGATCGCTTCGAGAATCGGTCAGCTTTACTTTACGCAGTACATGAGGACTAGCGAAGTTAGGTTTTTACTCGAATCGTATATTTTTTACGAAGCGATTTTGCACAGGAAGTATTTCGAAGGTTCTGGGAAAGAACGAATGGTGAGGTTTAAAGAGCTGAGGTTCTATGCTAGGTTTTTAATGGTTTCGTTGATTTTGAATCGGTCGGAAATGGTGAAACTGCTCGTTGAACAATTTAAAGCTATTGTTGATGACAGCAGAGCTGCTTTTCCGGTACTTGTTCATTATCTTTGTTGATTTTGCTTCCATTTTTGTTCTTTTAAGCTCATTTTCAACAATTTAGCCGTTTTTCTTGGGGTAAAGTGAAAGCAATTTGAGTATATATTTTTATTCTTAGGTTTCGCTCATTGCTATTTCTGAATTTTCTTTCTAATTAATTGCAACTAAAGCTTAAATAAGATTATATCTTCTGAATTTTGATGGTGACAGTAAAGCTGCTTTTCCTATACTAGTTCCTTTTATTAGTTAATTTTGCTTCCATTTCTCTGGCTCTGAAGCTCATTTGACAATACTTTGGCAGTTTTGTTGTAAAGTGCATGCATATTTACAAGACTTTGTCATGTGTGTGACAAAAATCCAGTAATTTAGCTGTCAGATTGAGGAATTACACGAATTTAAGATAATCCAATAGATTTATATCTGAATTGTTAGGTTTCACTCATTGCTATTTATGAAATTTGTTTCTAAGTTAGTGGAACTGAAGGACAAGAGGGGTTGCTCTGATGGTAAGCAACCTCCACTTCCAACCGAGAGGTTGTGAGTTCGAGTCTCCCCAAGAGCAAGGTGGTAAGTTCTTGGAGGGAAGGATGCCGGGGGTCTATTTGGAAACAACCTCTCTACCCAAGGGTAGGGGTAAGGTCTGCGTACACATTACCCTCCCCAGACCCCACTAAGTGGAATTATATTGGGTTGTTGTTGTTGTTGTTGTTAGTGGAACTGAAGCTTAATTTAAGAAGAATTTATCATTTGTATGATAAAAATCCAGTAATTACCTACTAGATTGAGGAATTATCAAGAATTTCTAACATATTTCAATAATTATTAAGTCAGCTTTGGTCAGACTGTTGGTGAAAAGTCCAGAAATGGAATTTATCAGATGTATGATGAAATCCAAATTTACCCGCCAGGTTGAAGAATTGACATCGTTTTTAAAACAATTTTCATTAGATCACTTGAGTTTGCTCCATTCCTTCTACTTGGAAAGCGAGAATATTAGCCACCTCTTCTAGCTCCTTACCATGGTAAACAATTTTTTTTTTTTGGGGGGGGGGGGGGGCATAAGGCCGTATTATCAACATGCAGATAGTAAAGCAAGTTTAATACACACCAAAATTCTGGACTTTGTAACCTGAGCTATTGAGACATAATATAGCTTCTCTAGACTAAGCTCTGCCATGTATCATGTTTTTGGTTGCAGTGATTGAGAACATGTAACAATTGACACATGTAGTATGGCTTCTCTGGACCATCTTTTTTGTTTTTAGTGATGGAGAACTTGTCGTTATTGGTCATAGTAAAGAATGGTCAATCTGTGAAAAAAATGAGATAAGTTTCAGGTGGAATGACCTTTTTCTTACTGATTAATATACCATGACTTCTTCCGGAGCTGAGCTGGGATAAGACTTTCGTAGAGTTCAGACCTAAATCATTGATGATTCTGTGCTATTTTTACCTTGGTGTCTTCTAAAAAAGTGTTTTTTTAGTTTAATTGCCAAAAAGTGCTAATTGCCCCTGTACCTTCTACAGTAGAAGGAACACATAAGGGTGTATAACAAAATGCGTACATTCTTCAATCTTTCTTTAATACTTAACTTACATCTTCCTGCACCAATGTAAGGTGGATAAGTTTGGTATTTATGAATTTTGGAGGGAGGTGCGCTAGGGATGTTGAACCCTGCGCAAGCAGCCAGTGACTTGTTTCGTCGCATTCTTTTGCCTTTTATTTGGGGTAAGGTATATTCTCTTTGTTTGCTTACATGTTATACAGTGTGAAAACAAATATAGAGACTAAGGCCTCATTTGTTTTTTTTTTTAAGATTAAAACGTCTCAATCTGAATATCAAGATGAGTATTAAGATTAAGACGTTTGAATCTGAATACACATCTGAATATATTAAGATGTGTATTAAGATCTAAAAGTACAACCCAGTATAATTCCACTTAGTGGGGTCTGAGGAGGGTAGTATGTACGCAGACCTTACCCCTACCCTGGGGTAGAGAGGCTGTTTCCAAATAGACCCCCGGCATCATTTCCTCCAAGAACTTCCCACCTTTGCTCTTGGGGAGACTCGAACTCACAACCTCGCGGTTGGAAGTGGGGGTTGCTTACTATCAGAGCAAGCCCCTCTTGTCATGTGTATTAAGATCTGAATAGAAATAATTAAGACTGTTTGTTTTCTAACATCTGAATGTATAAAATTTATCTTTATTTGAAAAATAATAGACATAAAATTCAAATGAAATACTAATATATAGCTTTTTAAAATATGATTGTTGTTGGTGGTGATGGCTAACGGAGGAATGCCGACTAGAGGCTGTGGTTGGTGGTAGTTTTTGTTGATAATGATGGTTCATGCTAGTAGCTATTAGTGATTGGTAGTGGTGACGATTATGATTGAGGATGGTGGTGGTGGGTGATGATAGTTAACAATGATAGTGGTAGTAGTTATGACTGAGGAAGATGGTGGTGGGTGGTGGTAGGGTATAATGATAGGCAGTGCTGGTTGTGGTTGTTGATAGTGATGGAGTGGTCAATTGTGGTAGTTGAGGTAGATGAGTGTTGATTGTGGGTGAGAATAATGGTGGTCGGAGTGGCGGGATAATGAGTGGTGATGGTTGATGATGGTGGCTGCTATGATTGAGGATGATGGTGGCATGGAGATGGTGGAGGTGGTGGGTGGGTGGGTGGTGGTGGTGGTTGAGTATGGTGGTTGTGGTTCTACGGTGGTAGTTGATAATGGTAGGCGGTGGCGGCAGTTAATAATGAACATGTGATATCATCTTAATGAAATTAAGTCTCTGTTATAGATCTTAATCATACAGACTTATTCAGTTCCATTAAGTGATTGTAAAGTCAAAAAACAAACACACTTAATGTTTACGATTTGAATAATTAAGATCCGGATTTTAAAAACAAACACACTTAATGTGTGAGATCTGAATTATTAAGATTTAGACCTCCATTAAGTGCAAACAAATGAGGCCTAAGGCTCAAAGGCTTTAGTCTAGTAAAGAGTGCAATGCGTGATGCGTCGGTTAGGCACATGTCAATGATTCGAACCCTGCCATTGCAATAAAAAAGCTTGTATTTAAACAAAGAAGGGTAGATAGGTGGTCCTATTATCCACCGAGTTCTGGACTGTGCGACACTAATTTATGAGTTTTCTTGGTTACTAAAAAAATAGACTAAGAGCTACTCATCAGTGTATGTATATATGTGTATATATATATGTGTGTGTTGGTGTGTGCATGTGAATACAGGAGTATTTAGTGTTTGTATAATAAACACACATTATTTATGTATATACCACACACACACACACACACACATATATATATATATATATATATATATATATATATATATATGTGTGTGTGTGTTCAAATCCCAGCTGAGGCGACTAGCAGATTTATTTCCATCTGCCTAAGCCCTGGAGGGCAATATCTAGTACATGTATGGTGGGACGTAGCAAGCCCTTGGTATCCTGTAGAATAATTGACGTGCGCGCAAGCTGGCCTAGATACCACCATCATTAAAAAAATATACGTATAAAGAGAGAGACATTAAGAATCTTGGTTGGGTTGTATGCTACTCTATTGATGGTAGAGCTCGATACTTCAAAATCAAAATGGAAGTGTGACTTGGGAAATGGTTTACATGCTCCTAAAGAAACAACGGTCATATGTTAAGCAAGATTTTCTGCATATTATCTTCAAAAACTGAGTGTGAACCCAAGATTTGTTATGCCCGTCTACTTTATGAACATTTGAGCAATCATATGCTTTGCACTTCGCAGAATACAGAGGAGATAGGTTCTGGAACTATCTGCAGAAGTGTAGTGTTGAGCACTGAACTAACTACCCATTGATTTCCTTTTCTTTTCATATATCCTATGCATCTCAGGTAGAGAAGTTGCTTGAAGTTGAAGTACTTGATTGTGCTTGGAGCAACTTTGCATCTTCCAATTGCATTAAAGAATAAAGTGATGCTTCGGCTACTGTAGCCCTGCATTTACTATCTATATTTGAACAGAAATTCTTATCCCTTTCCATAAGATGAACCTTAGTAATGATTTCACCACAGGGTACTAACTTCAAAGAGTGGAGACTAGTGGTGCAAGAAATTGTTAGGTTTACAAGAGTTGATTCTCCATCTCCAGATGCCAGGCCTCTACGATATTGTGCTCTCTTTGATTCACATCCGTCATCTCGTCCATATGTAGCTCGCTTCCATGCTAAGAAGGTGCTAAAGTTTCGAGATGCACTTCTGACAAGTTATCACAAAAGTGAGGTATCGACGACATCCTCATACTTCAGTGTTCAGTTGTGCTAAATTATAATGCACAATTAACCTTTCCTCACTTTTATTTCAGGTCAAATTTGCAGAATTAACAATGGACACTTACAGAATGCTACAATGTTTGGAATGGGAACCCAGTGGATCTTTCTATCAAAGAAGTCCAGTTGAACCACGAGAGAATGGTGCTGTTACCGACCAATCTGTAACTTCTGGACTGATAGATATAAACTTGGCTGCTGAGATGATGGATCCAGCTTTGCCTCCAAATCCCAAGAAGGCTGTTCTTTACCGTCCTTCTGTTCCGCTATTGATATCTGTGAGTTCTGTTATGTTTACTCTGTGTTGCTGTTCTGATTAATCTATATCGAAGGAGTCGTATAATGAAATACTGCTTCTGATTAATTAAAGGGGAATGTAGAAACTCATCTTTGATGATTGATTTGTTGGTTAAGTTATTTGGTTCCCTGTGTTGGGAACTGATTGGACAACTGAGCTTAGAAGCACATGGTAATAAAATACTACACATGGAGAGTAAAATTTGAAATCTCTTAGTACTCTAGTTGCTTATGTCACCCACCATATGTTGCCTGAACACTTGATGTTAATGATGATTTCTTTGCACCTGAACCACAATATTTAGGACATTCTAATTAATGGTTGAACTGTGCCCTTATCTACGTTGATTATGGAATAACATAGGATCTGAGTAATTGCTTCTAGCACTCCTCCTTAACATTTGGACGCTCTTAGTGTGTATCCTTAGTCGGTCTTGTTCTGGCACCCGCAGGTCGTCGCTACAATGTGTGAGGAGCTCCCTCCAGAGAGTATGGTATTAATATATATTTCTGCATCAGGTTAGCGACCTTTTTTTCCCTTAACAGAAACAGCAGGTTTGCTGCGTCGATATCCTCATTGTGGCAGAAAGCTCAATTCTGTATTGATTTCCAGGAAATACAAATCCCTGTACCGCCTCTCACACGGAAAGCTCTTCAAGTTCTAGAAAATCTTCAAAGAACATTGCTCTTTCTCGTACTTCTTATGAACAGAAGAGTGCTTTACATGAAAATTATATCAACACCAATGGAGATACGGGTCAATATTTTGAGAATTGTTTGTGCTTAGGTCCTAGCAGAAGTGGAGGTACACCGTCAGCACTTAATTTATGTGCAGTCCATAAATTGGTTCATGATTATCTCAAATTGTTCTAAATCCAACTACGTTACATTTTCTTTTTGGATTTTTGCAGGTTCAAATACCCTCTATCCAGGAGATCTAATTCCTTTCACACGAAGACCTCTATTCCTGATAATTGATAGTGACAACAGCCATGCATTCAAGGCAGGTTTGTCAGAACTGTGTCTAACACATTAAACTATGATGACCTGTCTTTGAGTAAGACACAGATTCCAAAGTGTTTTGGAGTCTAGTTGTTGTCTAAAAAACGTGTAGTGCTTTTGAGAAAGAAAGATGAAATATCTTGGCGTGTTGACTTCTTATGTGATGCAATTGCAGCGAGAAAAACTTTGCACTAGCGCAGCTTCTTATGGATTAATCTGGCGTATTGTCCAAGCAAAACTCACTAAGCTTATAATGAGATTGTGTCAACATACATTATGAAACTATGGAGTGGTCGTCCAGTAAAAAGCTAGCTTACTCTCATTTGCTCCCAAGAGAATAAGTGGAATACATGTCTAGGCTGGTTCAGTGGTAACAAGTGTTATATATAATCTATCCTTCTTCAAATTGTGTGTTAGCTGTTCCCCAAGAGTATTTGGCTTTCATAAAGTACAATCAATTGATAAAATTGTAGTGGGAGGTGCAGGAAGAGAGGGATGAAAAGCCAACGAGAAT
Organism: Nicotiana benthamiana; assembly: GCA_034376525.1. Classification (NCBI taxonomy): domain Eukaryota; kingdom Viridiplantae; phylum Streptophyta; class Magnoliopsida; order Solanales; family Solanaceae; genus Nicotiana; species Nicotiana benthamiana. The sequence continues at coordinate 129,879,464 of CM067327.1, forward strand.
CCTGCACTTTTTCTGTCAGGATTCAGTTTCATTCACTACCCTGTTCGCTTATCTGGAGAGTCCTTACCTGAGCTACACAAGCCTAAGATTTCCAAATCCCTACATATCCTGAGACGTTTGAATGATTGTACTGTCTTCTTCTGATCAACTCCTTTTTTGTGCCCGATAACATGTTGAACTTCTGAATGGCCAATTCTGTGCTTTTTTTTTCTTGATTGCTTTTGTTGAATTATGTGAACCTGACTCATCTAGAAGTGGTATGCTGTTAAAGAAGGGAGTCTAATTTTTCCAAATCTATAGACGATAATCACTTGTATTCCCCACTTTATGATGTACTGTTTTTTTTAGCTACTCAGAGATCAATTTTGTGGCTTAGAAAATACAATAAGTGTGGGTTGGCTGTTTGTTAGACAAGAGGGGTTGCTCTGATGGTAAGCAACCCCCACTTCCAACCGAGAGGTTATGAGTTCGAGTCTCCCCAAGAGCAAAGGTGGGAAGTTCTTGGAGGGAAGGATGCCGGGGGTCTATTTGGAAACAGCCTCTCTACCCAAGGGTAGGGGTAAGGTCTGCGTACACACTACCCTCCTCAGACCCCACTAAGTGGGATTATACTGGGTTGTTGTTGTTGGGTTGGCTGTTTGTTCTCGTGTATTGGGGTTATGGGTATACTACTGTTGTAAATATTGCACTTCACGTATGACTTATTTATTCGCAAGTTCAATTCTGAAAACTATCATTAGAAGAGGACTGTTTCGTTACTGATACATCACCAATTGCTCTCCAGGTTCTACATGGTGCAGAACGAGGAGAAAAAAGTGCTTTATTTCTCTCTCCCCTGAGGCCATCATTCAAGATCTTAGGTGCTGATGTAACACAATCTGGAAGTCAGTTTACCTTGTTCTTGGCTGCTCCCTTACAGGCCTTCTGCCAGTTGGTTGGCCTTGTCTCTTCTGATAAGGATATGGTAAGTAGACCATGATGCAAATTCTTTACTGAGCAGTTGTAACTTGGTCTAACTTTCTTGGTAATTTGCTCTTCAGGATTGTTTTGACGAGGCTGATGGCATCATCTCAACTGCATTTGCAGAGTGGGAAGTAAACCTCTGTACATCGACTAGCCTAGATTTGGTTTGGGCTCAAGTTCTTTCTGATCCATTTCTGAGACGGCTTATTCTGAGGTAAGCATTTTCTGTTTGTACCAATCAAGTAAATTCTCAGTTACAAGTCACCTTAGGAGCCTTCTTGGATATTAACCGCATGCTTTGTTCCTCTTGTGCAGATTCATATTCTGCCGTACTGTGCTCGCTCTATTTTGCTTGCAGGAACGTGAAGATCAGTATTTGCCTGCTTGTCTACCAAAGCTTCCCGATACATTCTCACCTAACTCTGAAACTGTGCAATCAGCTATCAGACGACTTGCTAAGCTTCTGCAAGTTTCAGATTGTTTTCGATTTGAATAATCGTAATTGATCATCGTTTGTGCATCCGGTATGTGAAACCTGTTCTCCGTTTATGATGTACAAAAGATTGCACCACAAGATGGGTATGCAGAAACCTAAAACTTACCGGTCGGCATTTTGATTAAGAAAGACACATTGGTAACCCAAGTGCAGGCTGGAAGTACAATGGCATTCTTTTAGGTGTTCTCATTTCATGTGCAGAAATTGGGGGTTTTCTTCATTGTTTAATCTTGATAGAATGATAGTGAGCTTTTGGTCGTTGATGTAGTCGCTGCTGGATACAAGAGGGTTACTCGGGCTTTTGGTTTCTGTTTTAGTTTCTACAGGAATTTGTACTAATTTGTTCATACCATCCTGTAATATAGAAGTAGGCAGTTGAATTTTTAATCATTTGTTGAGCAACTCCTCTTCCGATTTTTTTGATTGAACGAGAAACTGGTGAGATGTTCTGTGTTTTAACAGCCGCAGGGACTATTTCATAATTTTGTGGCGCAAGAAAATAGTTTGTGGTCTTGTCCATTTGAATCTCCAGGGTTTTCTTAAGTGTTATGGATATGGAAGTTCTTTCTTTTGCTAACCACTCAATACAGATCCCCACCTAGTTTTGAGGCAAAAATTGCAAGGGATATTGGGAAGCATAGTGAGATGTTTTCTTATAACAATTAGTTGGAAGATATTTTTATGTATACAGCGTTAGTTGGTGCAGTGGTAGATCTTCTAAAACATAGTAGTAGAGAGATACCAACACATATGATGGATAATAGCAATGATGGGTAGCTAAAATACTTGACTGGAAGGAATTGCATTTGGGAATATTAACATTTCAATGATGCAGGGTACAATTCAATCCCCCCATTTTAATGATACATGTTGGTGTTTTAGTTGCAAGGCACAACTAAAATATGATCATGATGAAATTGAATCCTATGCTTAAAAAGATGCCACTAAAACCAATAGGAGTTTATGCGGCGAGAATAGAATCACTTCAGAACTCTAGGAAATGGGCGTTTTAAGCAGGGATCTAAAAGCTCTCCAACATGTTGCGGCCGTGCAAAGGTGGATGTAATTCAGCTTGAACAAATAATAGTCATAATTAATTTGAAATGACTTAACTTTATGTTTGATTAAATAAAATCATGGTATAATTAATTTCGAAATTAATTATACTAAAATTGTAATATTTTTTTATTTCTATTAAAAAAGTGTAATAATAAATCCAAAGATAACATATTTTCCAACCACACGACTCCTTATGGTGTAGTCTTAATGATCAGCAAACGATGAATATAGTGCAAATTGACCCGAACACCGTTATCTAAGGCAACATGAATTTGAAGGGAAGAAGCAACTCAAACATACGCTTCCCCCTAATTTGCTGTTATACATTAATCCCATTATCTTGTTTTTGGAGTTAACCGCCCAAAGCAAAAGTAAAAAAACCCAATCAAACACCACTTAACAATTTCAACCAATAAAAATCACGTATTCAGTCCTCTCGATCCGGGAACAACCACTAACTTAGAATCTCAACCGTCCAAAGAGCTGGAGAAAACACAACACCCACCTTTTATAACCCTCGATATTCTCCCAAGAAAGCACACGGATAAATAATCTCAACCGTCCGATCTTATCCATCGTCTACATCCACAAAAATATATATAGCTGTCAACCTGCAATTCTTTTAACCTTTCGCATTCGCTCCACAAAAGCAGAGAGCAGAGAGCAGAGAGAAGAAAGAAGAAGAAGGAGAACAAGAAAAAAGAGAAGGTAAATTATCCTATCTCCTTTTATATTTTTCCCTTTTCTTTCCGCGCCATTGTTTTTTGAATTATTATTATTTTTTCATTTAGTATTAACTTTTTAATATCATTAAGGTTTTATTTAATTTTGTAGAATGATTGATCTGTCTATAATCTCTAGGGTTTAGGTTTTCTGATAATCTCTCATGATAGACTTTTGATTAAATGTTGGATCTCATGAATATATCACATTAAGTCTTCCGTCATAATTATGTGAATTTTTTGTTCTTTTGTCATAAATTCTTAGACACAATTGGGTTACTAGAGATAAGTTGAACATTTCTTTGGTATACATGTTATGGTTGGAGCTAGTAAGTGCAAATTGATTTTTTCGCTGTAATTAGGTGAAATTATTGTTTTCCTTGACAGAAACTCATAGGTACAGTTTTAAGTTACTAGATCATAATAGATGTTTTTTGGGGAGTTTTTTTTTTGTGTGTGTGTGTTATCGTGCAACTTATTAGAGAATAGTTGAACCTTTTGTTTTAGTTATGTTAAATTATTGGTTCTGGCATTTCAGATGGCTCGTACCAAGCAAACTGCTCGTAAGTCTACTGGAGGAAAGGCACCTAGGAAGCAACTTGCTACTAAGGTCAGTTTTCTTTAAAAATGTTTGTATATGAAATTGTAACCTTATGTTCTGTTTGGTAGCTAATGCTGTGTGGTGATTGAATTAGGCTGCTCGTAAGTCTGCTCCTACTACTGGTGGAGTAAAGAAACCTCACAGATACCGCCCTGGTACTGTTGCTCTTCGGTATGTCACATCATGGTTTACTGATTCATATAAAGCTGTATGGAGTATTATATTATTATCACGTTTCCTTGATTTTAAGGAGAATCTGTGTAAAATACAAGTTTTCCTTGTATCAATTTGCAAATGATCACTAACATGTTATGTTATGCAGTGAAATCCGTAAGTACCAGAAGAGTACTGAGCTCCTGATCAGGAAGCTCCCATTCCAGAGGCTTGTTCGTGAAATTGCTCAGGATTTCAAGGTAAATATGCTGGTGGTTTGTAATCTGTTTTTGGTTCTACATTGCTATGGTGTCTTTGGATGTTGTTTTAATAGTTTACTTGGTGATTGATGTGTTCTTTGTGTGATTTCTTTGGTTTCAGACTGATCTGCGTTTCCAGAGTCATGCTGTGTTGGCTCTGCAGGAGGCTGCTGAGGCTTACTTGGTTGGTCTCTTTGAGGACACAAATCTTTGTGCCATTCATGCCAAGCGTGTCACTATCATGCCAAAGGACATTCAGCTCGCTAGGCGTATCAGGGGCGAGCGTGCTTAATTTGATCAAGTGTGGTAGCTTTGTTGGTGCTTTAGATCCTTTTCTTAAAAGACTGATGGTATTAAAAAATAGTGGTAGGAACGATGTTCTATGTTGATCTTATTTTGTGGTGGATGGAGGTGTGCTGTAATTGTTGTTCTGTTTGGGGAAGTGGAGAAACATAGTACTTGTTGAATCTTTCTAATGTTTTATTGTCACACCACTGGTGTTGAACAAGTTTCAGAATTTGCATCTAATGTTTAGTTCAACTGTTTGGTATTTGCCTCTTATCTTCCACTTCATAGTCCTATTGTTAGCATTGGAATGTTATTTTTAGGGCCAAATTGGAGTTTGGTGGTAAATGTTTGTTGACATTGGCAGAGGCATCCGACCCCTTAAGATTGCTGATACATTGGTCGCTGCAACTTTCCTGGTATAGTCGAACACGATGCCTTTCTGCTAGTTGACCCTTTCTGCTAGTAGAACGTGACATTGGCTCAAGGGTTTTTTGTCCATGTAGCTTCTTTAGAAGCTTGTCAAAGGGATCCAGTTGACCCTTTCCAATAAGTTGCTTTGTCATCATTTCTTAATACAAAGTATTAAACTCTCTTAACCTAATTCTTACTATATCGATTCATGAAATCTTCCTACGCAACATATATGGCAAGCTCTTAATTATGAGAAGCCAACTTCGTGCTACTATCCAGTGTGGCACTTGCTTCTCTTGCTTGGATTTTGACTCGTGGAAAGGTAAAGAAATTTGTTCAAAATCATCCCAAAGGTAGGCGTTACATATGATTGGAATTGTAGATGTGTAATAAGTTTTTTGTTGTATCTTGTACTCGGGCAAGTTTGAGCGTAGGACTGTTAATTTGCAATATGACAATGTCATAAGGAGTGCCAAAGAAACACAGCATCCGTATAAGTTAATATCCTACAGAAAATCTCATAAGGAGAGAGATGTTTTTTGGAATTCAATGATTACAGTCTATTGACAATATGAGTGTCTCCTGAATCAAATAAACTCACAGAAACGGGTTTGAGAACTATAAACTACCAGAAGCCCGTAGTAGTACTCCTATATGAAGCTCGCTTAGATGACGTAAAGTATATAGGATGTACCACACATTTTGGGGGACATAATAAGTTTGAATAGAGAGTTTGAGCGACCCTTTAAATCTAATGAAAATATAAGACACTTCTTGTTTGGACGGTTGTCGCTATTGTATCTTATTGTTACTTTAAATACCGTGTTTGTTTTTAGTGTTGCTTAATTTTTTTTGCATTGTATCCTTAAATCCGTCGTTGTGTGACTACGAAAATTGCCACTATACGTAACCGATTTGATGTGGTCGCGCCATTACCTTATTTTTTCCCCTTTTCTCGCCCTTCATTATTAATCAATAATCTTATTTTATTATTTCCCCAGCCTTATTATATAATGATTCTATCTTGTATCGTAATTTTTTTATAATATTGTAAACTTTGCTATTGCGTAATATAAGAAAACGATGACAAATAATACAGTTTATCCAAATATTATATTCATCGTACAATATAGTACAATATAAGCTTGTAAGAATTTCAAGTTACTTTAAGGATACCAGATTGATAACTTTATAGGACTTTAGCCAAAAAAATACAAACTACACCTCTATCTCATTAACTTGAGTGATATTTGTCCTTTAAAATTTTTCCATAATTACAGTACCAACTGGAAGCCACATATTCCCTTAGCTAATGTTAAGTGTGTGTGTCCTCCTCGTTGGCTTAAAGAGCTGATTTATTAGCCCAAATATACTACTGATTAATTGCTGCTCCATGCAATAGTTGGTTTCATTTCAACATTTCTTGCATATATCCTTGTCTTTAATGTTTGTTCACCATTTCCTGAGCTACAAGCTCAAAACATTCATACCATTACACCTCCCTTGCTTCCATAGCTTTGAACGTTATTTTTCCCGCCGCACGAGCAAACCCTCCAAATCACCTCAGGATGTCTACAACTGCAACATCAGGATCAACGAACTGGCACGGGAAGGTAAACTCCAATATGCTCGGAAGGTGTTTGATGAAATGTTACTGAAAGACACGGTTTCTTGGAATTCAATGATTACAGCCTACTGGCAAAATGGGTGTCTCAGTGAATCAAAGAAACTCTTTTTATCAATGCCTGAGAGGACTGTAGTGTCTTGGAATTCGATGATCACAGGTTGCATGGAAAATGATAGCATTGATGATGCTTACTTATATTTTAGCACTATGCCTGAGAAGAATGTTGCATCGTGGAACGCAATGATTTCAGGTTATGTGAAACATGGTATGGTGGAGGAGGCGGCGAGGTTGTTTGATGAGATGCCTAGAAAGAATGTGATTTCTTATACTGCAATGATCGATGGGTATATGCGAAGAGGTGAGATTGACAAGGCAAGGTCACTTTTTGACCAAATGCCACAAAAAAATGAGGTTTCTTGGACTGTGATGATTAATGGGTATGTAGACAACGAGTGTTTCGATGAGGCAAAAGAGTTGTTTGAAAAGATGCCAGCTAAGAATCAGAATGTTGTTGCGATTACTGCAATGGTAGTCGGGTATTGCAAGGAGGGACAGGTGGAGGAAGGAAGGATTTTGTTTGATGGAATACTATGTAAAGATAGTGTTGCTTATAATGCCATGATTTCAGGTATGTAAAGTATGATTTTCGAGATTTAGATAGTATGATCCCTGTGGTTGATTCTTTTTTTTCTTTCTTTTTGTCGTGGTTTCATTAAGTTGATAATTATAGCCATAGTGATGATTTATATTTTCGTTTGTAATGTGAAATGGAGAGTTGTGTTCACTTCTTGTCAGGCAAGTGCACCATAATCTTTTACTTAGTAACTTCAAGATTTTATTGTACTGAATCAATCCATTGTACGATGAGATTCCACCCTTCATTTTCAATAAATATAACGAATGGACCCAAGTGTTCTGCTCCATATTCACTTTATTCTGTCCCAAAACATCAGTTAAATACCAGCTGAAGCATCTGGACTTGTCAGCTAAGAAAGCTGAAAATTTTGTTGGATCAACTGCTAAAAATTTGTTTAGCGGGAAATACGAACTTTTAGTTTTGAAGTATACATCTAAGAAGGGAAGGGGAGAAAAAGCATACATTTAAGAAGCAATTATATGTGACATTTTTTAGTTTAACTACATTGCTTCAGCTCTACCATTCTTGAGTCTAAAATCCTCTATTATGTAGTTAGCTGAGTGACTATGCAGCTGACTCGAGTAACCATTGGATGTGTGATCGCTTTTTGTATAATTTGTTTGTCAGGTGCCAATAAACTTTCCCTGTATTCATTCTGTTGGTGAATTTCACAGGTTATGCACAAAATGGACACAACGAAGAGGCAGTCAAGTTACTGGTGGAGATGCTTAGGATATCTCTTCGACCTGATCAATCTTCATGCTCTTCAGTTCTTTCTGCATGTGCTGCTCTCGCATCTCCTTTGGTTGGTAGACAAATTCATGCACTTGTTATTAAATTTGGGGTAGACTCCGTCGTCTCCACATGTAATGCTCTAATTACTATGTACAGCAAATGTGGAAGCATTTTTGAGTGTGAGTTGGCTTTTGAATTAATCACAAGTCCAGACCTTGTTTCTTGGAATACTATAATTGCTGCCTTTGCACAGCACGGGTTGTATGCGAAAGCAGTTGCATATTTGGAGCAAATGGTTATCAGAGGATGTGAACCAGATGGTATAACATTCCTCTGCTTATTATCTGCTTGTGCCCATGCAGGGTTGGTTAGTGAAAGCATTTCTTGGTTTGATTCAATGGTAAAAAAGTACAATATTATTCCCAGACCGGAGCATTATGCGTGTTTTATTGATATACTTGGCCGAGCCGGTCAGCTGGACAAGGCTTACAACATTATCCAAGGGATGCCTTTTGAAGCTGATTTAGCTGCTTGGGGTGCCCTTCTTGCTGGCTGTCGCGCTCACTCCAATGTAGAACTGGGGCAGCTTGCTGGAGAGAAAGTCATGGAATTAGGTGGTGATAGTTCAGGGCCTTACATTATGTTATCTAATATATATGCGGAAGCAGGTATGTGGGGTGAGGTTACGAGAGTGAGAGGCTTGATGAAAGAACATGGCATAAAAAAGAAACCGGCATATAGTTGGACGGAGATTGAAAATAAGGTACATTATTTTCTGGGAGGGGATATCTCTCATCCAAATATTCAAGAAATCCGTACAGCACTCAAGCGGATGAACTTGCAGACGAAATTCCAGGAAAAAGTTCTGGATTTCACCGACTTTTACTTCCTGGATGAACTGGAATGCACATGTAATTAACATATCTATGTCCTGTAAACTATTCAAATTTGGCAAAATTTGGACTCTTCATGAAAGTTCAGGATCACTACTGCCTGAAATGCTCATTTCTGTCCGAGCAAAATGAAACTTTTCCACCAGGAGCACAATGATCGTCTTTAAATAGGCAGAATGGTCATTCTTATGCGATTTCTGGGGAACTGATAGACTTTATAGGCGACAGAGTTTAGACCATGGAAGCTGGAAGATTCTGAAGGGTAATTGTGAGCTGGTCTCCCATTTTTCATATTGTTTGGTAATAATCGCTCTGGGATGATACAGAAATGTAGGGGTTGTAGTCCATGAATAGAGGAACAATAATAACAAATCCAGTGTAATCCCACATGTGGGAGAAGGAGGCGGATAAAAAAGGGAGGCGGCGGCGATTGTCATTTGAACATTGCACTTTTCAGATTCAGGTTGAAGTTAGAACTATTAGAATGTAACTTGAATCTTATGGTACTGTTGTTTGAAAAGAAACTGGAGAACGATCTTATTGAGTATATAATTTCCAGTGTGGGGTTGCATTGCCCTGATGCCAAAGTTGTTGCCATAAGATCATGAGATTGTATAATCTTCGATATAATAATTATATCTTAAAGTTAGGGGCAACCACATGAATATGTGGCTGATCAATACCACCTATTACCATTTAACTAGTAAATTCTTTTCCTGACTACATGTTTAGGACCAATTGGGGTATTGATAATTGACTAAACGATATTTTAGAAGCTCATAAAGGTCCAGTTACAGGTAGGGCCACAAAGTCCTACATGAGATCGACCTTTGTATTAGATTGGAGAGCCCGATTGAAAATCTACCTAGTTGTGGGCAAAACATAAATTGGCTGGTCGATAAAAACTATTGGCATTCGCTAGCCAAAAAGTGTGTATATATATAACTATTATTTTTGGGAACGACTAAAAAAATATATATATTTATCTAGTTGTTAAGGATAGGGGTGTACATAGACCGGGTTGGTTCGGATTTTACAATTATCAAACCAAACTAATTGTGTCGGGTTATTAAATCTAAAGATCAAACCAAACCAATAAATTCGGGTTTTTCAATATCGGTTTTTCTCGGGTTTTTTCGGGTTTACAGGTTATTCGGGTTTTTTCGAAATTTTTTCCGGTAAAATCTTCGTAGAACAAAATATATAAAGTATGCTCAAAATATTTCTTTAATCCTAGTAAGATACAACTATATAAAGTATTTTTCAAGAAAATAATACAAAATATGAGATATGTCATGACTCATGACATTATCCTAAAATATTCAACAATAAAAAATAATAAAATTATGTACTATAAATATTGCTAATTAAAAAGTCATAATAAAAATTAACATAATCTAAAAGCACTAATTCATGCTAAACTAGATAGACTAATGAGGGAGCATTAATTATATGTCTAAAAGCTAAAGAAAAATAAAAATATGTTATTGTTATGAAATAATATAAGAACAAGAACAATAGAGAGAAAAGTAGAGAGAGGAGTATTCTTATTGATACTTGGGGATGGTTTACAATAGAATAGAACCCCTATATTTATAGGGAGGTGGTGACTTAGCTACCAAGTAGTAAACCCTAGAATCTTTCTAAATATAGACATTCACCTTAAATAGAGTTCTATTTATAACACCCCCCTTGAATGTCTATTCAATAATGTGCCTCGTTAAAACCTTAACTAAAACAAAACCCAATGGGAAAAAGTTTAAGAAAAGGAAAAAGAGTACACATGTTTGAATATGCGCCTATTGGTTGCCTCGTTAAAAACCTCGCAAGGAAAACCCAGTTGGGACAAAACCTTGTAAGGGAAAAAGAGTGCAACGCGCATTAACTCCCCCTGATAAGAACATCAATTATATCCTTGAGCATTTGCATTCCAATCTTGTGCACCATCTTCAAAACAATCTTTGGTAGATGTTTGATAAATAAATCAACCATATTGACTTGAATAAATATTCCGCACCTTGAAATCATCATTCTTGATAGATATGAACATCTTCGTATAATGTCGTGGAATGACTCTTCAATATCTTCATAGATGTATTCTCAATGCCATCATGCTTATAGTTATAGCAAGGTACATATATACACAAATTGTACTTAGGATGTGGTACTTCAGGACCAAGAATTGTGTATGCTTTAAGCAACTTAAATCTTTCAAGTTAAGTCATATAAATCACATAATAGACTTTAGATGCATATCAAGTTTTCATGTCATGCTAAACAAATAAGATATCGAAAACTGATTATACATACCTTTGACTTTATACTTTCAAGTATTTGAAATATATGTCCAATCTACATGTCTTTCATATGGAATCAAGTATTTGTCTATACGCTTTAAGCGTATCAAAGACTTTATCCTTCTGGGACTTAATATGAGTATTTGTAGTGAGATATAGTTACTTTCTTTGGGTCAGCAAATGCGTATAGCATGCTTTGCAATATGTTGCAATTGAATTATCCCTTTTATGAACTTCAGGTTCATATCATGATATTCGGGGATTTACATATACAAATTATAATTCATCCCATGTAACCTTTTCTCAAGTGTTTATCATGTCTCCCCCTCATGTTAGAAAAGCTAACTTGTTTCCTCAACTTTGAGAAATTATCTTGGTGCATTATCATGTCAACATACACAACACATTAATAATAAGATGACATTATTTGGTTCCTGACCCTGAACCACTTGTGAGGGGAGAATATACTCTCGTATACAACGTATATCAAACTGATATATATAACTTTGTTCTCATAGGAAACAATTTAGCTATTAAGTTGAGGCACTCAATAATTATCTTGCTAAACCAACTTTGATATAAACCAACTTATCAAGATGAACTATCTTGAGTAGAAAATCTGGAAATTATGCTCGAAGTTAGATTACTGAGCAATTTACCTCGCAAGCACCGGCCAGGCTGCGGGTTAATAACAATTGCGCATGTAACCATATCATAGATGCATCATATGTGGTATACATGGCAGGTGAATGGGCCCATATTCACCTTTGATATTTCCAGAATTTATGGGCTTCAACCCGAATTCTTTAGTTGGTCAGTTCATTAATGAGAACAAGTGATACAAGAGAATTCATAAAGAACTTTCTAGTTCTTTAATATTCACCCATGTGAATTCTCTATTATTGCACATCATACTTAAAATGAGATGGCTAACCCGAATGCCAACTGAATAAATTATCAATATTGGTAAACTTCAAATTTACACCATGACATGTGCACTTATCAATAAACTTCAGGTTATTATGACATGGGTTTTCATACCAATAGATACCCACTTTATTGTGGCATTCTTTTGTTTGTGTAGTACAATCTGGAGAATGAAGCGGGTTGCTTTTCATATACAAATTATCCTGCTACAAGTTGTAGTAATAGGAGATATCAAATCTTTCCTTCATTTATAGCCTCAATATAATCAATCGCTTTCGCGTGTACTTTGGAAACTGAATAAGTTTCTTTGAGACTTACTACAGCACAATACTCAATTGTGTTTCTCCAACATAGTAATTGGCTCTTCTAGAGCTCTCAATTAATTTTGTACTACCACAGATTCATCAACATCCATGTGGTGAATATCTCTTTTAAAGAGAAAGTTATACCATTATGGTCATGGTCAAAATTATATGCAATATATGTTTCTTGCATTATCGTTGTCCTTTAATAGTCATATTTCCAAAATACTTTGGCGTACAATAGGTACGTGCCAACGATCATTCATGCCATATATCATCTCAAACCTCCTTCTAGGGGTGAGTGTGGTATTATCTCAAACCTCCTTCTAGGGGTGAGGGTGGTATATTCAATACCAACTTCATGTTCATATTCTTCCGATAATGAATATGTATTCGTGAGTCAGATGTTGTCACATTCACTGCGGGGATATGTGATTTTGTTATCCTTTTCAAATCTGTAAATGCGTCTGGCATTCGATTTGCTATTCTTTGCAAATGGATAATATTTTGCGCCTCTTTTTCACAAATAGAGGTATGTGGATCAAGATGAGATAATGATGCATTTTTCCACAAAATTTCCCGTTTGGTTTCACCAACTTCTCCCCCTAATTTTGGGAAAAGTGTCTCATCAAATTGACAGTCTGCAAATCGTGCAGTGTACAAATCCCCTGTCAATGTTTCGAGGTAGCGAATAATGGAGGACGATTCAAACTCAACATATATTCCTAACCTTCTTTGCGGACCTATTTTGGTGCGGGATGGCGGTGCTATAGGCACATATACTGCGCATCCAAAGATTCTTAAATGGGATATATTAGGTTCATGACCCAAAACCAATTGCAACGGGGAATATTTGTGTCAATTCGTCAGTCAGAGACGAACTAGCATTGCTGCATGCAAAATGGCGTGACCCCAAGCCGAAGTGGGCAGCCTCGTTTTCATGAGTAAATGAGGTATTCAAGATTATACTCATGTATTGTCTCAATCTGATATCCATTTTGAATGATATCTTTAAAACTCAACAAGTTCCTTTTAGACTTGGAGGAAAACATTTTGACTGATATCATTAAAACTCAACAAGTTCTTCTTAGACTTGGAGGAGAACATTGCATTCTCTAAAATATCGTTCCTTTAGGCAGAGTTATAGTTGCTCTTCAGGAGCCTTCAATCAATTTAATTCCCATAGTTTGCCATACAAAAGAAAATATACGAACATGAGAATAAACAAGTTCAATTCGTTTGTTTCACATTTAAACAATATTTTCAAAATCTGCTGAGATCAGTTGACTAACTAAATCAGATAGTCGATTATATGTTTTCCATAATCGATTACTATGCAGTTTGAAAATTTCAGTTTAAGCATTTTCTTAAAACAATCGATTGTTAAACACACACAATCGATTGTTGAACATTGGCAATCGATTGTTAAACACACACAATTGATTATTTGCTATTTTGAAAAACTTCAGATCACACTGTCTTAAGACAATCGATTGTTAAACATAGACAATCGATTGTTGACTATTTTGAAAAACTTCAGATTACACTGTCTTACGACAATCGATTGTTAAACATAGACAATCAATTATTTGCTATTTTGAAAAATTTCAGATCACACTGTCTTAAGACAATCGATTGTTAAACATAGGCAATCGATTGTTGACTATTTCGAAAAACTTCAGATCACACTGTCTTACGACAATCGATTGTTAAACATAGACAATCGATTATTTGCTATTTTGAAAAAATTCCAGATCACACTGTCTTAAGACAATCGATTATTAAACATAGACAATCGATTGTTGAACATTGACAATCGATTGTTGAACAATGACAATCGATTGTTTTGCAGTTTTAATGCGAAATATTAGATAATCGACTAACTGTTAGGTTAGTCGATTACCGCTACTGAAAAATAAAAATATTATTGAAATCTGAGCATATTGAAACATTCTAAAGAACTAATACTAACATTATATCATAAACTAACTAATACGAGCTGATACTAATGACTATTAGTTTATTCACTAACTATTACAAATAAGTGAAATAAAATCAAATAACTCCATCTTCTTTCATCACAGATCCATCACCGATTAGGTGGTCTATTTTCCCATCGGGTTGCTCAAAGAAGTCTGCCACATCCAAGTGGGTGATGTCAAAATTGTCGTCAGAGACAAAATATGTTTCAGGGCCTTTACTCTTTCGAGATGCTTGATAAAGGTCAACCAAATGTCTTGGTATACGGCAAGCTTTTGACCAGTGCCTTTTTCCACCGCAACGATAATATATAGTTTATGAACTATTTGCTTTTGGTATCGTGCTTGTGGCAGAGTGATCAACTTCAGGTTGTCATATCTCTTCTTTAAGCCATTCCACAAGATATGTGGATCTTTGACTGTGATATATTCAATTTTCAAACCTTTATCAAGGTGATGGCGCAAGAAAATCAAGGCCTTAGCACAGTTTCAAACCTTCATCAAGGTGATGGCGCAGGAAAATCAAGGCCTTAGCATAGTCTTGGGTGGATGCATTATTTCTTTCTTTAATGGCGTCTCCAAGACCCATAGCATCTAAGTGGATTTCAGCATCCAACACCCATGCCATATAGTTCTTGCCCGAAATTTCAAGTGCAACGAACTTTCTTTTCATAATATCAGACATAAG
Organism: Nicotiana benthamiana; assembly: GCA_034376525.1. Taxonomy (NCBI): domain Eukaryota; kingdom Viridiplantae; phylum Streptophyta; class Magnoliopsida; order Solanales; family Solanaceae; genus Nicotiana; species Nicotiana benthamiana. The sequence continues at coordinate 129,894,502 of CM067327.1, forward strand.
ACACAATTACATCAAGAGCGTGTTCATACTTACAGGCTTTATTACAATTATCACATTCACTTCAGGGAATGGATCATAATGACGATTATAATTCCGTCTATTGCCACGTCCACATTCATTGATACCATCATGGTAATAATTTTGTCTTCTTTCAGACTTATCACATACTGCTACCACATTCTCTAAAGGGAATGGAGCAAATTCAATGGGACGGAATTTTAATTCTTTGCCCACAATCATACATGAATTTGATCATGGCAAGGCATAGAAATTTTACCACTTCATGTGAGTGTAATTTCTTACGAACTCCATTAGAGTTATAATCAAACTTTGTTGTCTTTGTTTGTATATAGAATCAAATCGTAGAATTTCAAGAATTTGAAAGGGAAAAATAAATTACTTGCTTTTAAGGTATACCAATAAATGTTGTGATATCAAATATACCTCTTGAGTTTCCATCCCGTTGCATTACTTTATGATGATACCATCTCTTCTATTTTTCCGTATAGAAATTAGAAAAAGGCAGCAATTGAGTTGAGAGAGCCGAATCGGCTATGAAGCAAAAACCCTACACAAACAAAAGTTAAAATAATCGAAAATTTCAATTGGTTAGAGACTCGTGCTGATAACGTGTTATGAAATAATATAAGAACAAGAACAATAGAGAGAAAAGTAGAGAGAGGAGTATTCTTATTGATACTTGGGGATGGTTTACAATAGAATAGAACCCCTATATTTATAGGGAGGTGGTGACTTAGCCACCAAGTAGTAAACCCTAGAATCTCTCTAAATATAGACATTCACCTTAAATAGAGTTCTATTTATAACAGTTATGTATTTTTATCTAAATTATTGCAAAATAAAAAATAGACATTTAATACATTCCCGTTCGTAATATTGAATTGAATGTCTTTTGTTAGCATTAGTATTGATTGCTAGCATTATTTAATTTACTAATATTAATGGCTATAAAACTTACTGGAGCATTCAAAAGTTCTAAATCAAACCTTGAAATAATATCTTAAAAGATAAAATTATGAAATTTTTAAGAAATATTTATAAATTACATTACAATAAATATATTTATATATTAAATATATCTAAAATTGCTATATATGTAATGTCGGGTTGGTTTGGTTTCGGTTTGACTTTTTTTAGTTAAAACCAAACCAAACCAATTATGGTCGGGTTTTTTTTTCTAACACCAAACCAAGTCAAACCAAACCATAGTCGGGTTTTTTTTCCGGTTTGATTCGGATTATCGGATTAGTACGGTTTATCGGTTTTCTTTATACACCCCTAGTTAAGGATACGGAAGGTACTTTCAATACGAGGAATTTCAACGTCCACACCGTTTCATTTCGGTGTGTGTGGATCCAGTATTATTAAAATGAGATTAATAATCTGCTCTTTTTTTTTTTTGGATAATTCATAGGTTTAGACTTTTATAATTACCAAAAAAAGGAGAAATGTTTTATATTCTCTCCTGAACCACTACTCCCCTCCTCCGACAGTAATTACTACTCCGTAGTGTTCTTTTTTTAATGACAATTACCTTTCCTTTATCACAATTCACAGTATGTTATTTTATTTTTCTCTTATGAAGGTAACTAAGGGTGGCTGATTTATCAATTTACATGACGAAAGAAAACGAGTTTACACATTTATATTTGGAATCATAATTAGGAACCAGAAATTCCCAACGGCTACATTTTAACAAAAACAAAAAATTCTCACTTAATTTTCTGACTGTTACCCCTTTAAATTATAGCAGTTATTGCTACAAAAATAGTCGATGGCTATTTATAAAATAGGCATTTACTCCCCTCCTCTCCCACCCAATTTTATTTAACCTAAAATTTTTATAATTACACTTTTTCCTTATTTTCAATTATAAATACCCCATCATTCTTTCATTTTTCTTCACCAAATCATCAATATCTCTCTAATTTTCATCTAAAGTTGGTTACTTTGTTGTTCGAACTTGTGTGAAAAATTGTGAAGTTGGTGAATTGAAGTATTTAAGTCTTCAACGATAATTAATTTTCAACAAGTTATTCGTCAATTCGGTAAACTCGTTCAAACTCTTTGGTTTTAATATTATAGTTTTGTTTGTCTTATTTAGTTACTTTGTATAATTATAATTAAGACGTCCTATTCCTTAAAAAATATTTATTAAAAATAAGGAAAAATTCAAGAGTGATGAATCTTGTGGTCAATCTATTCCTCCTCTAATTCCTCGGCCTCCCCGACCCAAATCTCATACCCGCCCTCCACCTGCTCCTATTCTTGATAGTGAAAATACTTTATTACAATTTACGGAGAGTCAATATGTGCATAATATTGGAGGTGGTAAAAACTTAGGTCATGAATATATGAATTCTCTTTATGGCAATATCCAACTATTAATGAAGAAGATGATCAGGAAATAGATTTAGATGAAACGCAACCAGATGATGATACACTACTAGTCATGTTGCTCAAGTTAACCCAACTAATTCAAATGATGCTCCGGTTGACCTCTCTGTTACTATCCCTACTTTTTCTAGACAACCTTCTAAACGGGCCGAAATATCTCTTATTTTTCCATTTTGTCACGACCCTAAAACCAACCCGGTTGTGATGGTGACTATCGTGAAACTAGGCCAGCTGACATAACTCCCGAATTACCATTTAATCAATAACAATCATTTTTAAGCCTTTAATTAATCAGATATCTCATAATGTAAGTCTAAATGAACAGTGCGAAATAAGTACACAAGTCCGACATCGGGGTGTCACAAGTCACGTGCATTTACTAAGGTCTGAATATAACAAAGAGTCTAAAAATATACTAAATACAGTCCAAGGAAGACAAGAGGGAGAAAAGCAGTATTGCGACACTACTACAAAAAAGGCCTTTGGCGGCAATAAAAAATAGCATTGGCGACAATAACAATAGCCGCTATATATTTTACTGGCAATTGGTGTTTAACCGCTGAAGCTGGGGTCGGTAAAGCCTTTAGCGGCATTACTCACAAAAGATGTTAAATGGTATGACTTATTGCCGCTAAAACGCATTTGATTTAACGGAAAATATTTGCGGCAATTATGATGGCTGCTAAACCCACTCTAAATATGTCTAATAATGTTCCTTTAACATCCATTATTATAGCCGCTAAAGTAAAAATAATTGTCGCTAAAAGTCCATACCTTTAGCGATAATTGTTTTGTGGCAATTAGAGTGGCAACAATATCTCTTCTGAATATGTATTATATGCTCTTTTAACGTCCATTTTTATGGCTAGTAATTTCATTTAAAATGCCGCTAAACTTCATCTTTAATAGCAATATAATGGCTAAAATATTCCTGTATAAACATCTTAATTTGCCTTTTTATCTGTCACGACCCAATTCCATAATAGGTCGTGAAGGCGCCCGACACCTCTGCCAGGCAAGCCAAAGTGGAAACATATCTAAACCTTTTATGTTGATTTTCTTTTTATCTGAATTTGAGTGAAACCAGTACTCCAATTTGAATTCAAGGCCTAAAATGATAGATAATGTAAACTGCGTAAAAATACAACCCAAAAGAAATAAATCTACTAATGTGTGTGCAAGAACCTGGGTGTCACAAGCTACGGGCAACTAGTAAAATATACATCCAAAAGAATATCATACTATCTTACTATCTGAATCCACATAGACAGAAAAGAGAAATACAAAAGAAAATACTTCTTCGGCTGCGGTCGACATGGAGGGAAAGCAGCTCAAAATAGAAGTCCCAAGTCCGCTCACGGATACGCACCGGAATGATAATCAGATCCACCTGCCTCAGAACCTGTACATTTAAGTACAGAAACATATTATGAGTACATAAATATGTACCCAGTGAGTGTCACACCTCCTTTTGGCACTACAACCCGACGAAGGGCGTAGATAAGAGAGTTTTTTCAATTAAAGGACAACCGAAATTGGATTCAATTATTTAAGAGATTTTAGAGTCGCCACTTGGGATAATTAATGGTGTCCCAAGTCACCGGTCTAAATTTCGAATCGAGGAAAGAATGACTCTGTTTAACAGTCCGCGAACCAGAAATCCGAGTAAGGAATTATGATAACTCGGGAGAAGGTGTTAGGCATTCCCGGGTTCCGTGGTTCTAGTACGGTAGCTCAACTATTATATTTGGCTTAAATTTTTATACAATTATGAACCTATGTGCATTTGGATCTTTTAAACACTTTTATTATTATTTTAGAAGAGAATCGCAACGTCGTTAAAACGTGTCTCGAACCACGTCAGATAAATGCACCCGTGATTTTTGACACATTTAAACTTCGTTGGGATTTGGATTTGGGTCACATAAATGTGCACCTGAATTTAGGAAGGTGATATTATTAAACTAACACGCTTAAAGCAATTACGCGTATTATTAACTTTGCGGGAGGCCATGAAATTTGCTAAATGGCACGTCACGAGGTCTAGATATTTGATGCATAATAAAAAAAATAGGATATCCTAAAAGGACTATGGTTTCCTATTAAACATTATTTCCACAAAGCCTAGCTAACCTACTACTATCTAATGCAAATCAAATAACAGCCCCGAAACAAGTTCAAGACATTGGGATTCGAAATGAGCCCAAGAGAAGGAACCCCTGTCCAGCTTTACAAAATTGACCAATCATGAGCCTTAGCCCAGACCCAAACGAGAAGTGGACTAGACCCAGACCTGGGCTAGATCTGAAGCCTAGCTTAGTCGACTACGGGCTGTTGAGCCCTGATGCTTCAGTGGATCCAATCCAAATGGGACCTTAATTAGGTTATAAGCATGCATAACTTTTCTTCAAAAGAACTTTGGTAAATAAAATGCACGTTTGTTTAGTCGAAACAGGCTAATGATTACTCGATTTCATCTAATACTTATAGAATTCAAGGAATTAATACGAAACAACTAACATTTAAATTAAAACCTGAAACTCAAATACATACTTCTGATTTTGAAACGAAATTAACACTAAAATGTTTTCAAACTTGGGTTGAGCATAGATATGAACTACATACGTTTTTTAAAACTCGACCCCAAATTTATGTCACTTTTGATATTAAAGTAAAACTACCACAGGAGCTCAGACTAGGCTACACTAAGGCTACTATCTCTAGATGGATTAATACAAATCCAAAGTCCAACAGTACAACACAATCCTATTATTATACATAATATGATGCTTAAAATGAATACAAAGGTGAAATGATCTAGCTAAGGTAAAATACATAACAAAAGCTGCCAGCTTTCATTACATTCCTCCAGTTCAATCATATTTTGGGCTTAAATTGGATAAGTCATTTGAGCTGGATGAATACCTGGAATTTGCAGAAACAAAAAAAGAAGAGGGAGTCAGCAATTAAGCAGTAGCAGTAGGAGTTGTTTCAGCAACAATTAACCCAGAAATGCTTAATGAAATAGACCATTTGAACTAAATAACATCCACAATTGCAACATCACAACTCAGGATCAGAATACCATCAAATTTGAACCCCAAACCCTTGGAAAAACCAAATAACTCAACTCATTGTGGTTTCAGCCATTCGAGAGTTCTATTGGCAGATCAAAACTAATGGATTTCATAATTTTAAGGGATTTTCCTGGTTTTTTAGACTTCCTAACCTCTGGGAATCTCTGCAAAATTCTAGCCTTTGGAAATTTAGAATTTCTAACACTGAGACATTTTTCAGACTTTCTGGAATTATTTTAGGAATTTTTAGGATTTTCAGACCTCCAAGCCTTGTGAATGAAGGCATTAGGGTGCCCTTTTATATCCAACACTTAGGGAAACCCTTTTCCTCTTGTTTTTTGCTACTAGTCCTCTTCTTATTTTCAGATTCACCCAACTAGTCCCTAGATTCTTGACTTGTTATCCAAGTTATAACAAACAAAATCTGAATTTCAACTTTGACCCCCATTTTAGAAGCTTCCTAAATCAACTGATAAAGATTCCCCAATGAACTACCCCTAAACCACCCTTGAGTTACTTCTATAATTACCAACTGATGTTAACTATTCTAACCTTTCTAATTTACTACGCTTAACCCTATCATTTGAATATCAATCGGCTAACATATTCCAAGCAAACTACTTATCAGAACCATTAATGAACAATATCCATTAAAACAACAATGAAAATAAAACAAACCCTATATTAAGCCTGAAAGGAAATAAAAGCACGGAGACAAACAAGATCAAACCAAATCAGATAGCTAATATACATAAAGGAAGATTAATTTTGAACACAAAAATCCATGCATATGCAGAGATGATATCCTATATAACTAAACTAATCGATAAAAAAAATGAAACTTAAGCAAGATTAATAATCCTACAATAATCATGAATAAACCGATTCACGTGAAGCATAATTCAAAACCAAAATAAAAATAATAAAAGAACTTATCTGAGGTAAGTGTGGAATAGAATTTCGAGCCTCGATGTTCAAGGGAAGGCTCCTGTTCTGAACCCTCTAGTGTTCTACCAATCCTCAACTTGAAATTTGAGCACTTCCGGTGATGTTCGAAGGGAACTAATCAGGGGTTCGAGAAGAGAGTGGTGAGGAAGGTTAGAGAGAGGTTATTTGGGCGGGGTTTGGTGGAACACCGCCGTACACAGTGGAGACGACGGGCATGTTTTAACCTATTCGACAGGCTCAGGGAGATTCGAGGAAGGCGGGGTTTAAATCTGGGTAGAGGATGGAAAGGAGAACATGTGGTGTATTATAGGAGGCCGTTCGAGCCGGCGCCTCCGTGGACGGCGGACCAGTCAAATCTTTGAACTAATATTCGAGATGATCGGTTAAGATTCAAGGGTTGGGGTCTAGGGGGTTCGAAAGAGGAAGACAAGGGGAGAAAACTGTGTTAATTTGAGTGGGTTTGGAGCTATGCCGCCGGTGGCAGCGATTTTCGACCGGCGGCAGATGGTGGACAAACGGATGTTATATGATGGTGATACACCGGTGTATTCAGGGGTGTTTGAGAGAGGGTTTGGGGGGGGGGAGAATTTGATGTTTATATATTTAAAACCTAGACAGTTCATGTCCGTTGATCAAATGTCATAAACGGCCCTTAAACGACGCCGTTTTGAGTTCCAAGGTTCCGGATTGGGTATGGGGACGTGGGTTTGGGTCAACTGTAACGTTTGGGCTGATTATTTGTATATATATGGCCCAGTTTGTTTCAAAACCCAACCCCACTCCCATTTTCTTTTTATCTTCATTTCTTTTTTTTTTTCAAAATTAAAAATAAAATAAAACCTATACTACAATTAAAAATTAACCTTTGAAATTGAATTAATTACCTCATAATTACCCAAACTAATAATAATAATAATAATAAAAAATAAGTTAAAGGAAAAACTACCAAAATTCAAGATTAAAATCAAAAGGTATAAAACAAAATTTATTTTTATGATTTTTTCCTATTTTATAAAACGACTAATTTTTACTTAATCCTAATATGTAGAATTAAATCCTAAAGGTAAAATGTAATATTTTTGTATTTTTCATTAATTAAAATACACAAACAAAATACAAACAATTAACATGGAAGGTCACAAAAATCTACAAAATTGTAAAATAATGAACGAAATCCTTTTTGTTTGAATTTTTGGAATTAATTCATATAGGGCAAATATCACATGCTCACAACTGCCCCTCTTCGCTCGGAAACAGAAGAGTTTTCGCGCAAAGATAAGTGAGAAAATACGAGCGATTTTTGCCCGTTTGAATACTCTGTGTGAAGCATTTTTTGAATGGTTTGACCACACCCTGCCTCAGAAGTTGCCTACATATCCTCGGCGAAAGAGGAATCAGGTCAGTGTAGTTCAGGAGTGTTTGGTTGCTGGGACTACCGAAGCTGTGATTTCACTGCTGCTGCTACTGCTACTACTACTGCTAGACCCCCTTATCATACCTTGTGAAAAATGAAGAAGCTAAACTAAGATATGAACTATGGATTACAAAAGAACCTATCTGCGTCTTCAATCTTGCTCTTGATCTTTGTCGCCTTGTTACCTCGTGTTTCTTCCTGTAAACTTCTTGTTGCCTTGTTGACTTGTATTTCTTCCTGTAGAACTTCTTATTGCCCTGTTTACTTCTTGTTTCCTCTTCTTCTATGTTAGATGCAAAATTGTTATACTTAAAATGTATTCTCTTGTTTTGCCGGTGGGTGCCTGATTACCAGAACTCGAATCTCGAAAAACATTCCCTTGTTCTAACAGGTGGGCGCCTGATTACCATGACTTGAAACTTGAACAATTTTCCCTTGTTCTGACAGGTGGGCGCCTGATTACCTACTTGAAATTTGAAAAATATTCCTTTGCTCTGACAGGTGGGCGCCTGATTACCAAAATTTGAAATTGAAAAATATTCCTTTGTTCTAAGAAGTGGACGCCTGATTACCAATCTTGAAACATGAAAAATATTCCCTTGTTCTGACAGGTGGGCGCCTGATTACAAAAACTTGAAGCTTGAAAAATATTCCCTTGTTCTGACAGGCGGGAGCCTGATTACTGAAAGTTGAAACTTGAAAAATATTCCCTTGTTCCGACTGGTAGTGTCACACCTCCCCTTTTTACGGCTATCCCGAAGGATGACATGTATAAGGGAGTTTTTACAATTAAAGTGACATTATTCGAGATGAGATTATTTATTTATTTAAGAGTCGCCACTTGGGATAAGCTTGGCTTTTGGTGTCCCAAGTCACCTGTTTATTTTGAATCCCAAATCGAGGAAATTTTTCGACTGCCCAGTTGGAGTCTGCGAACCAGAAATTCTAAGTAAGGAATTCTGTTGACCCAAGGGAAGGTGTTAGGCATCCTCAGATCCTGTGGTTCTAGCACGGTCGATTAAACTATTATAATTGGCTAATATTCTAATTTTTGTACATGTTCATCCTATAGTGCAATTTTTAATACTTATACCGCTTTTATTTAATTTTGGAATATTTGCAACGTTATTAAAACACGTCTCGAACCACGTCACATAAATGCACCCGGGTTCTCGACACGTTTTAATATCTTTGAGATTTGGATTGGGTAACATAAATGCGCACCCGAATTTAGGAAGATATCTTATTAAATATCGTGCCTATAGCAACTACACATTTGAAAATTCGTGGAAGGCCGTGGAATTTACTAAACAACACCTCCAAGTTTCTATACATTTTTATTACAGTTAAGGAGCCCACATGATGTATAATTTTGTTAAGTGCGCTCACTTAATTTTATAAAGGCAGCCTAAAGCGACTATAGTTTTCTATTATGCTCCTCTCTAATATATGTCCTAATTATTTCATACGTGAATGATATACTCAAAAGAAGATTCAACATCTATATTTTCAGCCTAATTCATGGCTGGTTTTGCAATTTGGGCGTTGTTTAATATTGGTCCCAGGGGATACATTTCTTTATGTTTCATAACTAACGACAATTTGGGCTTTCACTTGGGCCCACAAACGTTGGACTACAAGTAATCATTATAATAGCCTTTTTTGAATCGCTATACCATAATCATTGACATTATGGAATTGATCGTTTTTCAAAGCATACTGAAGACGTTTTAACAAAGAGAATTTCTAAAAATATGTGATCTTATATTAACAAATTAGTAAGCTATGACTTAGATTTGGATCTGGCATCTAAGGAAAGGAACTGATGTACTCATCGTTCAGAGTACATGCACAAACACCAAGTTCCTACTTCCATACAGAATAAATCATAAGCATCAAGAAAATTATGGACAGACTTACTTTAAAAATACTAAATCTAAACAAATTAAAATTATAGTCTAAGCACAGTCCAACATTATTACACATTTATGCCTATTACAATATCAGAAATGCTACTGAAATTAATAATGCTTATAATATGACATCGATACATAAAATAAGATTGTCTTCATTATTAGTTATGACTTTGAACATGTACAGCTATGCTTTCCAGATTTGAGTGAGAATGATACCTGGAATTACAGCAGAAAAGAAGAACATATGAGCAAAGTTAAGCAAATAGCAAGCAAGCACAACAACCAAATAACCAGTAAAACCCAGGAACTCAGGAAGTTTTGAGAAGCAAATAATGAAAATAGGTCTCTCTAACAGCTCAAATGCATATTCAATCAATCCATCTTCAACTTGTAGTGAATAAAACTTTGATTATTAAAGAAGGCTTAATCAAAAGAACCAGCTTGAAAAGGATTCTCAGCTGAGTAATATATAAAAGTGTAGTGTGTATCTATATCTAAAAAAATTGTATTCTAATTCTCGAAAAAGCCCAAATAAAAAAAATCTCCAAAATCTCCCCCCTTGAAAATGATCATATGTCCCTTTTATAAATAAAGTCTTAAGGCAACATAAATCCTTTGTTTTTCCTTTTAGTCCTTTACCCATTTTCAGATTTGCCTTAATGATCCTTGATTTTCTAACTTGTGTCTCAAGTTTTGGGGCAGAAATTGTACTCGGACCCCTCACTAGAATGTTCCAGGAGTTTGTTACAAGATTACCTATATACACATACCCTTAATACTCCTATTCTCTTTCCTAATTACTGGACTCAGTGCCTTGAACCCTGGTTCCTATCTATTGGGTCATAAACTAACACTAGTTAACTACTTCAAATTATAAACCTAGATTATTATTGGCAAATAAGATCAAATTCTTAGTTGCTATTCGTGGACAACTTTTAATTGCAGATTTATACCAAATTATGCAAAACAAATGACCAAGGGTCAGTATTTAATCAATTGCATCACACACATTTAGGCAAACATCGCACTTATGAAACTAAATTTCTCAGAAACATATACCAAGCTGAGCAACACAAATTTCAGAAATACAGGACACTAATTAATTTTAAAACCCAATATGACCAATTCTGAGCTCAAGATAATAATCCAAACAAGTCAACAATAACATGCTATGACTTCAAATGTTAAGCAAATTATTCAGAAGCAGGTTACAAAGACAAGCCAAGAAACAAATACTCAGAATATTCCAAAGATGAGCAGATAAGAACTTAAAGTAAAGAAAGGAGGTTAAAAGCAACCTAGAAAAGGACGGGCATATGACTCTAAGTGGAAATTACTACTCAGAATTTCAAAGATGAACAGATAAAGAATATAATATACTTAAACAAATAAAAATAGAGAAAACAAAAGAGAACAAGGATGAGCATATAACAACTATTCAGAATTTTCCAAAGATGAACAAATGAAAAACCAGGAAGATAAAAGCCATTAGAAAAGACAACAAGGACGAGCATGTAACTCTGGATGGAAACAACTATTCAGAATACCTCGAAGATGAAAATATAGAAAATAAATGAACTTATACAAGTAACAATAAAGAAGATCAAAAGAAAAAGAAGGCAAGGATGAATATGCGATTATTTAGAACATTTGAAGATGAAAAGATAGAAAACAAATCAACTTAAACAAATGAAAATCAAAGAAAATTAAAGCAATTAGAACAGTAACATACGGGATTACAGCAATAGAAGCAATTCAAACAAAGGAACTTAGCTTTCTTTTGCTTGTAACCCTAAATTGGGACTCTTCCAATTTCCATGTCCTTTGACCTCTTTTGAGAGGTCCTTTGGCCTTTTAAGGCCTTTGCCTTACATATTGGAGAGGGGGAAGGGTTTCAGGGAGGGTAAATTGGCTTTGAGATAGGGTGGGGATTCAGATTTGATTTTAAGCCGTGTCTTATTGCATTCGAGGGTCGTGGGTTGCAGGGTTGTGGATGGGAATGTGAGACAGTCCTTAGGGACCAATTTCAGGGGATTACAGTGAGTTTAGAGTTTGGGTTAAATTTTGATTTGATATTCAAAATGATCTGTTAGGATTCGTAGGACGGGGTTTAGATGGTTGGGAAGAGGGGGAAGAGGCGGTCCAATGGTGTTATTTTGTGGTCAATTTGGGGTTAGTTTCACCGGAGACGGCGGAGCTGGCGACTCTTCTGACAAATATTCGACGAGTTGGGGAGGTGTTTGAGGGGAGCTAATGGTGGGAGCACAAATAGGAGGTTGAGAAGGTCTAGTGGTGTAAATCTGGGGCCATTTGGTGGTCGGGCGCCGCCGTGAGGCGATTTACGGCGGCGCCATTGCGGTGGTTGAGGGGTGGTAGACATCGGATTGATGGTGGTGATCCGCTAGTATATAGATACGAGGAAGGAGGCTTTGGTATTTTGCATATACACCAGTGTTTGGACATATATATGTGATTGGGGAAGGGGTTACATGGCCGTTGGATTCGTTGTGATAAACGGCTGAGATTGATCGCCCCAAAACAGTGTCGTTTTGGGGCGTATCTTACAAGGACCGAATCAGGGATAGGTTATTGGGCTGGGTCTTGGGTATTTTCAAAGGGTTCAATGTTTTGGGCCACCCAGTCTTGGCCCAATTTTGGCCAGCCTGGGTTAATTAAATCCTATACATATTTTTTATTTTTTTTCTTATGTATTATTTCCTAATTTTATTTATGAAATTCCTAATTAGGCTAAATCAAACTAATAACTACCTAATGTGAAAAATTAATCAAAAATGAAAAATGAAAATTAACCATAAAATGCTAAACAATAAAATGCCAAAATAACTACTTGATTTTTGTAATTTTATATTTTGCAAAAATAAACCTTAATTACCAATTCATTTAACAAAACTATGTGAAATTAAATCCTTAATGCTAATGCATTTTTTGTATTTTTATGATTTATCATGCATGAATCAATGAAAACACACAGTGATATGCGCAATTAAATCAAAAAAATAAATAATAAAAAGGAAAATCCTAAGTTTGAGAATTCTATAGGAGTAATTTCAACGATGAAAAAGTCACATGCTCACAGCTACCCCTCTTTGCTCGGAAACACGAAGAGTTTTCGTGCAAAGATACGTGAGCAGACACGAGCGATTTTCATCCGACTGAATACGTCGTGTGAAACACTTTGAAAAATTCCTGATCGAACCTAGCTTCAAAGGTTGCCTACATATCCTCGGCGATAAAGGAATCATGTAGGTATAGTTCTGGAAGTTTTGGTAGCTGGGAATACCGTGGGCTGTGATTTCACTGTTGTTGCTGCTGCTACTGCTTACCGACTCTTTAATACACAAAAGAAAATCAACAACTAAGCTGGCTAGGTCTATCAACTACGAGTTACAAAATTCCTATCCATGAGTATTTTGAAACTTGATCTCGAGTCTTGGCTAGCTCTTGTAGCAGACTTCGATCTGAATCCTGATGCTCGTTTGCGGCAGCTGCTGGTTTATTCTTCAATCTGGATGCAAAGCAGGACATGTGGGTCTCTTTTTGTTCTTTTCTTCTTTTCATTATTTTGGATTGAGACTCCCTCTTTCGGTCATCTCAAATTCTGTGCCTTGGTGTAAAACCTGCTCCGACACCAAAACAAACAAACAAACAAAATTTTGTGCCCCAGTTTCTCTCGGGAAAATTTTGTGAGTTATCGACAACACAAATCTAGGCTATTTTTCTGAACAATAAAAGTCAGGATTGTGTATCCTTTGGACTGCCTTCCAGGTTATGCTGGAAAGGAGAAAGGGTCCCTGCGAGGGATAGGAGGAGGATCCATGGCTTATGCCAGGATAGGAGTGAAAAAGTCCCTGCTGGGGGTAAGAAAAAGATCCACGGGTAATGCCAGGATAGGAATAAAAAGTCCCTGCTGGGGATGGAAGGAAAGCCATGGGTTATACATGGATGAATGAAGAAATTCATGGGTTATGCAAGGGAATCCGGGGGTTATGCCGGGACCTGAGCGGAAAATGCCTGGGTTATGCCAGGAGAATCCACGAGTTATGCCGGGATTGAAAGGAAATTCTTGGGTTATGCCAGGGGAATCCGCGGGTTATGCTTGGATTGAAAGAAGACTCCTAAGTTATTCTAGGGAGATCCACGGGTTATGCCGAGATTGAATGGAGAATTCCTGGGTTATGCCAGGATTTGAAGGAAAAGCTCCTAGGTTATGCTAGGGAGGATCCACGGGTTATGTCGGGATTGAAAGGGGACTCCTAGGTTATTCTAGGGAGATCCACGGGTTATGCCGGGATGAATGGAAGAATTCTTGGGTTATGCCAGGGGAATATACGGGTTATGCCAGGATAAATGGAAGAATTCCTAGGTTATGCTAGGGGAATCCGCGGGTTATGCCGGTATCGAGGGAAAACCCCTAGGTTATGCTAGGGAGATCCATGGGTTATGAGTGGAAAATTCCTGGGTTATGCCAGGGGAATCCGCGGGTTATGCCGGGATTGAGAGCAAACTCCTAGGTTATGCTAGGTGGATCCACGGGTTATGCCAGGATGAATGAAAAATTCCTGGGTTACACCAAGAGAATCCGTGGGTTATGCCGGAATTGAGATAAAACTCCTAGATTATGCTAGGGGGATCCACGGGTTATGCCGTGAATGAAAGAAAAATTCCTGGGTTATGCCAGGGGAATCCACGGGTTATGCCGGGATTAAAAGGAAAATTCCTGGTTTATGCCAGGGGAATCCGCGGGTTATTCCGGGACTGAAAGAAAAACTCCTGGGTTATGCCAGTGGAATCCACGAGTTATGTCAGGATTGAAAGGAAAATTCTTGGGTTATTCCAGGGGAATCCGCGGGTTATGCCGGAACTGAAAGAAAAACTCCTAGGTTATTCTAGGGAGATCCACGGGTTATGCTGGGATGAATGGAGAATTCCTAGGTTATGCCAAGGGAATTCGCGGGTTATGCAGGGATGAATGGAAAATTCTTGGGTTATGCCAGGGAATTACAAGGAAGTGAAGTGCCGCAGAGATCCTTTTGACTATGCTGGGGATAGAGAAGGGAAGGAAAACCCTTAAGTTTTACTAAGGATAGAAAAGCTCTAACTCTCGGACTACGCTGGGGAGTGAAAGGTGGGAAAAGGGGTCCTCAGGTTATGTTGGGGATGTAAAGAGAAACCTCCCGGGTTATGCCGGGGAGCGAAGGAAGGAAATTACTTGGTCTATGCTGGAGGGGGTGAAATGAATTCCTTAGGCTATGCCGAGGAAATCCACAAGCTGCACAAGGGGAAGCTAGGGATTGGAATCCCATGCTATCATGTTTATTTATGAGTTTTGCAGTAAAAGAATGTAAAAAACTTCCATTTCTGTTATTGACGTGACACCATTCTTAGCCCTTGCGCCATTCCTTTGGTTATGTTCACCCCGTGTTCCCTTTGTCTTTAGATTACACCTGTGTCAATTTTTAACTCAAAAACAAAACAACTTGTTAGTTTGAATAGTGATTGCGTCTGCGGCCTTGTTTTGCTTGATTTCGGCTTCATTTCTGTTGGAGGAAAAACCCTTGACTTTTGATATTTGCCTCGTAGGTTGGACGGGGGTCCTCATTTTTCGGGTTGGTTTTCTGTTTCCCAGGCTTTTGGTTATGAGTTTTGTCCTGATTTCGATTTCAGGGCTTTCTTTTAGGATCTTTGGTAGGAACCATTATCCTGCTTGGGCTTAAATTTTCCGATCTTGATTCACCTTCATGGACTCTTTAACTTTGAATTTCTTATCTTTCTATTTTCCTGCTTTTGAAGTGTTAGCCATCATGATCAGTGGAGGTTGGCTAAATGCGCTTGCCGGTACCGGACATTCCTTTTATTTCTTGCCGGGAGAAAAAACCCGCAAGACCGGCCTTGCTATCTTTTCTTAGGGGATGGTCAGGACATAAAAGTTAAAGGGGAAAGGAGTGGGAAAATAACAAAACAAAACATGAGTTTAGAGAGGTATGTCTCTTTTGGAGGAAAAGGGAGGACTTATTTGGGAGTGCGTGCCGGTTTTAAATGGAACGACATGCTTCTTGGACTAAATACTCAACCCAAGTCCATTTCTGCTTTCTGATTTCAAATCTTTCAAAACCAAAGAAGCTTGTTTAGGCTTGAGTGGCAATATTTCTTATTTTTGGTTGACGACGCCCTTTTTTTGGGTTTTCGCCAGTCGGCGTCTCTCATTTCTCTTCTCCCGTCGCTCGATAGTGCTCTTTGCGAGTTTTCGCTAAACAGACTCTCTCATTTTGTTTTTCTCTGCTCGCCGTCGCCCTACGGTGCCCGAAGGTTTTCACCGATAAGACTCTCTCATTTTATTTCTCTCAACATTGGGTTCTGCCGAATCCCAACAATGGTGTTTTTCACGTTCCTATTTTGACGATTGGAAGGACTTGGACTAGGCTTCCTAAGTAATGGAAGTTGGATGGGAATCTACAACTTTGGAACCATTTGGGCGGATTTGTGGCCGAAACAATACATTTCTACCCCAGTTTTATTTCTTGGGGAATTGGGGTTTTTATTTTTATATGACTGAACCTCAGGGAGAGGCTGCCTACGTATCCTTTTAGAATCAAGTCAGACATAGTTCAGGAAGTGTTTCCTAAACTAATATGTTTGTTGTTTCTTTTACTTTTTATTATATTTTTTCCTCTCTTTTTTTTGTTTCATTTTTATTCTTTTATTTTTTCTATTTTTTTTTATTCTTTTTTTTCATCATTTTTATTTTTCTTTTGAATAGCACTTCCGGGATCCAAAGAAGGTGGCCAAAGAAACGTAGCCGGCTCAAAGGGGTTTGCGAAGGATTGATAGTGTTTATGGTAGCGGGAAAGAAAAGCCTTCGTCATCTCAATCAAATAGAGCCATTGTTGCAGGGAGTTCAAACGTAATACCTTTTTACGGCATCTGCATTTACTGCTGCCTCGGGCTCGTCTCCTTCAACGTCACCCAGGTACAGTGCTCCTTTGGGTAATATCTTTCCGATAATGTACGGACCTTTCCAGTTTAGAGCGAACTTTCCTTTGGCTTCCTGATGGTGAGGAAGTATACGCCTCAATACCAGCTGCCTCACTTTGAAATTCCTAGGGCGCACTATCTTGTTGTAAGCGTGGGCCATTCTTTGTTAGTATAATTGCCTGCGACAAACCGCAACCATTTGTTTTTTATCAATTAATGACAACTGCTCCAAACGAGTTCTAACCCACTCGCTATCCTCAATTTTTGCTTCGA
Source organism: Nicotiana benthamiana (assembly GCA_034376525.1). Classification (NCBI taxonomy): domain Eukaryota; kingdom Viridiplantae; phylum Streptophyta; class Magnoliopsida; order Solanales; family Solanaceae; genus Nicotiana; species Nicotiana benthamiana. The sequence goes on from CM067327.1 coordinate 129,911,541, forward strand.
CAATTACTCGGAGCGAAGGGATTTCTACCTCTATGGGTATGGCATCTTCATCCCCATAGACCATCAAAGAGGAAGTTTCTCCTACCGATATGCGTACTGTGGTACGATATCCCAACAATGCAAAAGGAAACCTTTCATGCCATTTCCTTGAGCTTTGAATCATTTTCCTCAAGATCTTCTTGATGTTCTTGTTAGCTGCTTCGACGGCACCATTAGCTTTGGGCCGGTAAGGGGTGGAGTTCTATGTGTTATCTTGAATTGTTCACATATTTCTCTCATCAGACGACTGTTCAGATTAGCTGCATTGTCTGTAATGATGGTTGCGGGAATCCCAAAACGACAAATGATGTTGAAATGCACAAAATCCACCACAGCTTTTTTGGTAACAGATTTAAGAGTGTTGCTTCGACCCATTTTGTGAAGTAGTCAATAACAACCAGTATAAATCTATGTCCATTTGAGGCTTTTGGCTCAATAGGACCTATGACATACATGCCCCAGGCAACAAATGGCCAGGGTGCTGACATAGGATGCAATTTAGTTGGCGTTGCATGAATAAAATCACCGTGCACCTGGCATTGATGACATTTTCGAACGAAGCTGAAACCTTCTCCATGGTTATCCAGTAATACCCGGCTCGGGGTATTTTCTTTGCCAGCACGTACCCATTCATATGAGGTCCACATGCTCATGAGTGCACTTCATGCATAATTCTTCCAGCTTCCTCGGCGTCAACACATCTCAGCAAATTGAGGTCTGGAATCTTTTTGTATAAGATATCACCGCTCAAGAATAAATTGCTTGCGTGCCGTGGGATGGTTTTCTTTTGCTCCTCAGTGGTTTTCCCGGGATACTCCTGTGTTTTCAGGAATCTCTTGATGTCATGATACCAGGTTTGTGTGCTGGACTCTGCTTTAGTCACATTAAAATACCCATGGCTTTCTTTGATTCGGATTGCCAAACGATCGACGTAGGCGTTTCCCGGATAAGGCAACATGGAATCCAAGCTTGCGAGTGGGTTTGCTAACTCATTGTGACAACGAGGAATGTACGTAAATTGTACTGGCTTGAACCGTTTGCTGAGGTCCTCCAAATGCTGTCTATGGGGGATGAGTTTAACGTCTCTTGTTTCCCACTCTCCTTGAGCATGTCGGATGATCAAATCTGAATCCCCTACGATTATTAATTCCTCAACATCTTGGTCAATGGTCATGTTCATGCCCATGATGCAAGCCTCGTACTCAGCTCTATTATTGGTGCATAAAAATCGGAGCCTGGCTGACGCCAGATAATGTTGACCTGTGGGTGAGATTAAAATTGCCACAATCCCTACGCCATTTGCGTTTACTGCTTCGTCGAAGAACATTTTCCAAGGGGATGTCTTTATTCCACCGAATTCACTTCTTCATGAGGGAAATAGGTATGCAAAGGCTGATATTCATCATCAACGAGATTTTTGGCCAGATGATCTGCCAATGCTTGAGCTTTCATTTCAGTATGAGTGACATAAACTATGTCGAACTCGGTGAGCAGGAATTGCCATTTTGCCAATTGCCCTGTGGGCGTCGGTTTTTGGAATATATACCTCAATTGATCCAACCTGGTTATGAGGTAGTTGGTATGAGCTTGCAGATAATGCCTTAACTTCTTAGCCACCCATGTCAAAGCGCAACAGGTCCAACAACGTGTACTTGGCCTCGTAACTAGTAAACTTCTTCCTTATATAATAGATGGCTTGCTCTTTCTTTCCCGTGGAATCATGCTGCCCGAGAATACAACTAAAAGAGCTTTCCAGGACTGTTAGATAGAGGAATAGTGGCCTTCCCGGTTCCGGTGGGACCAAAACGGTGGGTTGGACAAATAGTGTTTGATTCAGCCAAAAGCTTCTTGACATTCAACAGTCCATTTAACTGCCGCATCCTTTTTCAATAGCTTGAATATGGGCTCACATGTGGAAGTCAACTGGGTGATGAATCGGCTGATGTAATTCAGTCTTCCCAAGAAGCTCATTACATCCTTTTTGGTCCTTGGAGGAGGTAGCTCTTCAATGGATTTTATCTTGGTTGGATCCAACTCGATACCTCTCCGGCTGACAATGAAGCCTAGAAGTTGGCCTGACGGGACCTCAAATGCACACTTGGCTGGATTCAATTTCAAATCATACTTGCGAAGCCTTTCGAAGAACTTTCTTAAATCACTCACATGATCACCCTGAGTTTTGGACTTGATAATCACATTATCCACATATACTTCAATTTCTTGATGCATCATATTATGGAAAATGGTGGTCATGGCCCTCGTGTATGTTGCCCCGGCGTTCTTTAAACCGATGGGCATACCTCTGTAACAGTAAATTCCCCAAGGTGTAGTGAAGGCAGTTTTCTCAGAATCTTCCTCATCCATGAACAGTTGGTGGTATCCTGCATAGAAATTTGCAAAGGACTGTATCTCGTGTTTGGCACAGTTTTAAACAATGATGTGGATGTTAGGTAGAGGGAAGTTGTCTTTGGGACTCGCCTTGTTTAAATCTCTGTAATCTACACACCCTCGCGTTTTTCCGTCTTTCTTCGGTACCGAGACCACATTGGCCAACCATGTGGTGTATCGAACCACTCGGATTACCCTCGCCTCTATCTGTTTTGTGATTTCTTCTTTGATCTTATCGCTGACATTAGGTTTGAACTTTCTTTGTTTTTGTTGGGCCGGAGGGCATTCGGGGTATGTGGGCAACTTATGAACCACTTAGCCCAGGCATATCATCGTAAGACCAAGTAAATACATCTTTGAATTCCAAAAGAAGTTGAACCAATGAATCTCGGATTTCTTTATTCACATGGATGCTTATTTTAGTTTTCGTGATTTCAGCAAGATCGCCCAGGTTAACCGGTTAGGTATCGTTTAAGTTTGGCTTAGGTTTATTCTCAAAGTGTTCCTACTCTCGGTTGATTCCCTAAAAGCCCCTTCTTCATCATATTTCGGTTCTTGGTTCATTATTTCATAGATGGGCAGCATGTTTGGGTCCTGGCATGAAGTCCGCAAGTATGTCGTTTTATTTAAATCCGCATTATTAGGGTTGAAAGAAGAAAAATGAAAAATAAAAGAATAACAAAAATCAGAAAAGTAGAAATGCAAACGATGAAATATTGATTTCATTTCTTTGAAATTGTGAAATAACAGGGTTAACATCTGGAATTTAAAGGAAAAAATACTAAAGAAAAACACCCAAGTTACCCCTGAAATAACTCGTGATGTATGAAAAGGTAGCAAGGCAGGACTACCGGGCCTCCCACCTAACTGGGAAAGGGGTGGCCCTCTAGTTTTGCAACTTGGCATCCGGTCCCATATAGAGCACTTCAGCAGTGCTTGAGCCTTCTCCCAGCTGGACCATGTTGGCTTCATACAGTAATTTCCTCATGGCTCCACATATCTCCTCAATTTCCTCTGCTGTGAAGGTCTCGTCTTCTTCTTCCTCTGCACTTTGGTTTTACAAATGTTTTGTACAAGTGGGGTATGAATTGTGGTAAATCCCATCCACGACGTTTCCTATGGTTGGCCCAGGTGATATCTTCTGATGTTGGATGGAAACCTAGCCCAAAGCACTTCTCTGCAACAGGCAAAGTGACCGGCTCAGTTATGCCTTGTACAGAACTTCCAAGTCCCTTGCTTGGCTTAAACCCTTGGCGTGTCATCTCTCTTACCACCATGATTGAAGCATTAGAGCGGAAAGGTTGGGGGAGTGGTTTGACTTCTTCGTGTTGATCGGCTACCACAATTTCAAAAGCTTGGTAAACTATATGCTGACTTTCCTCTTTGGCTTCGATGCAGGGAACAGAGGGATCCCGGTAAATGATTGTTCATCTTCTCTGTGGACCACAATCTCCTGGTTTTCATGTTCAAACTTTAGCATTTGGTGCAGAGTACTGCCGCGTGAATCCACGAACTTCCTAGGAGATAGTTATAGGATGTGTCCATGTCCAATACTTGAAATGTCACTTCAAAATCGACCAGACCATTGGTCGTACTAAGTCAATTTCCCCTATGGTGTCTCTCTTGATTCCATCAAAGGCTCGGACACACACATTTTTGGGACGGATCCTCTCCGTTCCAATCTCCATTCTTTTTCAATGTTGACAGTGGGCATATATACACCCCAGAACCTCTGTCTATCATTAGTCTTTTAACATAATAGCCTTCACATTTGACGGTGAGGTGCAAGGCTTTGTTGTGGGCAGCTCCCTATAGAGGTAAATAATTCTTGCTAAATGTAACTTGATTAATGGCAAAGAATCTTTCCCCCATTTTCTCTAGTTGCTCCACGGAAGTTCCAGCCGGTACATAAGCTTCATTCAAGGTTTTGGCCAACACTTTCTGGTGCTCTGCAGATTTCATCAGCAATAACAATAAAGAGACCTGCTCGGGAGATTTTCGGAGCTGGTCCACTGTCTCATATTCTGGCATTTTCTTTTTTTGTAAGAAGGCTTCTACTTCTTCAACATTTACGGGATTTTTGGGTGGAAATCGTCATTTGGTGGCAACATTCACTTCTTCCATATCTGAATATTTCTTTGTGGGATGGCCTTTTTTAGTTTCCCCGATGATATCTTTTCCCTTGTATGTGACTATGGTTTCTTGGTAATTCCACGGGACTGCACAAGGGTTTGTTATTGGCTTCTGAGGCGCGCGACCGATTATCGCGGGTTCATTCAGCCTTGGTGGTTTAATCGGTCCCCGTACCACATAAGCCCCCTTGGGTACATACATCATTTTGTTCAACTCAAACCTTCTTGGGGGACTCAAAGTGGGCTGTTTTTCCTGTCGCCCTCGTGGGATGTAAAGTATTGTTTCCTTGGTAGGGGCCGTCTCAGTTTTGATTTCAGACTTCTTATGTTCTTCTGGATGCTTAGCTTCACTCATTTCCTTTTCTTCAACCTTCTTGGGGGTAACCTTCGATTCTCTGTCCATATCAGCAATGGCTATTATGGCTTTTAGGGCAGGGTCAAATTCTTTGTCTTCACAAATCATTCCGATGACTGGCCCATTGTTGTGAGCCGGCAACGGGTTATTGGTTACGTTCGGGACCTCTTCATCTCTCAGCACTATTTTCTTTTGTTTTATTAAATCATCCACCACTCTTTTCAGAGTCTAGCAGTTTTCAGTGTCATGTCCTTCGGCTCCTGAATGATAAGCACAGCGTACGCCCCTTTGATATGAAGGTGACTCGGGGTTCTGCCTGTTTGGGGGCACGGGCTGCAAGAGACCCATATGGACCAGTTTTGGGAATAAGCTGGCATAAAATTCCCCTATTGGAGTAAATTTTTGTCTCCTGGGTGGTTCCCTGGGACAGTAATTATTTTATGGAGGGCGGGGATTATAGTGATTTAGGGGAGACTGATTTCTCGGGACTTGGTTTCCGTTGCCCTGTTGTTGTGGTCGAGCAAATGGTTGGGCATTCATGACTGCATAAGGTTGAGGAACATAATGCATGTCTTGATGGGGATAGTAATGTTTCAAGGTCCTTTCTGAGAATATATGTCTCTGAGCATGATGTCTTCTCATTACGGAGGCTGTCATTGACACTTCCTCTTTCTTTTTGTTTCTTGCGACCCCTCCTGCCCCACCTTGGATGGACTGAGAGGTTGCTCTTATGGCGAACTGGCTTAGAATTCTTCCTGTTTTCAGGCCATTTTCTACCATCTCGCCGATATTAATTGCCTCTGCAAAAGGTTTTTCCATCGCTAACATTATATTTTGAAAATAATCTACCTCTTGTGCTTGTAGGAAAACAGTGACCATATATGTCTTTTCCATGGGTGGCTTTGCTCTTGACGCTTGTTCACACCACTTGACATCATATTCTCTAAAGCTTTCTGAAGGTTTATTTTTCAAGTTGGCCATAGAATTCCGGTCCGGGGCAATGTCATTGTTATACTGGAACTGCCTTACAAAGTCCCGGGCGAGATCATCCTAAATATGCCATCGGGTGATATCTTGGCCCATATACCATTCAGAAGCGATGCCTACTAGACTCTCCCTGAAATATGCTATCATTAGTTCTTCTTTTCCTCCAGCCCCATGCAGTTGATTGCAGTACTTTTTCAAATGAGCGATAGGGTCGCCGTGGCCACCGTACTTTTCAAAATTCGGCGTTTTGAATCCCAGAGAGAGATGTACGTGTGGGAACATGCATAGGTCCGAGTAAGACACACTCTTCTTCCCACTTAACCCTTGCATGTTTTTTAGACTTTGTTTGAGGATTTTCATCCTTCTTGTTATTTCATCTTGTTCAGGTGTCTTAGGGGTTTTGTCTTGCACCGGTGTGAGCTCATATGTTGGTTAAGGATAGTTGTATATGGGTTATGGGGGAGGCTCAGTTTGGTAGTTGGGAGTTTGAAATGTGAAAGCTGTAGGAACAAATATAGGCCTCGGCACCGCAGCCTGTGTGGTGGCTGCACACGGAGGAGTTGTAAAAATATTAGGCACTGGGCCAGATGTGATCATTGGAGGAGGGGCTTCAGAAGGCACTCCGACAAAGTTGGCTGAAATGGTAGGCTGCCCCAAGAGGATATTTGGGTGACTGATGGGGATGGTGGAGGTACCCCTGACCTTGGGAAAAGCTTAGGAAATCCGGGGATAACACTTGGAGGTTATTTTCCATTTGTCCAAGTGTCCCATATCTCCATAACTCTGAGTCGAAGGATCCTATTTTCTTTAGCTGCCGCAGATTCTGAGTATGGGATCCCCGCAATCAGGTTGTCCTCTGGGATGGGAATTGCTGGTAAAGTCATTTCAGATGACATCTCTACGCTTCCTTTTGATCTAGTAAAGTATCTGTGCGAGGCCAGCTTACCACAAACCAATTACTGTTCTTTAGATACCTGGACTGGAAATTGGAATTTCAAACGGTTAGGTTGGGATAGATAACGAACAGGAAATCGCATGTTGGGTATTATGAATCAACGCTGTTAATGGGTTTTCTATATGTTTGCAATGGTCGCATGCATCATCCCGGTATTTATTCCGAACTTCTTTTTGTTTTCCAATTTCTTATTTCCTATTAGCTTTTCCTCTTTTAAAAGAATACGGTCGAATCTTATGAAGATTGCCTACGTATCATGACGCCACATGAATAAGACCGAGCATAGTTCATGGAAAAATGTTATGTGAATAATAGGATATTTTGGGATTTTAAATTTTTATAAAGACAAAAACTCTGAACTGGGACTCAATAAACTTACAACTCGAAAGGTGCGTAATAGAACATACAGACAGACTCTTTTAAGAAAATACAAATTTACGAGCACATTAAAACTTCAAATGTTTTTGGAGCTTGCGGGGCATCGTCCGGCCTTGCCACATGCTTTCGTGCTAAACTTCCTTGTAGGTAGTGGAGATCTTCCATCACTTTGACGAAAAAATGTCATGGCGGTAGCAAAGAACATAGATTTCGTCATGTCCTCACAGTGGTTTCACTTTGTGGTATTATATTCTGCGATTGCCCGCACCATTTCCCTAATAACACCTTTTTCTTGTAATAGACGCCCAAATTGCTTGGCCCTTGCTTCTAGGGTTCGTTCTGCTACTTGATTCAGCTGTTGGAATTGCCGCAAATCCCTTTCTCATCCTGCTATTACTGCATAGCAATGTTCTCTTTCGGCTTTGAAGTCCCTGTCTCGTTTGGCCATTTTTTGTATTCAGTCATGATGACCCTTTGCTTTAAACCAACAATATCATTGCCATTCCCTTCTTTTAATTGTTCCAATATGCGGGATCGTTCCTCTGCACTTTTAATCAATTGCTTCCGAATCATAGATAGCTCACCCTCCGCCTTATTCAGGTCGAACCCGTATTCAGTTACCTTACGCCGCAAATTTTCTATGAGTTTTTCATATTTTGCACTTGTAGGAGGATTTTCTGTAGCTGCCTTCATTTTCTGAATTTGGGCCCGTAGTGCTTCGTTTTCTTCGGTCAATATTTTCTTTTCTCCCTCACTGGCTGCAGCTTGCAAACTGTTTTCAAATTGCAACTCTTGGATTTGCCTTTCCAGCCTTCCTATAGTAGCCCTATATTCATTTTCCTTGGCTAACCAATCCCACTGCCCTTGCGATGTCTCAACAAATTCTTGGAGATGTGGTCTCTTAGCCAGCCTTCCAGGTTCTATTTCTCTTTTGTACCAAGCAACGTACCCCAGTGCAACCTCTCCTTTAGATATGCCACGCACTGAGTATCGGCTGTCAAGTATTGACATTCACTATAGATTTGCCGTACAACGGCTTTAGGGAATTGACCATTTGGGCTTATCTCAACCGCATGACGACTAATATCCTAATCCCTGGGGATCATTTGGCATCTAACCAATTGTCTTAGTACCATATACGGCGCATAGGGCTGGATACTAGAAGGCCCATTAGAAGGAAATGAGGTCTGGTGGCGGGCATGTTCACAACTTTATCCATATGGAGCCAACCGAATGTACACTTTATTTGATTTGTAGTGATGACCCGGAGATGAGACACCCATTCTGTGACTCCCTCAGGTACTTTGAACCCATCAACCCTGTTGCACAATTCTTCTATGCAGCTCTTTGTTGGCGACCCGTAATTCATGAATCGAGGCCGGTGGCATATATGCTCGATCATCCATATTTGTAGCAGCAACATACATCCCTCGAAGAAGTCTCCTCCTGCTTTACAGGCAGTGAGAGCATGGAATATTTCGGACAAGATCATGGGAGCGAGGGTACTTTTAGCCTGGGTCATTTAAGTGCTAACGACTCCCATTACCCGTATGTCAATATTCCCATCCTTTCGCTGAAGCACCAGAAAACCCAAGAAAAGTACCATGAATGCAAAACATCGATTCTCCTCCCACTTGAGCCGATTTGCTTTGCTACAAATAAGATTTTCGGGGCTGTTGAATCCTCCGATATGTCCATACCTCTGGTATAAAATTGCGAGGTGCAAAATCAAGCCGATAGGTCGGGATTGTGAACTTTTATGCTGATTTTCAAGGAATCCAGGAATTTGTGCACGGTGAGGGCTCTTGGTGCAATCAAGTATTGGTGTCTCAAAGGGATTGCATGGGTCCCGATATATTCAGTCATTTCCTCTAAGGCCGGGGTGAGTTCAAAGTCCGAGAAGTGGAAGACATTGTGGGCCGGGTCCCAGAATGTGATTAAGGCCTTTATGATGTCTCCCCTTGGGCTAATTTTCAATAAACTAGTGAGGGCTCCAAGATGTGTATTGACCCTTTTCTATACTGCTTCCCCCAGATCATTCCGCCACATTCGCAATTCCAAGGGAATTTTATTCATGAACATTATCGTGCTCATTCTGCACATTTATTAAGGCGCATTAGTGTTCTCAAAATACTAAAACCGGTATTTTATAAAGTTCATTTCGTAAAGTCAAGGACCGGCTTTGCGAATACGGCCTTGCAACACTTCAGAGAGAAGGTTTTTCAGACTGTGCTTGCTTATCGGTCAAAAGATAAAACTCAAAGGTGGCCGTTTGTGGAAGATCAGCCTTCCGACATCCCTTGCGACAACATTCGGCTATTTCCGGTATTAATGGCATCACCCGATTTATTTCGAAACAAGTGTATAAAAGTTTGTTTTTCTTGCTCTGGCATTTTCGCAAAGGTTGGACCCGACAAAACAATTTATTCAAAAAACCAAAAATATTGTTGAAAAACGTTTGCAATTTCTTTTCCCTTTTGTTTTGTATATTTGTTTTGAAACATCTGGCAGCATTTGGGAACTTATTTTGAGGATTGGTTTCGCGAAACAAGTAGTTACTCTCATTTAGCCCTAATACTACTATTTTCTCTATTTTCTCTCCTTATTCACAATCCAAGGCAAATGAATGCACAAGTAGCACGTAATATGCATCATGATGGTCTTTTCGTTTCGGGTCACCTGTCCTAGATGGACCCAACCCCTGTGTTGAGTCCCCTAAGCCAAATGCACGTGATGCAAAGAAACGTTCCGACTAAGGGTCCGGCATGAGGTTTTGTTATTCTAAGTGAAAATCCTTGGCATAGGGTCTAGACTGTGCACCCGAGCGGACAACTCGAGTCGAGGAGGGGGTTACGTACCGGGAACCAAAAGGTCATCCAGCTTAGTAACTTTTCCGGCCTCTTTCTTATTTCAGGGTATGACACTAACAGAATAGGGAGTCTCAACCAGTAAGCACATCCCCGGAGGTGAGAAATGAAGGGTTTCCTAGCAGTTTATATGTACAATTCAGATAATATCAAAGCGGTAAAACATGTGGCACTTAGCACAGAACATGTAATGAAATCAGATAAGTCAAATATAACATTTATTCTAAGCTCGAATTCTTTAACCTTGAACCAGAGATTCTAGGTTCCTTCCATCCCCAGCAGAGTCGCCAGAGCTATCACAACTCCCTTTTTACACGGCTATCCCGAAGGATGACATGTATAAAGGAGTTTTTCAAATTAAAGTGACATTATTCGAAATGAGATTATTTATTTATTTAAGAGTTGCCACTTGGGATAGGCTTGGCTTTTGGTGTCCCAAGTCACCGGTTTATTTTATATCCCAAATCGAGGAAATTTTAATAAGCTATAACTCAGATTTGGATCTAGCATCTAAGGAAAGGAACTGATCTACTCATTGTTCAGAGTACATGCACAAACACCAAGTTGCTACTCCTTACATCATTAATCATAAGCATCGAGTAAATTACGGACTGACTTAACTTAAAACTACTAAATCTAAACAAATTAATACCCCTGTCCTCTTTCCTAATTACTGGCCTCAGTGCTTTGAACCCTGGTTCCTAACTATTGGGTCATAAACTAACACTAGTTAACTACTTCAAGTTATAAACCTAGATTATTATTGGCAAATAAGATCAAATTCTTAATTTCTATTCATGGCCAACTTTTAATTGTAGATTTATACCAAATAATGCAAAACAAATGACCAAGGGTCAAGATTTAATCAATTGCAGCACACACATTCAGGCAAACATCACACTTATGAAACTAAATTTCTCAGAAACATATACCAAGCTGAGCAACACAAATTTCAGAAATACAGGACACTAATTAATTAAAAAACCCAATATGACCAATTCTGAGCGCAACATAATAATCCAAACAAGTCAACAATAACATGCTATGACATCAAATGTTAAGCAAATTATTCAAAAGCGGGTTACAAAGACAAGCCAAGAAACAAATACTCAGAATATTCCAAAGATGAGCTGATAAGAACTTAAAGTAAAGAAAGGAGGTTAAAAGCAACCTAGAAAGGACGAGCATACGACTTTAAATGGAAACACCTACTCAGAATTTCAAAGAGGTCCTTTGGCCTTCTAAGGCCTTTGCCTTACATATTGGAGAGGGGGAAAGGGTTTCAGGGGAGGGTCAATTGGTTTTGAGATAGGGTGGGGGTTTCAGATTTGATTTTCGGTCGTGTCTAATTGCATTCGAGGGTCGTGGGTTGCAGGGTTGTGGATGGGAATGTGAGATGGTCCCCAGGGACCAATTTTAGGGTATTTCAGTGAGTTTAGGGTTTAAGTTAAATTTCTATTTGATATTCGAAACGATCTATTAGGATTCGAAGGACGGGGTTTAGGTGGTTGTGAATAGGGGGAAGAGGCGTCCAATGGTGTTATTTTGGGTCAATTGGGTTTAGGTGTCACTAGAGACGGAGGAGCTGGCGACTCTTCTGTCAAATATTCGACGAGTTGGGGAGGTGTTTGAGGGGAGCTAATGGTGGGAGCGGAAAGAGGAGGTTGAGAAGGTCTAGTGGTGTAAATCTGGGGCTATTTGGTGGTCAGCCGCTACTGTGAGGCAATTTCTAGCAGCGTTGCAGTGGTTGAGGAGTGGTGGACGGCGAATTGATGGTGGTGAGGGGGTGGTGATACACCAGTGTATAGATACGAGGAAGGAGGCTTTGGTCTTTTGCATATACACCAGTGTTTGGACATATATATATGGGATTGGGGAAGGGGTTACAGGGCCGCTGGATTGGTTGTGATAAACGACTGAGATTGACCGCCCCAAAACAGTGTCGTTTTGGGGCGTCTCTTACACGAACCGGATCAGGCACGGGTTATTAGGCTGGGTCTTAGGTATTTAAAAGGGGTTCAATATTTTGGGCAACCCAGGCTTGGCCCAATTGTGGCCAGCCTGGGTTAATTAAATCCTATACATATTTTTTGTTCTTTTTCTTACCTGTTATTTCCTAATTTTATTTCTAAAATTCCTAATTAGGCTAAATCAAACTAATAGCTACCTAATGTGCAAAATTAATCAAAAAGCAAAAATAAAAGTTAACCATTAAATGCTAAACAATAAAATGCCAAAATAACTACTTGATTTTTGTGATTTTATATTTTGCAAAAATAAACCTGAATTACCAATTAATTTATCAAAACTATGTGAAATTAAATCCTAAATGCTTATGCAATTTTTGTATTTTTATGATTTATTATGCATGCATCAATGAAAACACATAGTGATATGCACAATTAAATCCTAAAAATAAATAATAAAAAGGAAAAATCCTAAGTTTGAGAATTCTGTAGGAGTAATTTCAACGAGGCAAAAATCACATGCTCACAGGTGGGTGTCTGATTACCAAAATTTGAAACTTGAAAAATATTCCCTTGTTCTCACAAGTGGACGCCTGATTACCAAAATTTAAAATTTGAAAAATATTCCCTTGTTCTGACAGGTGGTGATTACCAAAATTTGAAATTTAAAAAATATTCTGTTGTTCTAACAGGTGGGCGCCTGATTACCAAAATTGAAACTTGAAAAATATTCCCTTGTTCTAACAGGTGGGCGCTTGATTACCAAAATTTGAAACTTGAAAAATATTCCCTTGTTCTGTTAGGTGGGCGCCTGATTACCAAAATTTGAAACTTGAAAAATATTCCCTTGTTCTAATAGGTGGCCGCCTGACTACCAAAATTTGAAACTTGAAAAATATTCCCTTGTTCTAACAGGTGGGCGCCTGATTACCAAAATTTGAAACTTTAAAAATATTCCCTTGTTCTGACAGGTGGGCGCCTGATTACCAATTTTGAAACTTGAAAAATATTCCCTTGTTCTGATAGGTGGGCACCTGATTACAAAAATTTGAAACTTGAAAAATATTCCCTTATTCTAATAGGTGGGCGCCCGATTACCAAAATTTTAAACTTGAAATATATTCCCTTGTTATAACCGGTGGGCGCCTGATTACCAAAATTTGAAAAATATTCCCTTGTTCTGACAAGAGGGCGCCTGATTACCAAAATTTGAAAATTGAAAAATATTCCCTTGTTCTAATAGGTGGGCGCCTGATTACCAAAATTTGAAACTTGAAAAATATTCCCTTGTTCTGACAGGTGGGCGCCTGATTACAACAAAACAAAAAAAACACAAGAAATTCTTTCTCCCCAGTTTGGTGCTGGGCGGATCTGGGAGTGTTAATCAAATCTCCTTACCAAATATCTCTAAAGCTAAGTCTCATTATCAGGACGATCCTGACAATTCTTAACTGGTGACAACTTTAAAATTATGTTGTGTTTTATCAAAAGGTATTATTTTCCACTATGTCTTGCATTGAGTTATATCTGTTGGGGATCTGCTGGTGACTGGTGATTAAAACTACTTCCCATTATTCAAGGGGTTCCTGACAACTCTTAATTAGATGACCATATGTGTCTGCCAGGGGCCATTATCCAGGGGGTCCTGACAATTCCTATGATTAAATCCCGTTATCCAGGCGGATCCCGATGAGTCTTGTTGGGGAAGTATTTGGGTTTGACCATGTCACCTGAGTGTTTGTGTTCCAAGCTAAGTCCTATTTTTCAGGAGGGTCCTGACAACTCCTACGATTAAATCCCATTATCTAGGCAGATCCTGATGACTCTTGTTGGGAAGTATTTGGGTTTGACCATCTCACCCGACTATTCGTGTTCTAAGCTAAGTCCCATTTTTCAGGAGGGTCCTGACAACTCTTAACTGAATCCTACTTCAACATGCAAGTCATTTTATGCCCTTTGCTATCCATGATTACCTCTAACCTTTAAATAAGTCTCATTTTCCAGGAGAGTCCTGAGTGTTCCTGCTTAAATGCCAACTCTAACTTCTGGTTATTTCTGCTAGTGACCATTGTTCAGGAGGGTTTTGGTGACTCTTACCAAGGAAGGTGTTTGTGCCTGCCCATGGTTCCCATGTCTGTGTGGGTTTTTACTGAGTCTAATCAACTTCCACGCCTTTTTTAATCCTCAGCTGTTTCTGTTGGGGTTTACTAATTAAAGTTTTAATCCATTGTGCCCCTGCGGGAGGATATTTATGACAGACTATGTGCGCTGAGATTTTGGTCATACCTGCCATGTGCCTGACTTCCCCTGTGGATGGCCCTCCCTTAGGCTCTTCTGGAATTGTTCAGCCCCTGTGTCAATCAAAGAAAACTTATCAGTTTTAAAAATGGTAGTTAGCTTGCGGCGTTCTTGTTGTAAGTGGCCTCCCCACTATTGTGTTCCGTTGTGTTCAATTTTTCATGTTGATGATGAGTTGCTTGAGCTGCTCAGCTGACCCCCCCAACCTTTACGACTTTACTTTGCTCCCTATTATTGTGTCACGTTTCTACCCCTTTTGCCAGAATCCTTGCGCCTTTCTCAAGATTGAGAAATCAATGTATTATGCTTGGCTGACCCTCTGACCCTTGTAACTTTACTCTGCTCCTCATCTTTGTGTTGCATTTCTAGCCCTTTTGCCAGAATCCTTGCACCTTTCTCGAGATTTCCAAGTCAATGTATGATGCTTGGCTGACCCTCTGACCCTTGTAACATTACTTTGCTCATCATCTTTATATTGCATTTCCGACCCTTTGCTAGAATTCTTACATCCTTTCATGAGATTACCCGGTCAGTTTACGATGTTTGGCTGACCTTTGACCCTGGTGTCTTTACTTTCCCCCCCCCCAATCTTGTGTTTCATTTCCGACCCTTCGCCATAATTCTTTACGTCCTTCTCAGATGGTTGTTGAGTCAATGTATTATGCTTGGTTAACCCTTGTGGCATTTCCCATCTTTGTGTTGCGCTTCTGACTCTATTTGCCAAAAGCCTTGCATCCTTTCTGAGATTACTCGGTCAGTGTGTTATGCTCGGTTGACCCCAGAACCTTTGTAGTTTTACTTTGCATCCCCATCTTTGTGTGACGCTCCTTCATTTTGCCAACTCTTGTCTCTTCCATCAATTTTATCATTGAAGCTCTTGTAAATCCCTCCCCTTGCTGTTTCAAACTTTGCTTCCTTTATTACGTTTTAGGGTTTCATGCGCTTTGTCCCTTTGGGAGCTGATAATAGGATTTAAAATTTCTCCAGTTTACTTAGAGGGTAAAGAATTCCACATTCATTGACTGTTGAAAGGAAGAGAAAGGGAACTTATCTGAGGAGTAGTAGTTGGTCTTTCATGATCATGACATGCACTTCGACCTAGTAGACCCAGTCTAATCCGATGACCGGCTTTCTGTTACCATGCCTTTGTTGTGGTGACCATTTCTAACCTAATTCCTTCAACCAAACCCTAGCTTTGCTTGCTTACAGTGTTTTGAACGGATTTCCACCAACAACCCCTTTCTAGTTATTGCTTCTTGCCTTACCTTCACCTCACGGTGCCCGTGAGGGTTTTCACCAACGAGACTCTCTTATTTTTATTTCTCTCAACTCGCATTGCCTTACGGTGCCCACAAGGGTCTTTGCCAATAAGACTCTCTCACCTTTATTTCTCTCAAACTCTCGTCGCCTTATGGTGCCCGTGAGGGTTTTCACCAATAAGACTCTCTTATTTTTTCTGCAGGAACTACAGTGTCGTCTTGAGGTATGGTGCACTTCTCCTTGCTTGCCCCGGAATTTCTTTGAGGTTGATCAGAAGGTCTTTCTCTGGACTGTAACGTAGGCTTTTGGATAAGGTTAGAAAGAAAGGGTGTGAAAGGCTCAAAAATCGCTTTTATGGGTTCAAAATTTACAACTTTCGGAATCCAAACCAACGCAATTTCTGCCCCAGTTTCTTGATTGGGTCTTTTGGATTTATTAGAATATGACCGAGTCGTGAGGCTTCCTACGTATCCTAAAAAAGAATCAGGTCAAACACAGTTCCTGCTGATTCCTTTCTTTCACTATTGTTTGTTTTCCTTTTCCTCCTCTCTTTCTGCTGTTCCTTTCTCACTTTTCTCTTTTTCTTTTTCTCTTTTCTTTTTTTTCCCTTTTTCTTTTCTTTTCTTTTCCTTCTTCTTCTTTTTTTTCCTTTTTCTTTTTTTCTTTTCCTTTCCTTTCTTTTCTCTCTTTTCTCTTCTTTATTTTTCTCTTGTTCCTTTGTTTTGCTTTGTTTCTCCTTTCGTTCTTGTCCTTTCATTGATTTCTTATGATTGCGCTTCTGATTTTCATTACTGATTCCGAAAGAGGGGTATGCAAGAAAATAATTGAAGCTCAAGAGGGTTAACAAAGGGCAAAGTGTTTAGATAGCTGAATAAAATGCCTTCGTCATTTCCATATCTGAAACATGCCAAGTAAAACCAAATGCCAAGTATAGACAATTATTCCAATAAAAGAAAATCATACATAATATCTTTTGACTGCATATGAATTGATAACCATTTCTACATATTTTCCTTCCACATCTATTAGAAACAATGTCCCATTTGACATCACTCTTGACACGACAAACGGTCCTTGCCAATTTGGAGTGAACTTGCCCTTTGCCTTGGCCTGGTGAGGGTGGATGCGTTTCACCACTAATTGACCCACTTCAAACTTTGTAATACGCTCTTTCTTGTTATATGCTCTGGCTATCCTCTGTTGATACAACTGGCCGTGACACACCGCTGCCAATCTTTTCTTTTCAATCAAACTCAATTGCTCCAAATGAGTTTTGACCCATTATTCGTCGTCGATTCCTACTTCAGACACGATCCGAAGGGAAGGGATTTCAATTTCAGCCGGGATTACTGCTTCTGTGCCATATACCAACAAGTAAGGGGTTGACCTTACCGAGGTACGAACAATAGTTCAATAGCCTAACAATGCAAAAGGTAACCTTTCATGCCACTGTCTGGACCCTTCCACTATTTTACGAAGTATCTTCTTTATGTTCTTATTGGCTGCCTCGACCACTCTGTTCGCCTTGGGGCGGTACAGGGTGGAATTTTGATGTGTGATCTTGAACTGCAGACATACCTCTCTCATCAAGTGACTATTGAGATTTGCCCCATTATCAGTGATGAGAGTCTTGGGGATTCCAAACTGAATAATGATGTTTGCATGTACAAAGTCGACAACGGCCTTCTTGGTCACTGCCTTGAAGGTCTTAGCTTTAACCCACTTAGTAAAATAGTCAATAGCAGACAGGATGAACCTGTGTCCGTTAGAAGTTGCTGGCTCCAAGGGCCCGATGACGTCCATGCCCCAAGCAAGGAAAGGCCATGGTGCAGACATCGTATGCAATTGAGATGACGGGGAGTGAATTAAGTCTCCATGCACCTGACATTGGTGACATTTTGCGCATGAAGCTAATACAATCCCGCTCCATGGTGAGCCAATAATAGCCCGTCCAGAGAATCTTTTTTGCCAAAACATATCCGCTCATGTGTGGCCCGCATACGCCAGCGTGCACCTTATTCATGATGGCTGTCGCCTGCCTAGCATCTACACATCTTAACAAACTAAGATCCGGCATCCTTTTGTATAATATTCCTTCGCTGAAGAAAAATCCACTTGGCAAACGAAGGATTGTTCTCTTCTGGTTGCTTGTGGCTTCTACCGCATACACACCTCTCTTGATATATTCTTTGATGTCATGGAACCAAGACTCACTGTCAAGCTCTTGTTCCACTATGTTGCAATAAGCATATTGGTCATGGACCCAGATATGTATTGGGTCAACATAAGCCTTGTCTGAATGATGTAACATTGACGCCAAAGTAGCTAAGGAATCAACCGTCTCATTGTGAATTCTGGGGACGTGCCTGAACTCTATTGACCAGAATCGTTGACAAAGATCATGCAAGCATTGCTGGTATGGGATGAGATTTAAATCTCTCATTTCCCACTACCATTGAATTCGCTGTACCAGAAGGTTCGAGTCTCCCAAGACCAAGACTTTCTGGACACCCATGTCTGCTGCTAATCTCAGACCCAAAATGCATGCCTCATATTCGGCCATGTTGTTGGTGCAATAGAAGCGGAGTTGAGTTGTGACTGCGTAGTGACGCCCTTCTTCAGAAATGAACACTGATCCTATCCCGACACCTTTCATGTTGGAAGCCCCATCAAAGAACAATTTCCATCCTGATTTCTCACCCCGTTCCGTTTCATCAATATGCATCAATTCCTCGTTCGGGAAGTATGTGTTCAAGGGCTCATATTCTTCATCTATTTGATTCTCAGCTAAATGATCAGCCAATGCCTGTGCTTTCATTCTAGTCCTAGTCACACAGACAATGTCAAACACAGGCTCACAAGATTTTCCATTTTGCGAGCCTTCCTGTGGGCATAGGCTTTTGGAAAAAATACTTCAACGGGTCCAGACATGAGATGAGATAAGTGGTTTATGATGAAAAGTAATGCTTTAACTTCTAGGCTACCCACGTCAAGGCACAACATGTCCTTTCAAGATGAGTATAGTTAACCTCATAGGCCGTGAATTTCTTGCTGAGGTAGTATATGGCCTGTTCTTACCTCCCGGTGACGTCGTGCTGACCAACCACACATCCAAATGAGTTGTCCAAGACTGTCAAATAGAAGATCAAGGGCCTTCCTGGTTCTGGCGGTACCAACACTGGTGGGTTTGACAAATATTCCTTTATCTTATCAAAAGCCTCTTGGCATTCTCCTGTCCATTTCACCGCAGCATCCTTTTTCAATAGCTTAAAGATGGGCTCGCAGATGGTTGTGAGCTGAACAATGAACCGACTAATGTAATTCAATCTTCCCAATAGACTCGTCACTTCTGTTTTATTCCTCAGTGCCAGTAGTTCCTGTATAGGTTTGATCTTTGATGGGTCTAGTTCAATGCCTCGTCGGTTGACTATGGACCCTAGCAACTTCCCTGAGGGGACCCCAAATGCGCATTTTTCCGGGTTGAGTTTGAGGTCATACTAAGGAGCCTCTGGAATTCCTCAAGTCTTTAACATGATTGGATTGCCTTCTGGACTTCACTATCACATCATCCACATAGACCTCAATTTCGTTTTGTATCATATCGTGAAAAATGGTTGTCATTTCCCTCATGTATGTCGCCCCGGCGTTCTTCAAACCAAACGGCATGACCCTATAGCAATATGTCCCCCATGGCGTGATGAATTATATTTTCTCCTCATCTTCTTCATCCATTAAGATCTGGTGGTAACATGCGTAACAATCCACGAATGACCTGATCTCATGCTTTGCACAATTGCCAATCAATATGAATGTTCGGCAGGGGGAAGTTGTCCTTTGGACTTGCTTTGTTAAGGTCACGGTAATCGACACAAACCTTGGTTTTACCATCCTTCTTTGGCGCGGGCACAACGTTAGCTAACCAAGTAGGATATCGTATGACTCGGATAACTTTTGCCTCAAATTGCTTGGTCACTTTCTCTTTGATTTTCACACTCACATCAGTTTTAAACTTTCTCAACTTTTGTTTGACGGAGGACGGGCTGGGTCGGTCGGCAAATTGTGAACCACCAAGTCAGTGCTCAGTCCGGGCATATCATCGTAGGACCATGCAAAGACAACTTTATGTTCAAACAGTACTTCAATTATTTCTTTCCTAAGTTGTGATTCTAGATGGACACTTATTTTTGTTTCTCTGACAATATCCATGCTCCCTAAATTGACTGCCTCTGTATCGCTTAGGTTCGGTTTGGGTTTCTCCTCAAATTGGTTCAACTCTTTACTAATTTCATTCCATACCCTTTCCTCGTCATATTCTGGCTCATCCTCATGCTCTATTTCCTAATTATTATTTCCGAACTAGACCCATTTTTAAGACTGGGCCGAAGTGTCCTTGTGCATGTCAGATCATTGGAACCAGCATAAAAATAACTGTACAAAAGAGAAAAGAAAGAGAAGTAAAGAAACACGGAAACTATCAGCATTACTGGAAAGGAAATTGCATTTCATAATTATCAAAAGATAACAGAGTTTACACATCCAAATGGACGGAAATAACAACTGAATTAACAACTCTGAAGCTAATCCAAACTAGACTAAAAGAAAAATCAAAGTCCACTACCACGATTCCCTCCGGGTGGGAAGAGGAGTGGCTTCCCAGTTTTTGATTTTTGTGCATGCTCCCACAAACTGCACATCTGCCCTGCTCGATCCTTCTCTTGCCTCGACCATATTTAACTCATTGAACAACCTTTCTAATCCCTTATCTAAATCCCCATCCGTGTCGATCAGCGAGTTGGGAATATTTGGCACTGGGAACTTGCTAGTATTGGGCTTGACAAACGGTCTGGAAAAACTTGGGATGGGCTTTGGGAGGGCCCAGGCCCTTTGCTTTAACTTTCTGGCTCGCCTTATGTCTGCAGCTGTAGGCTTGAATCCTAGACCAAAAGTGTCTAGATTTTTGAGGACAGATGTTGGTTGCACGATGCCTTGTAGAGAAGCACCTAACCCCTTGTCGGGCGTGAAACCATTCTTCAACATTTATGAAGCCACAATGACTGACGCGGCTGATATCTTTGGAGTCATGAAAACCTCACCTTCCGGTATCTTCTCAACTGACACCATGTCGAATACCTGGTAGACCCATGGCCCTTTTCTGTCTTCAGATTCATAAAAGGTACGATAGCATCACCTGAAACACACTTGTTATCTACATCGTGCACCACAATCTCTTGCCTGTCCCATTCAAACGTGCCAATATGGTGCAAAGTAGATGGCACTGCCTTGGCTGCATGAATCCAGGGTCTGACCAAAAATAGATTATAAGAAACTACCACGTCCAGCACTTGAAATTCCATGGTGAACTCAACGGGCCCTATTGTCACTTCCAGTACTATATCCCCTATTGAGTCTTTGCCTCCGCCATCGAAACCCCGAACACAAATGTTATTCTTGTGGACCCTTTCATTCTCCACCTTCAGCTTGATCAATATGGAGAGCAGACAAATATTTACACTAGACTCGTTGTCAACCAGAACCCGGGTGATCACCCCATCTTCATATTTCACAGTCAAATAAAGGGCTCGATTGTGCTCAGTTCCCTCCATGGGCAGTTCATCGTCAGAGAAGGTGACCCGATTCACCTCGAATATCTTGTTTGCAATTTTTTCCAAATGATTCACTGTTATCTTGTCAGAGATGTGGGCTTCATTTAAAATCTTCATCAACGCTTGACGGTGTTCGTCTGAATGGATTAGTAAGGACAATAAAGAGATTTGAGTTGGTTTCTTCCTCAATTGCTCTATGATGGAGTTGTCCTGCATTTTCATTTTTCTTAGGAATTCTTCTGCCTCTTCTTCTAATACAGCTTTCTTCACCGATTCTGAGTTATCCTTAGGGATCCTGCTTTTCCACAACTCCTCAGGGGAGAAGTATCTTCCTGACCGAGTTAAACCTCGGGTTCACAAACCTCTTCCCTAACTTCATTTCTTTTGTACATCACTATTGCTTGTCATATCTCCGATGAACGACTTTGCTATTGACCACTAGTGGCTGGATTACTAGTTTCACAATGACAGGCTCTATGCAAGCACCTTCCACAACTACGACAGGTTCTCTAGCTGCCCCGTGTACTATCACTTTTGCCTGTTCCTGTTTTGGTGCAATCGTGCATGATGAGCTCCCTTGAACTACGACAGGTTTGCTGCTTCTTCCTTTTTCCTTGATTACTGACTTCTCACTGCTCATATTCTCTGTTGGCTTAACTTCATTGGATTTGATCATCATTACTATCTGTAAGGGCCTTTGGACTCTCCCCCTTTCTCCATGATCTCAATCATGTTGGTCTCATGATGTGACGACAGTGGGTTTTGGTTAATGTTGGGTGCCTCTGGAGTCTACACTTCAATCCGGTGGGAGTCGATAAGTTCCTGGATAGCATTCTTCAAATGCCAAAAATTTTTGGTATCATGCCCTGGTGCACCAGAACAGTATTCACAACTAATAGATTAATCTAGATTCTTCGGGGGAGGGTTTGACAATTTCGCTTCGATTGGTCTCAACATATCCAGTTGTCGCAACTGGTGGAACAAACTAGTATAGGATTCTCCCACTGGGGTGAAAGTCTTCTTCTGATGTACTTTTTCATTTCTCAAGATTGGATTGGCTCGGAAGGCAGGTTTTGGGGGTTGTTGGTAGGCTTTTGGAGGTGGGTAATGATTTTGTGGAGTTGGGTAGGTATTTTGGGGGGCTGGCGTATGCCATTGTGCGTGTGCAGGAGGTTGGGTATATGCTTGTGCGTGATGGACTGAGAAGCAAGGTTCTAACGATGGATATTAATGTTGTGGTGGGTCGTGTGGAGGGTGTGGGTATGTTTGGTGCTGAGGACGGGGTTGAGGGTAATGGGATGGGGCCCGAGGCCTGAACCAAGTTCCCGACTCAATTTTTGCCACTTCTTCCTTCTTCTTCTTTCCATATTATCCCCTAGATCCACCTTGGATGGCCTGAGTGGTTTCCTTAATCGCAGAGTAGCTCATGATCTTGTTGTATTTGAGGCCTTTCTTTACCATACTCCCCATTTTAACTACTTCTTTGAAAGATTTACCTACTGCTGACACCAAATGCCCGAAATAGGTAGGTTCCAAAGCCTGTAGGAAATAGTCAACTATCTCACTCTCCTTCATCGGAGGGTCAACTCTGGCTGCTTGTTCTCTCCACCAGAAAACATATTCCCTGAAGCTCTTGTTATGTTTCTTCTCCAGTTTTGTCAGAGATAGACGATCCGGGACTATCTCAAGAATATATTGAAAGTGACAAGAAAACGCTTGTGCCAGGTCATCCCAAGTGGACTACCGATTGTGATCTTGCCGAGTATACCAGTCCAATGCCGACCCATTTAAACTTTGGCTAAAGTACACCATTAGCAGTTCATGTTTTCCAACTTGCTCCTCTCATTTTGCTGCAAAACCCTCTTAGATGCGCGACCGGATCGCCATGTCCATGATATAAGTCAAATTTAGGCATCTTAAAACCTGGAGGCAACTGTACGTCTGGAAATAGACAAATATCCTTGAACGCCGCGCACACCTAGCCACCTAACCCTTGCATGTCTCTGAACGATTGTTCTAAACTCCTGAGCTTTCTGACCACCTCCTCCTTCTCAGGATTTTTGATTGGATTTTCAACTCCTGCCAGGACTTCGAGATGGGGAGCGTAGGAGTATGGTTCATGGGCTTTGTAGACGGGTTTTGGTGGACATCATTGACTATCGTAAGCTTGAAGCAAGGGCTCACTTGATAATCTATGGAATGCGGGAGGGGGAGGTGCCACATAAATGGGAGCAATTGGTGGAGGGGGATGAGGAGCCGCTTTGGGTAGTGGAGCTGGTATTGGTTGAGAGGTCGTACCCTGGTGCTGCGAGTAGATAGGAAAACTCGATGGTGGATTAGTGGTGGACTGGTCATGAGCTTGGGCCAGTGGTGGAATGAAGGTTGTGTTGGCAGGATAGGTTGGGGGCTGTCCTCTTGCCCATGCATGGTACATCTCGGCCATTTGGTGTTTGAGTTTGTACATTTCCTCCTTCATGGCATTAATGTCCAATTCCTATACTTCTTTCGAGGGGTCAATAATGCTGACATCGGTTTCCTGATTGGCCATGACCTGCTTGCTCTTAGACCGCGTGTTGTAGGAGTGGGTTGCCAGAATGCCACAAGTACTAACCACCTGTCTAGTTTGAACGCAAAGCACCAAAAACTTGTTAATGGTTAGGTTTTGACATGCAAGCGGCCACATATTGGGTGTGAATGCACCAAAACAATGATTGGTCACTACATGCATCGGTTGCTTGCGTCATCCCGGCTTTCATTTTCTTCATTTGCAATGCCCTTTTTAGCTTTATTATCTTACTCTCTCATATTTTTCTCCCTTTTTTTCTTGTTTGTTTCTTTGCTTTTCCTCTGCTTTCCTCTCCTATTCTTTCCCCTTCATGTATTTTCTCTTTTTCTTTTTCTTTACTCGGTTATGGTTGAATCCTATATAGATTGCCTACGTATCATTACCCCACATGATTCAGACCGAGCGTAGTTCTGGAAAATAAAAGTGAAGAAACAATAAAACATTTGGCATTCTTCATTTTAATAATAACAAGCTTTGGCTACAAAAGACTAGAACTACAGACTCGACGGACAGCTAACTTGGAGTAAATGAAAATACAAACTCCAAGACAACTTGATAGACTTTTAAAGAAAAATACAATCTCAATAAATTACGAATACATTAGGGCTTCAATTGCTCCTGGGAATAGCGAGGCATCGTTCGGCCTTGCCGAGGGTCGACTAGCCAATCCCCCTGGGAGGTGATGAAGATCTTCCATTACACGATGAACAAAAAGCATCGCGATGGCAAAGAACATAGAACTAGGCATATCCTCACAGCTGCTACATTTCATTGCAATATAGTGGGCGATTCTTTTGATTCTCTCTCATATGACACCGTTCTCCTGCAATAACCCCCCAATCTGCTCAGTTCTGGCTTCCAAAATTGCTCGGCTACTTGATTCTGCTTTTGAAGGTGTTGCAAATCTAATTGTGCCAGTGTTGTGTAACAATGTTCCCATTCAATTTTGAACTTTTTTGCCTGTTTGAGTTTTTTTTTCTGCGATGACAACCATTTTCTTTAACGTTATCACCTCACCATCGAACTCTTCTGTTAATTGCTTAACCAGACGTGCTCATTCTGCTACATTTTCAGCCAATTGTTTTCGAGCCCTGACTAGTTCTTTTCTGCTTTGTTCAAATCAAAACTGTAGGGTAGTCACTCACCTTCTGTCTCAAGACGTCCATAAGTTTTGTATCCTTGATTCTCCAGATGGGGTTTTCCACTGCTTCTTTTATTTTCTGAATTTGGGCCCGATGGACCTCATTTTCTTTAACCAGTTTCTTATTTTCGCATTCATCTAAGGTAGCCTGCAAATCTTTCTTGAATTGCAAATTCATGACCTGCTTCTCCAGTTTGCTTATTGTAGCCCTGTAGTTGTGCTCTTTAGCCAACCAGTCTCATTGCTCTTGCGATGCTTCGACGAATTCCTGGAGATGGGGCCTTTTGGCTGGCCTCTCGAACTCAATTTCTCTCCTATACCAAGCAAGGTATCCTGGTGATACCTCACCTCTGGACCGATCCCGTATGCAAGTGTTTGCTGTTAGGTATTGGCATTCATTCCAAATTTTGCAGACCGTTGCTTCGAGGAACTGACCATCAGGTCCAATCTCAACTACTCGGATACTAAGATCTTCATCTTTTAGCACTATCTGGCACCTTCCGAGTTGTCTCAAGACCCGATGCGGGGCATAAGGCTAGATGCTCCTGAGACCCTTCAGAAGGAAGTGAGGCTCCGTTGCGGTCATGTATATGATCTTGTAACAATTCGAGCAAACTGAGCCCTTCGGGCAAGTAAGATATCCATCATGTTACCCCTTCGGGCAAACTGAGCCCTTCAATTCTTGTGTAGAACTTTTCTATGCAAGTTTTCTCTGCTGACCCATAGCTTATGAACCGGGGACGATGGCACAAATGTTCGGTTATCCACATTTGCAACAATAGATTACACCCCTCAAAGAAATCTTTCCTGGCCCGGCAATCTGTGAGAGCACGAAAGATCTCAGCTACTATCATAGGCGCGAGTGTGCACTTGGCTTGGGTGCGTAGAGTGCTGACAACCCCTGCTATTTTTATGTCAATGTTCCCATCTTTCCTTGGAAATACTAGGAGCCCTAGAAAAGCCACTATAAAAGTGAAATGTCTATGTTCTTCCCACTTATGCGGTTCCTGTGCTGCAGATTTTGTTCTCTTGTTGAACCCCCTATGTGACCATATCTGGTATACAGGAATGGAAAAGTACAAAACCCTGCTGCCAGATTTGAGTCGTGTACCACTCTGCTTATCTTTAGGATATCTAAGAATTTGTGCACTGCTACAATTCTAGGGGAAACCAAATACTTGTGCCTCAAAGGAAGCTCAGCAACCCCAATGTACCTGGCTATTTCTTCTAAGGTCGGGGTAAGTTCAAAATCTGAGAAGTGGAACACATTGTGTTCCGGGTCCCAGCACGTGACCAACGCTCTTATGATGTCACCTCGAGGTACAATCTCCAATAGTCTGGGAAGGCCCTCCAAATATTTCTTTACATCATCTTGCCCTTCTACACCTAGATCATTCCACCACAGCCGCAACTCCAAAGGGATTCTGCTTACAAATGCAAAAGGTTCGTTTTGGACTGTGCTCATCCTGCACATTTATTAAAGCGAATAAAAAACTTAGGATTTTATTCTATTTGTCTTCAAAATAAAAAATTGACCCCTTTCTTTTATGAAATTTATTTTCTAAAATCAGAGCCCAACTTTGCAGATATGGCCTTTCAGCACTTTCGAAGGAAGATTTTAAGGTTGTGTCCGCTAACTGGCCAAAAAACAAAATAAAAACCCAAAGGTGGCCGTTTGTGCAAAATCAGCCTCTAGTGTCCCTTTCGGTAACATTCAGCTATTCTTGACAACAACAATATCACCCGATTTATTTAGGACAACAAATAAAATTTGACATTTATTTTTCTTTGTTTTGGCTATTTTTGCAAAATGGAGGTTGGACCCGATTGGGGTTTCCTACGTATCTCGCACGTGACGATAATCAAATCGGCGTTGTTCGGGCGAACAAAACTATTGTTGAAAACAGGACTTTTCTTTCCCTTTTTCATTTCATAAAACAAAACTATTTTTTTGAAGACAAGGTTTTTTTCCTTTTCTTGGGTGAATAAAACAAACTCCCTTTTTTTCTATTTTTATTTTTTCTTTTTCTTTTTCTTCAAAAATTCGGCAAAGCTTCGACAGTATTTAGACATTGGTTCTTTTAAAACCGGTGGCTAACTCTCCTTACCCGTAAGGCCGGTCAACATGCAAATCCAATACAAATAAATGCACAAGTAGGATGCATCAGTATTGTCCATTATTCCTGGTACACCTGTCCTAGACAGACCCAAACCCTTTGTTGAGTCCCTAAGACAAATGCATGATGCAAATAAGCGTCCTACTAGGGATCCAACATGAGGTTCTTTGAAACATAGGTATTTGTTCTAGACTGTGCACCCAAGTAGACAACTCGAGTCGAGGAGGGGGCAACGTACCGGGGACCAGCAAGATCATCTGGCTTTGTAACTTGTCCGAGCCTCTTTCTTATTTCAAGATATGATACTGAATAGGGAGTCTCGATCAGCGAGCACATCCCCGAAGATAAGAAGAGAAGGGTTTCGTGACAGTTTATATATACAGTTCAAATAATATCAAAGCGGTAAAAGCATCATTTTGCACATTAAGTCAACATTGTAAAAAAAAATCAAATAATAAACAAAGCCAAATACAACGACTATTCTAAGCTCGAATTCTTGAACCCTGAACCAGAGATTCTGGGTTCGTTCCCCAACAGAGTCGCCAGAGCTATCACACCTCCTTTTGGCACTACAACCAGGCGAAGGGCGTAGATAAGGGAGTTTTTCTAATTAAAGGACAATCGAAACGGGATTCAACTATATACGAGATTTCAGAGTCGCCACTTGGGATAATTAATGGTTTCCCAAGTCACTGGTTTAAATCCCAAATCAAGGAAAGAATGACTCTGTTTAACAGTCCGCGAACCCAAAATCTAAGTAGGGAATTCTAATAACCCGGGAGAAGATGTTAGGCATTCCCGTGTTCTGTGGTTCTTGCACGGTCGCTCAACGGTTGTATTTGGCTTAAATTATCTAATTTTATACAATTATGAACCTATGTGCATTTGAATCTTTTAACCACTTTTATAATTATTTTTAAAGAGAATTGCAATGTCGTTAAAACGTGTCTCAAACCATGTCACATAAATGCACCCGTGGTTCTTGACACATTTCAACTTCGTTGGGATTTGGTTTTGTGTCACATAAATGTGCACCCGAATTTAGTAAGGTGATATTATTAAACTAACACGCCTAAATCCATTACGCGTATTATTAACTTGGCGGGAGGCCATGAAATTTGCTAAATGGCACGTCCCGAGGTCTACATATTTTATGCACAATAAAAAAAACAGGATATCCTAAAAGGACTATGGTTTCCTATTAAACATTATTTCCACAAAGCCTAGCTAATCTACTACTGTCTAATGCCTAATCAAATAACAGCCTCGAAACAAGTTCAAGCCATTGGGCTTCGAAATGAGCCCAAAGAGAAGGAACCTCAGTCCAGCTTTACAAAACTGACCAATCATGAGCCTTAGCCCAGACCCAAATGAGAAGTGGACTAGAGCCAGACCTGGGCTAGATTTGAAGCCCAGCTTAGTCGACAACAGGCTGTTGAGCCCTGATCCTTTGTGGATCGAATCTGAACGGGACCTTAATTAGATTATAAGACTGCATAACTTTTCTTCAAAAAAACTTTGGTAAATAAAATGCACATTTTTTTAGTAAAAACAGGCTACTGATTACTCGATTTCATCTAATACTATAGAATTCAAGGAATTAATACGAAACAACTAACTTTTACATTAAAACTTGAAACTCAAACACATGACTTCTGATTTTGAAATGAAATTAACACTAAAATGTTTTCAAGCTTGGGCTGAGCATAGATATGAACTACATACGGTTTTTTTAAACTCGAATCAAAATTTAATCACTTTTGATTTTAAAGTAAAACTACCACAGGAGCTCAGACTATGCTACACTAAGGCTACCATCTCTAGATTAATTAATACAAATCCAAAGTCTCATAGTGAGTATCCCGTCTAATCTCGAAGAAGTAGAGACGAAAGGTCGACTTGACACTCACTAGGGTCGAATAATATATCGGGGTAATCATACAAACCATGAAGAATCACTAGCAAGCAACAGTGTGTAACAAGACATAAAGGTCCTACTCTCCACTATATCTCCAGCTAACCATTCACCTTTGTTATATTTATCAATATATCGGGCCATGTAACACGATATAAATATATATATATATATATATATATATATATATATATATATATAAAGAAACTCTCAAGCAAGTAACAATAGAATGCGTAAATATGCCGAGGCGATGGCCCGATCTAACAAAAATAAACTGTGCACATGTCGAGGGTCGACGACGTGCCTATAGATGCAGCTATTCATACCGAGGCATTCAGCCCGATTCAAAATATAATAAGAAATATCAAGTATACACACAACGCACATCGCTAGTCATCAATTCCAAACAGACTTCAACAATTATACAAGTACGTTCTTATTCCCTTTTTAAGTCTCTAGCATATCCTAGGTGTTCGTATTAAAAAGATAATATAGAGATTTATATAAAATAAGCATGGTGTGGGTCCTAAACTACCCGGACAATTAACATAGTAGTAGCTACGCACGGACTCTCATCACCTAGCGCATGTGTAGCCCCCGCATTTAGCAACAATTACTCAATTATTAATTCTATGGGGACAATACTCTCTTACAAGGTTAGAAAGGAGACTCAACTTGCTCTAAAGCGTACTTTCAATATCAAGAGCAAGCCCAAGCCCTCTATTCGAAGCCGAATGATCACAAACTAGTTAAATAAAGTAAGAACTAGTCAATAAAGGCTTACAAGTTGAATTCTATCTCTTTAAGCGATTTCCCAACCTTTTCCACAAGTTCTCTAAATTTCGACCCCGAGCCCATGTGCCCAGATTCCGAGATTTTTTCGAAGAAAGTCGTTCTCTATAACCTAAAGATCAATAATATATGAATTGTAGTTCATTTCATAACAAATTCCGTGGTTAAATCTTAGTTTTATTAAAACCCTAGGTCTAGCTCCAACCCTTTGATTTTAGCTAGTTTTTGGTGTTTAATCTACCTAATATACAAGTATTTTAACTAAGAATGAGTGAAATTACTTACCTCACAATGCTACGTTGAAATCCTCTCTTTGGAAGCTCTCAAATCACCCAAGTGTTGAGTAGAAATGAAATAAATGCTCTAAGTCCCGGTTTTAAAAGCCTTGACCAGTCCTCTGATGTTGCATCTGCGACACCAGTGCGAGGTCGCAATTGTGACAAAAGGTTGCAAATGTGAACTGAGCCCTAGCCTACCTCGATTGCAAAAGCGAGGCGTGGGACGGAAATGCAGACCCTGCTGGGTTTGCAAATGCGAGGAAAAGGTTCGCAAATGCGAACACTGCCTAACCCGGCCAATATCGCAAATGTGATGCATAGGTCGCAAATGCATACCCTTCTGGATTGGCAAATGCGAAGAAATGCTTCGCAAATGCGAACACTGTCCAACCCAGCCAATATCGCAAATGCGAAGTGTTTCTCGCAATTGCGAGTTCGCAATTGCGATGGCCATCTCGCAATTGCGAAACCTGCAGAACAGCAAAAACTACTGTGCTTTCTAACCTCCAACCATGCACGAATCTAACCCGAGCCCTCGGGGGTCCACTTCGAACACCCACGAAAGTCCTACCACAATGTGTAAACTTGCTCAAGCAGTCAAATCGCCTAATTAACACCTAAAACCACGGATCTAACCCCAAAATGCATGAATTCCTCAAAAACACCCAAATTCCTATCTTTTCAACCAACATCTGAATAACGTCAAAACAGTCCCATTTCTCACTAAATCTCACAGATAAGACTAAAATATTATACCAAACTTGTACCGGGCTCCGAAACCAACATACAGGCCCGATATCAATGTGATCAAGCATTTTTCCTCTTTATTAAACTCTTAGGATTTTCATTTAATTTTTTTTATAAAAACTCATTACTTGGGCTAGGGTCCTCGGAATTCGATTCCGGGCATACACCCAGATCCCATATTTTTTCATGGACCTTCCAGGATTGTCAAACAACAAATCCGGGTCCATTTTCTCAAAAAGTTGATCGATGTTAAACTTGGCCTTTTAAGAGCATCTTAAAGAAATAATTGGACATGTTTTTACTCAAATATCTTCCAACTCCCCAAACGACCGTCCCCGAAAGTTATAAACTAGCTTAAGACAGTGCGAGAAGTTTTATTCGATGTAACGTGGTTCAAAAATGCAAAACGACCAGTCGAGTCGTTACATTCTCCACCTCTTAAACAAACGTTCGCCAAAGAACGGACATAGAAAAGTACCTGGACTGCTGTATAGATGGGGATATATGCTTCGCATGTCCTCCTCGGACTCCCAGG
This sequence comes from Nicotiana benthamiana, assembly GCA_034376525.1. Lineage (NCBI taxonomy): Eukaryota > Viridiplantae > Streptophyta > Magnoliopsida > Solanales > Solanaceae > Nicotiana > Nicotiana benthamiana. The sequence continues at coordinate 129,942,861 of CM067327.1, forward strand.
TCACCTCCTCAATCGGTTGGCCCCTCCACTGGACCCTCATCGCAAAAGTCCTCTTGGATCTCAATTGGAGATCCTGTCTATCAATAATGGCAACTGGCTCCTCCTTGTAGCCCAAGCTCTCATCTAACTGAATGGTACTGAAGTCCAACACATGTGATAGGTCGGTCGGCATGATACTTCTGAAGCATCGATACATGAAAAACGGATGAACTCCCGATAAACTGGGGGGGGGGGTTAAAGCAAGCTCATAGGTAACCTCCGCAACTCGCCTTGACACCTCAAAGGGACCAATAAACCTTGGGCTCGGCTTGCCCTTCTTCCCGAACCTCACAATGCCCTTCACCGGTGAGTCTTTCAAGAGCACCTTCTCGCCAATCATGAATGATACATCACGTGCCTTCTGATTCGCGTAACTCTTCTGTCTGGACTGAGTTGTGCGGAGCCTCTCCAGAATCAACTTTACCTTATCAAGACATCTTGTATAAATCTGTACCAACAACTTATCCTCACTAGGATCAAACCACCCGATAGGAGAACGACAACGTCGACCATATAAAGCCTCATACAGGGCCATCTTTATGCTCGACTGATAGCTGATGTTATACGCAAACTCTGCTAAAGGCAAAAACTGATCTCACTACCCTCCAAAGTCAATCACATATGCTCTAAGCATATCCTATAAAATCTGGACTATACGCTCTGACTGCCCGTCAGTCTGAGGATGGAATGTCGTGCCAAGCTCTATGCGAATCCCCAACTCACTCCCAATGGCTCTCCATAAATGGGAAGTGAACTGAGGGCCTCTGTCTAATATGACGGAAATCGGCACAATGCAATCGGACTATCTCCTGGATATAGATCTGAGCATACCTCTTTGCTGTATAAGTAGTCCCCACTAGAATGAAGTGAGGCGACTTGGTTAACCTATCCACAATGACCCACATTGTATCAACCTTCCGCAAAGTCCGCGGCAACCCAACTACGAAATCCATGGTGATGCGCTCCCACTTCCACTCAGGAATAGGCATATGCTGAAATAGGCCACCCAGCCTCAAGTGCTCATACTTGACCTGCTGACAATTCAAACATCTAGCTACATACTCCACGGTGTCCTTCATTCTCCGCCACCAATAATGTTGCCTCAAGTTACGGTACATCTTTATGGCACCCAGGGTGTACGGAATACCGCGAACTATGTGCCTCCTCTAGAATCCTCCTCCTCAGACCATCAACATTAGAAACACATAGACGTCCCTAGAGTCACAAAACACCATCCTCTCCAATAAAAACCTCCTGGGCACCTCCCTGAAGTATTGTCTCTCTGAGAGCTGCCAAATGTGGATCATCGAACTGACGGGCCTTGATCTACCCCAATAACAAAGACTGAGCAACCACACATGCTAGAACTCGGTTGGGCTCTGAAATGTCCAACCTCACAAGTCTGTTAGCCAAGGACTGAATGTCCAAAGCTAGTGTCCTCTCCTCCGCTGGAATTAATGCCAAATTGCCCATACTCTCCGCCTTTCTGCTCAGGGCATCCGCGACCACATTTGCCGTGCCCGGATGGTAAAGAATGGTGATGTAATAATCCTTTAGTAGCTCAAGCCACCTGCACTTCCTCAAATTAAGATCCCTCTGCTTGAACAAATGCTGCAAGCTGCGATGGTTGGTGTAAACCTCACATGTCACCCCGTACAAATAATGCCTCCATATCTTAAGAGCATGAACAATTGCCGCCAACTCTAGATCGTGTACAGGGTAATTCTTCTCATGGACCTTCAGCTGATGTCAAGCATATGAAATAACTTGCCCCTCCTGAATCAATACACATCCTAAGCCAACATGGGAAGCATCGCAATATACCGTATACGTCCATGAACCGGGCGTCAATACAAGAACTGGTGCAGTGGTCAAAGCTGTCTTGAGCTTCTGGAAGCTCTCCATACAACCATCAGACCACTTAAATGGAGCACTCTTCTGGGTCAATCTGGTCAAAAGTGATGCAATAGACGACAAGCCCTACACAAATTGCCGGTATTAGCCTGCTAATCCCAGAAACTTCTGATCTCAGTCACTGAAGTAAGACGTGGCCAACTCAGAACTGCCTCAATCTTCTTGGGATCCACTTTAATATCCTCTCCTGACACTACATGCCCCAAGAATGCCACGGACTCTAGCCAAAATTCACACTTGGAGAACTTAGAATATAGCTTATGCTCTCGCAAGGTCTGAAGCACTACCCTCAAATGTTGCTCGTGCTCCCCCATTATATCAAGATGTCATCAATGAAGACGATAACAAAGGAATCAATATAAGGCCTGAACACCATGTTCATCAAGTCCATAAATGCTGCCGGAGCATTAGTCAAGCCAAATGACACCACCAGAAACTCATAGTGGCCATACCTTGTTCTGAATGTCATCTTCGGAACATTTGAGTCCCGAATCTTCAGCTGATGATACTCTGGCCTCAATTCAATCCTAGAGAACAAGCTAGCAACCTCCAGCTGGTAAAAAAAATCATCAATATGAGGCAACGAGTACTTGTTCTTGATGGTGACCTTGTTCAACTGGCAGTACTCAACGCACATCTGCATGGTCCCATCCTTCTTCTTCACAAATAGCACTGATCTCCCCACGGTGATACACTGGGCCTGACAAACCCATTTGCTAAAAACTCCTCTAACAGCTCCTTCAACTCCTTAGGAGCCGTACAGTATGGTGGAATAGATATAGGCTGAGTGGTTGGAACCAAATCAATGTAGAAATCAATATCACGATCTGGAGGCATGCCAGGAAAATCAGAAGGAAACATATCGACGAACTCTCGGACTACTGGCACTGAATCAATCGTCAAAGACTCTGCGGTGACGTCTCGAACATAAGCTAGATAGGCCAAACACCCCTTCTCGACCATGTGTTGAGCTTTTAGGAAAGAAATAACCCTGGTAGGCATGTCAACTGTGGAAAACTTCCACTCCGATCTCGGCGATGCTGGCATCACTAGGGAAACAGTCTTGGCATGGCAATCAAGGGCGGGGTGATATGGAGATAACCAATCCATGCCTAGGATGACGTCAAAATCAATCATGTCAAGCAACAAAAGATCTGCTCCAGTCTCGAAACAACAGAAAGTGACCACATAGGACTGGTAGATCCGATCCACAACCACAGAATCACCCACATGAGGAGACATATGGACATGAGTGCCCAATGGCTCAGGAGAAATAACCAGGAAACGAGCAAACATAGATGATACATACGAGTAGGTGGACCCCGGATCAGATAATACGGAATCATCTCTACCACTGACAGAAATAATACCTGTAATGACAACATCTGAGGTTAATGCATCTGGCATGGTCGGAAGAACACAGAATCTAGCTGGAGCGCCGACTGTCTGGCCTCCACCTGAGTATAGCTGGTTGACCTCTCCCTATTTGGCCTCCACCTCTAGGACGACCTCTACCCGTCTGCCCTCCATCTCTAGGTGGTTGGGTAGCTGGTGCCGAAATGATGAGCTGCTGACCCTTCTGCACTGCCTTACCTGAAGTCTGGGGCAGTACCTCCTCATGTGACCGGGATCTCCGCACTTAAAACAACAATGTGGGGCGGCAGCCTACTTCCCTGATGGCCGACCCTGATAAACTGTAGACCCGCTTGAAGACGCCTAGATAGCTGGTGGACGACATGAACGCTCCGGCATGGCACTGAAATAAGAATCAGAAGGACCCTGGGAACCTCAATACCTACTGGAGGAACCCTAAATAGCTGGCGAGCGGTAGGAAGTCTCCAGCATAGCACTGAAATAGGGGCAGGCTGGAGCCCCCCGGGCAGGAGGTGGTGCTCAAACTGGTGGCCTACTAGGCTGGCCCCTCCCATACTGACCTCTGCCCCTAGCTGGGGCACCTTTGAATCCACTGGAGAACCTAGCTCTCTTATCCTGCTGTATCTTCTCTCTACCCCTCTGGCGATATCCCTCGATCCTACGAGCAATTTCGACCACTAGCTGATACTCTATGCCCATCTCCACCTCTCGAGCCATACTAAATCGAATCTCGGGCTACAGTCTAGTTACAAATCTCCGTACCCTCTCCGCATCTGTAGGAAGTATCATGAGCGCATGGCGAGACAACTCAGAAAACCTCGCCTCATAGTTAGTCACAGACATCTAACCTTGCTCAAGCTGCTCGAACTAGTACCGCAGCTCTTCCCTCTCAGAGGGCGGGGATGTACCTATCAAAGCACAACAATACAAACTCATCCCAAGTGATGGGAGGAGAATCCGCTGGCCTGCCAAGAACATAGGACTGCCACCATCTACGGGCCCTTCCCTCGAGTTGAAAAGTAGTGAAGTCAAATCTATGCGACTCCAATATCCTCATGTTGTGCGGTCTGTCCCTGCACCTATCAATGAAATCCTGGGTCCTCATGACGCTTGCCCCCGAAGACCGGAGGATGAAACCTAGTCCATTTGTCCAATAACTTTGGTGGATCACCATCTACAGCTGGCCTGGGCTGGGGTGCCACTAAAGCAACTGACTGAGCCCTATCTGCTAGTAGTGCACCGGGAGTCTAATATACTGCAGGTGCATGACCTGGGGCCTAAGCAGCAGGGGTCTAGGCTTCCCCTCCTGCTTGTGAAGTAGCTGGGTCTGCCAAAAATAAACCAGCCTGAGTCATTGTGTCCGTGAACCGTAGCATGCAGCCCATGACCTCCTGAAATCCCAATGCTGTCATGAAATCTGTCAGGGTAGGCTCAGCTGTGGGCATCTCACCCTACTCCTCAATAATAGGATCCTCCATGGGATCTGCCGATGGTGCAACTAGAACGGCTATGGGACACCCTCGTCCCCTACCATGGGCCAGTGCCCTCTCCTAGCCTCTACCTCGGCCTTGAGCAATGGGAAGAGCAGCTCCTCCCGGGTTCGAAACGTCAGCGGTGCGAGTTCTCACCATCTATAAGAGAATAGAAGAGGCAAATTTAGTACACTAAGCACTGCACAACATGAAATGAATAAAGAGTAGTCTTTCCAAACACCGTATAGCCTCTCGAAGATAAATACATGCGTCTTTGTACCGATCAACAAGACTCTATCAGGTTTGCCATAATTCGTGAGACCTACGTGAACCTAGTACTCTGATACCATGTTGTCACGACCCAATTCCATAATAGGTCGTGAAGGCTCCCGACACCTTTACCAGGCAAGCCAACACGAAAACTTCTCTAAACCTTTTATGTTGATTTTCGTTTGATCAGAATTTAAGTGAAACCAATATTCCAATTTGAATTCAAGGCCGTAAAATGATAGATAATGTAAATGACGCAATAATACAACCCAAAAGAAAATAAATCTACTAACGTGTGTACCAGAACCTGGTGTCAAAAGCTACGGGCAACTAATAGAATATACATCCAAAAGAATATCATACTATCTTACAGTCTGAATCCAAATATAAAGAAACGAGAAATACAAAAGAAAGACTTCTTCGGCTGCGGGTCGACATGGAGGAAAAGCAGCTCACCATAGAAGTCCCAAGTCCGCTCATGGATACCTCAGAACCTGTACATTTAAGTACAGAAGTGTAGTTTGCGTACATAAACAATATGTACCCAGTGAGTATCTCATCTAATCTCAAAGAAGTAGAGACGAGAGGTAGACTTGACACTCACTAGGTCGAATAATATATCGGGGTAATCATACAAACCATGAAGAATCACTAGCAAGCAACTGTGTGTAACAAGACATAAAGGTCCTACTCTCCACTATATCTCCAGCTAACCATTCACCTTTGTTATATTTATCAATTTATGCTAGGCCATGTAACACGATATAAATATATATATATAAAAAGAAACTCTCAGGCAAGTAACAATAGCATGCGTAAATATGCCGAGGCGAAAGCCCGATCTAACAAAAATAAACTGTGCACTTGCCGAGGGTCGACGGCGCGCCTATAGATGCATCTATTCATACCGAGGCATTCAGACCAATCAAAAATATAATAAGAAATATCAAGTATACACACAACGCACATCAATAGTCATCAATTCCAAACAGACTTCAACAATTATACAAGTACGTTCTTATTCCCTTTTTAACTCTTGCATATCCTAGGTGTTTGTATTAACAAGATACTATAGAGATTTATATAAAATAAGCATGGTGTAGGTCCTAAACTACCCGGATATTAACATAGTAGTAGATACGCACAGACTCTCGTCACCTAGCGCGTGTGTAGCCCCCGCATTTAGCAACAATTACTCAACTATTAATCCTATGGGGACAATTCTCTCTTACAAGGTTAGAAAGGAGACTCACCTCGCCCCAAAGCCCACTTTCAATATCAAGAGCAAGTCCAAGCCCTCTATTCGAAGCCGAATGATCACAAACTAGCTAAATAAAGTAAGAACTAGTCAATAAAGGCTTACAAGGTTGAATTCTAACTCTTTAAGTGATTTCCCAACCTTTTCCACAAGTTTTCTAAATTCCGACCTTGGGCCCACGTGCCTAGATTCCGAGATTTTTCCGAAGAAAGTCGTTCTCTATAACCTAAAGATCAATAATATATGAATTGTAGTTCATTTCATAACAAATTTCATGGTTAAATCTTATTTTTATTAAAACCCTAGGTCTAGCTCCAACTCTTTGATTTTACCTAGTTTTTGGTGTTTAATCTACCTAATATACATGTATTTTAACTAATGATGAATAAAAATTACTTACCTCACAATGCTACGTTGAAATCCCCTCTTTGGAACCTCTCAAATCACCCAAGTGTAGCGTAAAAATGAAGTAAATGCTCTAAGTCCCGTTTTAAAAAGCCCTAATCAGTCCTCTGATGTCGCATCTACGACACCAGTGCGAGGTCGCAATTGCGACAAAAGGTTCGCAAATGCGAACTGAGCTCTAGCCTGCGTCGATTGCAAATGCAAGGTGTGGGTCGAAAATACGAGGAAAAGGTTTGCAAATGCGAACACCGCCCAGCCCGGCCAATATTGCAAATGCGATGCATGGTCGCAAATGCGAAGAAATGCTTCGCAAATGCGAACACTGTCCAGCCCGGCCAAAATTGCAAATGTGAAGCGTTTCTCACAATTGCGAGTTTGCAATTGCGATGGCCATCTCGTAGTTGCGAAATCTACAGAAGCAACAAATATACCAGCAAAAACTGATGTGCTTTCTTACCTCCAACCATGCCCGAATCTCACCCGATCCCTCGGGGCTCCACTCCGAACACCCATGCTAGTCCTACCACAATGTGCAAACTTTCTCAAGAAATCAAATCACCTAATTAACACCTAAAACCACTGATCCAACCCCAAAATGCATGAACTCCTCAAAAACACCCAAATTTCTATCTTTTCAATCAAACGTCCGAATCACGTAAAATCAATTCCGTTTCTCACCCAATCTCATAGATAAAACTACAATATTATACCGAACTTGTACCGAGCTCCGGAACCAACATAGGGACCCGATATAAATGTGATCAAGCATTTTTCCTCTTTATTAAACTCTTCGAATTTCCATTTAATAATTTTCAATAAAAATTCATTACTCGGGCTAGGGACCTCAAAATTTGATTCCGGGCATACGCCTAGGTCCCATATTTTTCCACGAACCTTCCACGACCGTCAAACCATGAATATGAGTCCGTTTTTCCAAATAGTTGACTGAAGTCAAACTTGGCCTTTTAAGAGAATCTTAAAGATATAATTTGACATGTTTTTCCCGTCACTATTCATCGGACATACTTCCGGATTTTGGCGGTGGATTATCTCAAAATTGGTGTCACATGATCCCCTTCTCTTTGCGAACATTCCCCAATTGATTTTTCCCTCAAATCTATAACCAATTTTCCTACATCTTAAATCTTATTTTCAAGATTTACTGTAGCAACCAGAATTTAATCAAATTCCAGCGCTATTCCTTCTGATAGCAGCAACATAGTTTTCGGATAAGATCAATGGTGGAGATTTCTTTCTATTCCTTCGATATTAGCGTGTTTTTGTAAGCTTGGCAGCCATGGCTGCATTGATCTCTCCCCAACCTTTGGCTGTGGGAGAGGCAACTCAAAATCAAGTCAAAACAGATCTAAAAGAAATCGTAAAGCAATCATATGCTACAACATTACTAGCAAATCAGTCTGCTCCATCAAAGTTAGAGCTGTGTCCAGTTATTATCGATCATGGTGAACCTGTAATACAATTCACAATGGAAGAGGTTAATAACTTCATTAGGGAAGAAGGATTGCATCAGGCAGTTGTTGTAAAATTCTCTTATGGCAGACCTGATCTATCGGAAGTGCGAAGAATATTTTCGTTGCAATTCGATGTTCAAGGTCAATGTATCGTTGGGCAGTTGGAGTTTCGTCACCTGTTAATCAGGTTTGATCTCTTCAATGATTATGTTCACTTCCTTTCAAAGTCGACTGGATATCTTAAATCCAAAGGCGACGAATATTTCTTTCGAACATTCCCATGGACTTTTGGATTCAATCCGAAGGAGGAGACATCGATGGCAGTCGTGTGGATTTCTCTTCCAGGTCTGCCACCAATTTTTTTTGCTAAGAGGTCGTTAATGTCAATAGCCTCACTTGTTGGAAAACCTTTCGCTGTGGACAAGGCGATGCAGGATAGATCGAGACCTAGCGCAGCAAGATTATAATGGATATTTTTGATAAACATCCTAAAAATGTCAAGCTGCAGACTCTAGATAGAAGCTCGGGTAAATCTGTTGAGTTCCATCAAGAAATAGTCTACGACAACTTTCCTAAGTATTGTACCTATTGCAAGCATCAAGGCCACGATGAGAAGGCGTGTAGAATTAAAAAAAAAGAAGCTGGAGCAGATGTGATGGCAGAGGAAAATTTGGACAGTGATCTGCCTAGTATCGAGGTGGATGATACTGACAAATTACAAGGGGACGCAAGGGATTATCTGAATGCTAAAAAAACTGGAAAAGGAACTAAGGATTTAAAAAAAATGGAGTGAAGGATGTTGTTAGTCCAAGTGAGCCAGCTGCACAACCTGGGATTGTAAAGGATGTTACGAAAAAGAATGATGTTTTGAAGAATTCTCAACCTACTATAAATGATAGGGATAATGCAGATCAACAGGTTATGGCTAGGAGTGCTGGGGTTGCTGCTGTATCATATGCATCACATGTAGCAGCTGAAGTTGAGACTGTGGAGGAGTTATTGACGTTGGATAAACGACCTTCTAAGCCTTCTACAGGGGTACCTATTTCCAATAGATATGCACAAACAAATGTGGAGACTGCAGGGGCAATGCAGACTGCTGCAGATCTTTTTCCTTCGAGTGCACACGCTGGGCAAGTGGTTGATCTTGATGGACAGCATCACAGGTGCAATGTGCAGCCTGCTGTGATTGAAGATGCAGGACTAGCAAAGTTTTCTGGTTCAATTACCACAGCTGCTGAAGCTCTTTCAATGCAAAATACTCATATTTCTCTGATTGGTAAAAATCCGTTGCCTGCTAATATGAATGACTTAACTGGAAAACAGCCGGATGGGGTGGATTTGGAACCTACTGTTGCATCAGGTTTAGCAGTAGCTGAAAAAGCAAAAAGGCCAGACAAATGTTTGACAGACCTATATGCGCAGGATAAAGTTATTGAGCAACAACATTTGGAGCAAAAAAAGCAGAATCAAAATAGTGTAAGTGTTGCTGGTGTATCAGATGCAACTCATGCAGCAGTTCCAGTGGAGTCTATGGATGAGACTTCTGCAGATCATATTAATACTAGTTCGCAGCCTGGGCAGATGTTTGATCTTGATGGGAACCATCATAGGTGCAATGTGCAGCAACTAGGAGCTCAATCAAAGGTTTCTGATTCAAATGTTACATCTGAACATGCTCTTCCAATGCCACAGGCTGATTTTGCCCAGTTTAGTAAAATGCAACATACTGTTCCTTCAAATGTTGTAAATAAAAAGATGGTTTCAAAATTGGATACTACTAGGACAATGCAGTCCTCTGCAGATCACATTACTAATAATGCACAGGCTGGGCAGGTATCTCATCTTTTTGGACAGCATCACAGGTGCAATGTGCAGCAATTAGGAGATCAAAAAAATGTTTCTGCTACAAATGGTTTTTCTGCAGAAGCTTTTCCAAGGCCAAAGGGTGATTCTGCACAGTTTCCTAAAATGCAACATACTGTTCCATTGAAGGTCGAAAGTGAAAAAATGGTATCATATTTGGATACTGTTGTGACAATACAGAACTCTGCAGATCACTTTACTACTACTGCACAAGCTGGGCCCAATGTGTAGCAGCTAGGAGCTCAACAAAATTTTCTGCTACAAAAGGTACATCTGCAGAAACTCTTCCAACACCAAAGGGTGATACAAATGATTCTGCTCAGTTTTGTACAATGCCAGATACCGGTCCACTGAAGTTGCCTTCATTTGTTGTAAATGAAAAGATGGTATCAACTTTGAAACCTACAGATCCAGAAAATGACAATGCAAAATCCAGTAAAGAGAAGCTGATCGAGCAGCAGCAGATAATGCAGAATTCTAACAATAACAACACTTCTCTAATTGGTCAAGCAAATGGTAGAAAGTTGGAGGCCTCGGATAATTTCAAAAATGTTATAGATCACACCGTTTGTCATTTCAACAAGGGGAGAAGTCGTCAGATACAAATGTACTCAATGATTCAAACAATCCTGGACAACAATATGGTAATGAACTGAATAAAGCATTACCTTTGGTTTATTCTAAGCTTACCAAAAAAGATGCTGCTGCAAAGGGTAATATCAGTACCAACAAGGCAGTACATAATGAATCACATGCTGCAGTCTCGATCTTATCGGAAATGGAGTATACACTCCCTTTGCAATATCCTGACGTTCGAGCTATATCTGGAAAAGATAATCAAGATGTTGTGATTCAAACAACAGCAATTCTTACAGACGATGAGTTAGTGCAGAACAAAGTTCGACAACATAGCTCTAATCAGAATGATATGGTTAAACAAAACACTGTGGTCTCATTCATAGATGCAGCAGCTGCAGTTTCTAATGAAGCCTCCTCTCAACGAGGATTGGATTTACAACTTACTGATGCTACTCAACAAACTTTCGAAGCTGCTCAACATCCTCCAAATTTTTGTTCTTCCATGTCCAACAGAAAATCAACTACAAAATCCAAAAACAAAATGAACATTGTTGATAAGAGTCCAGCTTCACATTCTTATTCAAACTCATTTGTTGCACTTTCCAATGTCAATATTGACGATGAAATTAGCACTGGTCGAAACCTGCAGATAGTCAAGAATCAGATTTCTCCAACCATTACGATGAGGGACATGGTCATTAAATCAAAAATATGGAAAGACCAACGAGATTACGACGATGAGGAGGGCTGGGGAGAAGGTCTTGCTGGTTATTCATCTTCAGCAGATGACGAAGAGTTTGATGACGACAGTGAAGGAGAGGACATTGATGTTCAAGCCAAAATTTCAAAGGAAATCAATGACAGTCAATTGCCCTGCAAATCTGAAACCTGTACCAAACACAAATAGCAACTTGAACCATAATGCTCCAGTATTTTTTCCAAGAAATACTACAAAAACAGGTGAAACATCAGCTATTGTTCGAGTCGCAACAACACTGCCAACATCTGCCCAGAATCACATTGTTCCAATAAAGTCCATCACTTCTTTGGAGGAGAAGAAAATGTCCGATGCCATGACTAATTTTTCTTCTGTCGATAACAAAACAGTAACAGTTACACAGTCGGGGCAGAACCAGCTCATATCAATAGCCCCAGAAAACTCTCTTCTGGACAGTCAACCTCTAGTCGCGAGGACAGAAAGACATATATATGAAGAAGGGGAGGAAGACGATATCTTAACGCAATGCCGGGCAGATGCGCCAAGAAAAGGTGATGTGTCACCAATGCATAGTAAAACAAGCAAAAAATCTCGTGAAAGGGATAGAAGTTGGGACAGAAGGGTGTTTGAAGACGCAAACATAAGGAGACCCCTAATGCGAAATGCAAAACAAAAAAAGGCAACTCAAACAATTATTACAAAGTCCAATCGATCGAGAAACAAAGCATGAATTTTGAAGCAATATTGACAAAAATTGTGGACAAAGTCGCTAATCTACAAATTGTACTTTTCACAAAATTGGAGAAAAGAGAGCAACAACATGATTTCTTCAACTTTTTAATTTTCCATCTCATTAGTATTTCTCTATGTAATATCATCACAGAGCATGTTATAAACTCTGTGATGATCATACTTTTTTTAAGTTCTTGCTACTTCTTTCGTTTTGCATGCTTGTTAGTCCTCCAGGGTTTTGTTGGCCTCAATAAGATTAATAAGGTAAGTTTTTTTGCCGGTTGTTGTTATATGGGTAACAATACTGGTGAGTCCTCCCTTATTTTATTTTCCTATTTGATGTAATTTTCTTTTTATTATTATTAATGAAAACTAGCCCTAGGCGCTTGCCTAGTGGATTGTTTTAAAAAAAACCATCCCCGTATGTTATAAATTAGCTAAAGCAAGTGCGAAAGGTTTTATTCAAGACAACGGGGTTCAAAAATACAAAACAACCAGTTGGGTCGTTACCTTATCGTTCATTTTATAGTCGGTATATCCTGTTAAATTATCACTAAAAGTCACAAGCTATAATGATAAGTTTAACCATCATTAATAATAGCTACTACGTTCGATCAAAAAAATGCAAATAACAAAATATATCAATATTCGTTCATCAAACCATAATATAACATGGTAACTTAAAAATAACCTTAAATTTTTTGAACTATATAACTAATGTTATTATATAACTAATCTTAATTAATTGCAATTTTCAAATAATTTATGTAATTCTTTGTCATATTGAAATCGCATCCGCCAACTTATCGAACATCAGACTATATAATCTGAAATTATGAAATAACTATGCCAATAAATGAAATACAATAATCCTCAATTCCAGGCTAGTTGGAGCTTGCTTGAACTTATTATTCGATAATTCAATTCTTCCATTTAGTAAAAGAAAACACACATGCTCGTGCAATGATGGGAAGAGAAATTGCAATAATAATTAACTGACCGAGACAATGTCAGGAGCAACTACATCATACTGCATGGGACCACCAGTCAATTTGGATCTTTGTCATGTACATGTATTAGAAAGACATAGAGAAATGAGAAAATAGAATAACAAAATAACATCAATATGGGAGACGACGTGGGACTGGATATTTTATTTGTCAAAAATACACAAAGCAAAAGGAAGTTGACAAAACTCAATTCAATCTAATGGTTGCGTGAATGCAAAAACTATAAAATTAGATTAGATATACAGATAGAACCAAAAGGTGAGAACTACAGAAAATCTACTCATGAACTACATCTTTTTAAAGACAGAGATTCAAAGAATGAGTCCATAGAGGCTTTCAATACATTAAATTTCCTTTTAAAGACATGACTTATTAAAGATATATTTCAGTCATGTATCTCTGTCTTAGGGAAGCATAAAGAAGGCCTTTTAAAATACGGATCCAAGTAACCATTGAGTGATAATAGAGAAATAACTAGCAGGAGTAATTTATATGTTGCCATTTTAAGAAAAACTAGCAGGAGTTGTTTTTGCTTTGTATCAGCCAAAGCATATATTTAACCATTTAAGCACTTCATAACACTACAGTAATGTTAGCAATTTTTGAGATATCACATAATTCAGAACTTGGCCATAGCTATGATGACTAATGCATTGTGGCAATAAAAGTAACAGCAGTGACACAATAGTTAGTGACAAGTACCTCATTCCTAATAGAATATGATAATAAATCATACACTTCTTCACAACTGCGAACTAACTATTTGTTAAATACCAATCTACACAAGTTCATGAATTTTCTATGCCTACAAGCATACCAAACTCTTGAAGCTGCAATGTATCAGATGCCACACTAAGGCAACTTGTTACTTGTAAGCAACACATACTTAATTAGAATATTCACATAATTGATTCAAGACCAAATAATTTCTATAGTGGTATTGAATATAGTCATGTATTCTCACTGTATGGCCCATGACTGCTGTGTCTCATAGGCCATTCACAATTGAAATTTCAATGTTATCTTAATCTTAAAGAAGTTTAAAAGATGGGTTTCAACTATTGGGTAATGACTGACTTTTTTAAATCAATAATAAGTAATAAATGAATCTCCTTTACTATAATTATGTCAATGACATAGAGGATATTCTAATACTATAAGGACTGAAATAAGGACATGTAATCTATGACTCATTTAGTATAATCTCCGTATTAGACCGCACTCTATTATCTGATCACTTTAATAATAATTATTAAAATATTTTTATTATTAGAAAGAAATTAGGAATCACTATAACAATAAGTATTTCAAATATTAGTCCACTTTTTAATCCATGAGCTTCTTAGTCTCCGAGTATTATAATATAAGGGCAGTATCTTATCGTTATAAGAGCATAACTATTATATTACCATCGTAGAGCAAACAAAAAAAAGAACGGAAATAAATGGATGAACTAACTTGAAGTTGGTGAGGAACAACACAACAACCACAGGCTTGAATACCAATAAAAGCTTCAATTACATTATTTTCTTGTTCGGGACAACAAACTTTGAGTTCTTGTCGGTCTACAACACAATTAAAGAGTTACTTCCATAAAGCGTGTTAGAAGAAGACCAGGTCATGATGAACTGAAAAGGCAAAAGATCATTAATGTATAATATTTTTTGGCTGAATATAGCAATGCCTATATTAAAGAAGAAAAAAGAGGCTAAAAGACCTATCATTGCAGGACTCAACTCAAATCCTAAAGACATTATGTTATCAAAAAATATCTCCCAACACCTTAATCAGCTATAGAATCTTAAACTGTTCAAAAAATATCTCCCAAATGGGGTTTTATAGAGTATTTGTGCTTAAAAGTGCCAACTTTATTCCCTTATCACGTGAAAGAAATTGGATTACTTAGCTACTAAAATAGTTAATTGTACGTTTTGTAATCCTCAAATAGAGCAATGCTCAAGCAAAAGATTATTCTCCTTAGGGACCTTTCAAATAAGAGAAATAAAAGCTCACACAAAATCAAGGAATAGAACTCATCTGCCTTTAACAACACTCCATATTTCGACAAAGATACATATATGCATTACTACATTAATAAATAAAAAATTTCAAGTTTAGTTTCGACACAAGATCGAAAGGCCAAAGGCAAGAATAGAGACTCCGAGATCAAGAATTTGTTAGCTTTCCTTCCCAATAGAAAGGTAGATGAGCTTTGCAGCCTAAAAGTTCAGAGAATTCTTTGTTAATTTCATATGTATAAGCACCGAGTTTTCTTCTTTGCTATTATTTTACATTTTAAAGCATCCAAGATTCATAAGGAACAGTGAATATAAATCAGCAACTGAAAAATAGCTACTAAAAAGGGGGAAAAGAATTTCCAACTAACATCACTAATACATATGAAATTCATCACTCATGTAAAATCAGATCCCATCAAGAACCTGTGAATTTTGATAAAATCTAAAGAATAGTAAGAAATCAAGAAGTACAACACATAAAATGAATCGAATCTACACTGATAGTGAATAAATAAAGTAAAACAATTTACCAGAAGGCCAGATATGAGAGATCGTACCTCGATTTTCTTTTGGTTCGAAGCCCCAAAAATCAATTTTTTCTTAATTTAATCATGTGTGGCTTATCTTATTTATTTATTTTGCTGCATCTCAGAATGTTCTTATACGAGATAATCAGAGAAATGAGTTGGGTAACCAAGGATGGTTGTCGGCGTTAGTGAGATATCGATTAGTTGGGCCGTGGCGTCTGAGCAACACGATGGAGGAACTTCGAAAAAAAAAATTCCTAAAATTATCTTTAGTTCGTGATTTACATCTGGAGGAATATGTGAATTTTATGGGAAAATTTTGGTGGAAAGATAAAATATTGAATTCAATTAGTCATTATTAAGGGCCATTCTTTTTAATTGCCAGCAAAAAGGTAGTTTCTCCTCACTAATGTACATTTGTCGGTAATATCCCTTTGTCAATAATAAATTAGTGATAATTAACTAATTTCCCTTAGATGATTGCCGCTAAAATGACTTCTTGTTGTAGTGCGAATGTTGGACAACTATTTTGCTAAATTTAATGACTCTGCCAATAAGAAATCAACACCAACTACTGAGTTTTGAACTACCTGAATTTGCACACAAGGTATAAGAAGTAATATGAGTACACCAACTTCGTAAGTAATAAAAGTAAATAAAAGCTGAGCAGTAAAAAAATACGTAAGTCATGTCAATAAGCTACAGCAAATGCAATACATTTCCAAAATAGTACAGAAATCATTTGGTTCGTAAATCATGCTCAGTTTCAGTAAAACCTTTTAAAGCAACTTTCAATAGTTTCAAACGAGTGATAAAATAATTAGTAAAAATGATAGAAACGTAAACAGCCCATCGAACCAAATATGTACCATAAACCGCCCTTCGGGCATAATATCAACAATAACAGCCGTTCGGGCTAACTCACACTCGTAATCAGCCCCTCTAGCATAACATAAATCAAAAATTTCCCCTCGAGCAAAACATGGATCAAGAACAGCGCCTCAGGTAATAATATGAAACAACAACAGCCCTTCGGGCTAAATCATATCACACACACTAGGTACATGTGCTCACTAGCGGTGTACAGACTCCGGGAGGGGCCCCTTACAGCCCAAGCGCAATAACAAGACATCTCGTAGCATTATCAAACAACTCAGGCCCTCGGCTTGATAATCATAAAATCAGTACAACACTGCAGCGGCGCGCAGCCCAATCCCATAATAACCTCACAACACAATCCCTCAACTCTACTTGGTCAGAAATCTCTAAATGCTTGATGTTTGGAAATGCTGGATACCAAAAGCTAGATTCCCTATGTGGTTACAAATGCAGAACAAACTTCTAACATAAGATAGGTTGAAAAAATGGGTTATGGAGATTGATACCAAATGTAACCTATGTCACAAAGCAGAAGAGTCTAGGGATTATTTATTTGTGGAATGTGATTACATGAAGGCAGTGATAAACAAAATACTGCAGTGGACACATAATCAAAACATAATAGCAGGGAACTGGGAACAACATGAACAGGAAGTGATCAAAAGAGCCAAAAGAAAATCAAAAGAAGCTCAACTCTTCAAGATGCTATATACAGAGACAGTACACTACATATGGCTAGGCAGAAACAACTGATTTTTTAGAAGACAAGTGTAGGATGGGAAAGAATAGCAAAGGAGATTGCATGTGTATGCTATATGCGAGCTCCTTCTAGAATAGTTGAAATAATCCATAGATATAGATTTCTAAATAAAAGTCTAGGAAAATAATGACATTACTGTAAATATGATAGTTAGTTGAGTTAGCTAACTACGGCTCCTTGTAAAGTTTATTACTGGTGATGAATAAAAAGTTAGTTACAAAAAAAACAATGCGTCAATTTCAAATAATTGGTTAAATAAGTTCTCATTACATATGTCGCTCCTTTCAAGCATGCCAATGTTGGTATATAATTTGTTTTTTAAATGACTACGGAAAAGCATAGAACTTAAAGTAATTGTACTAACATTACAAAAAGGCGAAATACATAAATAGTCCTTTTAATTGTCTCCAACGATTATTTAAACGCTTAAACTAACCTATTTACCATTTAGAATGTCACGACCCCAACCCCGATCTTGATGGTGCCCAATATACTGCTAGACAAGTCCGACCAATTTCACAACCTCAGCCCCTTATTATACAATCATGATTCAATTAACACGAACAATTACCAAGTCATAATACTGAAACTCTGAAATATAAATTAAACATACGGAAAACCCAAGCATAAAACAACTACTCAGCCCGAAGGATCTGGTGTCACAAGTCTGAGCCTCTATTACATGAGTAACAACCTACTACATATAGTCTCTAGAAATGCGGAATTAAGACAAATAAGATAGAAGGAAGATCAGGATTGCGGACATCAAGTGCAACTATCTTGATACTTCCGGATGAGCTGCTAAGATGAGAAATCCTCACACAGCCTCAGGTGTACCTGGATCTGCACGCAAAGTGCAGGGAGTAATGTGAGTAATCCGACCCAGTGAATAATAAACATAAATAAAGTCTAAGAATGAGAAATCCTGAATAAGCACAAGTAACTCTATAAATACAGCAACCTGAACCAGATAGCATTCAATCAGCAAACCAATCATGACAATTATGGAAAAGCTACAACAGATAAGTAAGTATTTGACATGCAAATATGAAATGCAACACATAGTCCGGTACTCTCTAGTACCCGTTGCAGCGTGCAGCTCGATCTATTTATTTATCGTCGACGACGCTCACTAGGGGTATACAGATTCCGGGAGGGGGCCTTTACGGCCCAAGCGCAATAATAAGCCATCACGTGGCATCACTGGGCCCTTGGCCTCATATCGATATTAATATAGTATCTCTGCGGCGCGCAGCCCAATCCCATACTCAATCAAAAATCATATAAAGTCCCTCGGGCATACAAGTATAGAAATATTCAGCCCAAACTTCCTTTTAAAACATTAGTTAAATTTCAAGTGAGAGAAAAGGGGATTGAGTTTACAAAACAACATTTAAACCCAGGAGTGAGTTCATTAATATGAAAAAAATAATAAGAAATCAGCAATAGCAATCAACTCAAATTATAACAATAAGGAATTTCAATTAAATACGCAGTATATTCATCCATCGGGACGGAACAAGTCACAATCTCCAACAATTCTCTACCCCACACCCGCTACGCAGTGTGCAAGTCACATTATTATAGCACTACGATATGCAAATACGGGGTTTTGAACCCTCACGATAGCATTTACATCTATTATTCACCTCAAGCCGGACAAAACCTAGCTTGCTATGCCCTTGCCTTTCTAATTGACCTCCTCGTGCGCCGAATCTGATCAAAACCACAACGAATATGTCACGATAGGCTAAAGGAACAATACTCAAAGAAAAATATCAAAATTCCCAAAATTGACAAAAACCCGAGCCCCGAGCCCATTTTTCGAATTCCAAAAAAATTAACATTAATGGATTTCTTATCTCGCCACGATTCTATCCATATAAAGATTACCAAAATCGAAGTCCAAATGACCCCTCAAATCCCCATTCTTAACTCTCTTTAGTTCAAGCTTTAACTCCCATTTTAACTCCCTAAATTCCTTAGTTTTTCAGTCTAAATTCATGTAATAACACATTAGAATCGTGTTTTAGACCCAAAAATCATTACCTCAAAGAAGTCCCTTGATTTCTCTCTTCCAACTCGCCCAAATTCTCCAAGTCTGTAATGAAAAAGATGAAACCCTTTAAAATTATGCGAAGGAGAAATTAAATAACACTGACCAGTCATTTCGCATCTGCGGCTCCATACCCGCATCTACGACTCCCGATTCTGCGGAAAAATCTTCGCTTTTGCGGATCTTAATTAGGTCCAGGACCGCTTTTGCGGTCAAGTACCGCTTTTGCGGTCAAGTCCCGCTTTTGCGGACCTCGCTTATGCGGTCAAATATCCGCTAATGCGGAACTTCTCTAAAGCATGCGGACCGCTTCTGTGGTTATTGTCTGCTCCTGCGGATACTGCACCTGCGGAATTATTCTGCCTCTGCGGAAATTCTCCAATTGGCCAACTTTCACACATGCGACCCATACTTCGCATATGCGGAACTGAATCTATGGCCCTTTTTTGCAGATGCGGAAATACCAGATATCAACAAACCAGCAATTTCACCACTCCAAAATCCAACCCGATGGCTATCCTAAATCACCCCGAGACCCTGGGACCTCAACTAAAAGTGCCAACCCATCTTAAAAAATCATTCAAACTTGCTCCACTCATCAAAACACCACACATAACACCAAAACCCTCAAATTACATCGGATTCAATCCTAAGTTCTTCTAAAACTTTCAAATAACACATTTGATCAAAACCCCAACCAAAATTCCTCCGAATGACCTGAAATTTTGCACACACATCCAAAATCACCTAGGAAGCTACAACAACTCTCGAAATTCTGACCCTTGGATCAAAATCTCACCTAGCAACCAGAATTCGCCAAAATACTAACTTCGCCAATTCAAGCCTAATTATACATCGGACCTCCAAAATCACTTTCGATCACACTCGTAAGTCACAAATCATTCCCCTAAGCTAACCAATCATCGGAACCTACATCCAAGCCTCCTAGTACATAAGTCAACATCCGATTGACTTTTCCAAAACAAGCCTTCCTTAAATAGACTAAGTGTCTCATTTCCTTCTCAATTCAATCCAAATCAACTCATTTACACAAAGCACTCATAATAAAACATAAAGAAGTAGAAAAATGAGGAAAATGGGGCAGTAACTCACGTGATGACGGGTCGGGTCGTCATATCCTCCCTAACTTAAACAAACGCTCGTCCTCGAGCGAGTCAAGAAACATACTTGAAACCTCAAATAGGTGAGGGTATCTGCTTCGCATATCCCACTCGGTCTCCGAGGTAGCCTCCTCCACGGGCCGACCTCTCCACTGCACCTTCACCGAAACAACATCGTTTGGCCTTAACTTCCGAACCTGATGATCCAGAATGGCTGCTGGCTCTATATCAGAAGTCAAATCATCCTCCAACTGAACTGTACTGAAATCCAAGACATGGGACGGGTCTCCAAAATACTTCTGGAGCATAGAAACATGAAAAATTGGATGCACGCTCGACAAGCTGGGTGGAAGGCAAGCTCATAAGCCACCTTCCCAATCCTCTTAAGTACCTCAAAAGGCCCAATGAACTGTGGACTCAACTTCCCTTTCTTTCCGAATCTCATAGCACCCTTTGTGGGTGAAACCTTCAGCAAAACCTTCTCACCATCATATAGGATACCTCTCGGACCTTCATGTCTGCATAACTCTTCTGCCTCGACTGCGCTGTACGGAGTCTCTCCTGAATTACCTTCACTTTCTCTAATGCATCCAGAACTAAATTTGTCCCCAACAATCTAGTCTCCCGGGCTCGAACCAATCAACTGGAGATCTACATCGTCTCCCATACAAGGCCTCATATGGTGCCATCTGAATGCTGGACTGATAGCTGTTATTATAGGTAAACTCTGCAAGCGGTAGAAACCGATCCCATGGCCCTCTAAAATCAATAGCATAGGCACTTAGCATATCCTCTAATATCTGAATGGTGCGCTCAGACTGTCCATCCGTCTGAGGGTGAAAGGCTATGCTCAACTATACCTGAGTACCCAACTCTCGTTGAACTGTCTACCAAAACTGAGAAGTAAAGTGAGTGTCTCAATCTGATATGATGGAAACTAGGACACCATGCAATCGAACAATCTCCCGAATATAAATCTTTGCCAGCCACTCTGAAGAATAAGTAGTACAAACCGGAATGAAGTGAGCGGACTTGGTCAGTCTGTCTACAATCACCCAAATAGCATCAAATTTCTTCAAAGTCCATGGGAGGCCGGTAACAAAATCCATGGTGATCCTCTCCCATTTCCACTCAGGAATAACCATCTGCTGGTGCAAGCCACCCGGTCTCTGATGCTCGTACTTCACATGCTGACAATTAAGACATCGGGCTACATACTCCACAATATCTCTCTTCATCCTCCATCGGCAATAGTGCTGTCTAAGATCCTGATACATCTTCGCGACACCCGGATGAATGGAATACCGCGAGCTATGGGCCTCCTCCAATATCAACCCTCGAATCCCATCCACATTGGGCACACAAATCCAGCCCTGCATCCTCTACACGCCATCATCTCCAATGGTCATATCCCTGACGTCATCATGCTGAATCCTGTCCTTAAGGACAAGCAAATGCGGATCCTCATACTGACACTCTCTGATGGGGTCATATAAGGAAGACCGCGAAACCACACAAGCCAACACCCGACTGAAATCTGAAATATCTAGTCTCACAAACCGATTGGCCAAGGCCTGAACATCAATTGCAAATGGCCTCTCCTCAATTGGAATGTACGCCAAACTCCCCATATTTACCGCCTTTCGGCTCAAAGCATCGGCCGCTACATTGGCCATCCCCGATGATACAGAATAGTAATATCATAATCTTTTAGTAGCTCTAGCCATCTCCGCTGCCTCAAATTAAGAACCATTTGCTTTAACAGATGCTGAAGACTGCGATGATTGGTGAATACCTCACAAGATATGCCATATGGGTAGTACCTCCAAATCTTTAAGGCATGAACTATAGTAGCTAACTCCAAATCATGAACATGGTAGTTCTGCTCATGGGCTTCAACTGATGGGAATAATAAGCGATAACTCTACCCTCCTACATCAATACACAACCTATCCCAACTCTGGAAGCATAGCAATATACCGTATAGGAACCTGAAGCCGAAAGCAAAACCAATACTGGGGTTGTGGTCAAAGTTGTCTTGAGCTTCTGAAAGCTCTCCTCACACTCGTCTGCCCATACAAATGCAACACCTTTCTGAGTCAACTTGGTCAAGGGCGATGCAATAGAAGAAAAACCCTGAACAAACCGGCGATAATAACCCGCCAACCCAAGGAAACTACGAATCTCTGTGGCTGAGGATAGTCTAGGACAACTCTGCACTGCCTCTATCTTCTTTGGGTCAACCTGAATACCCTCGCTCGACATCACGTGTCCCAAGAAAGCAACTGAGCTGAGCCAAAACTCACACTTGGAGAACTTTGCATAAAGCTTCTCCTCCCTTAGTCTCTGAAATATAACTCGCAAATGTTGCGCGTGCTCCTCCTGACTACGCGCATATACCAGGATATTATCAATGAACACGATGACAAACTAATCCAGATAAGGCCGAAACACACTGTTCATCATATGCATGAACACTGCTGGGGCATTGGTCAGCCCGAAAGACATAACAAGAAACTTATAGTGACCATATCTAGTCCTGAAAGTAGTCCTATGAATATCTGAATTACTGATCTTCAACTGGTGATAACCCGAACGACGATCAATCTTGGAGAACACCCTTTCTCCTTAAAGCATGTCAAATAAATCGTCAATGAGAGGCAGGGGATACTTGTTATTCACTATTACTTTGTTCAATTGCCTATAATTGATACACATTCTCATTGTGTCATCTTTCTTCTTCACAAATAGAACTGGCGCACCCCAAGGTGAAACATTAGGCCGAATGAACCCTTTATCTAGGAGCTCCTGAAGTTGTTCCTTCAATTCTTTCAAATTCGCTGGTGCCATACGATATGGCAGAATAGAGATGGGCTGAGTGCCCGACACCAGGTCAATACCAAAATCAATGTCCCTATCCAGTGGCATGCCCAGCAGGTCTGAAGGAACTACATCAGGAAAATAACTTACAACCGGGATGGAATCAATGCTAGGAGTCTCAGTTCCAACATCCCTCACAAACGCCAAATAGGAAAGACAACCCTTCCCAAGCATACATTTGACCTACAGGAAAGAAATAACTCGACTAGGGACATAACCAGTCACACCACGCCACTCGATCCGCGGCATAGCCAAAGTGACTGTCTTAGCATGACAGTCTAGAATAGCATGACATGGAGATAAGCAATCCATGCCTAAGATAACGTTGAAGTCCACCATGCTCAATAGCAATAAATCAGCTTGGGTCTCCAGACCCCCATTAATCACAATACATGATCGATACACTCGGTCTACAATAACAGTATCGCCCATCGTGGTAGACACATGAACAGGTAAATATAGGGACTCCCAAGGCATACTCATATAACGAGTAAAATATGAAGACACATATGAATAGGTGGAATCGGGATCAAATAATACTGAGGTGTCTCTATGGCAGACTTAAACGATACCTGTAATGATAACGTCTGAAGCAATGACATCTTTTCTGCCCGGCATAAGATAGAATTGAGCCTGGCCACCGCCTTATCAGTCTCCACCTCTGGGGAGACCCTTGGATGCCTGATATCCACCCTTAGTTGGCTGGGCAGGTGATGAAGTAGCTGGAGCAGAAGTCTAGGGTTGACACCTCTACTGATTCTGTTTGCCACGAAGTCGAGGGCACTGCCTCCTAAAATGACCAAACACTCCGCACTCATAACAATTGCCCGGTGCTAGAGATGGGGATTGAAGTGAACCCCTCACACTGGAGTGACTAGCAGATGCACTCGGTGCAAAAGAACCTTGAGCTGATGGGGCATGAGATGAACTCTAAGCTGGGAGAGCATTGAGTGAAGACTGACCCTCGGGGGCCCGTGATGACCATGGCCCGAAGATCTGCCATGACACTCTGGACTGTATGACTGAGCAGGCCTGAAAGAACTACCATGCTAGAACTGGCCCCTTGAAGAGGCACCACTGTAACTGCTCGATCCACGAGGCCTCTTGGCCTTCCTCTCCTCTCACTCTCTACGGCGAACTAACTCGATCTCTCGAGCGATATCCACCACCTCCTCAAATGTAGCACCCAGTACTCTCTAGATAGTCATCAAAATACGTAGGTGGTAGTTAAGGACATCCATGAACCTCCTGATCCTCGCACGATCTGACGGAAGCATCCAAGTAGCATAACGGGCCAACTGAGAAAAACCTCATCTCGTATTGAGTCACTGTTATATCCCCATGTGTCAACCACTCAAACTGCCTACGCAACTCCTCCCTGCGGGACTGAGGCATATATTTCTCCAGAAAAAAAGCACAGAACTGTGGCCAAGTCAGAGGTGCTGGACTGGCACGCCTACGCCTATCAAAGTCCTCCCACCAAGTAAAGCAGCCCCGGTAAACTGAAAGGTAGTAAATGCCACACCACTCGATTCAAGGATCCCTGCCGTCCGGAGCATATGCTGACACCTGTCAAGAAAACCCTGGGCATCCTCACCCTAAGCACCACTAAATGTCGAAGGTTTGAGCCTACCGAACCTCTCGAGATGACGCTGCTCATCGCCTGGCATAGCTTGAACCACAAATCCCTGAACTGGTATAACCTGTTGAACTAGAGGTTCCTCTGGTGTCTGTAGTCCCTGCACCACCTGCTTAGGTGTGTGAGCAGCGGCGGTCTGATTGCCTCCCCCGGCCTGTGAAGTAGCTGTTACTGTCGTGGTAACTGAAACGGCATGAGCTAAGCTAGTGCAGACTGATAACATTTGTGCCAAGGTCTCCTGAAGACCCGGAATCACGATAGGCACAGCTGGTGCCTGAACATTAATGCTTGTGTGTCTACAACTGCAGCCTGATCCTGAGCTAGGGTACCTGGTGGATCAGTAGGTGCTTCCCCAACTGCTCCGCCTCTTCCACGACCACGACTGCGTCCACGACCACTGGTGGCCTCAGTAGGTGGTACTGGTGGTCGTCCGCAACGTCCGGTAGCTCGTATCCTCGCCATCTGTGAGAGAACAGAATATTAGAAGTTTATTTCTCAATTCAACAATGTTACACGACAAGAATTTCATGAATGTGAAGTTTTCCTAAAGGTTCTGCAGCCTCTCGAGGATAAGTACAGACGTCTCCGTACCGATCCGCGAGACTCTACTAAACCGGCTCATGACTCGCGAGACCAAGTAACATAGGCTCTGACACCAACTTGTCATGACCCCAACCTTGGTCGTGATGGCGCCAAACATATTGCTAGGCAAGCCCGACCAATTCCACAACCTTAGCCCCTTATTATAGAGTCATGATTCAATTAACACGAATAATCACCAAGTCATAATACTGAAACTCTGAAATATAAATTAAATATGCAGAAAACTTAAGTATAAAACAACTACTCAGCCCAAAGGATCTGGTGTCACAAGTTTGAGCCTCTATTACATGAGTAACAACCTACTACATATAGTCTCTAGAAACGCTGGAATTAAAACAAATAAGAAAGAAGGAACATCAGGACTGTGGACGTCAAGTGCAGCTACCTTGATACTTCCGGATGAGCTGCTAAGCAGAGAAATCCTTACACAACCTCAGATGTACCTAGATCTGCACACAAAGTGCAGGGAGTAATGTGAGTACACCGACCCAATGAGTAATAAACATAAACAAAGGCTAATAATAATAAATCCTGAATAGGCACATATAACTCTATAAATACAGCAACCTGAACCAGATAGTATTCAATCAGCAAATCAATCACGACAATTATACAAATGCTACAACATATAAGTAAGTATTTGACATGTAAATATGAAATGCTAAACATAGTCCGGTACTCTATAGTACCAGCTGCGACGTGTAGCCCGCTCTATTTATTTATCTTTGACGGCACTCTGGGGTGTACAGATTCTGGGAGGGGTCCCTTATGGCCCAAGCGCAATAATAAGCCATCTTGTGTCATCACTGGGCCCTTAGCTTCATATCGATATCAATATAGTACTGCTGCAGCGCGCAGCACGATCCTATACTCAGTCAAAAATCACATAAGCCCCTTGGGCACACTAGTATAGAAATATTCAGCCCAAACCTCCTTTTAAAATATTAGTTAAATTTCAAGTGAGAGAAAAGGTGGTTGAGTTTACAAAACAGCATTTAAAACCAGGATTGAGTTCATTAATATGTAAAAAAAAGATAGTAAAAAATAGATAACTTCAATCAGCTCAAATTATAACAATAATGAGGAATTTTGGTTAAATACGCAGTATATTCATCTACCGGAACAGACCAAGTCAGAATCCCCAACGATGCTCTACCCCACACTCGGTACCCGGCGTGCAAGTCACCTTATTATAGCAGTACGATGTGCAAATACGGGGTTTCAAACCCTTAGGACAGCATTTACATCTATTACTCATCTTAAGGCGACCAAAATCCTAGCTCGCTATGCCCTTGACTTTCGAATCGACCTCTTCGTGCGCCGAATCAGATCAAAACCATAACGAATACGTCACAATAGGCTAAAGGAACAATACTCAATCGAAAATAATCGAAAAACATCAAAATTTCCAAAATTGTCAAAAACTCGAGCCCTGGGCCCACTTCTCGAATTTAACATCAACTGATCCCTTATCTCGCGACGAGTCTATATATGTAAAGATTACCAAAATCGGAGTCCAAATGACCCCTCAAATCCTCATTCTTAACTCTCTTAAGTTCAAGCCCTTACTCCTATTCTAACTCTCTAAATTTCTTATTTTTCAGTCTAAATTCATGTAATAACACATTAGAATCGTGTTTTAGACCCATAAATCCTTACCTCAAAGAAGTACCTTGATTGCTCTCTTCCAACTCGCCCAAATTCTCCAAGTCCATCGTGAAAAAGATGAAACCCCTTAAAACTTTGTGAAGGAGAAATTAAATAACACGAACAAGTCATTTTCGCATCAGCAGATCCTTAGCCGCATCTCCGACTCCCGCTTTTGCGAAAATATCTTCGCTTTTGCGGATCTTCATTAGGTCCAGGACCGCTTTTACGGTTAAGTCCCGCTTTTGCGGACCTCGCTTATGCGGTCAAATATTTGCTCCTACAGAACTCTTCTAAAGCGTGCAGACCGTTTCTGCGGTCATTGTCCGCACCTGCGGAATTAATCCGCTTTTACAGAAATTCTCCAATTGGCCAACTTTTGCACCTGCAACCCATACTTCGCATCTGTAGCCCCTTTTCCGCAGGTGCTAAAATACCAAATATCAGCAAACCAGCAATTTCACAACTCCAAAATCCACCAGACGGCTATCTGAAATTACCCCGAGGCCCCCGGGACCTCAACTAAAGGTGCCAACCCATCTTAAAACATCATTCAAACTTGATCCACTCATCAAAACATCACAAATAACACCAAAACCCTGAAATTACATCGGATTCAAGCCTAAGTTATTCTAAAACTTCTGAATTACGCGTTTGATCAAAAACCCGTCCAAAACTCCTCCGAATGACCTGAAATTTTGTACACACATCCAAAATCACCTAACGAAGCTACATAAACTCTTGAAATTCCATTCCGACCCTCGGATCAAAATCTCACCTGCCAACCGGAATTCGTGAAAATACTAACTTTGCCAATTCAAGCCTAATTCTACACCAGACCTCCAAAATCACTTCCAATCACACTCCTAAGTCACAAATCATCCCCCGAAGCTAACGAAATCATTGGAACCCACATCCGAGCCTCCTAGCAGGTAAGTCAACGTCCGGTCAACTTTTCCAAAACAAACCTTCCTTAAAGAGACTAAGTGTCTCACTTCCTTCTCAATTCAATCCAAATCAACTCGTTTACACAAAACACTCATAATAAAGCATAAAGAAGCAGGAAAATGGGAGAAAGGGAGCAGTAACTCACGTGACGACGGGTCGGGTCGTCACATATAAACTTTTATTTGATATAAGTGTGTGCCTTTTAAAACAACTTGTGCTCACATGACAAACTAATTGTGCCTCACTAAACATTGAGCGTGTGGGGACTCTAAATTATGTTATTTCCTTTTATTTTAAGCTCAAATTATTTTATTGTGGCCCACACCATATTTTCCTTGTTTCCCTCCAAAATACTTTTATCGTCTCCCCTAAAAAATTTATCTCCACCAACTAACCTTTCTTCACCCTTAGCCAGCAGCTCCTACTCATTTTACAGTGCCATAAATCCACCACAGGATTAAGGAAACCATCCAACAATCTCAACTATTTAGCGAAATCCAAGGTTGACCAACAGTAACAAGTGAAAAGATAAGAGATTTGACCCAAGAAGGGCCGTGAATTTGCAAATTTTCATCTCCGGCGAAGCACTTGATTGCTTCAGCCATTTTTACCTCATTGTCGTTGTCGTATATGATCTATTTTTTAAGCTCTTGAAGTTGATTCATCAAGTTTTTCTTCGATTTATAGACAAATTGTCTATTTGTCGATCTATTTATAAACCTGAGTTGGAGAGAAAACCTATATGAAATTATTCTTGATGAAGTCTGCTAGTAATTTCAAGGCTTTATATTAAGGAGATAAAAGTGAAGTCTTATTTGGAACATATAGAAGAAAACAAATTAAAGAGAGAAATAAATGGGAAAAGATTATCAGGATGGAAGAAATGGGTGGGAAAGATGATGAAGATATCATTTTTTTGTTTTGGTAATTAGTCTTTATACTAATCACATGTAATATTTACAAAGTATTATAGTTAGCTATCACAACATAAGTATCACACGTACATTAAAAGGACTATGAAGATATCTTTCTAGAAGACGACAAGCTTTTAGAGGAAGAATTAAAAAATTATGTTTTAGTCTTTTTATTATTTCTTAATTATATATGCAATTATTTTTATTTATAATTATATGTGTTCTTATTTAATTGGCTCATTTGCCATGTCACCAACTAGTGTATACCACGCATGTGGTGTGCTTGACTTAAGCGTCCAATAAATACACTTCTATCAAATAAAAGTATCTAAATAATCAATACATTAGTTTGAGTGTTCAAATGATCTTTGGGAACAACTTAACAGAATTATTTATATATTTTGCCTTACGAAAACAAAGAGAAAGAAATAGAAAAACGAAATAAAAAAAGAAGCATTCTAAGGGCCCGTTTGTGTGAACACCTAAATTTTTACCTCACCCAAGTTCTATACTAGTTTAGTGTAAATATTTTTTTACGTCTAATCTTAATATTTTAAAACTTTTATCATACTCTTAGTAGGTTTTATATATATATATATATATATATATATATATATATATATATACACTCTGTTCATCTCTTCTTTCCAATTCTTTATAGATTTGAATCTATTCTTAACTCTTTTTTCTTTAACCTCACCCCGGCCATGGTTAAGTGCACATACCACTTGGTTTATCTTAACCAGTTTTTTCGTAGGAATTTACAGGTTAATCCATCAAGTTAAGAAATTAGAAAGATAACCATATACTAAGAGTAGTTTAATAATTTACAGAATAACAAAACTATACATAATAAAAACATAAGCATAAAAGGAAATCATAACAAGACAGGGTAATATCTTAGAACATAACTTAGATAAACATAGTAACTTACATGTTTACAAGAGATGGGATTTCCCTTTCGGGAAACCCGAAAAGGTTTTGCTGGACTTCTGGATTAAAATACAATCAACATATATATATATATATATATATATATATATATATATATATATATATATATACATATACACTAACCATACATTCACATTCTTAGAGTATAAGTTTTACTCCTAGTTTTAAATAAAAGAAAAATTTTAGAAAAAATCTAATTAGAATTTTAAATGTAGCTATAGTATTTTTCTTAGTATAATTTAAACTACAATGTAAATATTTAATTTTTCTAAGGTAGCTAATTTTTAACTGTGCATTTTACTTTCTAATTTCTTCATTAATAAAGAATAAGTAAAAGTTATTAAACAAAAAAAACAAAAAGTAAAACTAACTAACGAAAAAAAAAAAAGAAGGCAAAGCAAATAAAAATAATAATAATAATAAGTAATAATATAATAAAAAGGTATAAATCTTAATAGATTCAAATAAAAATTATCCAAACTAATTAACATGATCTTCTCAATCTCCTTCTCCCATTCCAACTCTAACTCTAACTCTTTTATATATACTACCCACATTCCCTTATAAAAGGAAGACATTGTTATGAAATATTATAAAGACAAGAACAATAATGCAAGAACAAGTGCAATAGAGAGAATAGAGAGAGAGAAGTATTCTTATTGATACTTAGAGATTGTTAGGGATGTTTTACAATGGTAGAAGACCCCTTTATTTATAGCGAGGGGGATGATTTAGCTACCAAGAATAGAACTCTAGAATCTCTCTAATTATAGACATTCACCTTAAATAGGAGATTTCATAACACTCCCCCTTGAATGTCTATTCAATAATGTGCCTCGTTAAAACCTTAAAACCAAAACCCAATGGGAAAAATTAAAGAAAGGAAAAAGAGTACACATGTTTGAATATGCGCCTATTGGTTGCCTCGTTAAAAACCTCGCAAGGAAAACCCAGTGGGAAAAAACCTTGTAAGGGAAAAAGAGTGCAACGCGCATTAACTCCCCCTAATAAGAACATCAATTTATATCCTTGAGCATTTGCATTCCAATCTTGTGCATCATCTTCAAAACGATCTTTGGTAGACGTTTGACAAATCAACCATATTGACTTGAATAAATATTCCGCACCTTGAAATCATCATTCTTGATAGATATGAACATCTTCATATAATGTCGTGGAATAACTCTTCAATATCTCCATAGATGTATTCTCGATGCCATCATGCTTATAGTTATAGCAAGATACATATGTACACAAATTGTACTTAGGATGTGGTACTTCAGGACCACGAATTGCATATGCTTCAAGCAACTTAAATCTTTCAAGTTAAGTCATATAAGCCATATAATAGACTTTAGATGCATATCAAGTTTTCCATGTCATGCTAGACAAATAAGATATCGAAAACTGATTATACATACCTTTGACTTTATACTTTCAAGCATTTGAACTATAGGTTCAAAACTACATGTCTTTCATATGGAATCAATTCTTCTTGAATTGTATCTCTTTCATTTAGTTACTTTCTTTGGGTCAGCAAATGCGTATAGCATGTTTTGCAATATGTTGCAATTGAATTATCCCTTTTATGAACTTCAGGTTCATGTCATTATATTCGGGGATATACATATACAAATGATAATTCATCCCATGTAACATTTTCTCAAGTGTTTATCATGCCTCCCCCTCATGTTAGTAAAGCTAACTTGTTTCCTCAACTTTGGGAAATCATCTTTGTGCATTATTATGTCAATATACACAGCACATTAATAATAAGATGAAATTATTTGGTTCCTGACCCTGAGCCATTTGTGAGGGGAGAATATAATATACTCTCGTATACAACGTATATCAAACTGATATATATAACTTTGTTCTCATAAGAAACAGTTTAGCTATTAAGTGGAAGCACTCAATAATTATCTTGCTAAACCAACTTTGATATAAACCAACTTATCAAGATGAACTATCTTGAGTAGAAAATCTGGAAATTATGCTCGAAGTTAGATTACTGAGCAATTTACCTCGCAAGCACCGGCCAGGCTGCGGGTCAATAACAATTGCGCATGTAACCATTTCATAGATGCATCATATGTGGTATACATGGCAGGTGAATGGGCCCATATTCACCTTTGATATTTCCAGAATTTATGGGCTTCAACCCGAACTCTTTAGTTGGTCAGTTCATTAATGAGAACAAGTGATACAAGAGAATTTGTAAAGAACTTTCTAGTTCTTTAATATTCACCTATGTGAATTTGCACATCATACTTAAAATGAGATGGCTAACACGAATGCTAACTGAATCAATATTGGTAAACTTCAAATTTACACCATGACATGTGCACTTATCAATAAACTTCAGGTTTATTATGACATGGGTTTTATACCAATAGATATCCACTTTATTGTGGCATTCTTTCGTTTGTGTAGTAACAAAGCGGGTAGCTTTTCATATGCAAATTACCCCGCTACAAGTTGTAGTAATAGGAGATATCAAAGCCTTCCTTTATTTATAGTCTCAATATAATCAATCACTTTCGCGTGTACTTTGGAAACTGAATAAGTTTCTTTGAGACTTACTACAGCACAATACTCAATTGTGTTTCTCCAACATAGTAATAATTGGCTCTTCTAGAGCTCTCAATTAATTTTGTACTACCACAGATTCATCAACATCCATGTGGTGAATATCTTTCTTAAAGAGAAAGTTATACCATTATGGTCATGTCAAACTTATATGCAAGATATGTTTCTTGCATTATTGTTGTCCTTTAATAGTCATATTTCCAAAATGATTTGGCGTACAATAGGTACGTGACCAACGATCATTCATGCCATATATCATCTCAAACCTCCTTCTAGGGGTGAGTGTGGTATCATCTCAAACCTCCTTCTAGGGGTGAGTGTGGTATATTTAATACCAACTTCATGTTCATATTCTTCCAATAATGAATATGTATTCGTGAATCAGATGTTGTCACATTCACTTCGGGGATATGTGATTTTGTTATCCTTTTCAAATCTATAAATGCGTCAGGCATTTGATTTGCTATTCTTTGCAAATGGATAATCTTTTGTGCCTCTTTCACAAATAGAGGTATGTGGATCAAGATGAGATAATGATGCATTTTTCCACAAAATTTCCCGTTTGGTTTTACCAACTTCTCCCCCTAATTTTGGAAAAAGTGTCTCATCAAATTGACAGTCTGCAAATCGTGCAGTGAACAAATCTCCTGTCAATGTTTCCAGGTAGCGAATAATGGAGGGCGATTCAACCTCAACATATATTCCTAACCTTCTTTACAGACCTATTTTGGTGCGGGATGGCGGTGCTACAGGCACATATACTGCGCATCCAAAGATTCTTAAATGGGATATATTGGGTCCATGACCCAAAACCAATTGCAACGGGGAATATTTGTGTCAATTCGTCAGTCAGAGACGAACTAGCATTGCTGTATGCAAAATGGCGTGTCCCCAAACCGAAGTGGGCAGCCGACGAACTAGTATTGCTGCATGCAAAATGGCGTGACCCCAAACCAAAGTGGGCAGCCGACGAACTAGCATTGCTGCATGCAAAATGGCGTGACCCCAAACCGAAGTGGGCAGCTGACGAACTAGTATTGCTGCATGCAAAATGGCGTGACCCCAAGCCGAAGTGGGCAGCCGACGAACTAGTATTGCTGCATGCAAAATGGCGTGTCCCCAAACCGAAGTGGGCAGCCGACGAACTACTATTGCTGCATGCAAAATGGCGTGACCCCAAACCAAAGTGGGCAGCCGACGAACTAGCATTGATGCATGCAAAATGGCGTGACCCCAAACCGAAGTGGGCAGCCGACGAACTAGTATTGCTGCATGCAAAATAGCGTGACCCCAAACCGAAGTGGGCAGCCAACGAACTAGTATTGCTGCATGCAAAATGGCGTGAACCCAAACCGAAATGGGCAGCCTCGTTTTCATGAAGAATTCAAGATTATTCTCATCTATTGTCTCAATATGATATCCATTTTGAATGATATCTTTAAACTCAACAAGTTCCTTTTAGACTTGGAGGAGAACATTGCGATTGATATCATTAAAACTCAACAAGTTCTTCTTAGACTTGGAGGAGAATATTGCATTCTCTAAGATAAACGTCGTGCCTTTAGGCAGAGTTACAGTTGCTCTTCCAGAGCCTTCAATCAATTTACTTCCCATGGTTTGGCATATAAAAGAAAATATACGAACACGAGAATAAACAACTTCAATCCGTTTGTGTCACATAATATTTTCAAAATCTGCTGATGTCAGTTGACTAAATAAATCAGATAGTCGATTATATGTTTTCCATAATCGATTACTATGCAGTTTGAAAATTTCATTTTAAGCATTTTCACAAAACAATCGATTGTTAAACACACACAATCGATTGTTGAGCATTGACAATCGATTGTTAAACATAGACAATCGATTGTTGACAATTTTTGAAAAATCCCAGATCACTGTTCTAAGACAATCGATTGTTAAACATAGACAATCGATTGTTGGCTATTTTGAAAAATTCCAGAGCACTGTTTTAAGACAATCGATTGTTAAACATAGACAATCGATTGTTGCCTATTTTGAAAAATTCCAGAGCACTGTTTTAAAGACAATCGATTGTTAAACATAGACAATTGATTGTTGACTGTTTTTGAAAAATTCCAGATCACTGTTTTAAAGACAATCGATTGTTAAACATAGACAATCGATTGTTGACTGTTTTTGAAATTCCAGAACTGTTTTAAAGACAATCGATTGTTAATCATAGACAATCGATTGTTGACTGTTTTTGTAAAATTCCAGATCACTGTTATAAAGACAATCGATTGTTGATCATTGACAATCGATTGTTTTGCAGTTTTTATGCGAAATATGAGATAACCGACTAGTTTTTCAGGTTAGTCGATTACCTCTACTGGAAAGTAAAAATATTATTGATATTTGAGCATATTGATACATTCTAAAGAACTAATACTAACATTATATCATGAACTAACTAATACGAGCTAATACTAATGGCTATTAGTTTATTCATTCACTAATACAAACAAGTAAAATAAAATCAAATAGCTCCATCTTCTTTCATCACGGATCCATCACCGATTAGGTGGTCTATCTTCCCCTCGGGTTGCTCAAAGAAGTCTGCCACATCCAAGTGGGTGATGTCAAAGTTGTCGTCAGAGACAAAATTCGTTTCAGGGCGTTTACTCTTTCGAGATGCTTGATAAAGGTCAACCAAATGTCATGGTATACGGCAAGCCTTTGACCAGTGCCCGTTTCCACCGCAACGATAATGTATAATTTATAAACTATTTGCTTTTGGATTCTTATCGTATCGTGCTTGTGGCAGAGTGACCAACTTCAGGTTGTCATATCTCTTCTTTAAGCCATCTCACAAGATAGGTGGATCTTTGACTGTGATATATTCAATTTTCAAACCTTCATCAAGGTGATGGCGCAAGTAAATCAAGGCCTTAGCACAGTTTCAAACCTTCATCAAGGTGATGGCGCAAGAAAATCAAGGCCTTAGCATAGTTTTGGGTGGATGCATTATTTCTGTCTTTAATGGCGTCTCCAAGACCCATAGCATCTAAGTGAATTTCAGCATCCAACACCCATGTCATATAGTTCTTGCCCGAAATTTCAAGGGCAACGAACTTTCTTTTCATAATGTCAGACATAAAACAAAATTACATCAAGAGCGTGTTCATACTTACGGGCTCTATTACAATTATCACATTCACTTCAGGGAATGGATCATAATCATGTGCTTTACACGATCTCATGTCAAATATTACTTTCATAAAGTGAAAGATTATTTTGAGAATCTTTATTATTCTCATTATCACAATAATGATGATTATAATTTCGTCTATTGCCACGTCCACATCCATTGATACCTTTACGGTAATAATTTTGTCTTCTTTCAGACTTATCACATACTGCTACCACATTCTCTAAAGGGAATGGAGCAAATTCAATTGGACGGAATTCTTTGCCACGTCCACATTCATACATGAATTTAATCATGGCAGGACATAGAGATTTAACCACTTCATGTGGTTATAATTTCTTACACACTCCATTAGAGTTATAATCAAACTTTGTTGTCTATGTTTGTATATAAAATCAAATTATAGAATTCCAAGAATTTGAAAGAGAAAAGTAAAATACTTACCTTTAAGGTATACCAATTATATTTTCAATGTTTTCTCTCCTTATTTTCTGTATAGAAATTCTTACACAGAATGGCCTTGTTGATTTCTCATATCTACAGTCACTTTAATTGGCTTCTAGTTGTGAGAAGCTAACAGCTTCGATGATTGCTCTTCGTCTGCCTCTCTTTTTTTTTCGTTTCTTTCTTTGAAGCAAAACCCTACACAAACAGAAGTTAAGACAATCGAAAATTTCAATTGGTTAGAGACTCGTGCTGATAACGTGTTAGGAAATAATATAAAGACAAGAACAATAATGCAAGAACAAGTGCAATAGAGAGAATAGAGAGAGAGAAGTATTCATATTGATACTTAGAGATTGTTAGGGATGTTTTACAATGGTAGAAGACCCCTTTATTTATAGGGAGGGGATGATTTAGCTACCAAGAATAGAACTCTAGAATCTCTCTAATTATAGACATTCACATTAAATAAGAGATTTCATAACAGACATAATATAAAATAAAAAAAAGAAACGGAAAAAGCAAAAATGTAAGAACGAAAGCAAAAGAAAAGAACGAAAAAGAAGTGAGAAGATAAAACGAAAAAGGTTCTGCATTTTTAGTTCTCAAACAGAAAACATGGAGTTCCAGTAGAGGTTGCATTCGTGATTCGAGTTCCGATTTTTCTTTGAAATTTTTGACTCTCACCGTGATTTTATATCTATTCATTGCTGCCATTTCGCTCGGATTATAGAGTTGAAACCACATATCAATTTCTGACTACTATTCTTAAAGAAGTTTCATTCTACAAGTTATCTTCTATTCATTCTGTTATATATTTTAATTAATGTGTCCTACTGGAAATATGAACTTGAGCCATCTAAAAGCTTTTTTTTACCTACAGTTCTTTAGTTTTTGAATATTTATTTATTTAACAAAAAAATACATATTCAAAGATCTCCATTTGTCCTTGAAGGACATGTCAATTTTGCATAATAAAATGACTGATTTATCTTCAACATAGAAAACCATGTAACTTTGTATATGATTTTTTATTTATTCTAAGCATTAATAAAAGTTGAAGTAGTAATTAGCAGATATGTGTGATGAATTTTGTTCTAGTATAATAATTATTCTGCATGTGTTTTAATTTTAAGATGATTTAATTAGTTCATTTTACTTCTTTACTTAATTTATACTTTTAGATCTTTAGAAAATAACAGAAATAGTAGCATATTGTTATGATAAATAGTAATTATGGTAGACGTCTACTCTTCTTCCATGATCTTCATCTCAAATGGTTTATGGCATATTCAATGACATATTTTGTATGTTCAATGACATATTCCATGACATATTTTCTTCACTTTTTATGTCTATATAAAGCCTTGTAATAAATAGGAAATCACACACAATTGAAGAAGAAAATCTCTTCCTTCTCTCTATCTATATTTCTTGTTCATGTTTCACTAAGTTGCTTATATTTCTTGTTCATGTTTTACTATATTGCTTTCATTTTATAACACGTTATCAGCACGAGTCTCTAACCATCACGGTAAGTTATCTTCTTTTAAAGTTCTCGACTCTGATTTAAAATTATCGGGTACAACATGTTTCTCTTTTTTGTAAGAATAATGATATATTTTGTTGGATACTTAGTTTTTCCAATTATGTCTCTAAACAAAAAATAGAAAGAGAAAGATACTCATACTTCACCATGATCTCTTTATTTATGAATAAAGATGTAATGATTTTAATAAACTGCTTCTTAATTGATCTGTATTATTAAAATATAAATAGAAGTAATCAACATAGATAACAATAATATTTTCTTGACAATAGTACGTATCCAAAATATGAATATAAATAGTGTTTGCATCATTAAAATATTACATCCTACTTTGACTAAATCCAAGAAATTTTTATTGATTATTCATCTTGTTCTTTGTAGAAATAAAACATGTTAGTAATAATGAAGTTACTTGAAATTGTTTTTGTTTTCAAGTCTATTTTCTTATTGAATTCAAGTATATCTAGTTACATGCTTAAGTACTTGGGTATACCTATCATATTGTGTGATTATACATTATTGTACAGTATAACATGATATACCACACTAGCTACATTTAACTATTTATTTTGACAAGCCTACATACAGAATATTAGTACATATGGAGATACTATGTAGGTGTAGATTTTACGATATTAAAAGTTTTATATTCTTTAGGTGCACATATAATTTTTTTTATATGGTCAATCTAGAAAAGTAACAATACTAGTATGTAACATGTCAAATCACTTAACCAAATTATTTCTAAAATTGCTTGATAAATATCTTAGTGCAATAAGGGTATTCATATTAGTCGGTATTGTCCTACACGTATTTAGTACACTTTAAATCATGCTAATTAACTTGAATAATTTAATGATGCATGCACTAACTAGACATACAAGATTAAGTATAGATATCTCACAAAACAAACTTGGATCAAAATTCAATTGTAAAATATTTATTTAATTGAGTCATGTACACACATACAATATTCAAAGAGAAGAAATATTTCTCTCATTTAAGTAAGTATGTGTAAGGCAGATGTTACTACATTTTCTGATAGTAGTAAATTAATTGAAGGCACTGGAAGAGCTGCTATAACTCTGCCTAAAGGAACAATATTTATCATAGAGAATGCAATATTATCCTCCAAGTCCAAGAGGAACTTGTTGAGTTTTAAAGATATCCGTCAAAATGGATATTATATTGAGACAATAGATGAGAATAATCTTGAATATCTCATCATTAGAAAGAATGTCTCTGGCCAAAAGAGGGTTAATGAGAAGTTCCCATCTTTATCTTGTGGCCTGTATTGGACAAGAATTAGTGCAGTTGAGGCACATTCTACCGTAAACCAAAAGGTTACTGATTCCAATACTTTCGTACTTTGGCAAGATCGATTGGGACATCCTGGATCAATTATGATGAGACTGATTATAGAAAACTCAAATGGTCATCCATTAAAGAATTTAAAGATTCTTTTAAATAATGATTTTCTTGAACTTCTTGTTATCAAGGCAAGTTAATTATTAGACCATCACCAACAAAGGTTGGAATTGAGTCACATACGTTTTTGAAACGTATACAAGGGGACACTTGTGGGCCTATTCACCAATCTAGTGGGTCGTTTAGATATTTTATGGTCTTAGTAGACGCATTTTCTAGATGGTCTCATGTGTGCCTATTGTCATCTCGCAACCTTGCGTTTGCAAAATTAATGGCACAAATAATTCAATTACGGGCACAATTTTCCGATAATCCAATTAAGTCTATTGGACTAGATAATGCTGCTGAGTTTTCATCCGAAGCATTTAATGATTATTGCTTATCAATCGGGATAAAAGTGGAACATCCTGTAGCTCATGTTCACGCTCAAAATGGTCTTGGAGAATCTTTAAATAAACGTCTGCAGTTGATAAACCGTTACTCATGAAAACGAGGCTGCCCATTTCGGTTTGGGGTCATTCCATTTTGCATGCAGAAATGCTAGTTCGCCTCAGACCGACAAATTATCACAAATATTCCCCGTTTCAATTAGTTTTGGGTCATGAACCTAATATATCCCATTTAAGAATATTTGGATGCGCAGTATATGTGCCTGTAGCACCGCCATATCGCACCAAAATGGGTCCGCAAAGAAGGTTAGGAATATATGCTAGGTTTGAATCGCCCTCAATTATTCACTACCTCGAAACATTGACAGGGGATTTGTTCACTGCACGATTTTCAGACTGTCGATTCGATGAGACACTTTTCCCAAAATTAGGGGGAGAAGTTGGTAAAACCAAGCGGGAAATTTTATGGAAAAATCCATCATTATCTCATCTTGATCCACGTGCCTCTATTTGTGAAAAAGATGTGCAAAAGATTATTCATATTCAAAGAATAGCAAATCAAATGCCAGACGCATTTACGGATTTGAAAAGGATAACAAAATTATATATCCCCGCAGAGAATGTGATAGCAGTATGTGATAAGTTTAAAGAAGACAAAATTATTACCGTGAATGTATAAATGGATATGGACGTTGCAATAGACGAAATTATAATCGTCATCATTGTGATAATGAGAATAATAAGGATTCTCAAAATAATCCTTCACTCTGTAGAAGTAATATCTGTCATCGATTTGACATGAGATTTTATATAGCTCATATAGATGATTATGATCCATTCATGGTGTGAATGTGACAACATCTGATTTATGAATACATATTTATTATTGGAAGAATATGAACATGCTATTGGTATTGAATATACCACACTCACCTCTAGAAGGAGGGTTGAGATGATATAAGAAAATAATGTCATTATTATGGAATGAATGATCATTGGTACGTACCTATTGTACGCCAAAATATTTTGGCAATGTGATTATTAAAGGACCATAATAATGCAAGAAACATATCTTGCATATAATTTTGACATGACCATAATGGTACAACTTCCTCTTTAAAAGAAATATTCACTATGGATATTGATTAACATGTGATAGTACCAAATTAATTGAGAACTCTGTAAGAGGAGAAACACAATTGATTACCAATAAGGTATTGTATAGTAGTAAGTCTCAAAGAAACTTATTCAGTTTCCAAAGTATACGCGAAAGCGATTGATTATATTGAGACTATAAATAAAGGAAAGATTTGATATCTTCTATTGCTAAAACTTGTAGCAGGATAATATGTATGTGAAAAGCTACCCGCTTTATTCTCCAATTTGTACTATACAAACAAAATAATGCCACAATAAAGTGGATGTTTATTGATATAAAAACCCATATCATAATACACTTAGAGTTTATCGATAATTGCACATGTCATGATGTAAACCTGAATTTTATCAATATTGATAATTTATTCAATTGGCATCCGGGTTAGCCATATCAATTTAAGTATGATGTGCAACAATAATAGAGAATTCACATGGGTAAATATTAAAGAACTAGAAAGTTCTTTACGAATTCTCTTGTATTACTTGTTCTCATTAATTAATTGACCAACTAAAGTTGGGGTTGAATCCCATAAATTCTGGAAATATCAAAGGTGAATATGGGCCCATTCACCTGCCATGTATACCACATAAGATGCATCTATGAGATGGTTACATGTGCGATTATTATTAACCTGCAACTTGGCCGGTGCGTGTAAGGTAACTTGCTCAGTAATCTAATTTCGAGCATAATTTTCAGATTTTCTATTCAAGATAGTTCATCTTAATAAGTTGGTTTACTTCATAGTTGGTTTAGCAAAATAATTTATTGAGTGCCTCCACTTAATAGCTAAACTATTGCTTATGAGAACAAAGTTATCTATATCAATTTGATATACGTTATATACGAGAGTATATTATATTCTCCCCTCACAAGTGGTTCAGGGTCAGGAACCAAATAATTTCATCTTATTATTATTGATGTGCAGTGTATATTAACATGATAATGCACAAAGATGGGTTTCCCAGAGTTGAGGAAACAAGTTAGTTTTTCTAAAATGAGGGGGAGACATGATAAACATTTGAGAAAAAGTTACATGGAACGGATTATCATTTGTATATATAGATCCTCGAATATCATAATATGAACCTGAAGTTCATAAAAAGATAATTCAATCGCAACATACTGCAAAGCATGCCATACGAATTTGCTGACCCAAAGAAAGTAACTATATTATCATTGCAAATACCTATTAAGTCCTAGAAGGACAAAGTCTTTGGTACGCTTAAAGCGTATAAACAAATCGGTTTCAAATAAACTTCTTGATAAAGAAGATGAGCAAATGATCAAAGTGATCATAATAAAGGAGGTAAATGATCTACAAGGTCACATGACATAACACTTTATAAAGTCTCATGAGAGATTCAGGTACCTGAATATATGAATGAAGAGATCTCCATGTTATGTCTTTATGAAAATTTACTGGAACCGATATAAAATGTTCGTCGATGACATCTATGATAGCGCCAAATGTCGATGAGGATCTTAAGTTTGTCAAATACAGACAAAAGTATTGGCCAAATGGAAGAGATAGCATTCAAGTAGAATTGATTCCATATGAAAGACATGTAGTTTTGGACATGTAGTTCAAATACTTAAAAGTATAAAGTCAATGGTATGTGCAATCAGTTTTCGATATCTTATTTGTCTAGCATGACATGAAAACTTGATATGCATCTAAAGTCTATAATATGGCTTATATGACTTAACTTACATTACAATCGATGAATGATTTAAGTTGCTTGAAGCATATATAATTCTTGATCTTGAGGTACCACTTCCTCAACACAATTTATGCAAAAATG
The DNA here is from genome assembly GCA_034376525.1 of Nicotiana benthamiana. Classification (NCBI taxonomy): domain Eukaryota; kingdom Viridiplantae; phylum Streptophyta; class Magnoliopsida; order Solanales; family Solanaceae; genus Nicotiana; species Nicotiana benthamiana. The sequence goes on from CM067327.1 coordinate 129,985,448, forward strand.
TATCTTGCTATAACTATAAGCATGATAATGTGATAGCGAGGATACCTTTATGGAGATATTGAAGAGCCATTTCACGATATTTATGATGACGTTATATATCTATCACGAGTGATGATTTCAAGGTGCAAATATTCATTCAAGTTAATACGGTTGATTTATTTATCAATTCTCTACCAACGATCTCTTGAAGATAGTGCACAAGATTGGAACGTGAAGGCTCATGGATGTGAATTGATGCTCTCATCAGGGGGAGTTAATACGCGTTGTACTCTTTTTCCCTTACAAGGTTTTGTCCCACTGGGTTTCCTTGCAAGGTTTTTAACGAGGTAACCAAAAGGCGTATTATTAGATATGTCTACTCTTTTCCTTTTCTAGAATTTTTTTTTCCCATTGGTTTTATTTTAGTTAAGATTTTTAATGAGGCACATTAGCTATGGGCATCCAAGGGGGAGTGTTATGATAAATAGTAATTATGGTGGATGTCTACTCTTCTTCCATGATCTTCATCTCAAATGGTTTATGACATATTCAATGACATATTTTGTATGTTCAATGACATATTCCATGACATATTTTCTTCACTTTTTATGCCTATATAAAGACCTTGTAATAGATAGGAAATTACACACAATTGAAGAAGAAAATCTCTTCCTTCTCTCTATCTATATTTCTTGTTCATGTTTCACTAAGTTGTTTATATTTCTTGTTCATATTTTACTAAATTGCTTTCATTTTATAACACATATTAAATAGTTCAATCGTAATAATAGACTTTAAAAATAACAAAGATCATTAGATTTTTTTAGTTGCCGTTAATTTGGTAACTTTATGATTGAATTAATAAAGAATGAATGATTGAACCTAAATTGGTGAGAAGTTAGTACTTAGTACGTCAAACATTGGTCTTATAAAAATAATTTGGGTTTAATAATCAGTATTAAACAATTAATTAGCTTACCAACTTAACTCTTTTTAATATCTCATAATTTAAGAATAGAATTAACTCAAGATCCATAGCAATAAATAAACATAAAAAGGAAGCACATAATTAAATATATCGAATATACAAGAGACACAAATAGTTAAATATTATAAATATGTTATTAGTCCATGTGTTCATAGCCAATCCTCGGGTTGATATGCTTATTAATAAAATGATCATGTGCGTATTCCCGCGTCTTGATACCTTTCAAATTAAATAATTATATTTTATCCATATGTACATTTCGTATCTTGGTTTAATATTTACCTTCAAAAAAATATCTTGTGTGCATACCGCATCTAGGTCAAAACAATTAATAAAAATATAATAAATTTAATTAAGTGGTAGTAGGCAAAGCATAATCAATAAAAAAAATACAAAATTAGTCAAAAAATGGGTTCAGCCAAACATTAGTCAATAAAGCGACTGTGCTACAACCACGGGACTCGAGGGTCCTTATACCTTTTCCTCGGTCAACAGAATTCTTACTCAGTCTTCTGTTTTCGTAGATCATAAATAAGAGCCAAACCTTCCTTTTGAAAGGGATTCGAACTTGGAATACCAAAACTCAATTCCAAGTGACGATTCTACATAATAAATAATCTCTTTTCAGAACATCATTTTAATTGGAAGAACTCTTCAACTCAACCTCGTAATAGGGTTGTGTGGGAAAAAAAGGCATAACAGTTTGTCCATACAAAAATTCTTTTTTAATATTGTTTGATTACATATTTCATTGGATTTTTGAAGACGAGTTTCAAACTTGAAATAGTTTTTACTTCTTTCTCAAGTAAACAATATTTTTTCCTCATAAAACTGCAATATTTTTCAAGAAAAATGTATGTCCAAATACAAGTTTAATTTTTAAATATTTCCTTTCAAATTAACTTCAAAAATTGTTTTTTTTTATTTCACATTTTTTATGTTCAAATGTTTACAAAGTTTCTAGTAGCTTAGAATATCTGCCAATATTATCGTATTAGTACAACTTTAAGACCTATTCAATAGACGTGACGCCTCAATAAATTTCTTCAAATTGATATTTCCTGACCTTTTCTTTTTTATATTAACAATTTTCCAGGTACGTATTTTTCTGACGTTTTCTGTTTATAATATTCCAAGGAATTAGGTAAACATAATGCCAATTGTATCGTCAAAGCTCACAAGATCTACTAATTGCAATACTTATCAATTGTTATTAAAGATTAAAATCCACTAATTGAAATTAATCCATTATTAAATTTAGTAGTTGAAGTATTAATTAATTGAACCAAATTCCAATTTCATGTTTACCGGCCGCTAGACAAAGTCAGTCTCTCTCAGTTTTAAGCATTCTCCATGTCTCCTTCTATTAATAAAATATCAAATTCAAAAATTCAAAATATTAAGTTGTGATTAATTACACAAACTTTCCCTAATTTGTTTTTAAAGGAAAAATACCTTAAATCCTCCCTAAACTTGATACGGATTATTAGTTACAATCTTAAACTATTCGTGGTATTAATTGTTCCATTAACTTGGCCTTTTGAGAGTCATTAACCCTTGGACGCTGATATGACAAATAGTGTGGGTGCATTTGTTTGCCATGAATTTTTTCTGTATATGTGGCATTTTTTTGAAAAATAAAATATATTTTTACCTTTCTAAGTATGTTACTTCTTTAAATAATTTTTCTCGAATACAATCTATGATAAAATTTGGATAGAACTATATTATTTAGGTTAATATTTTTATTTGGCTAAAAATAATAAAAATTTAGATAATTTTTTTTGAATTGATCTGAAAATAAAGATTTATACAAATTTTTTTTTAACAATTTCAAGCTAGAGAGAGAAGCTCTGCCTTCTCTCTAACTTTTCATCTTCTCCGCTGTTTTCATCTTCTTCTTCTCTGCTTCCTCTGTGTATGTAGGTCAACCTACACTGAGGGTGTTATGGCGAGAGGGAGAGGTCGACCTAAGAAGGTTTTGGTGCCAATTTATGCAAACAACACTGTTTTCCCCAAATCTGTTAATACTGTTCCACAGGCAGTTAATACTGTTCCATTGAAGCCTATGGAAGAAACTGTCTCATTGCTTCATGCAACTGTTGATTCACAGCTATCTGGAGTTCCAGTACTTCCAACAGTAGCTGATAAGGTTGATAACAACTCAGAGCCTCAGTCTGGACCAGTTTCCACCTGCAGATCCTTCTATCCCTCAAAGTTTATCTAGAAATCAAGGACCTCAATCTGGACCAGATGCACCATTGGTTTCGATGGTACAAGCTAATAGTGAAAATGTGCACATGCATCAACATCCACAACCAATTCGTGCAGATCTAGAGAAGGATACCACAGAGGAACCAAAGGTATGTGCAAATTTGTTCCAGAAAAATAGACTTGCTGCTAATGGCATGTCTCTAGAGTATATCCCACCGACGGTTATCAATGGCAAACCAGTAGGTCAGTTGCTCAAAGAAAAGGTTGTGGACAAGGAACAAAAATGGAAATGTACTTTAGTTGTGTTTGTATTAGGAAATACTCCTGGATACAATGCTATGAAAAGATTTATAAATCTCCATTGGTCCCATGTGTCAGATCCAGATCTCTATTATCATAAAGAAGGTTATTACATTGCAAAATTTCAATCTCTTGATGATGCTAAGGAAGTATTATGTTCAGGACCATATACTATTGCAAATAGACCGATAATTTTGAAACAATGGTCGGCTGATTTTGACTTTATGGCTACTTTCCCATCAGAGATTCCTCTTTGGGTTAAATTTCCCAATCTGCCTATGTCTTGCTGGGGTAATAGGGCCCTTAGTCGAATTGCTAGTGTGTTGGGTAAGCCCATCTTTGCCGATGAATGCACGACTAAACAAACTAGAATTTCATATGCTCGGATCCTTATTGAGGTGAATGTTTCTAAAGAGTTACCTACTGAAATTGAGATAATGGATCCAGTTGGGAAGATTTTTCTGCAGGATGTAACCTATGACTGGAAGCCTTCCTATTGTGGGAAGTGCCTTACAGTTGGGCACAATTGTCTGGCTAAACCTATCCAGTCTAACAACATACAGAAGCCAAAGGTAATTCAGGAATAGAGAGCAAAGGGACCAATTCAGCCTAGTCAGGATAAGCAGTCAGCTCAGAAGGATCAGTTTACTACTGAGGCTACTTTTGAGGATAGTGGTACACCTGCAGCTCCAACTCATGACAAGCACCAGCAGCCAAATCAGAAAGAACAATGCACCACTGTGACAACATTTGAGGAAGTGAGAAAACAGAAGTGTATTGATATTAATTCAGCCCCAGTTTTTAACACCAAAAACTTTCCACCCTTGTCTCCTGTTGTGATGTCAAATCGATTTGAAATATGGTCAGTAAGTTGGGCAGATCACCCCTTAGAAGAAAGGGGAACAAGTTATACCCAATGAAGTGGATATTTTGGAACATTAGGGGTGTAAATAAAAGATTCAAACAGAAGGAAGTTAAAGAATACTTTAGAGTCAATAAATTTGACCTTGTTGGTCTAGTAGAAACTAAAGTTAAACAGAATAATGCAGCAAAAATATTTGAAGTTTTACTGCCTAACTGGGGTATGCTTGCTAACTATAGCAGTGCCATAAATGGTCGAATTTGGATCTTATGGGATTCAACCAAGCTCTTGGTCACTGGTGTTCAGGAAGAAGCACAATACATCCATTGCACTGTTAAGAAGCTTACTGATGATTTAATTTGTTGCCTCATAGTGGTATATGGCCACAATGACATTGTACAAAGGAATTCACTGTGGACAGCCCTTCAGAACCTTGCTACTAGTATCACTGGCCCCTGGTTGATAGTAGGGGATTTTAATGCTATTATGTCCAGCACTGATAGAGAATCGTGTCATCAAGTTAGATTAGCTGAAGTTACTGATTTTATTCAATGTGTGCAGCATGCTGGCCTGACTGAACTGCCTTGGAAGGGAGACTTTTTTACCTGGTCTAATAAGCAAGGTGGAGATGATTGAGTATGCAGTCGTATGGATAGATGTTTTGGTAACTGTGAGTGGATGCTAAAATGGAGCCATGTGCATACAGTATATGGAGCCCCACTAGTATCTGATCATAACCCCATGATACTGAACTTGACAGAGGATGTTTCAATCAGGAGAACACCTTTTAGATTCTTTAATGCATGGATACAACATCAGGATTTCTAGCAATTAGTCAAAGCTTCCTGGAATGCCAATGCTCAGCCTACCCTTCGAGGAGTGTGGAACAACCTCAAGTCTCTTAAACCAGTCTTGAAATCTCTAAATACCAGAGAATTTAAGACAATCTCACAGAAAATTAAGGTCAGCCGTAAAGAACTGGAAGCCTTACAACACCAGATGTCTAGTGCATATTCTGATTCACTACAACTAAGAGAAAAAGAACTGATACTCCAACTGGAAAAATGGTCTTTGCTGGAAGAATCAATATTACAACAGAAAGCTCGAGCCAAATGGATTCAGCTAGGGGATGGTAACAACAAATACTTTTTTGCTGTAATGAAAGAGAGAAACCAACACAAGAAGATAATTGAATTGATCACAGAGGAAGGCTTGAGGATTACACAGCCAGATGATGTGAAGAAGGAAATCACTGCTTTCTACAAATCCCTTATGGGGACTTCAGCTCATTCTCTCCCAGCTGTCAATAGAATGTATATGGCAAATGGTCCTACATTATCTCACCAACAGAAACTAGATTTGGCGGCTGATATCAGTGACACTGAGATCTTGGAAAGCTTAAAAGCAATTGACAGTGATAAAGCCCCAAGTATTGATGGTTTTAATGCACTATTATTTAAACAAACTTGGCAGACTACAGGGCCACAGGTAATGCAAGCAGTTAGGAATTTCTTTGCATCCACCAAAATGCATAGACCAACAAACTGTGCCTCCCTTACTCTGATTCCTAAAGTTCCCAACCCACAAACAGCAAAGGAATTTAGACCAATAGCCTGCTGTTCAGTTGTCTATAAAATTATTTCCAAATTGCTGGCCAACAGAATGCAAAGAGTTATAGCCAGCATCATATGCAATGCACAAGCTGGTTTCATCCCAGGGGAAAGAATTGCTGACGATGTCATTTTGGCTCATGAGCTCATTAAACACTATACAAGATCCCATATATCACCTAGATGTATGGTCAAGATTGATCTCCAGAAGGCTTATGATTCAGTTGAATGGTGTTTCCTACAACAGGTATTGGAGGCACTAGATTTTCCAGCCAGATATACAAAATGGACCATGGAATGTGTGCAAACTGTTAGCTATACAGTGATAGTTAATGGAGAAACTACAGAACCCTTCCAAACAGCCAAAGGTTTGAGACAAGGTGATCCTATATCACCTTTCTTATTTGCTATAGTGATGGAATACTTAAGTCGATCTCTGGCAGAGCTGAATAAAACTAAGGGATTCTCCTTTCATCCTGGATGCAAGAATCTGGGAATCACACACCTTAGTTTTGCTGATGACCTCTTATTATTTGCTAAAGGAGATAGCCAAGCTGTGCAAATCATGTTTACATATTTTGCCCACTTCACTGCAGCATCTGAAATGAAAGCTAATACGCAGAAGAGTCCTGTATATTTTGGAGGAGTAAAGCCTGATCAGCAACAACAAATCCTTAGTCTTCTTGGTTATATACGTGGGGAGCTTCCTTTTAAATACTTAGGGGTTCCACTATCAACCAAGAAACTATCTGTTCTCCAGTGGCAACCACTCATTGATAAGATCACAGCTAGGATTACATCCTGGACTGCTAAACAGTTGTCCTATGCTGGTCGAATACAGTTGGTACAAGCAGTTATTTTTGGTATCCAATCTTATTGGGCTCAGTTGTTTCTATTTCCATCCAAGGTCATGAAACTGATAGAGGCAATGTGTAGATCATTCATATGGTCTGCTTCAGCTAATATTACCAGGAAAGCATATGTAGCATGGGACAAGATCTGTCAGCCAAAGTCTATTGGAGGCTTGAACCTAATCAACCTTCTGCTGTGGAATAAGTCTGCTGTTGCAAAACTAGCCTGGGACTTGGCTCATAAGAAAGACTTACTATGGGTAAAGTGGATTCATACAGTGTACATCAAATAGCATCATCTGGAGGACATGGATATTCCTGCACAAGCAACTTGGATAGTCCGGAAGATCATTGAGAGTGCTAGGCTTCTACAACAACACCAGCTGCTGTATACCAATACATGTTCTATCAAACTAATCTATCTTCAACAAATTGGCCAATTGCCTAGAGTTCCATGGAAAAATCTAATCATGCAGAATGCTGCCCGACCTAAAGCTATTTTCAACTTCTGGTTACTGCTCCAAGACAGACTCCCTACCAAAGAGAGGTTGATCAAATGGCACTTGAGAGTTGATGGTAGCTGTGTTATGTGTCACCACATAATGGAGACAAGAGAACATTTGTTCCTGTACTGTCCTTTTGCTGAACAATTGAGACATCTCATTTTGCAATGGCTTGGCATGTCTCAACCTCCCGGACAGTCTTGGCTGCAATATGTTAGCTGGATCACAGAGAAATCTAAAGGCAAATCTCCCCAAGCTCAAGTGTTCAAAATGGTATTTGCAGAGATGTTCTATGCCATTTGGTTGGAGAGGAATGCACGTATCTTCAGAAGCACTTATTGTCCCAGTGAAGTTCTAGTTAGGAGCATTGTTTATATTTGCAATGTTAGAGCAACCCCTAGAGTTAGGACATATCTTCAACAACTCTTTCTGTAAATAGAGAACTCTAGTTATAGTCTAGATAGTTAGCTTACCTGAAATTTTGATAGGCAGTTTGAGTATAAAACTGACCTATGGAATTGTACGCGGAATAATTTGGTGATTAATAAAATCTTTAATTACCAAAAAAAAAGATATCTAAGGAGTTATAAAAAATACATAGTTTGAAATTAATTATTTTGATTATAATTTTTTATATAGTTTTAAATTATGGTTCTCTAAAAATATTTTTTTTACAGATTTAACTTGAAAATATAAAAATACACAGTTGAAATAAATAATCATTGCATCAAAGAAGAAATAAAAAGAGTAAACTCTTTTTATTGTTGAAGAAATTGTAGACAGTTGAAGAAATTGGACACTCTTTTTATTTTTTCTTTTGATGCAATACATATTTATTTCAACGATGTATTTTTACTTTTTCAGGTAAAATATGTAAAAATTATAGTCGAAATAATTAATTTCAAACTATGATAACTTTTTAAATGCCTTGAATATTTATTTCAATTATATAAATCTTTATTTTCAGGTCAAATTTAAAAAAAATAAACTAAAATTTTATTACCTTTAGCCAAATTAAAAAATTAGCTAAATAATGTAATTCTATCCAAGTTTAATTGTAAATTGTATACGAAAAATATTATACAAAGAAGTAGCATATTTAAAAAGGTAATAATATATTTTATTTGTCAAAAAAATACCACATATACAGGAATAATTCACGTGGCAGACAAGTGCACCTACACTTTTTGCCACGTCAGCGTCCAGGGGTTAATAACTCCCAAATCAAATTGAAGAGAATAATTAAGACCATTAATAATTTATGGTTGTAACTAGTAATCTATATCAAATTTAAAAGAATTTTAAGGTATTTTACCTTTTTTTAAGTTATACATAACTCAGTATTAGAATTGACAAATCAACATCACGCAAATTAACTGTCCGAAATTGGAAGCCAAGAAAGTATATATGGCTTTAGAGGTTAATTAAAGGTAGCATATCAATATAGGGGTGGACATCGATCGGTTCGGTTCGATTTTGAATATTATCAGTTTTGTCTATCGGTTATCGATTTACAAATATTATAACCCGATAACCAAATCGATAAGATATTGATTATCGGTTAATCGATTATCGATCATTATCGGTTTACCCGATAAAATAAAATAATTTCGCAATATATAAAACTGCCGAGTTCTCAATTATCTTGAGCTAAATGTCAAGAAATAGATCAGATTTCCATTGTCTTTGACAACTTTCTGATGCATAAATATAGTATTACAAAGGTGGAATGAAATATGATTGTATTGTTAATAAAACATGGTCTTGTATCCTTAAGAACAGTTAAACAAAAGTTTACTTCTTAGGATTCTTAATATTCCAAAAAGAGAAACACTTGTTAAAATTATAAGTGGATAATACAATAACACCAAATTTATACATTTTTTTGTCAAAGCCCATTTCATTTCTCATAAAAATAAATCTCCAAAATTATATAAAGACTAGACAAATAATTAAAACAAGATCTCAAACAATAGTAGCGCGCGCACACACAACACAACCTTCCAAAAAAAAAATCCATAGCCAGAATGCTTTCAAATAAACTATGAAAAAGATGAAGATGAAGCAACTAAAAACTTACACGTCCGGTTGAGTCTTGACAGGATGATTGGAGACTGGAGAGGGCGTGAGTCGTGAGGCGGAGAACTGTGGGAGCGTGAGCCGTGGTGAGGCGGAGAACTGGTGAAGTTGGGCCGTAGGGTTGCGGCAGAAAACTGAGAAAGAGAAACTGACTTACTAAGAATTGAGACAGAATAGGAAAAAACAATTATGGAACTCTAGTATATTATGTGTATTTTTAACGGTAAACTAATAAATTAATTAATTCTTATTGGGTTATTAATTTTTACCCAATAACAGAATTGCAAACTGAGCTCGAATCAATAACTCAATAAAATTTTGTTTAATCTATTACCGAACCGTTACCCCAATAACCTAATATCGATAATCCAATAAGTAATTAACAGTTTGAATTATTGATTTTATCTGATATTCGCCCACCCCTATATCAATACTTGGCTTTTGTATATTTCAAGTGAATTAACATAAACTATACTACTATAGTATTATAGTCCATCTTTTATTTTTCTCCAAAATAAAGATAATATTTCTGAAGTAAATCCTTCTTCTTTTATTACGACCATTTCAAATATTTTTATCATTATAAAGTAAGAAAGATATGGTACTCTTTGTGTAGTTTCTACATATGAAATTTTTTTCCTGAAAATTTTAATCCATACATGAATTAACATTAAATATTGAATCTTCACTCTATACGGCATCGCTTTTTTTTTTTTTTTTTTTTATATCATAATATACTATAATTTGTAAACAAACTTATAACTTGAAACTTCTTTAGGAGGCTTGTAGACTACACTTGAGTTGAAGTTAAAAAAAATGTATGTGAATTTTTTCTGAAGTTGTAGATATTTTTTGAAAAAAATCACTTGAATTACACTTTTAAATTAGAATTTTCATATTTCACCTGGAATTCAAATAATATCCACTTGTAACTCAAAATTTTATGTCCAAACTTCAACTTTCAAATAATGACTAAAGTATTTGTAAGAATGCACAAAGACATTCCGTTTTTATCTAGAATTCAGAAAAAGAACGCATTTCAAGAAAGTATGACATAGACAGCCTACTCTGATACAAACATCAACGATTAATTTCACGGCTCATACCGGTAATATATAGGTCAAACAAAAATAACATAATTATTGCTCCAAGACTCCTTTTCAAGTAGAATTTAAACATTTGGAAAAATCATGTAATTAGAACAAACTTTGGTTAGGCTGTGTTAATTAACTCATTAAATTCAAAAGTTGACATTAATAAAGGGTAATTTAGTCAATTGACACAGATCTCCTACCAAGTCTGCAAAATCTTCTTTTACTAGTGTATATACATCCCTTTCACTTTGTCTCATTCTTACAAAATCTTCTCTTTCATACCTTTTGCCGTTACTGCATTTTATTACTACCAAACAAAACCCCCGCCAACCTCGGACTTTGTCATAAACCATAACCTTAAACAACCTTTTTCCCCAAACACACATAAATACTGAAAAAAATTTACTTATATTAGTATATACGAAAAAAAGGTGGAATTTTCTCAGTTTTTGTGTTGATTTTTCCAAGAATCTTCCAAGAGAAAAAAAGAGATTCAAACACGTATTCAAACAAAATGTTACGTTCAAAATCAAGGTACCCCCTTTTACTATTTTTCCTTGTTATTATCATTATATTAGCCTTATTTTTATTTGGGTGTCGATATTATCTAAAGTGGTGTATGTATATATAATTCTTTTGAAGTTCAGAGATTTTCTCGGATTTTTCTGTTATTTTTTTTCATGTCAGGTTTCTAACCTAAGGTTTTCGTTTATGGGTTTCTCTTTGCTTTTTGTCTCTTGTTTACTTTAATGGTTTGAGTTTGCATGAGATTTAATTAAAAATTGAATCTTTTTGATGTTTTAATGTTTGAGTGTATGAGAGTTAATTAAAGATTGAATCTTTTTGATATTTTTGGGGGATTTGTAGATCTGGGGCCAATGATATAGGACAAAGGAGCCATTCTTCAAGATTTTCAAGAGCAATTTCTGCATCAAAGCTTTGTAGAGGTGATGCTTTGGGCTGTCATGATTCAAACGCCCTTGTTTCACTTGAAAGAAATAAACCCTCTAAAGTTGACCATTTATCAGAGGTAATTATTAAAATTCCCAATATTTTGTTGTAATGTTTTGGGAATTATATAATTAGTTTTCATAGGCTAGGGGTAAGGTTTGCGTACACACTACCGAAGCTAGACCCTACTTATAGGATTACGCTGGGTTTGTTGTTGTATGCAATTAGTTTTCAATATCGACCCCAACTTGTTTGGTACTGCGGCTTAGTTCTTGTTGTTGATACAATTAGTTTTTAGTCTTTGGTGTAATTTGTATATTGGATTTACTCCAAATAACGACAACAACAATGCCTCTATTCTAAGCGGTTAGAGTATATGAATACTCATTGATCATATGGCTCTATTTAAGCTCATCTCTGACGCATATGCGTTAAAAAGGATAGCCCGGTGTACTAAGTTTTCTTTATGCGCGGGGTCGGGGGAAGGGCTGGACTGCAATGGCCTATTGTACGCAACCTTACCCTGCATGTCTGCGAGAGGCCGTTTTCACGGCTCATCCATATACAGTCAGACCTCTCTATAACAACCACATATGTTCTGAATATTTTTGGATGGTATAGTGAAGTGTTGTTATAGATAACATATATTATAACACAACATAAAAATTGGTTCCGGAAAAGCTAGAGTTTTATAGTGAAATGTTGTTATATATGGATTTTGTTACAGAGAGGCCTGACTGCACACTAGAAAAAGAAAAGTACTACTAGAAGTTTTTTATATTTTCTACTGTCATATAGAATTTTAATTTGTTCTTATTTTTGGCGTTTGTAGACTCGGGTGAATAAAGTTTTGCTTATGCAAGAGCAAATGGGACATCTCGAGGAGGAGTTGAAGGAGACAAAAGAGCAATTGGATTTTGTTGAAGGAGAGAAGAATAGAGCAATTCATGAACTTAAGGAGATGAGACAAGTTGCTAATGAGGCTAATAAGAAGCTAAATGAAGGATTATCACCTAAGAAAGCAGGAGAATTAATTGCTGAACTTAAGGCTTTGAAGGAATTTCATTCTAAAACTCAAGAAGAATTGAAGATTAAAGATAAGAATATCGAGTTGCTGAGGGTGGAGCTCGAAAGAGTGAAGAAATACGAGGTAAAGTTAGCGGAAAAAGATGCTGTGTTAGGAGGATTGAGAGAGGAGATGAATCATGTGAAAGCATCTGAAGTTCAAGCAACAGAACAGTTGTCTGGTTTTAAGAAAAAGGTTAAAGAACTTGAAGTTGAATTGGAGCAAAAAAAGCTATCCGAGTCGAAAATATATGATTCGTTTGTATCACAGGCGAGGCAGCTTGAGCAAGCTAAGATCGAACTTGAAGAATCCAAGCTTGAGATGGCTTCACTTAGCGAGAAGGTTGAATCGCTAGAGACTTCATCGAGGAAAAATAGCGGGCGCCTTAATGGTTTTTCCAATGGGGAGATCGCTAATTCTGTGAAGAAGGAACTCGAAAGCCTTAACTATGAACTTGCTTTGGCAAAGGAGGATGTGGCTAATGCACAAGAGAGGGAGAAAATTGCCCTGTCAAAGGCTAAGAATTTGAACGACGAGATAAGCTTGCTTAAGAATGAAGTTAAGTTGGCTAGTGAGGCAGAGGAAAAAAGCAGAAAGGCGATGGACCATTTAGCGTTAGCATTGAAGGAAGTTGCTACTGAAGCGTCAGAGGCCAAGGAGAAGCTTAGTGCTACTCAATTGGAGTTAGAACAAGTGAAAGAGGAAGCGGGAAAATTGAAGGAGATGGTTAGAAATACTGAGGCCAGATATCAAAAGCTCTTGGATGAGGCAAAAAAAGAGAGTGACCTATACAGAAATACAGCAGACAGATTGAGATTAGAGACCGAGGAGTCACTTCTAGCGTGGAACGGGAAGGAGATGGGGTTCATCACTTGTATAAAAAGAGCTGAAGAAGAACGAACTCTGGCTCAACGCGAGACGGAAAGGCTTGCAGAGTCTCTTAAAGCAGCTGAGGATACGACTAAAGCAGCAAAGGAAGAAAAGTACAAGTTGAGGGACATATTGAAGCAAGCTATCAATGAAGCCAATGCAGCAAAAGCTGCAGCCGGCCTAGCTAGAGATGAAAATTCTCAACTCAAAGATCGGTTGGCTGAGAAGGAGGAAGCTTTGCATTTTCTCTCTAGAGAAAATGAATGCCTTAAGGCCAATACACCTGCAGCTCATGAGAATGTTAACGAGGTCAAACGCTTGCCTCCTTCATCGTCAGCAGAATTCAGAACTAAGGAAATGGTTGAGGAACATATAGAGGATCATAAAGTCAAGAAAAGTTTCAGTGCTGATCTTAGGGAGCTGAAACTTCAAAAAGTTGACGATTCTGAAAAGGATGAGACGCTTAAGGGCTCAATATTTGATCCAACTTCTGTCACACCGAAGTCTGAGCCTCATACACCACATTCCCTATCTCATCGCAGGAGAGCGTCTTCACCTGCTTTAGCAGATGATGCAGGAAAACCAAATACAAATCCAGATTATAATCATTCCGATGAATCAGATAGTGATAGGAATTCTAGTAGTAGAAGAAAAGCATTGTTCCGAAAAGTTGGTGATCTCATAATGAGGAAAAGTTTCCATATATAAGAAAGAACCATCTTCTGGATAGTAACTTTTGTATTATAATACAGGTTGAAATAATACAGTTATGAACAATCCTACTCATGCTATACAAATGTGTTCCATTTATACAAGAAACTGCATCCGCTAAGGTGTGTTCATTTTCATTCTCTTGTTTGTTTTTCCTATACTGTTAGCTCCGTTTACTATTATTATTGAATCAAATTGTTTAGATAGATGAATACTGAGCCATCCGTGCAAGCACTGAATTATCTCAATGCTTACTGTGGACATTGTAAAAATGCTGCTTTCTTACAAATATATTTTGTATGAGCGAATTTATGCTCTGCTCTCTATCTCTCAGACACATTTGTGATCTTCATATGTATGTCTAGTGGCGCGGTGAGACTTCTATGTACTCACTGACAAGGTTATGCTTACTATTTGAAATCCATTTGATCTAGAATGAATGTGATTCCAGTTCCAACTTACAAGGTATATAATATAATTTCATACAAACTTCACTGTACCAAGGATATGACCCTTAATATGAAGGTGTGGAGGTCGAGATTTAGGGTAGAAGAATAGTAGGTAGTCGAGTGTCTTTCCTTTTAGTTAAGTAGTGGTAGCGTCGTCTGTATTTCCATACCTAGATTTCTATTACTACCTGGTTGCTTGTGTTCTGGTTTTTCTATTATCTTGTTGGTGTTGGTGTTGCTGCTTTTTTGACTTTTTCGCTAATGTATTTCTTTCTCTATTCTATTGTAACTGATTATGCATGCTTGCTTTGAACTGAGGGTCTACCAGGAACAACCTTTCTACCCGCACAAAGGTAGGGGATAAGATTGCGTACACACTACCCTCCCTAAACCTTACTAGTGAATTACATTAGATATGTTGTTGTTATTGATTTACAAGAATTATAAATTTTCAGAATCTCAAGAATCTAATGTAAGGGGAGCTTAAAATTAAAGTGTTTGTTTTTGAGATCTTGGAATGGAGTGGGTGATATCACCATGGGGTATGATTTGTGATTGCTCTACTCTTAACTAGGAATTTTGGGTTTGAGCTAAACAAAGGACTTTTCGGTAGGGAGTACTTTGCCTCTTTAGTAGATACATCCGATAGGAATCTGCATTAGTCGGACTAGTGAGTTTCACGTATCGAATGATTAGATCCTAAAAGAAAGAGAGGGGGATTGAGTGGGTAATTAAGTGGAGATGAACAAGTTTGGTGTCATACTTTCAAGAATGTAACATGAAGAAGGGTTGCATTGCTCCTTTGAGTTTTTTCAACTTGTTTGGTGAGGATTATAACATCGTCTAATAAACATAATACCTTTTTTGTTTATAAATAGAACTCTATTTAAGGTGAATGTCTATAATTAGAGAGATTCTAGGGTTTACTACTTGGTGGCTAAGTCACCACCTCCCTATAAATATAGGGGTTCTATACCATTGTAAACCATCCCAAAGTATCAATAAGAATACTCCTCTCTCTACTTTTCTCTCTGTTGTTCTTGTTCTTGTATTATTGTTCTTGTTCTTATATTATTTCATAACACGTTATCAGCGCGGGTCTCTAACCAATTGAAATTTTCGATTATTTTAACTTTTGTTTGTGTAGGGTTTTGCTTCATAGCCGATTCGGCTCTCTCAACTCAATCGCCGCCTTTTTCTAATTTCTATACGGAAAAATAGAAGAGATGGTATCATAATAAAGTAATGCAACGGGAAGGAAACTCAAGAGGTATATTTGATGTCACAACATTTATTGGTATACCTTAAAGGTAAGTAATTTACTTTTCCCTTTCAATCTCTTGAAATTCTACAATTTGATTTATATACAAACAAAGACAACAAAGTTTGATTATAACTCTAATGGAGTTCGTAAGAAATTACACTCACATGAAGTGGTAAAATTTCTATGCCTTGCCATGATCAAATTCATGTATGGTTGTGGGCAAAGAATTAAAAATCCGTCCCATTGAATTTTCTCCATTCCCTTTAGAGAATGTGGTAGCAGTATGTGATAAGTCTGAAAGAAGACAAAATTATTACCATGAAGGTATCAATGAATGTGGACGTGGCAAAGAATTAAAATTCCGTCCAAATGAATTTGCTCCATTCCCTTTAGAGAATATGGTAGCAGTATGTGATAAGTCTGAAAGAAGACAAAATTATTACCATGATGGTATCAATGAATGTGGACGTGGCAATAGACGGAATTATAATCGTCATTATGATCCATTCCCTGAAGTGAATGTGATAATTGTAATAAAGCCTGTAAGTATGAACACGCTCTTGATGTAATTGTATCTTATGTCTGACATTATGAAAACAAAGTTCGTTGTCCTTGAAATTTCGGGCAAGAACTATATGACATGGGTGTTGGATGCTGAAATCCACTCAGATGCTATGGGTCTTGGAGACGCCATTAAAGACAGAAATAATGCATCCACCCAAGACTATGCTAATGCCTTGATTTTCTTGCGCCATCACCTTAATGAAGGTTTGAAACTGTGCTAAGGCCTTGATTTTCTTGCGCCATCACCTTGATGAAGGTTTGAAAATTGAATATATCACAGTCAAAGATCCACCTATCTTGTGGAATGGCTTAAAGAAGAGATATGACAACCTGAAGTTGATCACTCTGCCACAAGCACGATACGATGAGAATCCAAAATCAAATAGTTCATAAACTATATATTATCGTTGCGGTGGAAAAGGGCACTGGTCAAAAGCTTGCCGTATACCAAGACATTTGGTTGACCTTTATCAAGCATCTCGAAAGAGTAAAGGTCCTGAAACAAATCTTGTCTCTGACGACAATTTTGACATCACCCACCTGGATGTGGTAGACTTCTTTGAGCAACCCGATGGGAAAATAGACCACCTAATCGGTGATGGATCTGTGATGAAAGAAGATGGAGTTGTTTGATTTTATTTCACTTATTTGTAATAGTTAGTGAATAAACTAATAGTCATTAGTATCAGCTCGTATTAGTTAGTTTATGATATAATGTTAGTATTAGTTCTTTAGAATGTTTCAATATGCTCAGATTTCAATAATATTTTTATTTTCCAGTAGCGGTAATCGACTAACCTAACAGTTAGTCGATTATCTAATATTTCGCATTAAAGCTGCAAAACAATCGATTGTCAATGTTCAACAATCGATTGTCAATGTTCAACAATCGATTGTCTATGTTTAACAATCGATTGTTTTAAGACAGTGTGATCTGGAATTTTTTCAAAATAGCAAATAATCGATTGTCTATGTTTAACAATCGATTGTCGTAAGACAGTGTGATCTGAAGTTTTTCGAAATAGTCAATAATCGATTGTCTATGTTTAACAATCGATTGTCTTAAGACAGTGTGATTTGAAGTTTTTCAAAATAGCAAATAATCGATTCTGTGTGTTTAACAATCGATTGTCAATGTTCAACAATCGATTGTGTGTGTTTAATCGATTGTTTTAAGAAAATGCTTAAACTGAAATTTTCAAACTGCATAGTAATCGATTATGGAAAACATATAATCGACTATCTGATTTAGTTAGTCAACTGACCTCAGCAGATTTTGAAAATATTGTTTAAATGTGAAACAAACGAATTGAACTTGTTTATTCTCATGTTCGTATATTTTCTTTTGTATGGCAAACTATGGGAATTAAATTGATTGAAGGCTCCTGAAGAGCAACTATAACTCTGCCTAAATGAACGATATTTTAGAGAATGCAATGTTCTCCTCCAAGTCTAAGAAGAACTTGTTGAGTTTTAATGATATCAGTCAAAATGTTCTCCTCCAAGTCTAAAAGGAACTTGTTGAGTTTTAAAGATATCATTCAAAATGGATATCAGATTGAGACAATACATGAGTATAATCTTGAATACCTCATTTACTCATGAAAACGAGGCTGCCCACTTCGGCTTGGGGTCACGCCATTTTGCATGCAGCAATGCTAGTTTGTCTCTGACTGACGAATTGACACAAATATTCTCCGTTGCAATTGGTTTTGGGTCATGAACCTAATATATCCCATTTAAGAATCTTTGGATGCGCAGTATATGTGCCTATAGCACCGCCATCCCGCACCAAAATGGGTCCGCAAAGAAGGTTATGAATATATGTTGAGTTTGAATCGTCCTCCATTATTCGCTACCTCGAAACATTGACAGGAGATTTGTACACTGCACGATTTGCAGACTGTCAATTTGATGAGACACTTTTCCCAAAATTAGGGGGAGAAGTTGGTGAAACCAAACAGGAAATTTTGTGGAAAAATGCATCATTATCTCATCTTGATCCACATACCTCTATTTGTGAAAAAGAGGCGCAAAATATTATCCATTTGCAAAGAATAGCAAATCGAATGCCAGACGCATTTACAGATTTGAAAAGGATAACAAAATCACATATCCCCGCAGTGAATGTGACAACATCTGACTCACGAATACATATTCATTATCGGAAGAATATTAACATGAAGTTGGTATTGAATATACCACGCTCACCCCTAGAAGGAGGTTTGAGATGATACCACACTCACCCCTAGAAGGAGGTTTGAGATGATATATGGCATGAATGATCATTGATCACGTACCTATTGTACGCCAAAGATTTTGGAAATATGACTATTAAAGGACAACGATAATGCAAGAAACATATCTTGCATATAATTTTGACCATGACCATAATGGTATAACTTTCTCTTTAAAAGAGATATTCACCACATGGATGTTGATGAATCTGTGGTAGTACAAAATTAATTGAGAGCTCTAGAAGAGCCAATTACTATGTTGGAGAAACACAATTGAGTATTGTGCTGTAGTAAGTCTCAAAGAAACTTATTTAGTTTCCAAAGTACACGCGAAAGCGATTGATTATATTGAGACTATAAATGAAGGAAAGATTTGATATCTCCTATTACTACAACTTGTAGCGGGATAATTTGTATATGAAAAGCTACCGCTTCATTCTCCAGTTTGTACTACACAAACAAAAGAATGCCACAATAAAGTGGATATCTATTGGTATAAAAACCCATGTCATAATAAACCTGAAGTTTATTGATAAGTGCAGATGTCATGGTGTAAATTTGAAGTTTACCAATATTGATAATTTATTCAGTTGGCATTCGGGTTAGCCATCTCATTTTATGTATGATGTGCAATAATAGAGAATTCACATGGGTGAATATTAAAGAACTAGAAAGTTCTTTACGAATTCTCTTGTATTACTTGTTCTCACTAATGAACTGACCAACTAAAGAGTTCGGGTTGAAGCCCATAAATTCTGGAAATATCAAAGGTGAATATGGGCCCATTCACCTGCCATGTATACCACATATGATGCATCTATGAAATGGTTACATGCGCGATTGTTATTAATCCGCAGCCTGGTCGGTGCTTGCGAGGTAAATTGCTCAGTAATCTAACTTCGAGCATAATTTCCAGATTTTCTACTCAAGATAGTTCATCTTGATAAATTGTGTTATATCAAAGTTGGTTTAGCAAGATAATTATTAAGTGCCTCCACTTAATAGCTAAACCATTTCTTATGAGAACAAAGTTATATATATCAGTTTGATATACGTTGTATACGAGAGTATATTCTCCCCTCACAAGTGGTTCAGGGTCAGGAACCAAATAATTTCATCTTATTATTAATGTGCTGTGTATATTGACATGATAATGCACAAAGATGATTTCCCAAAGTTGAGGAAACAAGTTAGCTTTTCTAACATGAGGGGGAGACATGATAAACACTTGAGAAAAGGTTACATGGAATGAATTATCATTTGTATATGTAAATCCCCGAATATCATGAACCTGAAGTTCATAAAGGGGATAATTCAATTGCAACATATTGCAAAGCATGCTATACTCATTTGCTGACCCAAAGAAAGTAACTATATTCTCACTACAAATACTCATATTAAGTCCCAGAAGGACAAAGTCTTTGATACGCTTAAAGCGTATAGACAAATACTTGATTCCATATGAAAGACATGTAGATTTGGACATATAGTTCAAATACTTGAAAGTATAAAGTCAAAGGTATGTATAATCAGTTTTCGATATCTTATTTGTTTAGCATGACATGAAAACTTCATATGCATCTAAAGTCTATTATGTGATTTATAAGACTTAACTTGAAAGATTTAAGTTGCTTGAAGCATACACAATTCTTAGTCCTGAAGTACCACATCCTAAGTACAATTTATGTACATATGTATCTTGCTATAACTATAAGCATGATGGCATTGAGAATACATCTGTGGAGATATTGAAGAGTTATTCCACGGCATTATATGAAGATGTTCATATCTATCAAGAATGATAATTTCAAGGTGCGGAATATTTATTCAAATCAATATGGCTGATTTATTTATCAAATCTCTACAAAAGATCGTTTTGAAGATGGTGCACAAGATTGGAATGCAAATATTCAAGGATGTGAATTGATGCTCTTTTTAGGGGGAGTTAATGCGCGTTGCACTCTTTTTACCTTACAAGGTTTTGTCCCACTGGGTTTTCCTTGCAAGGTTTTTAATGAGGCAACCAATAGGCGCATATTCAAATATGTGTACTCTTTTTCCTTTTCTTTAAATTTTTTCCCATTGGGTTTTGTTTTAATTAAGGTTCTAACGAGGCACATTATTGAATAGACATTCAAGGGGGAGTGTTATAAATAGAACTCTATTTAAGGTGAATGTCTATAATTAGAGAGATTCTAGGGTTTACTACTTGGTGGCTAAGTCACCACCTCCCTATAAATATAGGGGTTCTATACCATTGTAAACCATCTCAAAGTATCAATAAGAATACTCCTCTCTCTACTTTTCTCTCTATTGTTCTTGTTCTTATATTATTGTTCTTGTTCTTATATTATTTCATAACATTTTTCATATTCACATAACTTTTTGAGGATAATTTATCTTGCTTTGTTTCATGGGATTACTGATTAGATTATCTTATTTTGGGCTTTTCTTACTTTTAAGTCTGCGCTATAAACTATTTAAATTTGATAACCGAGAAAGTGTATAAAATTAGAATCATATATATATACCAAAGATGAAGCTAAGGCGGGTACAAGGTTCTCATAATGCTTTGCAATGAAATGGAAGCACGAAGATGAAAATAATTGAACCAATGTCAATGATTAAAAGGCAATTAATTCACACACACACACACAAAAGGTGTTGTGATTATTAAGCAATTTCCCTAAATCAAATTATTGGTTAGTAGTTAAGGCGTTGGAGAATTTCAATTCTTTGTTGCCTTTCATTTTGGTGGAAATTTCCATGAAGTAGGTGCTAACAAATTTTGGAGATAAAAAACTCAATAACCAAACTACCTTGTGAGTTGTGACTTTTCTTTTTTTATTAGAATATTTTTGTGATTTTCTTTTCTCTGACTTAGACTAAATACAACAAGCTCTTTACATTTCTTTTAAAAAAAATTTCCGCTATACTCATAAGGAAGGAAACCCAGAAATATATGTTTCGACAATATTGCTTTGTCATATTATTTTAATATTTAAAAGTAACTTATGCCAAGTAGAATATGATAGACAAAAGGGGGGCATTTCCTGTTTCGGGGCGGTCCATCAATTTTGTGGCCTAAAGCCAAATTTTATGAATGCTCTTAATATTTTATTAATAAAAAATATTTTATTTTTGATTGATTTTATTTTCTAACTTTTTTAGAGGCAAATCAATTTCTCCTAATAAGTCTTTCTCATAACAATATAGTTAATTCATTTAATATCTTTGAGACATTATTGATCTTAGGTAAGATTTTATCAATTTTAATTTTGAAACACATTTTTCTGCTGAAGCAACGGTAATACGAGTTATTAACATTATTCTATAAGTAATATAGGCATTTGAAAAATAATCAAATCTTTTTATTTATTTGAATATGTCAATGAAACTGTTATCTTCTAATTGTACTGTTTTTTAAAATATTTTTAATCCAGAAAATAAATCTAAATTATCAATATCGGGTTGATTATTATAATTTAACGAGCATTCAAGATGAATGCAATATTTTTTCAAATTTCCATCATCTAGTAATTTAGTTTTTACCGTTGAATAAAAACTTAAAAACATTTTCATATGCCTCTAACTATTCAAATTTATTTTAAATTAAAAAATAACCTTGTCTACTACTCTCTTCGGTCCAAAATAAGTGATTTTTTTGGATTTTATTTGGTCCAAAATAAGTGTCCCTTTTTATATAATGGAGAAGGAATTGACTTTATTTTTTCAAAATTTTCCCTTATTTACGTATCTCTACGTTTCAAATTAACCACGTATAAATTTTAATTAAGTATAATTTAGTCAAAATATATTTTTGTTTTAGGAGTCAATATTTACTTAAAGAGCACAACAAAAGTAACAAAATCATTTATTATGGACCAGAAGAAGTATGTATAAAAAGTAATCAGCTTTAAAGGATTCTTAGAGAGGTTTTGAAATTTGTTCCTCTAATATCTATTGATGTAATTTGTTTGCTCTTTGATCAAACGAATTTCTATATATAGTAATTTCATCAACTATTTACTATTTTCTTTGTTAATATTGCGTTATTTATATTTCGAACGGTTCGAACTTTTTCTTAACATTTATCGTTTAACACACATAATAAAATAAAGACAGTAAAAGAAATATAAATCACCCGAAGGGGGGGGGGGGGGGCTGGAACATTGTGGATTATGGATAAAATGAGTTTTTTCGTCTTGCTAATCTGTTTAACTAATTTCATCGAATATTGGCTAGTAATCTGTTATTTTTGTTGACGCCGATTTAAAATGCCATCCGCTAACGTATTTTGAAAAAAATGCCCCTACCGTTAACATTCTGACATATTTGTACCCCTAACGTATTGACTCCATTTTAAAAATGCTCCTACCGTTAACCTATTTTGAAAAAAATGCCCCTACCGTTTTAAATATAAGTACAGTCAGTCCTTAGACTTAGGGGCTACAAATATGCCACATTTTTAACGATAGGGGCGTTTTCTTCAAAATAGGTTAACGGAGGGCATTTTTAACCTGGAGTCAATACGTTAGGGGCAGTTCTGACCCTTTTCCCTTTTTTCTATGCAAAAATATACTGAATTGTTGTTATTGTTGTTTCTCTTTTTCCAACGTAAAAATTTGATCTAATCGAAAATAGAATTTCCATTGATTTTTCCTTATCTTGAGTGAAATGATGCAAAAATATTTTGTAAGGCCAAGCAGGGGACACATAATTTTGAAAAGGGAAAAGGGCTAAGGCCTCATTTATTTGCACTTAATAGAGGTCTGAACCTTAATAATTCAGATCTCAAACATTAAATGTATTTGTTTAAATTTTAGTTATTCAGATCTTCATCATTAAGTATTTTATTTTTTTACTTCATAACCACTTAATGTGTCTCTGAATAGGCATGTACGATTAAGACCTCATTTGATTTTGTAAGATTACGACGTCTGAATCTGAATACACATCTAAATATCAAAATGTGTATTAAGATTAAGACATTTGAATTTGAATATGCATCTAGATATTAAGATGTGCTTTAAGATCTGAATACTAAATGATCAAGATTATTTATTTTTTAAACATCTAAATATATATAGAATTTATCTTTATTTAAAAATTAATAGACGTAAAATAGTAATTAATCTAATATTCTATCAATAACACACACACAATATATATAAAAATCAAATTGGTGGTGGTGATGACTAACAGATGTGCTTGTGAATGCTAACTAGAGGCGGTGGTTGGTGATGATTTTAGTTGATGGTGGTGGTTCTGGATAGTAGCTAGTGGTGATGGGTAGTGATAGCGATTATGGTTGAGGATAGTGGTGGTGGGTGGTGAGTGATGATATTTAATAATGATAAGTGGTCGTGGTTGTCATCGAGGAAGGTGATGGTGGGTGGTGATAGTTTATAATAGTGGACGATACCAGCTATTGTTATTGATGGTGAGGAAAGCTGGTGGTGTAGTTGATAATGATAGACGGTGGTGGCAGTTAGTAACAAATGTGGATGATAACATCTTAATGAAATTAAGTCTTTGTTATAGATCTTAATTATTCAGACTTATACAGCCCCGTTAAGTGGTTGTGAAGTAAAAAATAAATGCACTTAATTGTTAAGATTTGAATGATTAACATTCAGACTTTAAAAACAAATGCACTAAATGTCTGAGATCCGAATGATTAAGATTCTGACCTCCATTAAGTGCAAACAAATAAGGCCTAAGATCTATAACAAAGACTTAATTTCATTAAGATGTTATCATCCACATTCATTACTAACTGCCGCCGTCGCCTATCATTATCAACCACCACTACCACTATCCTCAATCATAACCGCCATCACTACCACTACCCATCACCTCTACCACCCCATCATCATCCTCAACCATAACCACACGCTTACCTCAACTATCACCACCAGCCACCCCATCACCATTAGTAACCATAGCCGACACGTCCACCATTATAAACTATGACCACCCGCCATCATCTTCCTTAATCACAACCAGAACCACCACCACCATCACCCACCATTATTACTATCACCATCCACCACCACCATTCTCAATTATAATCGCTATCGATACCAATCATCATTAGCTACTACCCAGAACCATCACCATCAATCAAAATACCACCAACTATCATCTCTAGTCAGCGCTTACAAACACCTCTGTTAGCCCTCATATATATATATGTATGTGTATGTGTGTGTGTTTATATATATATATTATTGGTAGAATATTAGATTAATTAGTATTTTATTTGAATTTACATTTATTAATTTTTAAATAAAGATAAATTTTTTATATTCATGTCACGACCCAAATTCCACTAAGGGTCGTGATGGCGCCGGACACCGCTGTCAGGCAAGCCAGCCAAAATACTTAATTAAATTCTCGTTTTACTACTTTTGAAAACTATGATTTTCCTTCAATTCTTACTATTAAAAGATAATCATTTCAAATCAAATATGAATGTTAAGAAGTTAATACAAAATAGTCACAAAATGCTCACAAACAGTGTTTGACTGCAGGTTTGATCGACAAAGTGACGAAATATCAAATATCGGCTCAAAATGGAGTGAAACCTACTCAAGTGTCAAAGATTAAGTAAAGTGAAGAAAAGAGGACCTAGTGTGGACCGCGTGAAAGCAACCGCGGCCGCACTAGGAGATTTACAGGCATGGCATAATCAGGCTAATGGCAACGCGGTAGTGGTTGGATTCACGTGGTCCGCGTTCATGCTTTGTGGCCCTCACTCATTTGTGTAGTCCGCGTGAACGAGATTCAGAGAGGTAGTCAAAGAGTCTAGTCAAACCACGCGGCCCGCGATCGTCACCGTGCTGTCCGCGCCAGACCCCTTCCGTGGCCGCACCACTCATTTGTGCGGTCCGCATCCTCTAGTTCAGAGAGTGAAAATTGCCAAGTCAAAGAGCCAGTACGGCACGGTTGCTTTTGCGCGGCCCGCACTGACACTGTAAAGGTGTTTTTTTTCAGTTTTTCCAGCCTAGTATAAATAGAATATTTTACCATTTTTAGGTGAAGTTTTGATATTCAAAAACGCAGCTGAGCACCCGCGAACGATATTGTAGCCATTTTTTTTGGCATTTTTAGTCTTCCAAAACCGTCATTGCAAATCAGCCTGATTGGTCCAAAAAAGTTAGATGATGCTCTATGGGCCTACCGGACCGCGTGCAAGACCTAAATTGGTATGTCTCAGTACCGGTTTGTATTTGGGAAAGCATTTCACTTACCGGTAGAGTTGGAACACAAATCTATGTAGGCCTTGACAAAGTTGAACTTGGAATGGGATGTTGCAGCGAATCTCCGTGTTGAGCAACATAATGAGCTTGATGAGTTTAGATTTCATGCCTACTCCAGCTTGTCCTTGTATAAGGACAAGATGAAGTATCTTCACGAAAAATATGCTCGGGGGAAGGAATTCAAGGTTGGTAATATGATTCTTCTTTTCAACTCCCGGTTGAGGTTATTTCCGGGAAAGCTCAAGTCAAAGTGGAGTTGGCCATTTAAAGTTGTATGTGGGACCCCATTTGGTGCTCTTGATCTCAAGTACAAGAATGGTGAAGTTTTCTGAATCAATGGGCATCATGTCAAACATTATTTGGGAAAGTTTGATAATAGCCACGTGGTGGCACTCATTCATTTGAAGTGATGTGTTGGTAACCTGCATCGTGCCGTGATGTTAAATTAGGCCCTTTTTGGGAGGCAACCCATGTATTTTCTTTTTTATTGATTTTCTTTGTAGTTTAGGATTTTGAGGTAATTGTTTTTGAGATGTTGCAGGAGTTATGTTGATGCAGTGCAAAACTAAGTGGAAAAAGTGCACAGTCTCTGAAGTTTACCAGTGCGGCCGTGGTGCAGTTTGTGAGGTCCGCACTGGCATGAGCAGAACAAGATACGCTCTGGAGTTTACCGCGGCCGTAGTCCTGTTAGCGCGGTCCGCGATGGACTTACGTGGCCGCATTGCATTTTTGTACAGTCTCCGTAGGCTGCTTACTGAAGGGACACACAAACCAAACCCAGCGTGGTCCGTGATCGCTTTTGTGAGGCCGCACTGGTAGGTGAGTATTGGTCCCACTGATTATGTATTAATAGATACCAATGGTCTCATTTTACCTTTTTCGAACCTTGAAAACTCAGAGCCCCAATATTACTTTTCATCCCTCTTCTAAGGCCACAATTCCTTCTTGCTTGGATAGATTGCATTCATTCTTCATAATCATAGTAACATTTCATGTACTCTTGATAAATTGATTCCGTATTTTCATTTTAATTGTACACCAGTAGTTTGTAATTTTTTCATTTCTTTCTTTTCATTGAATTGTTAGTCTAGAGTATATTTCATGTTAGTTTAAAGTGATTGCGGATTGGGTAAATGAGTAGGGACAAATAGGTGTAAGAATGTGAACAAAAATGGAAGAAAACATGAAACTCTAACTAGTTCCCTAATTCTGGCTCAACGCCGCCCCCGGTCGCATTACCGCGGTCTGTATGGCCCTGATGCAGTCCACTTTCCCCTTTTGCGCGGATAGAAGTGCCCAACTTGACTGAAACCTATCTTGCTTCTAGCACGGCCGCATTGTATTTCACGCGGTCCACGCTGGATCACCGCGCCCGCGACTCTCTTTTGTGCAGACCGCGGTGGGAGATTCAGAGAAGACTTTTCTGGGGCCTTGTTTAGTGCTGTCTGTGGTCGCCTCAGCGCGTTCCATAATACCTCCAATGTGGCCGCACTCCTGATGGTGAGGTCTGCGGTGCTTGGTTATGTAGCAATGTCGGCAACATTTCCTTCTGTTGTCTACAACTTAATTCATTCACATGATTTACTGCTTATGCTACAACTGACAATGTTGGATGTTTTTGGTAACAGATAATGGTAAAACTACGAGGAATAGATACCAAACAACCCGTCCGAGGTGACTCCTCCCGGGGAGGAAAAGGGAAACAAGTTAAACTCACTCCCCGACCTAAATTAAAAACAAAGAAACAAATTGTTATAGATGATGACCAATCAGGGAGTAAGTACATACCCTCACAAGACCTCTTTTCTGACTCAAGGCCAACACCCTCAGTCCCAGCTTCACCTACTACCTAAGCTCCACAACTTGTACCTTCTAAGTCGTCTGATGGCTCAGCAACAGGCAACGGTGAATACTCCACCTTCCCCACAGCTTCAGTATCTGGGGAGAGTGCAGAGGGTGGTACTAATAGTGATGATGAAGTACCGGACAGTTGTGTGCCCCAGGTTTGGGGGGGGGGGAGGGGGGTGGAACGAACTAGAAAACTTGAGGTTTGGGAAGATCGATTTGTCAGTCAAGTGGAATTTCATAAGTTTAGGGAATGGTGGTCAATACGAAAATTGATTCCCGAGAGGAGTATCATCATAGGTGACCTACTACCCTTTCTTCCAAATGTTCATAGACAGTTTCATACCAGAAGGGATTGGGAGCATTTTCGGGATGATTTAATAGATGCCAATAAGCACATGGTGAAGGAGTTCTACTGCAATGTAGCCCATGTCAAAAGGTCTTAATTGTGACAAAATTGCGAAATAGAAATGTGTTAGGATTTATGCCCGTCACTAGGGGGGGGGGGTGAATAGTGCGGCACAAGAATATTGATAAATATTGCGAAATTAAAAATTGTAGGAATAAAATAAATTCGGTAATTAAAATAACAAGGAAAGAACGCACCGAATTTATACTGGTTCACCACAACTTGTGGCTAGTCCAGTCCCCGAGAGACTCTCTCGAGATTCCACTAACTCCGTTAAGCTTACGGGTGCCTAACAAACCGTTACACTTGCTCGTAGATGTACACTCTACAAGACTTCAACTTGCTCGAGGATACCGTACCTCAAGACTTCACCTTGCTCGTGGATACCGCACCACAAGACTTCAACCACTAAGACTTAGGGTATTTAGCGAACCCGACAATCAATGAGAAGATATGTTCTTCTCAAACACCTTTCTCTTTTACAACAAGAACTCTCTCAAAAGAGTAGATAAAGAGATACAAATTTAGCTCTATGAACAACTCAAAGTTGTCTCTCAAATGGCTCAACAAAAGCTCTAACATGATGCTCAAATAATGTCAATATGTATATCAATATTGGGAGGTGTTGTGTCTTTGAAATCAGCTCAAAAGACCTCTTTTTATAGGTGAAAAAAGGTGTATGTCCGTTGCTTAATTGGCAATCGATTATGCTGATTTTGTGCCAAGATAATCGATTATTCAGTATCTGATAATCGATTATTCTCCAACGTTCAGAAAATCAGAAGCTGATTTTCTGCTGAATAATCGATTATCTGATACTGCATAATCGATTATTCTGTGGCAGTGTTCAAACACTGGCAACGGTCTACAGCATAATCGATTATGCATATACTGATAATCGATTATTCTGAGGCAGAATTGAAAACTTACTTCAAAAACCATTTTGGTTAAGATGAAAACTTTAACATCATTTTGTTTGAAGTATTTAAAATATGTTTATGATAAATATGATTTAATAAAATATGTTTATGATAAATATGATTTAATAAAATGATTTTATGCATATTTATGATGACCTATGTTGAGCCAAAAGACGAGTTAACTTAAGCGTTGCTCTTACATTTGTTCTACCTAACGACCTACGCCTTGGGTCTTCGGTCTTGAACATTTGAGCTCGTCTTTGGCTTTTCCATTGCAATCCGTTCATCAATATGCTCATCGGCATTCAAGCTTGATTGTTTGTCATATAATATCGTTGTTTGACACTTGACTTCATTGTTTGTCATTCATCAAAACTTATACCTGAAAATCATGCTCATACAACCAAAGCGCACATATCATAGATAGAGTGATTTTCTACAATTTCTCCCTTTTTGATAATGACAAACAACAGGAGATATGCATATCGACTTCCCCCTAACTTCATGCTATATCTCAACATACAATTCATGCAAGCAATATTCATGCAAACAATTCAATATTATTCCCCCTTAATTGAATATTCCCCCTCAATTAAGGCATACTAGAATGAAGAGACATTTTCCCCTTATTCGACTTATTCGATGCATATCGCCTAAATTCTTCCCCCTTTTGGCATTAGCAAAAAGGGTATAACGATTGTTTATTGAAACTATTCACGATACCAATTGTTAGATAAAAAATCATCAAATAAAACCAAACGTTAGTAAAAACATACCAATCATAATAACGGTCATTTTTCGCAAATATACCAACTGTTATTTAAACCAAAAAAATATTCATCAAAACATGAATCAATCATTTAAAAAAAATAATTGATACCAATTTGTTATTCAAAATAACACTTATCAAAACATGAATCAATAATTAATATAAATTGTTAGCACATATCAACTATTACGTTTTTATCAAAAATACGATAACTAACTGACTTTTCCTCTCGATGCAATAAGATTTCGCGCTTGGTGCATCTACTACGATATTGTAGTCTTCAAGCACACCTGCAAATGTACCTAAAAATAGGTTTTCGGTACCCAACTTCTTTTGGGTCCTTGGGGGTTAGGCAAATAATAATCATAATCAAAATATGAATCTCTATGTTTAGCAAAACATACGGGTGCAATGTGTCCTACCCGGTTACAATAGTGACATATAACGTTCGGGTTGTGCATATGTCTAGGTTGAGCCAAATACGTTCTAGGTGATCTAAAGTTGTTATTCCTAGAAGCGTTGAAATTCCTAGAGTCATTTCTAGGTGGTCTAACATTATTAATTTTAGACTCATTAACAAAAATCCTAGAATCATTTCTAGGTGGCCTAAAATGATTAATTCTAGGCTGATTAATAAGATTCCTAGAGTTGTGTCTAGGTGGTTTAATCTCATTTCTATCATCCTTTTTAATAACTTCACTTGTTTTAGAATCATTTACACTATATTTTTCTAGTGTATTTCTAAGTACTATGTTCTCTATTTTTAAAGAACTACAAGAAGAACAATTTGAACTTTGAACACTTAAAGAGGCTTCATTCAACTCCTTGATTTTATTTTTGTGATCGACATTGTCATTTTCCAAAAATCTATTTTCTTCTTCTAAAAATTTTATTTTATTTTTAAGAACAGTATTGTCCTTTTCTAAAAGATCATTTTCTTTTAAAGAAGGTTGTTTTTCAAAATCTTTTTCTTGCAAAGAAAGTGTTTTCTCAAAATCTTTTTCTTGCAAAGAAAGTGTTTTCTTCAAATCTTTTATGGTTTTGGAAGCTTTAACAAATTCACCATATAATTCATCATAGGCATTTTGTATTTCTTCAAACGAGTAAGAGTTAGAAATACTT
Source organism: Nicotiana benthamiana (assembly GCA_034376525.1). Lineage (NCBI taxonomy): Eukaryota > Viridiplantae > Streptophyta > Magnoliopsida > Solanales > Solanaceae > Nicotiana > Nicotiana benthamiana. Next base: position 130,016,370 of record CM067327.1, read on the forward strand.
ACCTTTTCTTCTTCGTTTTCCATGAGGCATAATGCGGCAGTTTCATCGCCCGAGCTGTCCGAATCCCATGTTACGCGCTTATGGTGTTTCTTCTTTTTCTTGTCCTTTGATTTTGGACAAAGTGATTTGGTGTGGCCAAGTTTTCCACAATTTTGACATGAAGGACTTGGTTCTTCCTTCCTTATTTCCTTCTTCATGAACTTATAAAACTTTTCAATTATATCATTAGAAGTAATGGCATCATCGTTTTCCGAATCACTTACCTCTTCTCTTTTAGAGGATGAGGCTTTGAAGGCAATATTCGAATTATTTCTAAGATACGGATTAAGAATTGTGCTTTGAAAAGTTTTAAGATTACCTCGTAGTCCATCAATTGTGACGTCCGTGATTCCTATCGACTCTTGGATAGCATTTGCTTTGGAGCGCCATTTGGGAGTGAGACTCCGTAGGATTTTTCGAACTAGATCTTTGTTCGAGTATACTTTTCCGAGAGCATGAAGATCATTGACAATCATTGAGAATCGTTCGAACATATTATCGATGTTTTCATCTTCCCTCATTCTAAAAAGTTCATATTCATGAGTTAGAAAATCAATTTTAGATTCTCGGACTTGAGACGTACCTTCATAAATGATCTCGAGTTTATCCCACATTTCCTTTGCGGTTGTGCAACAAGAGATTTTCCGATAGTCGTCCGGATCCACCGCACAAAATAGTAAGTTGACGGCCTTTGCGTTTCTTTCAACCTTCTTGATGTCCTCGGCATCATATTCATTTTCCTCCTTTGGTACCATGATTTCCCCAACTTTCTTTGTTGGCATTTGTTCACCTTTCTTGATGATTTGCCATAATCGAAAGTTATGTGATTGGATGAAGATTCTCATCCGCTCTTTCCAGTATGTATAATTTCTTCCATAAAAAAATGGAGGCCTCTCGGTGGAGTGTCCTTCGCTCATTATTCCTGCGTTCAATATTCTCAACAAAGAAATATATATCACTCTCAACCGGTTAAGGCTTTCAGAGAGTTAGGTTCTGATACCAATTGTTAGGATTTATGCCCGTCACTAGAGGGGGGGTGAATAGTGCGGCACAAGAATATTGATAAATATTGCGGAATTAAAAATTGCAGGAATAAATAAATTCGGTAATTAAAATAACAAGGAAAGAACACACCGAATTTATCCTGGTTCACCACAACTTGTGGCTAGTCTAGTCCCCGAGAGACTCTCTCGAGATTCCACTAACTCCGTTAAGCTTACGGGTGCCTAACAAACCGTTACACTTGCTCGTAGATGTACACTCTACAAGACTTCAACTTGCTCGAGGATACCGCACCTCAAGACTTCACCTTGCTCGTGGATACCGCACCACAAGACTTCAACCACTAAGACTTAGGGTACTTAGCGAACCCGACAATCAATGAGAAGATATGTTCTTCTCAAACACCTTTCTCTTTTACAACAAGAACTCTCTCAAAAGAGTAGATAAAGAGATACAAATTTAGCTCTATGAACAACTCAAAGTTGTCTCTCAAATGGCTCAACAAAAGCTCTAAAATGATGCTCAAATAATGTCAATATGTATATCAATATTGGGAGGTGTTGTGTCTTTGAAATCAGCTCAAAAGAACTCTTTTTATAGGTGAAAAAAGTGTATGTCCGTTGCTTAATTGGCAATCAATTATGCTGATTTTGTGCCAAGATAATCGATTATTCAGTATCTGATAATCGATTATTCTCCAACGTACAGAAAATTAGAAGCTGATTTTCTGCTGAATAATCGATTATATGATACTGCATAATCGATTATTTTGTGGCAGTGTTCAAACACTGGCAACGGTCTACAGCATAATCGATTATGCATATACTGATAATCGATTATTCTGAGGCAGAATTGAAAACTTACTTCAAAAACCATTTTGGTTAAGATGAAAACTTTAACATCATTTTGTTTGAAGTATTTAAAATATGTTTATGATAAATATGATTTAATAAAATATGTTTATGATAAATATGATTTAATTAAATGATTTTATGCATATTTATGATGACCTATGTTGAGCCAAAAGACGAGATAACTTAAGCGTTGCTCTTACATTTGTTCTACCTAACGACCTACGCCTTGGGTCTCGGTCTTGAACATTTGAGCTCTTCTTTGGCTTTTCCATTGCAATCCGTTCATCAATATGCTCCTCGGCATTCAAGCTTGATTGTTTGTCATATAATATCGTTGTTTGACACTTGACTTCATTGTTTGTCATTCATCAAAACATATACCTGAAAATCATGCTCATACAACCAAAGCGCACATATCATAGATAGAGTGATTTTCTACAAAATGTAGTGTTCTCTGGGAAAGCTTTCAATGAGTACTTGGGGTTTGATGACGAGGATGAGACCCAGTACAATGAGAAGTTGGCAATGGGTGAAGAGGTTCGCCCATGGGTAGCTAGATACTGGGCTTACCCCGGTACTGTTCCAGATTGGATGCAAGCGGGAGTGAAGATTGTTCGGAGAATATTGAACTCTGAAGCCAGGGGGTGGTTGACGTTTGTGTGAAACCGACTTGATCCTACGGCCCATGATCAAACTATCCCACTTCCCAGTGTAGTTTTGATTGCTTCTATCAAGGTGGGCTTCCCTATCAATATGGAAATGTGGTACACTGGGCCATTACTTAGATGGGGGTTGATAGTGATCATAATTACCCGTTTTCTAACGCTCTCACCATGTACTTCTAGGATTTGAAAGTAAAAAGAAGTCCTATGATGTGAAGGTAAGACCAGTGGCTCCATTCTCATGGTTTAGAATACATGGGCCTGAAAACCCGAAGGACAAAGTACAAGCCCCCAACTTCTGCCCTAACTAGCCAATCTGAGAAGCCAGTTGAGGTAGAGTCTTCCGTTGAGCCTTCCACTGAGCTTCCATCCGTGCCTGCTGCCACTGTTAGTGATGACTTACCTCCAGGACCATCCTCTTCGGCTAGACCCACCATTTCAGCTGACTCTGGGGTCCCTTCTGTTAGAAAATACGCTTAACGCTAGAGGGGGGTGAATAGCGTTATAATAAAAATTAGCGTAAACTTGCGGAATTTAAAAATTGCAGGAAAGAAATAAGTGCAATAAGTAAATAAATAAGAACGAACGCACCGATGTATCCTGGTTCACCACAACCCGTGGCTAGTCCAGTCCCCGAGAGACTCTCTCGAGATTTCCACTAACACTGTTAAGCTTACGGGTGCTCAACAAACCTTTACAAACTGAGGACACAAGCCTCAACAACCTTTGCTCGAAGATACAACACTCCAAGACTTCAACCAAAGGAAACACAAGTTCCTTCTTACAATACAAGGGACTAACACTTCCCTTCAAGTGTATAAGACACTTAGCACTCACTTAAACAAGACTCTCTTAATAGAGTAGATATGAGTAAACAGATACGCTCAAGAACACAACAACTTTCGTCAAGAATTTTGGCTCTCAAAACTTATGTAATGAATAGAAAGTGATGAACAATAGAGTATGCAAGCTATAGCAATAATATGATCAGTTGTTGTGTTTAGAAGACTGATTTGAAGCTGTATTTGTAGTTGCAAAACCATGCATTAGCGTTGCCTAATTGCCAATTAAGAATTGCTGATTTTACTCAGTGAAAATCGATTGTCAAAATGCCACAATCGATTGTTTGCCAATCGTTCCAAAAATTATTTCCAGATTTTACGCTTAACAATCGATTATCTAAGATCAATAATCGATTACTGGCAACGTTCAAAAAATAATTTCCAGATTTTACTTAAAACAATCGATTGTCCGAAATCTACAATCGATTACTTGGCAACGATCAAAAAATTATTTCCAGATTTTACTTAAAACAATCGATTGTCAGAAATCTACAATCGATTACTTGGACGTTCAAAAAATCTTTTTCAGATTTTATTTAAAACAATCGATTATTAGAAATCTATAATCGATTACCTGACGGTTTTTGAAAATATTTTGGCAACGGTCAATTACACAATCAATTATGCTATGAGAACAATCGATTATATATCAGTCTTTGAAAAATCAATTAGACACTGCCTTAATGCACTCGGTTGTCAAAGGTACACAATCGATTATTTTATGACTTTGAAAATGTCTGATAGAACTGCGTCAACACAATCGATTGTCATAAGTTCACAATCGATTATTTTGTAGCTTTGAAAAACTTTGATGTACACTGCCTCAACACAATCGATTGTCATAAGTTCACAATCTATTATTTTGTAGCTTTGAAAAACTTTGATGTACACTGCCTCAACACAATCGATTGTCATAAGGTTCACAATCGATTGTCATGCAGATTTGAAAAATCTGATGCACACTGCCTCAACACAATCGATTGTCATAAGTTCACAATCGATTGTCATGCAGCTGACTTAACATAATCGATTATCATAAGTACATAATCGATTATCTTAGTCCAGATTTTAGAGGCATGTTTAAAAATCATTTTGACTAAAGTAAATATGCATGATTTAAAATCATTTTGCTTTAAATTAAATATGCATGATTTGATAAAAATGTTTTTACGAGAGAGGCCACGTCTTGAGTCAAGTTATCGGATCAAGATCACAATTAAAGAACGACTCATGTATAACTTTATATCTTTGCTTGATCTTGGTCTTGTGCTTGAATCTCGTTATATATCAATTGCGCGCTTGTGCTTGGACCTCGTCATATGTCCATTGCGCATAGTTTGTCATTCATCAAAACCTACAAATATGAACACACGTTTTAGTATAGTGCCTTGAGAACGTGTTTCAACACCTTCCTCCTGGGCTCATCCTTTCACGGCCCATCAGCCAAACTTTAGCTAGTTTGAACAACTGGATATCAGCTGCGACATCCAAGTTGTCTACATTGTCTGCCACAGTTGAGGCCCATTCAGCACCTCCCATAGCTCAGATTCCTCAATCCATTGAGGATACACTGAAGAAGCTCCTAGATAACCAGGATAAGATTATGAGGACTCAGGACGCCTTGACTAAGGTTGCAGATTTGCATGGCAAGGCTTTGAAGGAGCTTTCCAAGGATCACAGGAAGATGAGAAAGTAATGGGTTTCCAAGGAGTCGGTGAAAGTGCTAAGGACTGATGTGGACAAGCCATAGGAAGACCACATACCTGTAGACTTACTATTCGGGGATCCAACCCCAGTAGCAACACCAGTATCACTGCCACATCCACAGTAGGAGTAGGAGCAGGCACCCAGACCTCCAAGGAAGAAGAGGAAGCTTCCTAGTTCATTTGGTGCAGTTATCGAGCTAGGGGAACCACAAACGGTCCCTTCCAGTGTTGCATCTATCATTCAGCCGGTCCAGAAGTAGACTTCAGTCCCAACAACTGAGCAACAGGATTTTGGAACCAGTCTGAGGTTCCCGTACATACAGAGGACTTGGGGACCACTGATGACCCCATATAGGCAGACCGGTCTTAGGGAGATTCTACATCATTTCTTGTGACCTTTTTAGTGCTTATTTTGATAGTTGGCATTGGGGACAATTCTATCACTTATTCGTGGGGTGCGCCCTACTTTTTGTTTATCTGGATAACTGTATATATTTGACTTAGTCTATGTTTCTATGATTTTCTATTTTGGTCTATACATAACATTACATTGAGCTATTTTTATCATACTTTTTATTCTATCTTTTGCTTTGTATATAATTTTTGGTCTGTATATAAAGTTACAATTCGATATATATTCATCCCCATTGTATATTCTACCACCTATTGTACATATTCATTTTGTTTTCTATTTTCGCAAAATTTTTTCGTTCCTAGCTTTGTAGATAGGTTCGTAGCCTTTTGTTTTGTTTTTGGCATTTCCAATAAACCCTTGGTTTTCTTAATGCCATGGTTCTTTCCAACGGTGGAGTATTGAGCGAACCGGGTGGCTCTTCCCAATGATAGATGGCGTGACAACCTTCTTAAGGGTTGGAGTCCATTTCTTTGATTTTTCTTTTGTTTTTGATAGTTGTAGTTAAGGGTAGCTCAAACAAAGCTTCACTTGGGCCTATCACATTTGCCTTTGATCCCATGGTCAAAGACATAATGTTGTGCTTAGGATGGTGAAAGTCGTGGCTCTGAGACTCTTGCATTGACCAAACAATCATCATGTGGTCATTTTGGACCACTGTGTGCTTGAATTGTAACTAAGGTAGTTGTGGGCCCTCGACTCGATGTCTTCAGCAATCCCCTAGCGTGTGTGGTGAGGAATTGAATTGTGAGTCCAAGTCCCGAGTCAATAGTCTAGAACTTGCCCTGAATGTTTGTTGAGGCGAAATCCTGGGTAAAATTTGACTTGAGAAGTGATTATAGGCTCACCTTTATCCAAATTTTAAGTTGAACAATTCCATAGCCTACTAATGAGATGATCCATAGTTAACCCTTTTGAGCCTTAAACCCTTTTCTTTCAAGAAACAATACTACAAGCCTATATCCGGTCTAAATGATTACCCTCTCTTGGCACCCAAATCTTCCTTTGAGTCATGGCAAATGTCTAAGTTTGGGGGATATATATATATATATATATATATATATATATATATATATATATATATATATATAAGAAAGGAACCAAAGTGGTAGAAGGTACAAAAGAAAAAGAAAAGGAAGGCAATGAAAAAGAAAGAAAAGAAAAAGGCAAAAAGAAAGCCCAATGTAAAAAAAAAGAATAAAAAGGGATTCAAAGAAAGACAAAAAGTGAAAAAGGTGTGGAAAAAGTAGAAAAATGAGAAATGCTTTGAATTTCATAAGAAAGAGTGACAATGTGTCTCTCTAACCCCTTAAAAAGAAGTGAAATACTCAAAAAGAGTCAAGAGAGTTGTGACAAAATGAATCAAAATAAGTGCTTAAGGGAATATTGAACCCATTTGAATAAAAACATGTCCTACCCTTACCAAAAGCCTTCACAGTGACTCCAGAAAAGCCTTATTTGATCTTGATCTTGGTACATAGAGCCGGACTTGTGACCTTCTTCTTGAGAGAGGTGAGTGAAATTCAATTAACCTCGGTTTGTGTGTCAATACTTAAAAGGTAAGGTTCGATTTGAGAGTTGACGATGTGAGAGTTTGGGTTCCACAATGACCAAAGTAATTGAGAGAAGTTCTTATGAAATGTGTTAACTCTTGATGCTCTTGTGTCAAACTTGATCCATGGTTTTTCAAAGTTAAATATGTTAATGATTCGTATTGAGGGCAATTGTTGGTGCCAATTGATGCTTGTTGAGGTTGCTTTAGGATAGATGGAATTACTTGGATTTTCCTTTAAAGGGGTGGGACTTTTTTTGTTTGCTTGAGGACAAACAAAGGTTTAAGTTTGGGGGAGTTGATAAGTAGGATTTTAACGTGTTTATGCCCCTACTTACCTATGCTTTGAGTATAAATTGCTACAAAATAGTCCCGAAATGCTCGCAAATTATGCTTGACTGCAGGATTGATCGACAAAGTGAATATCAGCTCAAAAAGGAGTGAAACATGCTCAAGTGTTAAAAATTAAGTAAAGTGAAGAAAAGAGGACCTAGTGCGGACCGCGTGAAAGCAACTGTGACCGCACTAGAAGATTCAAAGGCATGGCATAATCAGGCTAATGGAAACGCGGTCACGGTTAGATTCACGCAGTCGGGGTTCATGCTTTGTGGCTGCTTCACTTATTTGTGTGGTCCACGTGAACGAGATTCAGATAGGTTGTCAAAGAGCCTTGTTAAACCACAGAACCAGCAATCGTCACTGTGCGGTCCGTGCCAGACCCCTTCCAGGCCGCACTACTCATTTGTGCGGTCCGTGTCCTCCAGTTCAGAGAGTAAAATTGCCAAGTCAAAGAGCTAGTGCAGTCGCGGTTGCTTTTGCGCGGCCTGCACTGACACCGCAGTTATCCAGTTTTTCCAGCCTAGTATAAATAGAACATTTTACCATTTTTGGTTAAGTTTTGGTATTCAAAAACGCAGCTGAGCACTTGGGAACGATATTGTAGCCATTCTTTTTTGGCATTTTTGGTCTTCTTTAACAATAGATTATAGTAGTTTCTTAGATCTTCATCTATTTCTTATATTCTATTTTTAATTATGTGTAATTAAACCCATTAGCTAGGGTTTTGGCTTAACCCTAGTATGGATAATTGATGGGTGTTGCCATCTAGGGTTATATTGATACTGAGTGTTTGCGATTTGGGTTGATTATATGTTTTTTTCTAAAAATTGGTGGTTGCAAACATTGGTTCAAGCTTAGTGGGTTTAACTCTTCTTGAGAAAGAGAGTCTATGACCCCAAAATTGACCCAACAAGGAATTGGGATGGACCCATGAGAAATGGTAGTCCCAATTAACGGGTTAAATCTCGAAAGAGTAATCACCCTACTTGAACCCTAATTTCTTGGTCTAATAGGCCTACCCCAATTGATCTCGAGAGAGTCAATTGGGCAAAATCGCTCTCTCTACCGAGAGATATGAGAGTGGGTACAAGTGTGCATTGGTTAGAGCATAAGCCCCAAATATGTCAATCTATCCGTAGTAGTTTTTACCTGTTAATTAAACACCTAGGAGATGCCACGACCCTAGTTCCTTTCTCCTATTAGATACAACTTAGCAATATTCTCTTCGCATAATCTAGATTTAATCCTTAGTTTTATAACAGTATATATAAATACAAAAAACCAAGAATGTTTGAAGTGACATTAGAAGTACAAACGCATCTCTAGGCTAGACAGAAAATACAACTCCACTACTAGCTCCCTGTGGAAATTCGATCCCGACCATTATTTGTTTAAAAGCTATTGTGACCCGCTCTTCCTATATTTGTATAGCGTTGGGTTGGCAATGATCAACAACCGTTGGGAATACAATATTGGATAGAAAGCAAATGCAATAATCTGAAAGCGACTGCAGACTGCGGGTCGTCTCGAGAAGTGTAGCTCATCTAAGTATCCGTATCAACCATGCTGCAATGCCCATCAGGCCACTAATGATGCATGTGCTTGTGTAACAAAACTGCACATCAAGTGTAGTATGAGTTTGAAAATAATGTGCACCTAGTGAGTACCCCATCTAATCTCAAAGAAGTAGAGACGAGAGGTCGACTTCGACACTTGCTAGTGCTCCAATAATAATATTTGTAAAAACGGGAGGATATAATGGATTTTATAAAGCAATTATAAACTCATAAAGCCGAATAGCAGGTAAACAACTTGTCAAATAATAATGGATTTCCAATGATTTACTTTTCATCATCTTTTATCAATTTATCTCCGACCAGGAAAGGCTATTATCATTATTTATAAATCTCAGGCAAAAAATACAAGTTTGTGCATATAATGCCGAGGTCGTACGACTCGATCCAACATAAATGTAAATGTGCACTGCTAATGGTCGAACAATTCGAACCATAGATGCATCTAATACCCCGCCCGCGAATCATACATGCGACGCGGTCAACATATATAAACAAACGACGCGGGCACACATATACACACATTCAAACAACCAATTAAGAATTTATTAGGGAACATCTATCTAAATAAAATTCAGTTCTCTTTTAACGATAAGAAAATGAATTTTAATCCTTTTAGAAATTCATTTACCAATTTGATGATTCAAATCTCCAGAAAATGGCATGAAAAGTTGCCTTTTGCATTACTTGGATATCGCACCACGGCGCACACATCAGTAGGAGCAACCCCATACTTATTGGTCTATGGAACTGAAGCTGTTATACCTGCAGAGGTAGAAATACCTTCACTCAGATAATCGTTGAAGCAGAAATTGAGGATAGTGAGCGAGTCAAGACTCGGCTAGAAAAGTTGTCATTAATTGATGAAAAACGAATGGCCGCGGTTTGTCACGGGCATTTGTACCAACAAAGAATGGCCCGCGCTTATAACAAGAAAGTGCGCCCCAGGAATTTTGAGGTTGGACAGCTTGTATTAAGGCGCATTCTCCCTCACCATCAGGAAGCTGAAGGAAAGATTGCTCCTAACTGGAAAGGCCCATACATTATTAGAAAGATATTGCCGAAATGAGCATTGTACATGTGCGACATCAAAGGGTACGATCCCGAGGCAGTAGTGAATGTAGACACAATTAAAAGATACTACGTCTAGGCTCTCTGCAGCAATGATTCAGTCCGGTTAAGATGATAAAGGCTTTTCCTTCCTGCTACCCCAAACACTATCAATCTTTCGCAAACCCTTTGAGCCGGTTACGTTTCTTTGACCACCCTATTTGGACCCTAGAAACACTATTCAGAAAAAAAAAAAGAAAAAAAGGAAAAAAAAGAAAACAAAGAAAAGAAAAGAAAACAAAAAAAAGAGAGAGAAAAGAAACAACAAAATTAAAAAAAAGTGATGAAAATGAAAAACAAAACAAAAATAGTTTAGGAAAAACTTCTCGAACTACGTTTGACTTGATTCCGAAAGGATACGTAGGCAGCCTCTCACTGGGGTTCAGGCACACCAAAACAAAATCCCAATTCCCCCAAAAAATTAAAATTAGGGCAGATGATATAATGGTTCAGCCATGGGCCCGCCAAAATGGTTCCGAAGTTGTAGTTCCGCCCAAAATCTTTTTTACCCAAGGTCCTTGTTCAATTCCTCCCGATCGATTGACAAAGGTATGGAAGTGAAAAAAGTCATTGTTGGAATCTGATACAATTCAAATTGAGAGAAATAAAATGAGAGAGTCTTATCGTGAAAACCTTCGGGCACCATAAGGCGATGGTAAGTAGAGAAATTGAGAAAGAGAGACTCTTCTTAGTGAAAATTGTAAAGAGCACTATCGGGAGACCGTGAGAAGAGAAATGAGAGAGGTCGATTGGCGAAAACCTGCAAAGGGCGCTGTCGGCTGAAAAGAAGATATCTCACCACTAAAAGAGTCCTGGCAAGGTTTCCTAGTTTTGAAATGTTGAAATGCAGTTCACGAGAAGCTGGAAATTTTATGTGGGTCGGGCGTCCAGTATGAGAAGCATGTCATGTTCATTTGAAGTTAGCATGTATCCTCAAATAAGTCTTTTTCTTTCCCTGAAAGGGACGATTCTCTTTAAACTCATATGATTATTTTTTTTATACTTCTTCCTTGTATCCCTTTCGGCTTAACTCTGATTCTATGACTATTACAAAAGAAAAGGTGGCAGGACTGGTTTCACAGGGCTCGCTTGGCAAGGGCCAAAGAAAATACCCAGTCTCAGCGGGTGCATCTAGCCGATCTCGATTGGCCATGATGCCTGATGCTTCCAAAGTAGAAAGATTTTAAAAAGAAGGAAAATCGAAATCAAAATGCCCACGAAGGCAAAATGAAGTTAGAAAGGTTGAGTCCCGGTGGGCTAATTGTCTCGACAATGTTTCAAAAGCCAAGGTACCCAAAGGTTCTGAAATAGAAGTTGGGGCAAAGAAATCACAACTAATAGGCCTACGAAGGCGAAAGAAATCTGAAAGATGAGTTCCCACAATCAACAAATAAGGCAAAGTCTGGAAAGTTAGAGGTCTTTTCAATAGAAGCAGGGCCGGAATCAAGCAATCAAGGTACCGTTTCAAACTAACAATCGTGCTTCATTTGAAAATCTGAAATAGGAGTAATCCAAAGCAATTGGGAAAATAGCATATGCAACCAAAGGAAATGCGCAGGAGCTAGGAACAACTTTGCAACAATGATCAACCCAAGAAGTTCTCTTCAAATCCTTTCCTGCAATTTTAATAAAAGAAAGAAGAAAAAGGAGAATCACAAAAAATCATGGTAGCATAGGGTCCCCAATCCTCAACTCCATCCCTCCAAACCTAGGACCACATCCTTTAGTTGTCCCCAGCATAACCTGTGGACCTCCTCGGCTTAACCCGAGGATCGTTTTCCTTTTATCCCAAGCATAACTTGAGGGTCTTTTACTTTTATCCCCCAGCATAACTCGAGGATCATTTGCCTTCTATCCCCAGGAGCCTTTTTCTTCCTATCCCGGCATAACCCATGGATCTCCCTGGCATTACCCATGAGCCTTTTTCTTCCCATCCCGGCATAACACGGGAGCCTTTTTCTTCCTATTCCGGCATAACCCGTAGATCCCCCTGGCATAACCCAGGAACCTTTTTCTTCCTATCCCGGCATAACGCGTGGACCCCCTGGCATAACCCATGAGCCTTTTTCTTCCCATCCCGACATAACCCGCGGATTCCCCTAGCATAAACCAGGAGCCTTTTTCTTCCCATCCGGCATAACCCATGGATCCCCCTCGTATTACCCAGGAGCCTTTTTCTTCCCATCCCGGCATAACCCGTGGACCCTCTGGCATAATTCTTCCCATCCGTGCATAACCCGCGGATTCCCCTGGCATAACCCAGGAGCTTTTTTCTTCCTATCCCGGCATAACCCATGGATTCCCCTAGCATAACCCAGGAGCCTTTTCCTTCCTATCCCGCTATAACCCGTGAACCCCATAGCATATGTCAAGAGGCTTCTTTCTTCCCATTCCGGCATAACCCGCGGATTCCCATGGCATAACCCAGGAGCCTTTTTCTTCCTATCCTGGCATAACTCGTGGATCCCCCTGGCATAACCCAGGAGCCTTTTTCTTCCTATCCCAGCATAACCCGTGGACCCCCTGTCATAACCCAGGAGCCTTTTTATTTCCATCCCGGCATAACCCGTGGATTCCCCTGGCATAACCCAGGAGCCTTTTCTTCCTATCCCAGCATAACCATGGATCCCGCTGGTATAACCCAGGAGCCTTTTTCTTCCTATGCCGGCATAGCCCGTGCATCCACTGGCATAACCCAGGAACCTTTTTCATAACCCACGGATCTCCCTGGCATAACCCATGAATCTTTTTCATTTCATCCCGGCATGACCAGTGGACTTTCCTTTTCATCCCCAGCAGGGACCCCTTATTCCTATCCTGGCATAACCCGTGGATCCTCTTCTTATCCCAGCAGGGAACCCCTTTTTCTTTCCCGGTATAACTCGGCCATCTGCCAGCATAACTTGGCAATCGTTCCAAAGGATACACAATCCTGACTTTCATTGTTTTCAATAAAGAAATAGCTTAGATTTGTGTTGCAAATAACTCAAGAAATTTTCCCAGTGAAAACTGGGGCAGAAAATTTCATTCGTTTATTTGTTTTGGTATCCGAACAGGTTTTACCTCAAGGCGCAGAATTCGAGATGATCGGAAGAGCGAATCTCAATCCAGAGTAAAGGAAAAGAAGAAAATAACAAAAAAGAAGTGAACTCGGAGTGATTGAAGAAGAAAAGATGCGGACTGCTAAAATTTGTTTCAAGATCACAAAGTTCCGCATGGCCCGCTCCGCTAAGATGTTGAAGAAAGAATTGGCACCTACTGTTTACGAGCATCAAGATTCAGATTAAGTCCACGGAAAATCAAGCTGAGACTCAAGATCAAGTTTCAAGAGATTTATAAATAGGAATCTTGTAAGTCATAGTTGACAGGCATAGCTAGCTTAGCTTTTGATTTTCCATTTGGTGTAATAAGGAGGTCAGCAAGCAGTAGCTGCGGCAACAACAATGAAATCACAACTCCTGGTGGTCCCAGCTACCAAACTTTCCAGAACTACACTGACTTGATTCCTTTAAAGCCAATGATATGTAGGCAACCTTTGATGCAGGGTTCGGTCAGACAGTTTTCAAATATGCTTCTCATGGAGTGTTGAGCGGGCAAAATCCTTCATGTTGCTCATTTATCTTTGACCGAAAATCCTTCGTGTTTCCGGGCAAAGAGGGGCAGGTGTGAGCACATGATTTTTTTAAATTTAATTTTAGGGAATTAATTGTATGATTTTGTGTTTGTTTGCATTTTTGTGCATTTTTAATTAATATAATTCATAAAAATACAAAAATAGCACATACGCATTTAGGACCCAATTTATATTTTTCTTAGGTTTATTAGTTAATTGACATTGAAAAAATAAGAGAAAACTAAGAAAAATAATCCTTTTACATTTTTGGTCCGTGAATTTCATTTTTGTATATTTTTCCTCTTGAAATTTGGATCTAGTTAATTTTAGGAAATTTAATTAGTCTCATTTTAGAATTAAATCAGGTTTTGGGCTACTTTTAATTTTGCATTTAATAAAATACAAATTTTTTTATAAAAAAAAAGAAAAAAAAGAAAACAAATAAAGAGAAATTGAAAAGAAAAAGGAAAATAACAAAAGAAATTGGCTAATGGAATCATGCCACCAGTTCTGGGCCAATTACCTAGTCCAAACCACACAAAACCCTGCCCAAAACCGGTGCCCAACCCAGTCTCTCATCTGAGACACCCGAAACAACGTCGTTTCTGGGCAAATAATCCAGACCATTGATCTACTCTAATCCAACTTCCTTGATTCACTCATGGACTCCGTATAAAACTGTCTAAATCCCTTCGAAACCCTAGAGACCAACCCTTTCTTCCTCGTACCTGATCCCTCACCGCCTTCCACCGCAAATCGCCGCAGGAAATTGCCTGCACAGGCGGCAGAGCTCCAACTGCCTCCAAAATAACATCAAAGCTCCGCCTTGTCCTCCTCATGCCTATGCCACCATTGGGTTTCCTCAAAAATCACTGGAACTCTTTGAGTCCCAAACCATAGGCGCCGCCGCCACCGTGCATGGCGACGCCACCTCCCAAGCCACTTCAAAATAACACACCATACTCTCCTCATGTACCTCTTCCTAAATCCCTGGCTATCTTCTTCGAATCATCCTATATGTTCTTGAAATTCAAATCCCAGAAGGACAGAACCCTAGAAGCTCGAAGGTGTCCGACTCTTCCCAATCTTTTAAGTCCATAGGTGATTTAAGTCACCAAAATGATGCTTCCGTTTGTTTTTGGCAAAGAACAAATGTCTAGCATCATTTTGAGACTTGAATAAGATTCTATTACCGTTCAACCTTGAATAGGTAAGTTGTTTTTTTAGTTTAAACATAGTTTTCCTTTGTTTTCGTTAATTCATTTATGCTTGCCTTCTTCTTTCTTTTTCTTTTTCTGGCAGTAATCGATACTTCATGTTTTTTAGTTTGGTTTTTAGTTTTATGATTTCTCTTCTCTTCTTATTGTTGTTAGGTTAACTCCATGAATTAGTGCTATTTATTAGTTTTACTTGTTAAATTCATGTTTTATTGACAATTGCCTGTAGCTTGATGATTTGAATTGATAGGAATTTATTTAGGACTAAGAAAAGTAGATCTGATTAAACGTAGGTTGTTTGGGTATTACTATTTTCCTATAATATTTTACTTTGTTTCGAATTCCTTTAATTGATAGTTAAATGCTTTTTAGTGATACATTTAGTTAGATTTAAATAAGGTTCATTAGGTTATAGGATTATTAATTTAATTTTAAGGATTATTTGGTTATAGCTGAATGATTTTCAGAAGTGCTAGGTTGACCATGATTAGTTTAGAAAGGTTAGGCTAGTCTTGATATAGGTTAGTAATTGTAAATTAACTTCAAGGGTAGTATAGGCTTTTAGATAAAAGGAATCTTGCAGTAACAGATTAAGAACACCCTAGGTACTTCTAGATAGGGTGCTAATATGAAAATTCAACAAGTAAATGCAGTAACTTGAGAAACTAGCCAAAAGTTTAGGGACCATATATAAGCTATCTCAATTCTTCTTCAAACTCTAAAGTTTATCCATTAACCACCCGGAACCACCCGAGGCCACCGGAACCCCAACCAATCCCAAAATACATTACTGGCTTGCTCGAAGCCTCAAATCACATCAAACAATGCTAAAATCATGAATCGACCTCCAATCCAAGCTTAATGAACTTTAGAATTTTAAACTTCTTCATTCGATGCCGAAACCTATCAAATCTCGTTCGGTTGACCTCAAATTTGCACGCAAGTCATATTTGATATTACGGACCTACTAAACTTTCAGAACTGAAATCTGACCCTAATATCAAAAAGTCCACTTCTGGTCGAACTTCTCAAAAATCCTCAAATTTCTATCCTAAGCCAAATTACTCCAAAATGACCCACGAACCTCCGAATTCACTTACAATCGCACTCCTGACACCAGAATCACCATGCGGAGCTATTCCCACACTTTGAATCCAAAACAGACATTGATAACACTGATATGCACGTCAACCCAAAGTTAAGAAATACCTCCAAAAATTTTAACTTCCACAATAGGTGCCTAAACATTCCTAGACCTTCCAAAACTCGATTCAGACATACAACCAAGTACGAAATCATCATACGAACCAGCTGGAACCTTTGAATCTTGAATCCGAGGTTGTGTACTAAAAAATTCAATTTCAGTCAATTCTTCCAACTTAAGGCTTCCGAAATGAGAATTCTCTTTCCAAATCAACACCAAACTTCCATGAATTCAGTTCCGACCATACGTACTAGTCGCTATACTGAGGTGAAGCTGCTCATGGCGTCAAACTGCAGAACGGCACGCTAGAGCTCAAAACAACCGATCGGGTCGTTAGATTCTCTCCCACTTAAACATATATTCATCCTTGAACGTGCTGAGAACTGCAATGGAGTTGTCCAAATCACTAATTAACACCTCGAGCACCTACCCACACTACCACAACTTGGATGGGCACCTTAGCTTGATCAATTTGAAGATATCCTTTTTCACTTAAGCAAATAAGCCTTAGAGCCCAATTCCAACATCAAGAATTCTCCGCCAAGCCTGTTTCCAACATACAAACACTGTATCTATCACCATACGATGTACCAGAACATGACTGCATACCATTGCTGAATCCACACCTTTCACCTCTTATTCACAGGACCACAATAACATCCTCTGAGCACAATTGTCAAAATTCCATGAATCTGATGCTCGCATTGCACCTCATGACATACATAGATATTGCTATAACTCTTACTATGCTGCCACAATGGATGAGATGTGTAGAAATTCATAACCAACCGCCAAATCCACAAAGCATTTGGTCTATACTCCTAACAAGAACCATCACCTCATTCTGAACCAAACAATAGTCTTAGCTCCTTAATATACTTCATATAATTAGATTGCACTGATCCTAAATCCAATGATCTCGTCTTACCCAGTACGAACTTCTCAGGAAATAAGCCACCCCCGATATGATCAAAAGTCTCATATGATGCCACAATGTGCCAATAGGCTATTAACTCGAACGTGACAAAAGGAAAACGAACTCTAGAAGAAACTATTGAACTCACGCATTAATATGGACTTTCCTTAGAAAATGGGAAACAAGGCATAGAAAATAGCATATTGAAAACTGTACTCATCCTCACTCTATTGCGGCGTGCAACCCGACCTAAATAACATACCCATGGCGGCGTGCCACCCGATCCACACATAGAATTCAAATAAAGAGATATACATCGATCTAAATTGCTCATTACAACAAAATACTGAATAGTGGTAACAAGCACGCTAAGTGCATAATACTATCCCTAGGGAGACATATAGCGCTATAAGCTACAAAACTCAAGCACAAATGAGGTGTGATATACGGTATGAATCTCAAAAGCCATTCAGCTCATATAACATCATCTCTACGCGAAACTTTAACACATAAGAAATTCACCAAGCCATCTCAGAACTCACACGGTGCAATATATCATTACATGAAATAACTAATGACGAAATAACACCCCGACTACTTTTCCAGAAGGAGCACATTGCTGAAATAAGCACATCTGGCATGATATAGAGCCCATATTCACATTTAAATCCATCAATAGACATCAAGCTGATTCTGATCGCACTGAACTAGGCTAATGACCTTTCAAAGGTCAATAATAACTCCCCTTTTTCTCGTAACACACAAGAACAACCATCATAACCGGAGTAAAGCCTTCACAGTTCACAACCCAATAAACTGAGTGCCCTCCAGGAATCATTTCTCAATTTAACGAAATCACCACAATCTTCATACCTGGTTTAACTCTTCAATCAATCAAGTGGCTAAATGCTACACTAATATTACCTTCCCGTGGGGCACTCTCCCACAACTTTCCATATCAGATAATAGGTCTGTACATCCAAACCACCACGCGAACTAACGTTGAAAAACGATCAAGAATCCTTAACCAAGATGCAAAGCCTTTTCATAAAACACTGATCTTAGATTGACGCTGAAGACAATACCAACTTACTTTAAACATCCAAACTCCTTTCCTGCTCATCCGAGCTCATGACATCCTTGTCAATACCACACTGCAACCTTGATCCTCACTTCTAATCACATTCCACTCACTGCACCCAACATGCCATTATACAATAGAATATGATTTTCATCATAACTCCGGCACCACTAGTAGATTAACACTTGATCATATAAAAACTTTTCACTTAACTCTCTTTAGGAGAACCATATCAACACACAAGTGAATTCTCATAACCGTAGAATATGAAAATCTATTAGTAGTGGTCTAACACACCATAGCCCTTCCAGGATTTGTCTACACATTATAGGCCATAATAGTATAATGTTTCTGAATAACATCGATTACGGCGGCTGACAAGCCTCACACGTACCATCACAAGTCACTTGAATAACTTGATCACGTTGAAGGAACTGTTCACTACCACCAATATGCCAATTCAACTATGGCCAACCAATCTATATTCTTCCAATTTATCCTTGATTTCCTTAGAAATGATAATAACTCCATTCAACACATAACACACTTCATTAACCCTCATCCCGAGTGACCTTGAATCATAAGACCACGCTGTCTCGAATTCCGTAAACCATTTCATGCCTCCCTTGTGCATACATTAACATCCTCAACTGGTATGCCCATTCTGATAATCCCTCTACGAATCCGAAGTCTTTTCTCATTTTTTCCTTCCAAATGCTACACTGCAAGTCAAAACATCATAGAACATTCTGGGCCTCTTCTCATAAGCTTCTACAAAAGCTTGATTCTTAACCGCATCTATAGGCTCGAACTCAGTAGCCACCCGCTCTGACTTGGACCTGAATATAATCAACTCCCTGAACCTTCTAGTACATGAATACCCTCTCAATGAGACACCCGGTCAAAACATTTTCCTTGAAACCCGCATCTATACAGGGTATAAATCCTGAATCCTTCCCCAAGGCCACCATAGCGCACCTTTAACAATTCCTTCGCTCAAATCACCTCTTATATTCCTCTCCCTTAGCTGAAATAACCCACCAATACGCTAATAACCAAAAATCTCATAAATAGGCGACCATGCAGCCAACATTAGGCGGTGAAACTCTCCCACTTAGGTTGAAGCCACTATTACACACTCTGAAACCCACCATGATTCTTTATCTCTTCTTGACATGACTTTGCGCAATCAAATTGCCAAATTCATTGAAGTCCTTTTGTTAGCACTTCATGAACACTCTGAATCCCTATCAATAGCCATATATTCGACCTCTTACTAGATGGACACTAAAATCTTTCGTAGAAGCTTCGCCAACCATGCAACCACTAACCTGCTCACAGGGTATAACCCGCATGTGGAAATCACTTTCCGACATCTTCCAACATCATTGCACGAGGTATAATCACTATGACATCAATAACCCCTCCTGAGCAAGTGCTCCTTCACCAGCTGCACAAGTTCATTCACTCCTCATGGAAATCAATTAAATATGTAACCATATCCTCCAATCCCAAGTCATGTTGTATCCCTCTTCATATCAAGAAACTCCCCTCTATCATATCCAATCTTCCACCACGTAATAACCAATGTTCAAATTACATCCGTTGACCTCAATCACCAATTACAAAAATTCCCAAATTATTCCAAATTCTCCTTAAGGTGTGTAGTCATCCTACCACCGAACCCATATGCAACTCTGCAACCCTCCCACTTTGGCGAAACTCACTCCATTAATCAACTACTCTACCTTCGCTTCTTATACCCGGCCTTCTAGAAATTTAACCACCACCTAACTCTTCCCGCCTATTTTTCCTCATCCTTTGCTGCTCAATTGTTGCCTTTTATAAAATCTATCTCCATAGCACTTGAACCCACAAATCACTACTAACATTAAACCTTTTCAAAGATTATATTTCTTGAGCCTTCAATATTAGAAACACAGATTCAATCATGAACCACCGCACCCGCAACCGCTTCTCCAGTACTTTTTGCACAATAACCTACCCAAAGGAGAATCGTAGAAGATCATAACACCGACAAACTTAAAACATCCAATCGAGGACGACAATACCACGTCGCAGATGAAAATTCCACCACGCTTGAAAACACCAGCCTCGTTACTGCTATTAAGCTGAAATGATAAGATGTACTTTCGCAAGGCAACGACAATAGCCCAATCAACTATGTAGGGAGAAACATCTCGTATCGTATTGGTAGTACCACTAAAGTTTTTCAATTCTCGATTTATAATAAAAGCTTCGTGTTGCATAATATGGAATAGGAAAGAAATAAAGGCATACAACTCAAGGAATGAAATCACACAATGAGTAATCAAGAAGGGAATTGCTCCTAATAGTCTTGTAGCCTCTCGAAGATAAGAATAGACGTCTCTGTACCTATTATCAAGATCTACTAGACTCGCTCATGACTCATGAGACCTAAGGGAACCTAGTGCTCTGATACCATGTTGTCACGACCCAAATTCTACTAAGGGTCGTGATGGCGCCGACACCGCTGTCAAGCAAGCCAACAAAATACTTAATTAAATTCTCATTTTAAGAATTTTGAAAAATATGATTTTCCTTTAATTCTTACTAGTAAAAGATAATAATTTCAAATCAAATATGAATATTAAGAAGTTAATACAAGATATCCCATGTTCATCCCAAAATTCGGTGTCACAAGTGCATGGGAAATTTCTAGGAAATAATGCAATACAACAACTGTACGGAATACAATATTGGACAGAAAGCAAATACAGTAATCTAAAAGAGACTCTGCTGGCTGCGGGTCATCTCGAGAAGTGTAGCTCACCTAAGTCTCCATAACAACCATGCTGCTATGCCCACCAGGCCACTAGTGATACATGTGCCTATGCAACAAAAATGCACATCAAGTGTAGTATGAGTATGGAAACAACGCGTACCCAATGAGTATCCCGTCAAATCTCAAAGAAGTAGATACAAGAGGTCGACTTTGAGACTTACTAGTGGTCCAATAATAATATTTGTATAAATAGGAGGAGATCATGGATTTTTAAAGCAATTATGAACTCATAAAGCCGGATGGCAGGGAAACATCATCTCAAATAATAATGGATTCCCAAATATTTACTTTTCATCATATTTTATCAATCTATCTCCAGGAAAGAAAAGTATAATCATTTATAAATCTCAGGCAAACAATACAAGCTTGCGCATATCATGCCGAGGTCGTACGACCCGATCCAACATAAATATAAAATGTGCACTGCCGAGGGTCGAACTGCACAAATCATAGATGCATCTATTACTTCGTTCGCGAATCATACATGCAACACGGTCAACATAAATAAACAAACACCCCACTCGCGAATCATAGATGCAACGCAACATACATAGATATACACATTCAAAGGGACAATTAAGAATTTATCGGGGAACATTATCCAAATAAAAGACAATTCTCTTTTAACTATTTAAGAAAATGAAGTTTAATCCTTTTTGAAATTCATTTACTAATTCGATAGGATTTAAGCAATTTACTTGTCAATAAGATTACAAATATTCCAAGTATAGCATATTTTTGGGTCCTAGACTACCCGGGCTCACACATTAGTAGCTATGCACGGACTGTCGTCACCTTATGCATACGTAACCCCCAAAAATAGGAGCACAAAACTAATTATTTCACCTATGGGGACAATTCCCTTTTACAAGGTTAGAAAGGAAACTCACCTTGCTACGAAGTACAATGGTCGGCTTCAAAGCCCTTCCAACGACCCGAACCTATGTCCCAACACTCCAAAACTAGTCAAATAATGGGAAAACCAATGAAAATACACCCTAATATTCATAACAATTCAATTTAAATAAAATCCCAACTCCACTCGAGAAGTTGACAAAATTGCCCTCGGACCCACGTGCCCAGATTCCGAAATTTCTCGGAGATAACGTTTACCCATAATCTCACGAACTCAAATATATAATTTACTCTCAATTCCATGACCAAAATTATGGTTAATGTCCAAGAATACGAATTTTCTAGGTTGTTCTCCAACCCCTAAATTTCTACCAATTTTCATGCTAAAATCCATACATAATCAATATATTTAACTCAAGATAGGTGGGGTTAGCTTACCTTATTGTTGAGGAAGAAAACCCCAACCTGAAGCTCTTCAAAATAATCCATACCAAATGAAAATGGGAGAAACATGATCATCTCCCAATTTTAAAAGAATACACTGCCTCTAGCCTTTTCGCACGTGTGGTGCATAAGCCGCACCTGCGGCCCTCGCTTCTGCGGCGCATGTGCCGCTTCTGCGGTCCTGGCTCAAGGACAAAAGTTTCTTATACGGTCTCCTCAATGCAGGTTCACTCCCGCATCTGGGGTTAAAGTGCTGTACCTCCGGTCATTGCACCCCTTCCCCCAAACCGCATATGCGACCCCTTGGTCGCTTCTGCGGCTCCGCATCTGCGGCCTAAACCTCACAAGTGCGGTTACACCAGATATCAACTATCTCAATTCTTCTTCAAATTTCTAAATTGATTCGTTAACCATCCGGAATCCACCCAAGGCCCCTAGGACCCCAACCAATTGTGCCAACCAGTCCCAAAACACATTACTGGCTTGCTCGATGCTTCAAATCACATCAAACAATGCTAAAATCATGAATCAACATCCAATCCAAGCTTAATGAGCTTTAAAATTTTAAACTTCTCTATTCGATGTTGAAACCTATCAAATCACGTCTAATTGACCTAATATTTTGCACGCCATTCATATTTAACATTACAGATCCAACTTCCAATATTGAAATTCGACTCTGATATGAAAAAGTCCACTTCCGGTCAAACTTCTCAAAAACCCTCAATTTTCTATCCTTAGCCAAATTACTCCAAAATGACCCATGGACCTCCAAGTTCACTCCCGATAGCGCTCTCAACACTAGAATTTTCATACGGAGATATTCCTACACTCAAAATCCCAAACAAACATTGATAACACTGAAATGCACTTCAACCCAAACTTATAATATTCCTCCAAAAATGCTAACTTCAACAATAGGTGCCTAAACGTTACGACCTTCCAAAACCCTATTCGGACATATGCCCAAGTC
The DNA here is from genome assembly GCA_034376525.1 of Nicotiana benthamiana. NCBI lineage: Eukaryota > Viridiplantae > Streptophyta > Magnoliopsida > Solanales > Solanaceae > Nicotiana > Nicotiana benthamiana. Next base: position 130,039,592 of record CM067327.1, read on the forward strand.
TGAAATCATCATACGAACCTATAGGGATCTTTGAATCCCTAATCCGAGGTCGTTTATTCTAAAATTGAATCTTAGTCTATTCTTCCAACTTAAAGCTTCAGAAATAAAAATTCTCTTTCCAAATCAACTCCGAACTTCTCGGAATTTAGTTCCGACCATGCGTACAAGTCACCATACATGAGGTGAAGCTGCTCATAGCCTTAAACTACTGAGCGACGCGCCAGAGATCAAAACAACCGATCGGGTCGTTACAATTCAAATTTTTAAGAAACAGACAGTCTTAATCATTTGTGTATTCAGAGCTTAAAACATATCTTAATATTCAGATGTGTATTCAGATTCACACTCCTTAATCTTAAAAAAATTGAGGCTTAAATATACCCCTCTATTTTTCGAATATTATCTACATTTTATCTCAGTTATACTATCCGGCCAAATTTGACCCTACAGCTATACTATCCGGACCAAATTTACCCATACTATCAGCAAACATTTAAAAATTACCCTTTGATATGTTAAATAATCCAAAATCTCCCAAATTGCTTTTATTTAAATCACTTATTGTTCTTGTTCCACTATTTTCAGAAATGACTATTGATATGAAGATTTCATTACTCAAATGGTAACTCAACTTTTTGAAGTTATCTATAAAAGTCATCTTTCTTTCGTTTGTAACAACAAAGTCACTTTTCTATGCCTATAGCACTCAGAAGGTCACTCAACCAGATTTATCAAACTTTTGATCGCCAAATACCTATTTTACATTATCTACTTTTATCTTCTGTTTTTTTTTTGCTTTTTAAATATTATAATTTTTTCCCTCTTTTTTATCAACATTATGGACTTACATATATAGAAAAATATTTTATTTAAAAATAAAAAAAATATTTTCCCAGCATATGACATATCAAAATAATAATATAATAAAGCATAATATCAACAGTATGTAATGTATATTACAAAAATACCTTTATGTTAAATTATTATTTTCTATAGTACGTGCATGGAATATATGTTTTAAAATATTTATTTTCTTTCATTCTCAATTGTGTAAATAATATTTTGAGTGTTTTAATATTAAAATTATTATTACAAAAAGATATTCTAATTAACTTTCCACAATGCTCAATATTTTATCATTCCAACACTGTATGTGCTTAACTACTATTTTAAATTTTTTTAATTTATGAATACATTTCATTTATTCTAAGGCAAGTACATAAGATAAATTAAAAAGAGAAAAATTATTACATTAAAAAGCTATAAAAATGAAAAGAAGATAAAAGTTGATAATTTAGAGGGTAAGTAGGTATTTAGCGATCAAAAATTTGAGAAATCTAGATGAGTGACCTTCTGAATGCTATGGCATAGTTAAGTGACTCCGTTGTTACAAGCAAAAGAAAGATGACTTTGTTATTTTGGATAGTTGAGTAACCATCTGAGTAATGGACTCTTGGTGTGAATGCTAAACTTACTAGACTATACAAGTTATTCATGGATATTTTTAATTACCGATGCACCCACTTCTCTTCTTGTAATAATAGGTTAAGAATTGGTTTAAAATATTATTTATTTTTCAATTATATACACACCGTGTCACGACCCCAATTCCATTTCAGTTCGTGATGGCGCTCAATACCATGGTTAGGCAAGCGAACCCTAACAACTAGTGAGTTCTTAATTATTTTATTTAAACATGTCCACCATTTGCTTAACTTATATTTAAACCAATCGATAATAAAAAATTTTATAACAATTGAAAGTAAACTCCACAATGATAGTCTACAGTGTGTGCCAGGAATTAGTGTCACAAGTACTACGACAAATAGTAGAATATACAAAATACCACTATCATAGTGCCTGAAATAGAATAGACAGTACATAACAACAACAAAAGAAGAAAGCTCTAGTATGCTACTGAATGGCTTAGGAGGGGCAACTCAACATGAGATCTCGATCAGGAAAGAGGAACGCGCGCCGGACCGGGTAACTAGATGCACCTACCTCAGATCCTGTATAGTTAAGTACAAAAAATGTACCCATCATGTGTCCAATCTAACCTCGAAGAAGAAGTAACGAGGTGTCGACTTGACTCTTACTAAGGTCAATACCAATAATATATAAGGCTTACACTAAGCATGGTTAGCATGGATATAATAACAATATCAGAATCAAGGAGAGAACAATATATCGAATTCAGCCATGTAATGTAATAACTTGCACTTCAAAGCATTTAAGTAGAGTAAATTATGGGCATATTCCACATAAATAACATGTGCACATTATTCCGAGGTTGTACAGCCGGTCCAACATGAAAGTAACTATGCACTGCCAGAGGGTCGAATGACGCGAACTATGGATGCATCTATTTCTACCGAGCGGCCCGATCCACAATTAGCAGCTATTATTAAGAAGGCACATAAAGGCACATTTATAGTGAAGTAAATCCATACAAGTTTTCAAATAAGTGCGTACATTTGTTTATATTTATTTTCAGCACCTAACAAGTCGTAAGTGATCTCATTAGCAAGAAAGAGCATAAGCATTTGCAAGTATGGCATGATACGGGTCCTAAACTACCTGGACAATTAGCATAATAGTAGCTACGCATGGATTCTCGTCACCATATACGTACTTATCCGCCCCCACAGATAATCACATATATTTATTTAATCCACCTAGGGGTTTATTTCCCTCTTACGAGGTTAGAAAGGAGACTAACCTTGTCCAAAGCTTACTTCTAATATCAAGAACGTGCTCAAACCCTCAAATCGGAGCCGAATGATCCAAAACTAATCAAACAGGGTACAAACTAGTCAATACTAGCTCAACAGCTCATATTCTAACAATTGAAGAAATTTCCCAACCCTAAATATAAGTTTTCTAAAATCCATTCTCGGGCCCACGTGCTCGGATTTAGGAAATTCTCAAGGAAAGTTGTTACCCATAACCTAAGGATCATGAATATATGATTTTACTTCATCCCATAACAATTTCGTGGTAAAATCTTGTTTTTATCAAAACCCCAGATTTTACTCTAAACCCGTAATTTCACTAATTTACAAGGTATAGTCTACCCCTAAATTATGTATTAAACTCATGTTATATAGAAATAACGAAAAATGGTCAGAACTGCCCCTAACGTATTGACGCCAGTTTAAAAATGCCCTCCGTTAATCTATTTTGAAAAAAATGCCCCTACCGTTAAAATTCTGGCATATTTGTGCCCCTAACGTATTGGTTGCAGTTTAAAAATGCCCCTACCGTTAACCTATTTTGAAAAAAATGTCCCTACCGTTTTAAATATACGTACAGTCAGTTGCTAGACTTAGGGGCACAAATACACCACATTTTTAATGGTAGGAGCATTTTCTTCAAAATAGGTTAACGGAGGGCATTTTTAACCTGGAGTGAATACGTTAGGGGAATTTCTGACCCTTTTCTCTAGAAATAAATTACCTCATAATGCTAGGATGAAATCCCCTCTTTGGAACCTCCTAAATCACCTACAATTGCATGAAATGTGTAAAAAATGACACATTTCCCGTATTAAATGAAGGCACTGCCTTAAATACGATTTTCGCACCTAGAGTTAGCAGACTGCACCTGCGGTCTCGCTGCCGTGAGGAAGTGTCCAAATCCACAGACTTTCTTGGGCTAGCTGGGGCTTCATCTGCTGTTAGCGGACGCTTTTGCGGTTCCGCATTAATAGAAAAGGAGCCGCATATGCAGTCCCTGAGCTCCTCCCCTAAGGCCATACCTACGAAGGTTTGACCACTCATGCGGTCTCGCACCTGCGGCTGGCCAATCGCAGGTGCAGTTATGACAACAACCTGTAGCTTCAACTCTTTCAAAATTTTTCTAACTCAACTCGGGCCTTTCCTGATTGGCGTTCGGGGCTCCCCGAGGCCCCGCCCGAACATAAAGACAAGTTTGAAATCATAAAATGGACTCGCTCGAACACCTAAAATGCCCGAAGCAATATTAAATCTAAGAATCACCCCCTAAAACCAATTGAAATAAACTTATGAACTTCAAGTTCTTCAATTCACATCCAACGTGATTAAACGCACTTGTACTGCTCGGATTGACACCAAATTTTGCGTGCAAGACTTAAATGACGATATAAATATATTTCCAATCTCAAAATTACGTTCGGACCTCGATAATACAAAAAACCTCTCCAAACTAATTATTTAAGAACTTCAAAATCCTTAAGGAATCAACTTTCACTATTAGGCGCCAAAACGCTCCCGAGTCTTTCCAAAACCCGATCCAGAAATACGCCCAAGTCCGAAATGATCATATGAACCTGTTGGAACCTTCAAGTTCGCATTCAGAGGTCGTCTCTCAAAGTATTGATTGAAGTGAAACTTGACTTTTAAGCCAACCTTAAGGAGCCAAGTGTTCCTATTTCAACCCAAACTCTTCCAAATTCGGAACCAACCATCCCCATAAGTTATAAATCCCTAAATACAAATACGAAAAGTCTTATTTAGGGGTACAAGGTTCTAAGAAGCAAAACAACCAGTCAGGTTGTTACATTCTCCACCTCTTAAACAAACGTTCATCCTCGAACGAGTTTAGATTCATACCTGACATGGTGAATAAGTGCGGATATCTGCTCCGCATGTCTCCTACGACTCCTAAGTCACCTCCTCGACTGCTTAGCCTCTTCATTGGACCTTTACCGTATAAATTCGCTTGGATCTCAACTGGTACTCCTGTCTATCCACAATGGACACTAGCTCTTTCTCTTACCTCAAGCTCTCATCTAGGTGAATGGTACTGAAGTCTAATACATGAGACAAGTCGACGTGATACCTCTAAAGAATAGATACGTTAAAAACTGGATGGACCCCTGATAAGTTATGAGGTAAATCAAGCTCATACGAAACCTCCCCAACCCGATTCAACACCTCGAATGGTCCTATAACCTTGGGCTTAATTTTCCTTTCCTCCCGAGTCTCATAATACCCTTCATTAGCAAAACTTTCAAGAGAACCTTGTAGCCGACCATGAATGATACATCACACGCCTTCTAATCTAGGTAACTTTTTTTTTGTGGACTGTGCTATGTGAAGTCATTCCTGAATCAATTTCATCTTTTCCAAGACATCACTCACCAATAATGAAACTTAGCCTCATCAGGCTTAAACCACCCGATAGGAGAACGAAATCGCAAACCATATACAGCCTTAAATGCAACCATCTCGATGCTGGACTGATAGTTGTCATTGTAAGCAAACTCGGCCAAAGGAAAGAACTGATCTCACTGTCCTCCAAAGTCAATAACATATGCTTTAAGCATGTCCTCTAAAATATGAATTGTCCGCTCTGAGTGTCTATCCGTATGAGGGTGGAATGTTGTGTTGTGCTTCACATAGGTCCGCAACTCACTCTAAACATCTCTCCAAATATGTGAAGTGAACTAAGTGACTCTATATAATATGAGGTAAACAGGCACACCGTACAATCGAACTATCTCCTAAATGTAGATCTGAGCCAACCTCTCTGAAGTATAAGTAGTCACCACTGGAGTGAAGTGTGCTGACTTGGTCAACCTGTCGACAGTGACCCAACTCACGTGTGGTCACCTGTTGATGTAGGCCACTTAGCCTCTGGTGCTCATACTTAACTTGCTGGCAATTCAAGCATCTAGACACGTACTTAACTATGTTTTTCTTTATTTTAGGCCACCAATAATTCTGCCACCAATAATGTCCGCGGTAACCAAATTACAAAGTCCATAGTAATGCGCTCCCATTTCCACTCAGGTGTGGTCACCTGTTGATGTAGGCCACCTAGCCTCTGGTGCTCATACTTAACTTGCTGGCAATTCAAGCATCTAGACACGTACTTAACTATGTTTTTCTTTATTTTCTGCCACCAATAATTCTGCCCCCGGTCACGATACATCTTTCTAGCTCCTGGATGAATAGAATACCGTAAACTGTGTGCCTCTTCCAGAATCCTCTCCCTTAATCCATCGACATTAGGAACACATAGGAGGCCCTGGAGCTAGAGAACACCATCCTCGCCAACAGAAACCTCCTTGGCACTAACCTAAATCACTATCACTCTGAGAACTGCCAAATGTGGATCATTGAATTGCTGAGCGTTGATCTGCCCAAAAGTGAAGACTGAGCAACACCACACACAAGGACTCGTCTGGGCTCTGAGATGTCCAACCTCGCAAGTCTATTAGCCACGAACTGAATGTCCAAAGCTAGCGGCGTCTCCCCTTTGAGATTGAACTCCAAGCTACCCATACTCTCTGCTTTCCTACTGAAGGCATCTGCGAGCACATTTGCCTTGCCCGGATGATAAAGAATAGTGATGTCATAATCTTTTAGTAACTCCAGCCATCTACGTTGCCTCAAATTGAGATCCCTCTGTTTGAACAAATACTGCAAGCTACAATGAACAACGTAAACCTCACATATAACACCCTATACGGATAATGCCTCCATATCTTAAGAGCATGAATAATCGCTGCTAACTCCAGGTCATGCACACGGTAATTCTTCACATGAATCTTCAGCTAACATGAAGAATATGCAATAACTTGCCCATTCTTCATCAACATACATCCCAAGCCGATGTGTGAAACGTCATAATATACCATATATATCCTTGAATAGGAAGGGACATAACAACTGGTGCTGTAGCCAAAGTTGTCTTGAGCTTCTGAAAGCTCGTCTCACAATCATCAGACCAATGGAAAGGAGTACCCTTCTGGATCAATCTAGTCAGAGGTGTTGCAATAGATGAAAAGCCCTGCACAAATTGACAGTAATATCCTGCTAATCCCAGAAAATTCCTAATCTCGGTCATTGAAGTAGGACGTGTCCAACTCTGAACCGCCTCAATATTCTTGGGATCCACATTCATACCCTCTCCTGATATAATATGCATAAGAATGCCACCGACTCTAGCAAAAGCTCACACTTAGAGAACTTAGCATATAGCTTCTGCTCTCGTATGGACTGAAGCTCTACTCTTAAATGCTGATGATGCTCCCCTTGGCTACGTGAGTATATCAAGATGTCATCAATGAAGACGATAACAATGGAATCAATATAAGGCATAATCACCATGTTCATCAAGTCCATAAATGTCACTGGGGAATTAGTCAAACCAAAGGACATCACTACCATATCTAGTACGGAAAGCAGTCTTCGAAACATCTAAGTTCCGAATCTTCAACTGATGATACCCTGATCTCAAGTCAATCTTAGAGAACACCGTAGTACCCTGCAACTAGTCTAACAAATCGTCAATGCAAGGCAACGAGTACTTGTTCTTGATTGTAGCCTTGTTCAATTGGCGGTAATCAATGCACATTCGCTTGGTCCCATCTTTCTTCTTCACAAACAACACTGGTGCATGATGATGTCCAAATACACTAATAAAAAGTAAATTGACACGGTCATATACAATATAATATACCCAACAATGAGTCGGGGTCGAATCCCACAGAGAACAATATGTAGGCGATTAGGAATGTAAGAGAATTATCACTTGTTATGTCAATGCCAAACACTTAGAATTTATTTGAGAAACTATCTATACCTAAATGTGAAAATATAAACTAACCTAGAAAGCAGGTAAAATGATCAATGACTATAAGTATGAATGCATGGGGAATTACACTCAAGTAATGATCGAATGTATTTCACGATTATAGAATTATGAACGAGTTTATGTTAATTAGCCACGGGTAATAATTCTATATTAGCTTCTTCCAAAGACTAATAAGACTTCCTAATTGAATTATCTCTAAACCAATTAAGAGATTAAGCACACTCGAAATGGCTACAAGTAGTTCAATCCTATCCCTAAGTAGAATCAGTAAAATTAGGGTTAAAGCCTTAACTTGTTAATTAATCTTTTCTAACCCCAAGTAATTTTTCTCAAATTAATTCAGAGTTAATGTGCGAGTACTAGGGTTAGCTAATCCCTTTGGAAACATTAAACAACAAGAAAAATTAAAGTAACAATAACTCACTTCATAAAAGAATAAAAATCATTCAATAGATAAGCACAACAAGGTATTTAATCCACACTTTAAATTTGGATATTCCCATAAACAAGATTCAAGTGTTAGATAAAATACTACATACTTAGATATATAATACAAAGCAAGGAAATGAAGAAATAAGCATAAATGGGTAAGAAATTCTCAACCAAAATATTCAAATCTTCAGGACCAAAGTGTGTGAGCAAACCCTAGCTTCCAAAACTTGTTAGCTCTAGTGTTTGGAACTGAAAATAAGCCAAAAGATATCAAAATATCTACTAGGACGAGTATTTGTAGGTTTAGAATTGAGAACATGTGAAATGCCTGAACTGCCCAGGTCTGATGCCTGTTGACCGCACCTGCAGAAGAATAGTCGCAGGTGCGGATCTGCAGATGCAGATAGCCCATCACAGAAGCGAAATATCAACTAAACTTTGTTATTGCAGATACAGTCTACCAAGCACAGATATGCAACCGCAAAAGCAGTAATCTAACTATATATGCGGTTTCTTGCAAGATCACCCATATTCGCAGATGCAGGCTTATTCACGCAGAAGCGGAGTCTCTTCTGCGACCAATCTTTTGCAGATACGGAATCACAGGGGAGTTTTGCATAGTTTTCACCCTTTTTTGCTCAATTCCACTCCAATTGAATTCAAATCACTTCATGGCATCATTTACCTAAAAATATAACAATACACACCATAAACGACCTTATATTATAGTTAAAGGACATAAAAACTAAAGAAAATAGAGTAAAATCACCACTCATCAACACCCCCACTTAGTGCTTTTGCTTGTTATCTAGCAAATCAAAAACAAAACTTCAGTGAGTCTTTACCATTTATAGCACAAATAGTATTGCTATTATTTACAAATCACATTCTCCAATTAAGCACCATAATTATGGATTTGGTTGGTACTAATAATTAGGCTCAAGTATGTGCATCTTTCCCGAATAACTACCTCATTTAAAAACAACTTCAAGATGTGCATGGGAGTTTCAAAATAATCAAGCGACAAGAATAAGCCTCAAGAAGTGACTCAAAAGCACTAGTCCACTACATATTCTCAACTTAATCATTTACGGTTGTATCAATTTCACTAATCCATCCTAATTCATGTTCCCTCAAAAGAAAGAAAGTCCTAAAATCACTATATTTACAATACAACATAAGGGATAAATTGACAAACACACTCATTCTCACAAAGAATTTCAAGTGTTACAACATCTCATGCCATAAGCTTGCCCTTATTTTAATTCATTGCCTATTCAAGAACATTCAGTTGTAGATCCCATAAGGACTTTTTATGCTTGTAATATAGGTTTAGGTACAGGTCGGATAAGCATTTGGGATACAAGTGACTATATCCTCCTTGAACACCACTCACATTTGCCTTCTTTTTGCACTTTGTTTCTTTTTAAACCACATAGCCTCATTGGCATCTAGTTACCAACATAGAACCACCTTAAATACCTCTAAAAATTTCTTCAAGGCTATATATACACACACACACACACACATATTTCTATTTTTTTATATACATATTTTTATTTTGGATCTTGAATAATTTAATATGAACACTTTGAGGTATATGTTCCTATATTCAATGTACAACCTTACCAATTTCCACTTTGACACCACACCCCCAACTTAGGCTTTTTGACTCATTCTCAATATACAAGGAGGGACGGGTTCAAAAGAGGAAATTATTTTACAAAAGGGGAAAAGTTTGTAACGAGGTAGCCAATGAAAAAGTTGAAGGCTCAAATAGGATACTAGTGATAGTATTTATGCAATGGTAGGATTAAAAGGCTAAATAGGTTTTACAAATATCAGAAAGAATGCCTAAGATCATCCCTCCAACCAAACATAACTAACATTAGTGTTGAAAGACCAACCGAGCAAGTTCTAGATGATAGAAGTAAACACAAGATTTATTTGTACAAACATTAACACACATGGCACATAAATTAATCAAGACAGATTAATTTCATTTTCTAATAAGAGTTTTAGAGCAATATTATTCAAACTAGTGGGCAAAATGTCACTAAAAGAGCCAAAAATGTATTACAAAAATTATTCTTCACCCTGCAACTTGTTTTAATTCAAAACCAAAATTTGGAGGGTTATTCTTAATTCACATTTCACGTACGAGAGACTAATTTTGTTAGTACCAAATAATCCAATAGTCTCCTCCTAGAAAAACAAGACTAATTCCCTTAAGAAAGTTATCACACTATCTATCATAGGAAAAAGTCAATGTTTCTTGGGAAAGAACCATATAATGAACAAAAAATCCAAGAAAATAAAAATAACAGAACAAAAGTACTAAAGAGGATATTAAAATAAAAGCGACTAATACTAATAACGCCAAGCTACTAATGAAAATAAATAACGAAAGAAAGATAAAAATAGACTAATAACACCAAGCTCAGCAAGAGCACATGATACAACAAAATAGGCTCGGCAAGGGCATACAACATCCAAAGCACAAAATAAGCCCGACAAGGCCACACACTATCATAGTAAAAATATAGTATCAGAGTGTCTGCACTGCACAATATCAATCATAAAGAAGAGTAGTTTGAGGGTCTCCCTGAGGTCTGCATTAGACTAGCAGGCTGTGGAAGGAAGGCTGATCACTGCTGTGCTGAACTCGTAGCCTCATCAACATAAGTCTCATCATCATCATTACCGTCATCGTTTGACATGAAGGAGTACTCTTCGCTATCATCTTTAGCCCTCATTGGTATCTTCTTGCCTAGTTTCCCCCATTTGAAGATGGCCTTTATGCCTCTCCACATCTTGATCATGAATTTGCTCTTCTTCTTGTTCTTCTCGTTCTCTTTCTGGAAGTCTAACTAGAGATCTACATATGTCTTGGCCAAGTTGTCGTTGGCTGTCTCGAGTCTGCTAACTGATGCTGCCATTTTCTCCTGAGACTCTGCCTAACTTTTCTGCGCATCTAAGTAAATCCTCATATCTTCCCTGGAGAAGTATGCAGGACCAAGTTGGGAGGATGAGGTCCCACTCGGACGCTATAAAACTAACTCCCAGATGGATGCAAGCTCGGAGTTTAGCACTCCAAATGGTCTCTCAGGAGTAGCTTCCTATGATGAAGACTATGGACCGGTAACAAAAATGGTGACATTCCTTTTTTTGCTTTTTACTACACTCCCCTTACCTGTTATTCTCAGTAGATGAAAAGATTTATCAGCCGGAAACCAATGATCTGTGCCACATACCTCAACCTCTGCCCTCATGCATAACTGTGTGAACAATGAAGGGAACGTCAACCTTGAATCATTGTCCAACAAATACTCCCTCATCTCCCGCATGATATAGTAACCAACATTCACAGGAATGCCGTCTAAGATGCATGCAATGATCAATGCCTTGGTGTATGAGACATCGTAGACATTTCAACAAGGTGACACCCTGTTGCTGATTATGTATAGCCACATCTTTGCTTCAGCTATGAAGTCAATTGACTTCAAACCCTTTCTCATGTTTCCACATTTTGCTCTTTTGCTTAGAGGGTAGAGTTTTGAGACAAGCCATTCCTTATTGTCGCACTGTTCCTTCTCTCACAGTGGTTCAACTGGATAGTTAGGAATCCTAAGGGTGTCATTGATCAGCTCCATCCCAAACCTTACTAATTTTCCTCTGATGATGAGTTGTGGGTTGGCAAAGTCTGTGCGCTTAAGATTCGTGTAGAACTCGTGAACCTACTCCTTATTAGCTTTGCATGGAGTGGGAATGAAACATGACTATCTGGAGGCTTGGAGAGGAGAATAGAAATCTGGGAGCCGCTCGTCCAATTTCTCCTCGGTGATCCCTTTTTCAAGAATTATAATTTTGGTGGAGAGGTTGTCATAATATCTGCGCTGATAATTAGTCGACATAAAATGTGAGATATCAAATGGTTCCTCAACCTCCTCCTCAATTTCATGATGTTGTGGAGCATTTTCGTTCATGTTTGGGTCCATTTTAGATCAAAGTACCTTCATAGAATCAACACAAAGTTAGTTGGGCAATAGAACCATGTTAAACAATTTAAAACACTGCAATTATGCAAAAAAACCAAGTTGAACTGACCCAGGAAGGGCTAGTTGCAAAGCTACTGGAATTAGGCAGACTGCCCAGTTTGCACACGTGCGGAAGATTTGTGGTTTTGCTCAGGTTGTCCAAAATCGCATCTACAGAAAAATCATTGCAGGTGCGAAAACGCATCAGCGGTAGAGTTTTCACATATGAGGTGTTCGAACAAGGGTTCAAATGCCCAGAATTTTTCAGTTGTCGCATGGTTTTTTCGAAACTAATTTGCACTTAAGAATTCCAAATTAAGTGTACCAAAGGTACCTCTAACTCTATTCATGTTGAATTTCAGTTACCTAACACACAATTTTCTTTTGGACAATATCGAGCATTTTGCAGGCAGTTTAAAATTGCTTCTTCTTCACATTATTTATGTACTCAGATTTCCCACAAATTTGTTTCATAGTAAGAAGCACACACATATGCACTGTAAACCAATTTCCTTACCCTAATCTCACATAAATCAGTGGACAACGAGGAATTAGGGGAAATAGCAATGGGAACTTCATAAATGGAGAAGAAGAAGAAGAAACGAGAAGTAGAAGAGAGTAGGCCAAGTTACCTGTGTAGTCTTGTGCTTGATAAAATAGAGCGAGATCAGTGAGAGACATGGGGGAGTTTGGGGCTTTGCGAAAAGAAAAATATTAATAGACTACTTGATGAAATGAGAGATCTAGTTTATTTAAAACATGCCGATATTCGCATCTGCATTGTTTTACCGCTTCTGCAATGCTGCTTATGCGGCTCAGTAAATGCATCTGCGTAATGTTCCGCTTTTGCGGCAGGAAAGTCACTCCTACATTCGTGCATTTGCAAAATTCTGCTGATGCGGTTACACCAGATAACAGGTGCCCAGATTTGCAGCCACTGTTTTATGCCATTCCACTACCCCTAAATCCTTAATTTAACTCCAAAAAATCTGAAATTTGGCAGAATAGTCAAAAATAATATACTAAACTATTCTAAAAAAGAAAATTTTAAATATGACTAAAATTTTTGAAAATGATGGGTCGCCTCCCGCAGAGCGCGACATTCAACATCGTGGCACGGCGCAAAACAACTTTACCACTTTTCTCCACACTTGGATGATATGAATTGAGCACCCAACTAGGAATCAAGCTTTTGACCATGATCAGTGGGGGTTAATAAGTTGATGATCAAGCCAAACCTCAATTTCTTGATTTTGCGTTTCTTGGCTTTCATACGAGGAATGTCATTTTGCCTTCTTGTTTCCTCTAATTTTAAAATGTATGGCCTTTGTCTTTCTCCCTCGAAATCCCTCATTGACTTGTGTAGTTCAATTCCCATTTCACCACAAATTCCAATATTGAAAAATGCTTGGAATGCGATATCAATCCTCCACATAGCAATTCTTCCCAGATTTTGACATCCTCTTTTTCCCCCGAATTAGAGTCAATTTTAACTAGATTTTCAATTACACCGGTTGATTCTAATTCCATGTTTTTCTTTGCATCACTAACACTCATGGAGTCAGTTGGCGGATGTTCAAGTCTTGATTCATTAAAGTAGAGCTCACTTTCTTCCTCAAAATCAGACTCTTCTTGACTTCCTTCCACACTCTCAAGTTGGTAGGCATAGTGAGCCTTAACAAATATTTTTATTTGATCTTCCAAAGTGCGGATATATTCATCATTGTGAGGCAAGCCTTGTTTCAAGTTCTCGAATGCAAGTTTTTCTTTTCCTAATTTTCAAGAATGGTCTCCAACATGAGTAGCATCTTCTTATTTTGAGCATTTGAGAGTTCTTCTTGGTTTTGATCAAGTGCCAAGGAAGGATTTTTGGCTACCACATCTAAGGAAAATTCTTGGCTATCATTAACTTTTGAGGCTCTGTGGACCTCTAAAGCTTCAAACATTTCTCCCATTTGCGAATTCAACTGTTCAAGTGCCAAGTCATTTTGGAGACTATTTTCCAAAAGCTCCTCCAAGGCACTTTGCTCTTTTTTCCCTCCTTCCAGTAGGCATTCTAACATGAGCTTGAACTATCCATTTTAACCATGCTCAACTTCTTCCAATTCCATAGCACTATCATTTTCATCACAAAAAGTAGAATCATCATAGCGGAGGCTTGGGAAAGGGAAGGACAAATAAGCAAAATACTCCCAATGACCATTTTAGCGACCACACTTATCACAAATACTCCACTCATGGGTTTGAAATTGTGCACACAATTCCCCTCCCCCCGGGAATATAAATAATTTTTCCACGAGTGTGGTCCTCTACAATAAGGACAAGGATCATCAAAGTATGTACAACTACCATACGACCAGTTTTCATTAAATGATGCCATTTTTAAAAAACTTAATAAATAACAAAGAAACAAACAAGAAAAATAGACCATGGTAAGAAAAATAATTACACAAATATTCACAAGTTTGGACCAAATCACTTACACTTATTTCTCAAACAACCTAAATTACACCAAGTTATTCCCCAGCAATGGTGCCAATTTTGTTGACGCCCAAATCCATAACTAAAAAGTAAATGGATACGTTTGTATGCAATATAATATACCAAACTATGAGTCGAGGTCGAAGCCCACAAAGAACAATATGTAGGCGATTAGGACTGTAAAAGAATTATCACTTCTTATGCAATGCCAAACACTTAGAATTGATTTGAGAAAATAGCTATACCTAAATAAAGAAATGTAAACTATCCTAGAAAACAAGTAAAATAATCAATGGCTACAAGAATGAATGCGTCAGGAATTACACTCAAGTAATGATCCAATGTATTTCACGATTTTACAATTATCAACAAGTTTATGTTCATTAGCCACGGGTAATAATTCTTTATTAGCTTCTTCCAAAGACTAACAAGACTTCCTAATTGAATTATCCCTAAAACAATTAAGAGATTAAGCACCCCCGGAATGGCTACAAGTAGTTCGATCCTATCCCTAGGTAGAATCTATAAAATGAGGGTTAAGACCTCAAGTTCTTGTTAATTAATCTTTCCCGACCCAAAATAATCTCTCCCAGAATTAATTCAGAGTTAATGAGCGAGTCTCATGGTTAGCTAATCCCTTTGGAAGCATTAAAGAACAACAATAATTAAAGTAAAAATAACTCACTTCATAAAAGAATAAAAATCATTCAATAAATAAGCACAACAAGGTAATTAATCCACACTTTAAATTTGAATACTCCCATAAACAAGATTCAAGTGGTAGATAAAATACTACAAACTTAGATATACAATACAACGCAAGGAAATGAAGAAATAAGCATAGATGGATAAGAAATTCTCAACCAAAATCTTCAAATCTTCATGGCCAAAGTGTGTGTGCAAATCCTAGTTTCTAAAACATGTTCTCTCTAGTGTTTGGAACTGAAAATAAGCTAAATGATATCAAAATATCTACTAGGACGAGTATTTGTGGGTTTGGAATTTAGAACATATGAAATGCCTGAATTGCCCAGGTCTGGTTCCCGTTGAATGCACCTGCGGTAGAATGGTCGTAGGTTCGGCTCCATAGATGCAGAAGCCCATGGCAGAAGCAAAATATCAACGAAACTCTGTCACCATAGATGCAGTTTACCAAGTGCAGATGCACAACACAAAAGCGGTAATCTACTTGCAGATGCAATTTCTTTCAAGGTCACCCATCTTCGCAGATGCAGGCTTATTCACGCAGAAGTGGAGTCCCTTCTGCCACCAATCTTCCACATCTGCGGAATCACATGGGAGTTTTGCATGGTTTTCACCCTTTTTTGCTCAATTCCACTCCAATTGAATTCAAATCACTTCATGGTATCATTTACCTTAAAATATAACAATACATACCATAATTGACCTTTTATTAAATAGTTAAAGATCAAATAGCACTGAAGCATCTCTATCGCAGACGGAGATAATACTTGTGATAGCGGCATCTGAGGCCAATGCATCTAGTTTGGCTGGAAATGCAAAGAATCTAGCTGGAGCACTGGCTGGCTGGCCTCCGCCTGAATGAGGAGTAGCTGGTTGGCCTCTTCCTATCGAGCCTCCACCCTAGGATGGGCTCTACCAGTCTCTCCTCCGCCTCTGGGCGGCTAGGCAACCGGTGCTGTAATCATGGGCTGCTAGCCCTGCTGTGCTGCTTTGCCCCAAAACCTGGGGCACTATTTTCTCATATGACCAAGATTTCCGCACTTAAAACAACCAAACGGTGCGGTGACCTGCTGCCCCGATGCCTGAACCTGATGGCCGTGGACCCACTGGAGAAGCCTGAATATGAACTCTCTGGAATAGCACTTAAATAGCAGCCAGAAGAACCCTGGGGACCTGAATACCCACTGAAAGAACCATGAATAGCCGGCGGACGGTAAGAACTCTCTGGTATGGCACTGAAATATGGGCGTACTGGAGCACCTCGAGGAGGTGGTGGCGTTGAATATAGGGGCCTGCTGTGCTGACACCTCCCAAGCGACCTCTGCTCCTAGCAAGGGCACCTCAGAACTCTCCAGAGAATCGAGCCCTCTTTTCCTAATGCATATGCTCTCTACCTATCAGACTGTAGCCCTTAATCCTTCGAACAATCTTAGCTACCAGTTGATAAGGAGTACCCATATCTACCTCTCGGGCCATGTTGGCCCTAATACCTGAATGCAAACCTACAACAAACCTCCGCACCCTCTCTGCAGTAGTAGGAAGTATCATCAGTGCATGGCAAGATAACTCATAAAACCTTACCTCTAGTCAGTCACTCACATTTGACCTTGCTCAAGTTATTCAAACTGATATAGAAGCTTTTCCCTCTCAGAGGGTGGAATATACCTATCCAAGAATAGATGTGTGAACTGACCCCTAGTAATGGGAGGAGAACCTGCTAGCTTGTAAAGAACATAAGTCTCCTACAATCTAGGAGCCCACCCCTCCATCTAGAAAGTAGAGAAGTCAACCCTACGAGACTCCAATATCCTCATGTTGTGCACTCTGTCCCTACACCTATCAATGAAATCCTATTTATCCTAATGACATTCACCCCCGAAGATAGGAGGGTGTAGCTTAGTCCATCTGTTCAATAACTTCTACGAATTGCTATCCATAGCTGGTCTAGGATTGGGTACCACTGCGGCAACTGACTGAGCCACATCTCTAGGTAGCACACCCGGAGTCTAGTACACTACAGGTGCATGACCAGGAGTCTGAGCAGTAGGGGTCTCTGCTCCCCCTCCTGCCTGAGATGTAGCTGGGTCCACTGGAAATAAACTAGCCTAAGCCATGGTATCCATGAACCGCAACATACGGCCCATGACCTCCTGGAAACCTGGTGTCGTCATAAAGTTTGTCAGGGTAAGCTCAGCTGCGGGCACCTTGCCCTTCTCCTCAATAATTGGATCCCCTGCATGATCTACCAGTAGTGAAAATGGGGCAGCTCTGGGATGCCTCGTCCCCTACCTCGGGCTGGTTCCCTCCCCCGGCCTCTGCCTCGACCTATAGCAGCAGGAGGAGCAGCTCTTCTCGGGTCTGTAACGTCTGCCGTGAGCTTCCTCACCATCTGTGAGATAATAGAAGAAGAAATTTAGTATACCATCAACAGCACGATAGAAGATGAATAAAGAGTAGTTTCCTAGAACACTATAGCCTCCCAAATATAAGTACAGATGTCTCCATACTGATCCGTAAGACACTATTAGGTTTCCCCACGACTTGTGAGACTTAAGTGAACCTAGTTCTCTTATACCATGTTGTCACGACCCAATTTTCCATTTCAGGTCGTGATGGCGTCCAACATCATGTTTAGGCAAGCCAACCCTAACAACTAATGTGTTCTCAATTATTTTACTTAAACATTTCCAACATTTGCTTAACTTATATTTAAACCAATCGACAATCAACAATTTCATAACAATAGAAATGCAACCCCAAATGATAGTCTACAGTGTGTGCCAGAACTAGTGTCGCAATTACTAGGGCAACTAGTAGAATATAAAAAATACCACTATCCTACTGCCTGAAACAAAATAGACAGTGCATAACAACAACAAAAGAAGAGAACTCCGATATGATGCTGAATGGCTCAGGAGGGACAGCTCACCGTGAGATCTCGATTAGGAGTTAGGAACACGCTCCAGAGAGGTAACTAGATACACCTACCTCAGATCCTATACAGCTAAGAACAAAAGTGTAGTGTGAGTTCGTAAACAACATGTACCTAGCAAGTATCTCGTCTAACCTCGAAGAAGTAGTGACGAGGGTTTGACTTGAAACTTACTTAAGTCAATACCAATAATATATAAGTCTTACACTAAGCATGGTTAGTGTCGCACCCCCTTTTCTCGCAAAATCGAGTTTTTGACATTCGGGAGGACAGCTCGTCCCCGTTTGGGAATTGGGTTTTTGGAATTGAAAAGTCGCCACCTAATGATTATAGTGCATTAGGACACTAAGAAGAGTTCAATTTGGAGAACTAGAGATTGGGTAAGGGCTTGAAATTATCCCAAGGGGAAGGTGTTAGGAACCCCTCAGGATCCACTATTGTGGTTCCCGTCCAGACTATTGTGGTGACTTAAATGCAAATAACACATAGGCAAGTAAGAGTTTCACATAAGAGGGGATTTTCATGTAATGATCACAAATAAATAAAATCAGCAAGAAATAAAGAGAGTTGATTTTTTCTTTCTTAGAATAAATGGTTTTATAAGATTTAAAAGAAAAAAGAACAAAGGGAAGAGGCAGACTGATTTATTACTCAAAAGACTCAGACATACCTCATTCAAAACCAAGAAAGCACATAGTTTAGCATGTCTTGCACGTACCGTTTAAGGTCTATTAAAACTTAAAGATTTGGGGCAGACTGATTTATTACATAGTTCAAATAAGAAAGCTCAATTAGGCCTGCCTGCTGGTTGTAACATATAGATCTGATTTCAATTTATAAGATTATCCTATGGCTAGCCTAAGTGTTAGACGAAAACCTATAGGCATGATATCTACTGATTGCAGGGGTAACTTGATTACAAACTGCATTAAGAAAAGTTTCCACTTAAAAGTGAGTTTTAGAAGAGCACAAGTTCTTCCATTGGTGATACATTATTACTGCTAGTTTTAAAATGATGAGTGAGTGGGGTGATTCAGATTTGATTTACTCCTATAGGCATGCTTTCTATGTGTTTGTTGACTTTAGAACACATTCATAAGCATAGTAAAAATGCAAAAAAACCTGTTGGCATGACATCTATATGCTGGTTTTATGAACATTATATCTGATCGAATTTTTGCTTATTATGACCGATAAATACGTTTTCTTAGTGAGAAATGGATATGCATGAATCATAAAGGACCTATAAGCATATTGTCTACATGCATGTGCATCTTATAGAGATGGTACCTATATATGAGAATGCTGAAATTGGAAATCCCAAGGGCATGGTATCTTCATGAGAATGCAGAAATCCTATTGGTAGGTTATCTACATGAGAATGAAGAAATCCTATAGACATGATAGCTATATGAGAGTGCAGAAATTAGAAATCCTATGGACATGTTAGCTATATGATAATACAGAATTCCTAAATACATAATATCTATACATGAATGTGATATCTGATTACATTTTTGGTTATTAAGCCCTATAAACAGGTTTGCCTACTGAGGAGCGGATATGCAAGATTCAGAAAATCCTATAAGCATATTCTCTATAGACGAGAGTGTAGAAATTAGAAATTCCAATAAACATGATATCTACCCTATTTTGCATACATAATTGCCGTTCCTTTTTTCACTAGCCATTCTTGACAGTTTTTATTACAAAGTTATTACAACCTAGAAAAAGAAAGTAAAGTACAAAAAATGAAGCTAAAGTACCACCAAGGAAAGCCTCATTCAGACTTCCTGTCTGAAGTATGAAGTAAACCAACTCCGACAGATCAGATTTTCAAAGCCTTACTCCCATTTGGGGTATGTCAAAGTTACCTAAGAGTCTTACATAAACTCCAAGCAGTGCTTACACCCAAATGCATTACCAGATTAAGACATAGTGCAATGTGAAAAGGGCAGCTCTCAAGTGTCCAAGTTTAGAGTGATTTCAAGGTCCCAAGGCAAGGCTCACAAGATGGGGGCGCAACTTAGGGACTAAGAGAGAGTGCAAGTGCATAAGTAAAATTCTGAAAAAAGGGAAAATGTAAAAGGGAAATAACTTGAAATTAGTAAACATAAAGGTTCAGAGGAATGAGGAGTTTTCAAGAGGCAAAGAAATGCAGGCTGATGGGCACACCCAACAATGGGAAGTGTTGGCACACCCTCCAGCCTGTCAACATAGAGGTTAAGACCCCATCGGTTCAAACTTAATTCATGGGAAATAACTCATATTGCCATGCCTTAAGTCATAACATACAAACACATAGGGGTGATAGGGTAGGGGAGCAAGGAATCATAACAGAAATAGGTAGGAAGATACAAGCAAACCTAAATTAAATGTTGAACTGTACAGAAACAATAAAGCAGATATGGACAAAAGCTGTAAATAAAGACATTGTGACGATGCTGCAACTTAGAATAGGACATACCAGTTTCAAAGAAACAAATAGAGAAAATGCAATAGTCTTGTAAAAGCCACAGTGCAAGCAAAGAGAATACTATGAGTTCAGAAGAGGTTGTGAATTATGAAGTGTATGATTGTAATCGTGTGTGCTGTGTGTTAAAGGGTCGTGTATTTATAGTGTAGAAATCATGTAGGAATAAGGTAAGAAAATGGTTAAAGAACTAATTATCCATCAATTACACAAGAGTCCCTTTAATTAAGGGATTTAGATTCAAATGGGCAAAAACCAATTAAGGAAAGAAATCGAATAAACACTTTGTGCAAACATGCAATCAAGGGCACATACATAAAAAAGTTATTTAAGGACAAGGTTTTGAAGTACACGGATTGTACAAATAAGGCAATGCAATCAATTAATAGCCAGTACATCACAAGGTTTGAGATTTGTATGAATGAACCTAGTAAAAAAATGGGAAAGGATTTTAGCTTAAGGGAAATCAGCAAACAGTAAAAAGGGAATCAATTAGACCTACTTAGAAGGGATTTTGAATTAACCACAAGTTTGAAAACCACTTCAAAGGGAAGGTCATCATACATAAGGAGCATACACATGTGTTAAACATGAAAGAAAATTGTCATGTCTAGTGTAGAAGAGTTTAGCATAAATCCAGAATCATATGCAAACACGGATGTCCAAACTCGAAGTTGGTCTGAAAGAGTCAAGGGTCCTAAAATAAACCCCAATTCAAACAAATCACAAAGCAAAGGATGAGAGGGCTTTCAATTGAATCGAAGCATGTTTCGAGGTTTCAGAACTTATGAGAAGCATGATAGCAAAGTAGCCTGCAAACACAACAGAAGGTTTCAAAGCAAACAAAGTGAAAGAAAATAATTCGAAGCATAATGAGGAGAGATTGATAAGAACAGTAGAAGAAAGATGCTTAAAAAGGTCTTTTTAGAAGAAACTCAATCGAGATTCAGTAGAAGAATAATAGCAAATACTTAAGAACACGGTAGAAAAATATAGTAGGTGAAATATACCAGAACATAGTAGAAGAAAATACCAGAAAAATAGTGTACAAACATACGAAAACATAGTATAGAAAACATAGTAGAAGAACACACAAGAACATGATACAAGGAAATACTAGAAAATAGTAGAAAAACATACACGAACATAGTGTAGGAAAAACACGGCAAGAGAAACACACAAGAGCATGATACAAGAATACAACAGAGGCAAATATACATGAAAGACAAAGAAAATCATAAAACACTTTCAGAAAACCGTAGATCGGAAAAGAAAGGTTTTGAAAGTAAATTTTTAAAGAAAAGTTAGGGAAATCGTTTGAAAACTCAGGGAACGCATAGATACATAAAGGATCTAAAGAAATCGGAGAAAACCTTAAAGGGTTAGGGTTTCAAATGAACCCCAGGAATAAGAAAGGCTTTGAAAGGTCACCGATCGGAGTCGAGAGGTTAGAATCAAACTCAAACAACCATGGTATGACGGAGAAATGCTGGAAATGATCGTGGAACTTCCAGTAGACAGAGGTCTGAGCATGAACCTTCAAGGTCGGGCCTTGAATCTTCAGAGACCATGTATGTGGGAGCAAGAGGAGGTAGGTATAGGGCTCTCACATCCTTATAAGCCATAGATTCCGGTAGATTTCAGGGCGGAGATGGAAGGAGGTGGCTAGGGTTCGGAGAAGGTTCGAGAGAGTTTGAGAGAGTGGAGGGATTCAAAGGCGGCATCTAAGTAAGAATTTATTATGATTGGGGGGTTTGGTAAATTAAAAAAGGAAAGGAGGGATCGTGGCCGTTGATCATTTTGATCAATGACTTGGATTTATTGGGAAGCCGGGCGGGTTGGATTAAATTGGGTCAGGAGTGGGTAATTTAGGAATTGGGCTGGTCCATTTGACATTGAAATTGGGTTAATTGGGGGGGGGGGGGCTGATTTAGGCTAATATCGAAATAGTTAGGGCTAGTATTTAAATAGCCACTTTTTCCTTTTCATTTTAAAAAATAGTAAAATAATTTCAGAAAATAAATTACAAGTACTAAATAAATTAATAATATGTAAATATTAAAATAAAAATACTGGAATTAATTTTGTAATTATAAACACAATTAATTCTTAAAATAGGCTAATATTACAATTATATGCAATTTAGCTTTAATCTAAATAATTTTGTAAACAATGTGCAAAAACTACCTTAGCTATATTTTATAAATACGAAAATACAATAAATGAATTTCCAAAATAATAATTTGAGGAACGATTATTGATTTTTTATTGATAAAATAGGGCAATAAATTGATAAAAAAAATTTTAAAAAATTAGGAAAAAACAATAAAACATTTAGACATAATTATATATGCATAAATATGTTATTTTGAAAGTATTTTTCATCTTAAAAAATACAGGGGAAAATTGGGTATCAACACTTAGCATGTATATAATAACAATCTCAGAATCAAGGAGAGAACTATATATCTATTTCAGTCATGTCATATAATAACTTGCACTTCAAAGCATTTAAATAGAGTAAATCATGGGCAAATTCCACATAAATAACATGTGCATATTATGTCGAGGTCATACGGCCCGATCTAACATAAAAGTAACTATACACTACCAAAGGGTCGAATGACGCGAACCATAGATGCATATATTACTGAGGCGATCGGCCTGATCAATAATTAGCAATTGCTATCAAGAAGGCACATAAAGGCACATTTATGTTATGATTTATGCCCGTCACTAGGGGGGGGGGTGAATAGTGCGGCACGAGAATATTTATAAATATTGCAGAATTAAAATTGCAGGAATAAAATAAATTCGGTAATTAAAATAACAAGGAAAGAACGCACCGATTTTATCCTGGTTCACCACAACTTGTGGTTTGTCAAGTCCCCAAGAGACTCTCCCGAGATTCCACTAACTCCGTTAAGCTTACGGGTGCCTAACAAACCGTTACACTTGCTCGTAGATGTACACTCTACAAGACTTCAACTTGCTCGAGGATACCTCACCCCAAGACTTCACACACTAAGACTTAGGGTACTTAGCGAACCCGGCAATCAATGAGAAGATATGTTCTTCTCAAACACCTTTCTCTTTTACAACAAGAACTCTCTCAAAAGAGTAGATGAAGAGATACAAAATACGCTCTATGAACAACTCAAAGTTGTCTCTCAACTGGCTCAACAAAAGCTCTAAAATGATGCTCAAATAATGTCAATATGTATATCAATATTGGGAGGTATTGTGTATTTAAAATCAGCTCAAAAGACCTCTTTTTATAGGTGAAAAAGGGTGCATGACCGTTGCTTAATTGACAATTAATTATGCTGATTTTGTGCCCAGATAATCGATTATATGGTCTGTATAATTGATTATTTGACCAACGTTCAAAAAACACTCCTGATTTTAGGGAGAATAATCGATTATGTGGACTGTATAATCGATTATACGTTAACAAAGATACTGTGCTAACATAATCGATTATCAACTATGTATAATCGATTATATTTCAAACGTTTAAAAGAACACTGGCAACGGTCTGAACATAATCGATTGCTAAAAACCATATAATCGATTGTTTTGCTGTTTGAAAAATTTCGGATCACACTGTCTCAATATAATCGATTGTTAAACATACATAATCGAGTATTTGCTATTTTTGAAAAACTTCAGATCACACTGTCTTAATATAATCGATTGTTAACAAGTATATAATCGATTGTTTTGCAGTTTTTGAAAATTCCAGTTTTGGCGGTATTTACATAATCGATTATCTATTCTATATAATCGATTATATGTGTCCAGTTTTGAAAGACATGTTTAAAAATCATTTTGGCTAAAATGCAAACTTTAACCTCATTTTGTTTGAAGTATTTAAAATATGTTTATGATAAATATGATTTAATAAAATAATTTTATGCATATTTATGATGACCTATGTTGAGCCAAAAGACGAGATAACTTAAACGTTGCTCTTACATTGGTTCTACCTAACGACCTACGCCTTGGGTCTTCGGTCTTGAACATTTGAGCTCGTCTTTGGCTTGTCTATGCAATTCCGTCATCAATATGCTTCTCGCCATTCAATCTCGATTGTTTGTCATATAATATCGTTGTTTGACACTTGACTTCATTGTCTGTCATTCATCAAAACCTATACCTGAAAGTCATGCTCATACCACCAAAGCGCACATATCATAGATAGAGTGATTTTCTACAATTTATAGTCAAGTAAATTCATACAAGTTCTCAAGTAAGTGCGTACATTTGTTTATACTTATTTTCAATCCCTAACATGTCCTAAGTGATCTCATTAGCAATCAAGACCATAAGCATTTGCAAGTATGGCATGATAGGGGTCCTAAACTACCTAGACAATTAGCATGATAGTAGCAACGCATAGACTCTCGTGACCACATATATACGTATCCCCCCACAGACAATCACATATATTTATCAAATTCACCTAGCGGTTTATTTCCCTCTTGCGAGGTTAGAAAGAAGACTCACCTTGCTCCAAAGCTTACTTCTAATATCATGAACGCGCTCAAACCCTCAATTCGGAGCCGAACAATCCAAAACTAATCAAACAGGGTAACTATAAAGCAATTTCCCAACCCTAAATAAAAGTTCCCTAAAATCCATCCTCAGGCCCACATGGCCGGATTCCAGAAATTCTCAAAGGAAGTTGATACCCATAACCTAAGGATCAAGAATATATGATTTTTACCTCATTCCATAACAAATTTCGTGGTAAAATCTTTTTTTTATCAAAACCCACAATTTTCACTAACTTAAAAGGAATAATCTATCCCTAATCTATGTATTAAACTCATGTTATGTAGAAATAACTTACCTCACAAAGCTAGGCCGTAATACCCTCCTTGGAAGCTCCCAAATTGGTAACAGTTGATTGAAATGTGTCAAATATGACATATTTCTCGTGTTAAATGAAGGCGCTTCCTTCTGCGATTTCCGCATGACGTTAGGGGACTGCACCTGTAATCTCGCTTCTGGAAAGAAGTGTCTGCATCTATGGACTTGCTTGGTCTGGCTAGGGGCCGTATATGTGGTTTGGGGACGCTTCTGCGGTTCTACTTCTACAGAAAAGGAGACGTATCTGCATTTCCTAGGCTCTTCCCCTAGGCTGCACCTGCGAATGTTTGACCACTTTTGCGGTCTCGCACTTACAGTTGGCCGACCACATGTGCGGTTATGATAGATACCTGTATCTTCAGCTCTTTCCAAAATTTTCAAACTCAACTCGAGCCTTGCCCGATTGACACTCAGGGTCCCCGAGGCCCTGCCCGCACATACCGATAAGTTTGAAATCATAAATGGACTTGCTCGAACCCTCAAAGCGCCCGAAGAAACGCTAAATGTAAGATTCAACCCCTAAAAGCAATTGAATCAAACTTGTAAACTTCATGTTCTTCAATTCACATCCGATACGATGAAACACACTTATACTACTCAGATTGACACCAAATTTTACGTGCAAGACTTAAATGATGATACGAAACTATTCCTGGTCTCTAAGTTCTGTTCGAATCTCGATAACACAAAAACCACTCCAAACCAATTATTTAAGAATTTCAAAACCTTTATGGAATCAACTTTCACTATTAGGCGCCAAAATGCTCCCGGATCATCAAAAACCCGATCCGAACATACGCCCAAGTCCAAAATTATAATACTAACCTGTTGGAACTTTCAAATCTAGATTCCAAGGTCATTTACTCAAAACATTGACCAAAGTCAAACTTGACCTTTTAAGCCAACCTTAAGGAACCAAGTGTTCCGATCTCAACCCAAACTTTTTCAAATCCTGAAACAACCATCCCCGCAAGTTATAAATTAGTAAAAGCAAGTACGAGAAGTCTTATTTAGGTGAACGAGGTTTTAGAAAGAAAAATGACCAGTCGGGTCGTTACACACCATAGATTTCAGTGGATTTATTTATTATGTATTATATACAACTGATCGTGAGGAGTTTAAGAAGATATATGATGACAATGCTGCAGGCTTAGCTGTGTCAAAAGCTACATCCACGACCATTGATGCTGTTATTGCAATTGAAGTTTCAAGGTTAATTTTTCATTTTTGTATATGAGCTCAATTGATGTTTGAAACATAATTTATATAGCATTTATCTACTACTTTTTGTGATTGTTTTAACTAATATTAATTGGTTCTGATACATTGGATTTTTGAGGTTTTTAAACCGTCATTTTCTTCCTCTTCGATTTACATGTACAGTCCGAGCACGCTTTCGGAAAACCTTTATGTGAAATTTAAGAAAAATATTGAGTTTGCCTTTAAAAATGGATTTAAGTTGACATTGGTAAATGTTTCCAGTAAATGGATCCGGACCCATGATTTGACGGTCCCGGAAGGTCCATTGTAAAATATGGGAACTGGGCATATGCCATGAATCGGATTTCGAGGTTCTTAGCTCGAGAAATGAATTTTTGAAGAAATTTATTAATTGAAAAATATTATGGTTTTTAGAAATTGAATAATTCTTCATCTTGTTGGTTGGGCCCGTATTTTAGTTCCAGAGTCCGGTACAGGTCGGTTAAAATATTTGAATCTTATCTATGAAATTTGATGAAAAGCGGAAGTAATTTGGCGTGAATCGAACGTCCAGTTGTGAAAATAGAAATTTTAAGTGTTCTTAAATATTTCGTGAATTTAGGCTTTAAATTTGTTGTTAAGATGTTACTTTGGTAATTTGATTGCATGAGCAAGTCTGTATAATATTTTTAGACTTGTGTGCATGTTTTGTTTTGAGCGCCGAGGGCTCGGGTGAGTTTTTGATATGCCACATAGTGTTTTAGACTTAAGGAAATTTTCTAGTATGTTGCAAGTCTGCAGGCTTTACATTTGCAATGTCTGGCTTGCAAATGCGAGCATGCGATTAGGAGGTTGGGCAGGGGCCTTCGCATTTGTGAAGTTCATCATCGCAATTACGACTGAATAGTGGCGGCATTTGCGAACAATTGTTCACAAATGCGAGACAACATGCCAGGCCAAGCTTCACATTTGTGAAGTATTGCTCACATTTGCGAGTTCATATTTGCAAACCTTTGATCGCAAATGCGATACCAACTATTCAAAAGAGTTATGGACTGGATTTTAAACTCATTTCTCATAGTTTCAAACCCTACGCTTCAAAAGGCAATTTTCTAAAGAGTAGTTCTTCCACAAATCATAGGTAAACGATTTTTAACTCATTTCTTTCAATCTATTTCATCATGACATCTACGGATTTTCATGGGGAGTACTTTTGGTAGAATTTAGGAATTTTAAAATTTGACATTTAGGCCTCAAATTGAGGTCGAATTTCAAAACCAATCACATATCCATGCTCGGGAGTGAATACGTAATCGGATTTTGGTCCGGACTTTTGAGTTTTGACAAAGGCAGCTTGCGGTCGATTTTTGACTTTTTTGGGAAAACGCTGGAAAATCTATAATCATGCATTAGATTTGGTTTCTTTGGCGTTAATTGATGTTAATTAGTTAATTATGCATAGATACGAGTGGATTGTAAGTGGAAACTAAGGGAAAAGCGCTATTTGAGGCTTGAGTTTGCCCGTGGAATCAAGGTAAGTTGTGGCTAACCTTAGCTTGAGAGATTAGGCATTGTTGCCTTATTTGCTACTTGTTTAGATGTTAAGTACCACATATAAGTGTAATGAAGAGTATCTATACATTGTTGTCGGGTCATAGCATGCGAGTGAATCTTATAATCATGACCATTATGTTTCCTTGTACGAATTGTTCCTGCTTAAGCTAGTTATTACTCATGTTAATCAAGTCCTATTGTGTTATTTTGCTTGGTTTTGGATATTGGTTGAGTTTGGCTAAAGTTAAGGTTTCTGTGGTAAAATTAAATGGTGAAACAAAGTTGTTTGATTGTGATGCCCTTGCCGGGTTGTTATTGTTTCTTTTCTTTTTTCCTTATGGTGAGGAAAAGTGATAAAATACGAAGGTGGTGACGTGCACATTTACATTATTCATATGGTGAGGAAGAGTTATAAAGAATGAAGGATGATTACATGCACATTTATATTATTCATATGGTGAAAAGAGTGATAAAGCATAAAAGGGTGATGTCGTGTACATTTCTATAATTCATATGGTGAGGAATAGTGATAAAGCACGAAGGGTAATGCCGTGCACGTTTCTATTATTGATTGCATGGTGAGGACTAAGGATAAAAGCACGAAGGGTGATGCCGTGCATTTTGTGTTTGTTGTGTCTATTTGCTGATATTGGTTCAAGCGTACTAGTTGTTTAGATTCCTTTACTACTATGATTTTATATGTTGGAAACCCTATAGCATGTTTTCCCTTCACGTTCTTTTCTGCTTAGTTTTTATTACTTGTTATTCTGTTAGTATATCGTTTAACTGCACATGTTTATGTTGTTTGTCGTGTCCTAGCCTCGTCACTACTTTGCTGAGGTTAGGCTCGACACTTACCAATACATAGGGTCGGTGGTACTGATACTACACTCTGCACTTTCTGTGTAGATCCCGGTACTGGACCATACTGATCTGAGTTTGAGGTTGCTGCTTTTAGTCCACATGAAACCCAAGGTAGATCTGCCGGCGTTCACTAACCCTGGAGTCCCTTTCCCTTTATCTTAGTTTCTGTTTTCTTTCTTTCATAAAAACATATGTATTTTTATTTAAACCAGTATTTGTAGAAACTTTTAGACATTCGTGGATTCTGACACCAGATCATTAGGGTAGTCGTGTTTTAGAGTTTTGAACTGTTATACAAAATTTCCGCACTTCATATATGTTTAGCTTTAATTATTATTATTTATATTTTGGTTAATGATTAATATGTTAGAACCATATTTGTTGGCTTGCCTATCATTCTAGAGTTAGGCGCCAGTACGATCCGGACAGTGGGAAATCCGAGTTGTGACATGTTGGTATCAGAGCACTAGATTGTCTAGGTCTCACTATTCATGAACAAGCTAGGTAGAATTTGAGAGATCGGTATGGAGTCATCTGTACTTATTCCTCCATAGGCTACAGGGTTTAGGAATAACTTTACATCTATTCTTTTCTGTTATGCGATTTGACTTCTCAATGCTAATTGAACTTCTACACTGTTCTTTCATAGACGGAGAGAACACATAATGCTTCATCAGCTGATCAGCAGCCTAAGCCCCTAGTGGCAGCTCCTAAGCGGGGTAGAGGACGAGGCCGAGGCCATGCTAGAGGCCGAGACAGGGGCAGGGCTCAGCCTAGAGCTTGAGCATCAGAACCAACAGCAGAGCCTCAGGTAGAGTTTGATGATGAAGTTCTGGCCCAGACCGTTCCAATAGGCCCATCTCGGGTTGTAGAGGTGTTCATCGCTACCCCGGTACTTAGGATGCTATGGTCTATCTAGTGGGCCTTATGTAGAGTGTCAGTAAGTCAGGCATACTTCCAGTGCCACCTTCCATCTCTCGGGCTGGGGGAGAAGCACAGACTCCCGCTACTCACACTCTGAAGCAGATGGCTCCCCAGTTTCAGACTCCAGCAGCTTAGCCAGTTGGGATAGTTCTGCTGGGTATTATAGCACAAACCGTTGATAGATCAGCTATCTCTTCTGATGCTTTGGGGAGATTGGATATGTTCACCAAGCTTTTCACTACTACCTATGGAAGTACATATGCAGAGGATCCCCAATATTATTTGGATAGTTGTCACAAGGTTCTACGGAACATGGGCATAGTGGAGACCATTAGGGTCGACTTTGCTTCTATTCGTCTATCAGGTTCCGCCAAGAAATAGTGGAGATATTATTGTTTGGAGAGACCATTTGGGTCACCAAATCTCACTTGGGACCGGTTATCTCAGCTATTTCTCGAGAAATTCCTTCCTGTCACTCAAAGAGAGGAGTACCGCCGGTGGTTCGAGCATCTTCAGCAAGGTTCTATATTTGTCACCCAGTATAAGACTAGGTTTAATTATTTGGCTCGTCATGATCTTTTTATACTCCCACTGAGAGGGAGAGGGTGAGGACATTTATCGAGGGACTCACTCAGCCTATCAGATTGTAGATGGCTAAGGAGTCAGGGAGCGAGATTTCTTTTCAGGATGCGACCAATGTGGCTAGGCGAGTCAAGATGGTTTTAGATTAGGGGAGTGGTTAGGGGTATGACAAGAGGTCTCGTCATTCTAGTAGGTTCGGTGGTGCCTCATCCGGAGGTAAGAATTCTTTTGGTAGAGGCCATCCTCCCAGGCCATTACATTCAGCACTTCAAACTTCTCATGGTGCTCTAGGTGGCCGTGTCCATCATATGAAATCTTCTGATAAGCTACCCTACAGTGCACCATCAGTTCCTATTAGTGCACTTCCGCTCTTGATTTTTCAGGGTGGTTACTTTGGCCGTCAAGGTCAGTTTTAGGATTAGCAGTCTCAGCAGGCGAGGTCTTGTTACTTGTGGCATTCCGAGGCACATTGCTAGACTTTCCCTTGAGCCTCGAGCCTCTAGCAGTTCTCAGCATCAAAGTTCTCGTGCCATGATTCTAGAACTAGGTGTTCTACCGCCTGCTTAGCTTGCTAGAGGTAGGGGTCAAACAACTAAAGGTGGAGGTGGAGGTGTTAGTGGCGGAGGTCAGGCCACTAAAGGTGGAGGTCGGCCAGCAGGAGGTCGTCCTAGGGATTTAGTTTAGAGGTGTGGCGCCTTACCCTGATGTTATGCTTTCCCAGCCAGGCCTGAGGCTGAGTCCTCCGATGTAGTTATCACATGTACTGTTATAGTATTTAGTAAAGATACTTCAGTTCAGTTTGATCCATGGTCTACACACTTCTATGTGTCTTCTTGTTTTGCTTCATATTTGGTTGTGCCTCGTGATTCTTTGAGTGCTGCCATATATTTGTCCACGCTGCTCAGTGATTCTATTGATATAGATCTATCTATCATTTGTGTGTGGTTGTTATTGGGGGTCTCAAGACTAGTGTAGATCTCATATTTCTCGATGTGGTGGATTTTGATGTCATTTTAGGGATGGATTGGATGTCACCTTATCATGCCATATTGGATTGTCACGCCAAGACCGTGACCTTAGCTTTGCTGGCTTACCTTGATTGGAGCGGAGAAGGAATCCCGGTCATTCTACCAACATGGTTATCTCTAATATGAAGGCTTGACATATAGTCGAGAAGGGTTGTTTGGCTTATGTTCGTGATTCTAGTGCTGAGGTTCTTTCTATGGATTGTATGCCAGTTGTTCGGGAGTTTTTCAAGGTATTTCCTACAGACTGGCAGAGGATGCCACCCGATAGGGATAGCCCCACCAAAGTTAAAATAATTAAAAGAATAGATGCAAGACTTGCTTGATAAGAGCTTTATTAGACCTTGTGTCTTTCCTTGGGCTGCTCCAGTGTTGTTTGTTAAGAAGAGGGATGGATTGATGAGGATATATATATATAGATTATTGACAGTTGAACAAAGTTACCATCAAGAACAAGTATCTATTATGGATGATTGATTGTTTGTTTGATCAGCTTTAGGGTGCTAAAGTATTTTTGAAGATTGATTTGAGATCTAACTACTATCAGTTGAGGATTAGGGCATCCGATGTCCCTAAGATAGCTTTTCATCCTTGATATGTGCATTATGATAATAGCGATTCAACAAACTTGATTGAGAATATCCGGGGTGGCAAGTGGCTCTAGTAGGAGAGTAGTAAAGCCTTGATTAGGCCCCCAAAATTATTAATAATAGATATTATAATTTTGTTTCAAACTGGACAATATTAATGTGTGTAGAAAAAAATAAGTAAAAAAAATGTATTAAAAAAAGGAAGATGTCAACTCTTTAACAGT
Organism: Nicotiana benthamiana; assembly: GCA_034376525.1. Lineage (NCBI taxonomy): Eukaryota > Viridiplantae > Streptophyta > Magnoliopsida > Solanales > Solanaceae > Nicotiana > Nicotiana benthamiana. The sequence goes on from CM067327.1 coordinate 130,072,077, forward strand.
GAAAATATTTTAAAATTTTGAATAAAATTACTTAAATATTCATATTAGGAAATACACTTTTTACAGCAATATTAAATTATAATATTTCAAATACATGTCTAACATCAAATTTATTTAAATTACCCTTTTCTAATATAAATAATAATATTACTATGTGAAGTTAAAGATTTAATATTATTTAAGAATATATACTATAAACAAAAAGTATGAAAAAATGTTAAGATTAATTTTTTTTTCATATATGTGTGTATACGTACTGATAAAAAAGTATAAAGTTTTCATTAATTTATTATTACAAAGCTAAAGCTCTAAAACTTTCCCAGGTCTATAATGCTCTTCATTGCTCCATTAAATCTTGTTAAACATAATGAGAATATATGGTCTAAACAGTTTAAACATGTGTTTCTATAAGCTAAAAAAGCATCACAATTTCAATCATAACCAGTCTAAGTCAGAGTAGAGTGTCAAATTTTATGCCAAATAACTATCAGTGCTATAGTTCCAAGATTCTAGCTCAAGCGTTGCCGCCAAGAGTTTATTATTGTGTTTTTACTTCGTCGATGTGGTGGTCTGCCGTGTATTGTCATTGCTCCTCATTGCTCTTCTTAGTCAGAAGACTGTTAATAAAAGAAATATATAATCAGAAAATATAGATAAAAACTGAAAAAAGTTTTTAGACTGTTAACACAATATTCACAACGCTTCGATGACTCCTCAAAAGGCATCATATCTCGCCCAACGTTTTGATCAATTTGGTCACCTGAATTGTTTTAATCTTCCTAATGAAATGTGATGACACAAAAGCTCATCACTCATTTTGAAAGTAAATTCTGTATTCCGAGGCCTTAAGAATCACTTTTTGTCTCACCTCGATTTGCATGTACATTCTAAAAAGCTTTTATGTGAAATCTAAGTAAAATAAGGAAATTGGCCTTTATAAAATTGAACAAAACAAGCTTAGACTCGGATCCGGACCCAGACCCATGATTTGACGGTCTCGTAGGGTTCGTAGTAAAATATGGGACTTGGGTGTGTGCCCAAAATCGAATTTCAAGGTCCCAAACCCAGGAAAAGAAATTTTTAAAAAAATTATTTATTAGAATATATAAAGGTTTTAGGAGTGAATTGATATAATTTCTTGATGGTATCGTGCCCGTATTTTGGTTCGGAGTCGGATACAAGTTCAAAATAATAATTTGGTTGAGTTTGTGGAATTTGGTAAGAATCGAAGTTCGTTTGGTATAAAACGAACCTATAGTTGTGAAAATAGAAATTTCAATGTTCTTGAGTAATTTCATTTGATTTGATGTTTAATTCATATTTATTGATGTTATTTTGATAATGTGATCACACGAGCAAGTACGTATGATATTTTTGGACTTGTGTGCATGTTTGGTTTGAAGCCCCGAGGGATTGGGTGAGTTTGGATAGGCCACAGTGGAAAATTGGACTTACGAAAACTACTGGTGTGTTTCAGGTTTGCAGGCTTTGCAAGGCTCGCAAATGCGAGCTCGCATTTTACGAAGATGGGCTGAGTAGGAAAAGCTTTGCATTTGCAAAGCTTTATGTCGCAAATGCGACTTCAACAGTGATCACAATTGCGAACCATAGTTCGCATTTGCGAAGTAAGAAGAGCATGCCTACCTTTGCATTTGAGAAGCCTGGGCCGCATTTGTGAGTCCACGTATGCGAACCTGACATCGCAAATGCAATAACCGCAGCTGTGTAAATTATAACTTAGACGGATTTTTCTTCATTTTTCCAACTCTTTCAAACCCTAAGATCTCTTGGGCGATTTTCCAAATAAGGGTTCTTCTCTTAATCATTAGTAAGTCATTTCTAACTCATTTATATCAATCTAATCCATCTTTTTGCACAATTTAATTTCAAAATCAAGGGTTATTCATGGGAAATGAGGTGATTTTGGGTAGAACTTAGAATTTTTAAATTTTAGGGATTTGGACCTCGATTTGAGATCCGATTTCAAAATAAATTATATATTGAGTTCGTGGGTGAACTGGTGATCAGATTTTGGTTTGAACATCGACTTTTGACCAAGTGGGCCCGGGGTTGATTTTTTACTTTTTGGGAAAATCATTAGAAACCCTATTTTCATGTATTAGAATTGATTTATTTAGTATTTATTGATATTATTAAATAAATTGTGACTAGATACAAGCAAATTAGTTGTAGAATCAAGAGGTAAAGCGGTAGTAGAGGCTTGATTGTGTTCACGACATTGAGGTAAGTATTTTGTCTAAGCTTAGCCTCAGGGAATAGGAGTTGTGGTCTTATTTTCTATGTGTTAATTGTTGAGTACGACGTATAGATGTGGTGACACGTATCTATATGTTGGTCTCAAGCATGCCGTGAGTCGTATACTATGATTGTTGTGCCTCCGTTATGTATTGTCCATGCTTAATATGATGGTTATCAATGTCGAATAAGGCTTATGGAAGTATTCTTGGTAATTGACCATTGTTGAGTATTGGCTCAAGTTGGGATTTATGTTGTAAAGCTATTGTGGAAACGAGATGAGATTTATTATATTGTTTTCCCTTGCTGGGATGTTATTGCTTATGATAAGTCCTCCCTTGGCAGGATATTATTGTTATAATATCGTTTCCTTGCCGGGATTCTATTGTGATGTTAGTAATTCTCTTTCTCGAATTGCTTGTTGTTTTATCTTGGGTAAGGAAGAGTGTAAAAGCATGAAGGGTGATGCCGTAAGGGAGATTTGTGAGTGAGTGTTAATGCACGAAAGGTGATGCCGTGTCGATATTATAAATGTAAAAGCAGAAGGGTGATGTCATGCCATGATATGAATTATAATGCACGAAGGATAATGTTGTGCCATGATTTTGTGATATAAAAGCACGAAGGGTGATGTCATGCCATGATATGAATGATATGAACGAAGGATCATACCGTGACATGATTATGTGATGTAAAAGCACAAAGGGTGATGTCGTGCCGAATCTATTGATTCGGACGGTGAGAATGAGAGTAAAATCATGAAGGGTAATGTCGTACACTTTTTACTGTTTTCCTTATTCTTGTTGATATGAAATTATTGGGTTCTTTATGCTTCTCTACTGGAATTCTATTAGTATTTGATATTCCCCCACAACATGTTTCCCCTTCCCATCTTTAACTTCTATTTTCCATTATTATTATTGGTTATATATGATTTAACTTCGTAGGTTTATTCGGTTGTCTTGTCCTAGCCTCGTCACTATTTCACTGAGGTTAGGCTCGCATTTACCAGTAGACAGGGTCGGTTGTGCTGATACTACACTCTGAACTGTATGCAGATCCCAGTATTGGAGCATTCAAACCATAGAGAGGTAGTACTGCAAATATCCGCAGGCCCTGGCGTCCCCTTCTATCCTTCTATTATGTTTTTATTTATTTCAGAGACAAACTTGTAATTTTCTATTCAAAACATTGTTTGAAGTATTCGTAGACGGTCCATGACATTGTGACACCAATTTTGGTTAGAGTTGTACTAGTATTTAGATTTATTATCAGATTTTGACTTTTACATTTCTTTTATTATTGTTGTTATTCCTCTCTTGATCGCCTATTAATATAAACTGTTAAAAGGTTAGCGAAGAAGGGTAATAAAATCTGTAACACTCGGGTGGCCTTGCTTTCCTATCGCGTGACTCGATTTCTCAATACTAATTAAACTTCCACTATGTTCTTTCGCAAATAGTGAGAACACGTACCCCTTCATTAGCTGACCAGCATCTCGAGTCGCCAGTAGCAGTCCTGCAAAGGGAAGAGTCAAGGCCGTGCTAGGGCTTGAGGCAGAGGCAGGGATCAAACCAGAGCTCGAGTAGCAATACTAGTGGCGGAGCCTCAGGTTGAGTTTGACAATGATGCTCCAGCCCAGACAGTTCCAATAGGACCAGCTCAGGTCCCAGAGGGATTCATCGCCACCCGTGTACTTCATGATGCTCTTGTCCGTCTAGTGGATCTGATGGAAAGCGTCAATCAGGAAAGCCTATTCCCTGTAGCACTAGCCGTCTCTCATGTGGGAGGAGGATCCTAGACTCCTGCTACTCGCACTTCCGAGCAGATTGGCTCCCCAGTTTCAGACTCCAGTAGCTCAGCAGTTAGGGTAGTTCAGTTGGGTTGTGACAAGTTGGTATCAGTCTGGATCCGCCAGACTTGGTGGAGAGATTATTATTTGGCCAGACCAGCTGGGTCACCCACTTTGACTTGGGATTAGTTCTCAGCTATTTCTGGAGAAGCTTCTTCCTATCACTCAGATGGAGAACTATCGGAGGTAGTTTGAGCGTCTCCATCAGGGATCTATGACTGTCACTCAGTACAAGACTAGATTTATTGACTTAGCCCGTCATGCTCTTCTTATACTTCCCACTGAGAGAGAGAGAGAAAGTGTGTGAGAAGGTTCATTGAGTGACTTGCTCAGCCTATTCGATTTCAAATGGTTAAGAAGATGGGGAGCGAGACTTCTTTTCAAGATGCGGCCAATGTGGCCAGGAGAGTTGAGAAGGTTCTATTATAGGGTAGTGGCAAGGGGTCTGACAAAAGGCTTCGTCATTCAGGCAGATTCAGTGGTGCCTCATCTGGAGGCATTGATTCTTTTGGTAGGGGCCATCCTTCCACGCTGTTTCATTCATCACTACAAGATTCTCACGGTGCTCCAGGTGGCTGTGGTTCTCATATGCAGTATTTTGATCAGCTGCCCTACAGCGCATTGCAAACTCCTATCAGTGCACCTCCACTCCAGAGTTTTCAGGGATGTCAGTCTCAGTAGCCGAGGGCTTGTTATACTTGTGGCGATACGAGGCATATTGCTAGATTTTCCCCTCGAGCAACGAACATCTCTCAGCATCAGGGTTCCGGTGCCATAGTTCAGGTATTGAATATTCAACCGCTTGCTCAACTAGCTAGAGGTGGAGTTAAAGGTGCTAGAGGTGGAGGTAGATGTATTAGAGGTGGAGACCAGCTCGTATGAGGCCATCCTAGGGATATAGTTTAGAGTAGCCCCGGTGTTATGCTCTTCCAACTAGGCTTAAGGCCTCGCCCTCCGATGCAGTTATTACAGGTACTATTCTGGTTTGTAGTAGAGATGCTTTAGTCCTATTTGATCAAGGATCTATATACTCCTATGTGTCATCTTATTTTTTACCGTATTTGGTCATGCCTAGTGATTATTTGAGTGCTACTGTATATGTGTCTACACCGGTGGGTGATTCCAATGTGGTAGATCATGTCCATCATTCATGTATAGTTGTGATTGAGAGTCTTGAGACCCGAGTAGATTTGTTACTTTTGGATATGAATGATTTTGATGTCATATTGGGGATGTATTGGTTATCACCTTACCACGTTTTCTTGGACTGTCATGACAGAACGATGACCTTAGCCTTGCCAGGTCTACCTCGTTTAGAGTGGAGAGGGACTCTTGGTCATTTCACTCATAGGGGTTATCTTATATAGTATGGTTGAAAAGGGATGTTTGGCCGTGATTCTAGTGCTGAGGTTCCTTCTACGGATTCTGTGCTTGTTGTCGTTGAGTTTCATGAGGTATTTCTTTTAGACCTACCGGGTATGCAACCCAACAGGGATATTGACTTTTGAATTAAGTTGGATCCGGGCACTCAGCTTGTTTCTATTCCACCATATCGTATGCCCGTGCCTGAGTTGAAACAATTGAAGGAGAAGTTGCAAGACTTGCTTGATAAGGTCTTTATTAGACCAAGTGTCTTGCCTTAGGGTGCACCGATGTTGTTTCTTAAGACGACGGATCGATGAGGATGCGTATTGATTATCGACAGTTCAACAAGGTCACAGTTAAGAATAAGTATCCATTGCCGAGGATTGATGATTTGTTTGACCATCTTCAGGGTGCCCAAGTATTTTCTAAGATCGACTAGAGATCTGGATACCATTAGTTGAGGATTAGGGAATCCGATATCCCTAAGACGGCTTTTCGCATTCGGTACGGGCATTATGAGTTCTTGGTGATGTCATTTGGGTTGACAAATGCCCCAACAACTTTCATGGATTTGATGAACTTTCATGGATTTGATGAACCAAGTGTTCAAGCCTTACTTTGATTATTTTGTGATAGTCTTCATTGATGATATTTTGATATATCCCCACAGCAGGGAAGAGCACGAGCAACATGTGAGAGTTTTTCTTTGGAATTTGAGAGATAGCCAGTTGTATGCTAAGTTTTCGAAGTGTGAGTTTTGGTTGGGATTAGTTGCTTTCTTAGGTCACATTGTATCAGCAACGGGTATTCAGGTGGATCTAAAGAAGATAGAGGTAGTCAAGGATAGTCCAAGATCTGCATGAGCTACAGAGATTTGGAGTTTCTTATATTTTGCGGCTATTACCGTCAATTTGTGGTGGGGATTTATCTATTGTAGCACTGATGACCAGGTTGACCAGAAGGGTTCCCAGTTCAGGTGTCGGATGAGTGTGAGGAGATCTTTTAGAAACTCAAGACAGCTTTGACTATGGAACCAGTGTTGGTATTGCCTATAGGTTTAGGGCCATATACAGTTTATTGTGATACATCTCATATTGGACGTGGTGCGGTGTTGATGTAGGATGGTAATGTATGCTTACTGATATTTGAAGATTCACGAGAATTATCTAGTTCATGATTTGGAGTTCGCAGCCATTGTTCACGCATTGATGATTTGGAGGCAATACTTATATGGTGTATCACGTGAGGTGTCCACAAATTACAAGAGTCTGCAGTACTTATTCAAGCAGAAGGAGCTAAAATTTGAGGTAGAGAAGGTTGTTAGAGCTACTGAAGAGCCATGATATCACCATCTTGTATCATCCGGGGAAGGCCAATATAGTGGCTGATGCTTTGAGTAGAAATTCAGTCAAAATGGGTAGTCTTGCGTATATTCTGATCGGTAAAAGATTGCTTGCTTTGGTTGTTTAGGCTTTAGCAAATTAGTTCGTGAGGTTGGATGTTTCTGAGCCCAGCCGTGTGCTAGCTTGTACAGCCACTCATTCTTCATTATTTGAGCTTATCAGAGATCAACAGTGTGATGATCCTCATTTGTGTGTCCTTAGGGAAACAGTGCAGCACGTGGTGCCAAGCAGGTTACATTAGCAGATGATGGAGTTCAAGGATGCAGAGTTGAGTTTGTGTGCCTAATATGGATGGACTTTGAGAGTTGATTCTAACGGAGGCCCACAGCTCCCGGTAGTTTATTCATCCATGCGCCACTAAGATGTATCCGAATTAATGGCAGCATTACTGGTGGAGGAGGATAAAGAAGGATATTGTTGCATATGTGGCCCGCTGTTTTAATTGTCAACAAGTAAAGTACGAGCATCAGAGACCTATTGGTTTGTTTCATAGGATTGAGATTCCTGATTGGAAGTGGGAGTGTTTATCTGGGAGATTGTTTGTCTTTATGGTATGCACGCGTCTATCATTTCTGACCGAGGTGTGCAGTTTAACTCATATTTTTGGAGGGCAGTTCAGTGTGAGTTAGGCATATGCGTCGAGTTGAGCATAGCATTTCATCCTCAGACGGACGGATAATCCGAGCATACTGTTCAGATTTTGGAGGATATGCTCCAAGCTTGTGGTATTGACTTTGGAGGCTCGTGAGATCAGTTCTTGCCTCTAGTTGGGATTGCCTAGAACAACAACTATCAGTCAAGCATCCCGATGTCTCCCTATGAGGCATTATATGGTACCGGTGCCGGTCGTCTGTTGGATGGTTTAAGCCGAAGAGGCTCGGTTATTGGGTACGGATCTAGTACAAGATACCTTGGACAAGGTTAAGATCATTCAGGATAGGCTTCGTATAACGACTTTGTGATGTGGTATTCATGGTTGGAGAGAGACTGTTGCTTCGGGTGTCACCTATGAAAGGCGTGATGAGACCTGGAAAGAAGGGCAATATGAGCCCTAGATTCATTAGTCTTTTTGAGATTCTTGATCGAGTGGGAGAGGTGTCTTATAGACTTGCATTTCCTCCGAGTTTATCAGTCATGCATCGAGTGTTTCATGTGTCCATGCTTCGAATGTATCATGGTGATCAATCCCATGTATTAGACTTCAGCACTGTTCAGTTGGACAAAGACTTGTCCTATAAGGAGGAGCCGGTAGCTATTCTAGACCGGCAGGTTCGTCAGTTGAGATCAAAGAGTTTTCCTTAGCTTCGTGTTCAGTGGAGGGGTTAGCCTGTTGAGGCAACGACCTGAGAGTCCGAGTCAGATATGCAGAGTCGATATCCCAATCTTTTCTCTGACTTAGGTAGTTTTCTTATACCCATTCGAGGACGAACGATTGTTTTAGAGGTGGAGAATATGGTCATCATTTGTTTTGAAAGTAAATTATGTATTCCAAGGCCTTAAGAACCTCTTTTTATCTCACCTCAATTTGCGTGCACATTCCGAGCGCATCCCGAAAAAGCTTTTATGTGAAATCTAAGTAAAATAAGGAAATTAACCTTTAAAAAAGTTGAATAAAGTATACATTTGCCAACATTCTTGGTAAATTAACCCGAACCCATGATCTACGGTCTCATAGAGTCCATAGTAAACTATGGGACTTGGGCATGTGCCCGGAATCGAATTCCGTGGTCCCAAGCCCGAGAAAAGATTTTGAAAGAAAAGTTTTTACTGGAAAATATAATGGTTTTTAGAAGTGAATTGATGTAATTTCCTGATGGTATCGGGCCCGTATCATGATTCCGGAGCCTAGTACAAGTTTAAAATAATAATTTGGTTGAGTTTGTGGAATTTGGTAAGAAACGGAGTTCGTTAGGTATAAAATGGATCTATAGTTGTGAAAATCAAAATTTCAATGTTCTTGAGTGAATTCATGGATTTGGGGTTTAATTCATAGTTGTTGATGTTATTGTGATGATGTGATCACACGAGTAAGTCCGTATGATATTTTTGAACTTGCGTGCATGTTTGGTTTGGAGCCTCGAGAGCTCGGGTGAGTTTTGGATAGGCCACAGAGTAAAATTGGACTTAGGAAAATTGCTGGTGTGTTGCACGTTTGCAGGCTTCGCAAGGCTCGCAAATGCGAGCTTACATTTACGAAGACGGGCTGGGAAATGAGACCTCCGTATTTGCGAAGCTCAGTGTCACAAATGCAACTTCAGCAGTGATCGTAATCGCAAACCATAGTTTTCATTAGCGAAGTAAGCAGGGCAGTCCTAACTTTGCATTTGCAAAGCCTAGGCCGCATTTGCGAGTTCGCATTTGCGAACCTGACATTGCCAAATGTGAAAATTGCACCTGTATAAATTATAACTTAGAAGGATTTTTCTTCATTTTCCAACTCTTTCAAACCCTAAGCTCTCTTGGGCGATTTTTCAAAAAGGGTTCTTCTCCAAATCATTAGTAAGTCATTTCTAACTCATTTCTTTCAATCTAATCTATCTTTTTGCATGATTTCATTTCAAAATCAAGAGTTCTTCATGGGAAGTGGGGTAATTTTGTGAAGAACTTAGAAGTTTTAAATTTTGGGGATTTGGACCTCAGTTTAAGGTCCGATTTCAAAATAATTATATATTTGAGTTCGTGAGTAAATGGGTGATGGGGTTTTGGTTCGAACTTTGGGTTTTGACCAAGTGAGCTGGGGGTTGATCTTTGACTTTTTGGGAAAATCACTAGAAACCCTATTTTCATGCATTAAAATTGATTTATTTAGCATTTATTGATATTGTTAAGTAAACTGTGACTAGATACAAGCAATTTGGTGGTACACTCAAGAGGTAAAGCGGTAGTTGAGGATGGATTGTATTCGTGACATTGAGGTAAGTGTTTTGTCTAACCTTAGCTTGAGGGAATATGATTTGTGATCGGATTTGCTATGTATTAATATTGAGTATGATGTAGAGATATGGTCATGAGTATCTATACGTTGGTGTTAAGCATACGCGTGAGTCGTATACTATGATTGTTATGACTTCCTTATGTGTTGTTCATGCTTAATATGATGGTTATGAATGTTGAACAAGGCTTATGGAAGTATTCTTGGTAATTGACCATTGTTGAGTATTGACTCAAGTTGAAATTTATGTTATGAAGTTATCGTGGAAACGAGATGAGATTTATGATATTATTTTCCCTTTCTGGGATGTTATTGCTTATGATATTGCCTCCTTTTGTTGGGATATTATCGTTATATTATTGTTCCCTTGCCGTGATTCTATTGTGATTTTAGTGATTCCCTTGCTCAAATTGCTTGTGATTGTTACTTGGTTAAGGAAGAGTGTAAAAGCACGAAGGGTGATGTCGTGCATGATATTTGTGAGTGAGTGTTAATTCATGAAGGGTGATGCCGTGCCGATATTGTAAATATAAAATCACGAAGGGTAATGTCGTGCCATGATATGAGTGATAATGCACGAAAAATAATGTTGCGCCATGATTATATGAGGTAAAAGTACGAAGGGTCATGCCGTGCCGAATCTATTGATTCTTATAGTAAGAAGGAGAGTAAAAGCACAAAGGGTGCTGCCGTGCACTTGTTACTGTTTCCTTCTTCTTGCTGATATGAAATTATGGTGTTCTTTATGCTTCTCTACTAGAATTCTGTTAGTATCTGATATTCCCCCGCATCATGTTTCCCCTTCCCATTTTTTACTGCTAGTTTCCGTTACTATTATTTGTTGTATATGATTTAGCTGCACATGTTTATTTGTAATCTTGTCCTAGCCTCGTCACTATTTTGCCGAGGTTAGGCTCGACACTTACCAGCACATGAGGTCAGTTGTGTTGATACTACACTCTGCACTGTGAGCAGATCCTCGGTGCTGGAGCATTCGGACCATAGAGAGGATACTGCCTTCAGTTCAGCGAAGACCGGAGACAGTCCTGTAGACATCCACAGGAATTGTGACATCAATTCTAGATAGAGTTCTATTTAAAATTTTGTACTAGTATTAGTTATATTATCATATTTGGGCTTCCGCATTTCTTTTATTATTATTGTTATTCCGCTGTTGATTATCTTTTAATTTTAATTATTGAAAGGTTAGTGAAGAAGGATAATAAAATTTATAACACTCAGCTTTCCTGTCTTTCACAAGTAGACATTATTACAATTCCTAAAGGTAAAAAATCCGGGTCGTGATATGAAGTGACTGAATGGTCCATCAACGAATCCATCCGAAATGTTGATGAATCCATCAGCCAAATTATGGACCAAATCCATAAAATTATGCACATCACTCCATAACTTCCTCTTATTAGCTTCACTATAAATTAAGAAAACACTCAATATTTGTAAACCTAACACATGCATAATGATAAAACATTTAATCTTTTGTTTTTCAATAGGTTGAATATGATTTTGAAAGCTAGTTTCTTTACTGAAAGATTTTAATTCTTCCCTTGTTTTGATTGACGGGTTTTTCTTCTCTTTCTTCAATCCAAAAGAATTTCATCGCCGGCCACCTAAAGAAAATAGCCATTCATCGCTCAGAAACCCCCTACCCTGCCCTGCCCCCACCCCCGCGTTCCAAAAGAATCCTCTATCTGATTCTTACGTCATTGTACAATGGATTTTTCTGTTAATTACGGGAGATCTAGATTCTAGCAAGGTGCAGAGAAATTACAGGGGTTTTCCGCCAATCCTCATCGGCCATTTCCCCCTTTGTCAGCTATCAGAACCCATCCCCTCGGCTCTTCTCCATTTTCGCCGGTGGAACTCCATTCTCGGAGCTGCAAAATCAAACACCGTTTTTGCGCGCAACTTGTATTCAACATCAAACACCAGTTCTAGACTGCCAATTCGCCCTTCCCAGTATCTACTACATCTATTTCTGATTTTGATTTCTTGGTTGGTCTAAATTCCAATACAGTAGTTAGTCTAGACTCTAGAGTGTTCATAACAGTGGTATTGACACGTAGTCTTACTTTCTGTTGGTAATAGGTTTTTGTGACTAACTGTTATTTTTTTTTATTGGTGATCTTGTATTGTCCCGTCTTGTCTATATTTTTATTAATATAGTGCTTATATTTTTCTGAATCGAAAATCTATTGAAAACAGCCTTCCTCATACTCACAAGGTATAGATTGCATATATATTCAACCTTTTCAATACTTGAATAAAATAAAACTAGTAAATATCAGAGAAGTTTACCTCTCAAGTGTCACAATTCTGCCGCCCTGGTCACTCAAGGTTTTTAACCAATGTATATTTTGCTTCTACTAGTTTGCAGTGGAGGAACCCCGAGTGTCTCACACGTGGGACATTGGAGCGCATGTGCTCCTGGAGTAAATCGTTGTAATGTACTCTTGACACACCTGAGTGAAAAAAGTTTCATCTGAATTAAGGTAAAAGAAATATGAAGAGAAAACAAATTTACACTAGTTTCGAATTTCGAGAGGCACATATCCTTCCCCTACAGACCACAACCATAACTCCTTAAGAGTCCAATAAGGAGGGGAGCAGACTTCAACCTCTCTTTCCCACCTTCATCTTGGTTTATCCATCAATACAACTATTCCACTATTTTCAGGGAAAGGTTTTTTTTTTTAAAAATGAATATGGAGAATAGAATATAAAGTGGGAATGACAGGATATTAGAAAATTGTTGGACTACATAAGGGCAATTTCGTAGTGAGTGTTAAATATCTCTAGAAGTCCTAATATGATGTTTTGAATAACATAATTTTTCAACTTACTCTTCGCATTTGAATCACTATACCAGTTTGATCTCAATCGCCTCTAATTCCCTTAGGAATATCGAATTTTCTGTTCAGTATTCATATACACTCTACTATTTAGATGATTTTATCTTGCATTGAAGAGTTTGAGAAATTCTAATAGAATGCCTTCAAAGTCATACATCTTTGCTAACTTTGAATGGTTTATTTGAATTAATATATTAGAAAGTCATTGGATTGAAGTTATAGTCTCTGAATGAGAGCAAAAGTTATTGGCTTCCAAGAGATAAAGTAAAAAAAATATATATACTTTAAACAAGTATGTAAAAATTATAAGATTAATTTCTTTTTTACATATATGTATATACGTACTAATAAAAAGTATAAGGTTTTTGTTAATTTATTTTTACAAAGCTAAAGCTCTAAAAATTTTCCAAGTCCATAATGCTCTTAATTGTTCAATTAAATCGTGTTAAACATAGTGAGTATGTATAGCCTAAACAGCTTAAACATGTGTTCTTATAAGCTAAAAAACATCACAATTTTCAATCATAACCGGTCAAAGTCAGAGTAGAGTGTCAATTTTGATGTCAAGTAACTATCAGTGCTATAGTTCCGAGATTGTGGCTCAAGCGTCACCGTCAAGAGTTTGTTACTGTGTTTTTTGCTTCGCCGACAGTCTGCCGTGTATTGTCGTTGCTCCACATTGCTCTTCTTAATCCGAACTTCAACTTGTTTTGCTCTTCCAAAAATCTTGTGAACAGCCTCATATTCATTCTTTATGGCTTTTGGGAAGAATTGCTTTAAGAAAAATGGTGGACATCTCTTATGGTTGTATGTGCAGGCGGCAGAGCCATCATTATCATCAACCATTGTAAGCTATCAAATCTGCTTTGTAAAATATTTTCTTTTTCTTGGTTAAGCTAGTAAGCCAAGTCTAGTTTTAAAAATGGCAAATGTATATGAGTTGATTTGGGTTAGAGAGTTGGAGAATTATACTCCCTCCATTTTAATTTTATTTATAACACTCTTCGTTGAATGTCATAATTTCAATTCTATTCATAATATTCCCCATTAGATTTTTTTATTATCTAGTTTTTATATAGACTTCACCATAAATAAAATTTTATTTATAATACTTCCCATTGAATATATATTCAATAGATAATGTACCTTATTATATCTTAACTAAAATAAAACCCAATGGGAAAACAATTTTAGAGAAGGAAAAAAGTACACATGTTTGGAAATATGCCTTTTGGTTGCCTCGTTAAAAACCTTGCAAAGAAACCCAGTAAGACAAAACCTTGTAAGGTAAAAAGAGTACAACACATATTAATTCTCCTTGATGAGAGCATCAATTCACATCCTCGAGCCTTCGCTTCCCAATCTTGTGCACTATCTTCAAAAGATTGTTGGTAGATATTTAATAACCAGATCATCCATATTAACTTGAGTGAATATGTTGCACCTTGAAATCATCATTCTTGATAGAGATGTAATGTCTTTATAACTGTCATGGAACGACCTTTTCAATATCTCCATAGACTTAGTTTCGCTATCACATTATCATGCTTATAGTTATAGCAAGATACATATATTCACAAATAGCACTTAAAATGTATATATATATATATAGGTCTACCATAGATGTCGTCGACAAAACTTTTATATCGATTTCAACATTTATTCATAAAGATAATCATAAAGATCTCTTCATTAAATTCAGGTACATAAATCTCTCCTGAAATTTTATGAAGTATTATGCCATGTGATCTTATAGATCATGTGTCTCCTTTATTATGATCACAGTAAGAATATAATTTACTTTATTTGGGTCAACAAATCCGTCTGATATGCTTTGCAATATATTTCAATTGAATTATCCTTGTATGAACTTCAAGTTCATATTATTTTATTCGAGGATCTAGGTGTACACATGATAATTCATTTAAGGTAACTTTCTCTCAACTATTTATCATGTCTCCCCCTCTTGTTAGAAAAACTAACTTGTTTCCCCAACTTTGAAAATTATCTTTGTGCATTATGGTGTTAATCAAAATATATACTGCACATTAATAATAATAAGATAGAATTATTTGGTTCCTGACCCTGAACCACTTGTGAGGGAAGAATGCAATATACATTCGTATATAACGTATATAAAACAGATATAAATAACTTTGTACTCATAAGTAATAGTTTAGTTATTAAGTGAAGGCACTCAATAACTATTTTTCTAAACCAATTGTGATGTAAACCAATTTATCAAGATAAATTATCTTGAATAAAAAATCTGAAAATTATTCTCTAAATTAAATTATTGAGCAAGATATCTCGCAAATACCATGTTACGGGTTAATAATAATCGCACATGTAACCATCTCATAGATGCATCTTGCGTAGTATACATGGAAGTTGAATGGGCCCATATTCACCTTTAATATTTCTAGCATTCATGAGATTCAATCCCAATTTTAGCTAGTCTGCTAATTAATGAGAACAAGCAACATAAGAGAATTCATAATGAACTTTCTAGTTCTTTAATATTTACCCGTGTGAGTTCTAGTTATTTTGCACATCATGTTTAAATTAATGGCTAAAACAATTATGCCAATTGGAGAAATTATCAATATTGATAAACTTTAGGTTTATACTATGACGTGTACAATAATGAATAAACTCCAAGTTTCTTATGATATGGATTTTTATATCAATAAACTTCTAATTTATTGTGATATTCTTTTGTTTCTGTAGTACAAACTGAAGAATAAAGCTGATAACTTTTTCACATTCATATTACACCGCTACAAGTTGTAGTAATAGAAGATATTAAATATTTTTTTATTTATTGTCTCAATATAACCAATCTCTTTCGCAAATACTTTAGAAACTCTATAACTTTCTTTGAGACGTACTACAATACAACGTCTTATTGATAATCAATTTTATTTCTCCAAAGTAGTATAATTAGCTCTTCTAGAGCTTTCAATTAAATTTGTACTACCACATATTCAATAACATCTACATGGTGAATATATCTTTCAAATAGAAAATGATACTATTATAGTCATGGTAAAAATTATCTGCAAGATCTGATTCTTGCATTATTATTGTCCTTTAATAATCACATTGCCATAATATTTTGGTGTACAATAGGTATGTGACAAATGATCATGCCATAATGATGACATTGTTTTCTTGTTTCATCTCAAACCTCATTCTAGAGGTGGGTGTGGTATATTCACTATCATTAGCACGTTCATATTCTTCCAAGAATGAACATGTATTCATAAATCACATATTGACACATTCACATCATAAATGAACCATAATCATCTATATGTGCTTCATAAAATCTCACGTCAAATCGATGACAAATATTACTTTCACAAAGTGAAGGATTATTTTGAGAATCCTTATTGTCCTCATTACAAAAATGACGACGATTATAATTTTGTCTATTGCCGCGTCCACATCCATTGATAAATTCATAGAAATAATTTTGTCTTCTTTCAGACTTATCATATACTGCTATCACACTCTCTTAAGAGAATAAAATGAAGAAAACTCAATGGGACGAGTTTCCTATTCTTTGTCCACAATCATACATGAATTGATCATGGCAAGGCATAGAAATTTTTCCACTTTGGGTAGTTATAGTTTTTTTCAACCTCCATTAGAGTAACAATTAAAATTTATCATCTCTGCTTGTATTTAAAATTAAATTATAGAATGTCAAGAATCTAAAAGAGAAAAATAAGGTAAAATACTTACTTTAAATCGAGAATTTAATCATGAAGAAAGTTCATGAAATAATTGACAACCATTATGCTAAATCTCAAAGTTTGTACTCATTTGGTTAGAGTCTCATGCTGGTAACGTGTTATCAAATAATAAAAGAAGAAGAGTATTGCAAAGAAAAGTATGGTGAGAAAATTCTTATTTATTTGGGATGATTTACAATGGAATATAACCACTTTATTTATTAGGGAAAGAGTGACTTAGCCACAAAATAATAAACCATAAAATCTCTCTAAATTATAGATATTCACCATAAATAAAATTCTTTTTATAACGGGTGGAAGTTTGTCGAGAAAAGGTAATGTAATTATATGCTCAATAAAAACTTAACAATCATCTGTTTAGGAAAAATCTAATTAATATTTGGTTTAAAGCTCCTAGTATTTGTTATCTTCTTTTGAATAATAATGTAATCCTTTTAGGAATCAAACTATACGCAGCAAATTTTACGATTAATTTCTAAATAATCATAATCCTTTTAGGAATCAAATTTGTAACGACTCGGCCGGTCGTTTCATGAGTTACTGCTTTATTTCTCCTATTTTTTGCTTCTTATTAGCTTGTTCAGCTGTATATTACGATATCGGGTTGGTTGGTTCAGGTTCAGATAGGTTTTAGAAAGGAATGAGACACTTAGTCTCTTTTGAGTAAGCTTAGGTTAGAAAAAGTCAACCGTACTTATGTGAAAAAGGGCTCAGATGTGAATTAAGATGGTTCGAATAGTTTCAAGAGGTGATTTGAGACATATGAGCATGATTGGAATATGTTTTGGAGTTCCGGAGTAACTTTAGGCTTGAATTGTGAATTGGATTTTCGACGTTTTTTGGTTGATAGGGGAGATTTTGATATCGGGGTCATAATAGATTCTGGAGTTTTAGTAGGTCTACTGTATCATATGGGATGTGTATGCGAAGATTTAGGTCATTCAGACAATGTTTGTTAGACTTTTTAATCAAACGCGGAACACAAAAGTTTTTAGAGTTCTTGGGGTAGAATCCATGGTTAATTTGATGTTTTGATGTTGTTTTAGGTGTTTTGAAAATTGGTACAAGTTTTCAAGGTAGTATATGACTTGCTCGTGCTTTCGGTTGAGGTCCCGGGGGCCTCGGGACAATTTTGGATAGTTGACGGGAGGTTTTGAGTTAGATTTGGAAACTAAAGTGCTGAGTTCCTATCATAAACGCACTTGCGGCTTAGGGACCGCAGGTGCGAGCCTGCAGCAGCAGAAATGGAGGCACAGATACATCCAACAGAAGGGATGGTTGCAGCCACATGTGACGACCCGACCGATTATTTTTGGAATTTATGTCCTGATCCCCGATTAACTGCTTCCCTAAGTTTATTTCTGCTGTTTTGGTTTGTTGGGACATTCGGTATTGGGTTTCAGAGAATTTTGGGACACTTAGTCCCTAAATGAGAGCTTAAGTGTTGGAAAGTGGTCCGTAGTCAGAACAGTATGAAGACAACCTCGGAATGGAAATCTGATGGTTTTGTTAACCCGTTAGGTGATTTCGAGGTTGGGAGCATATTCAGAATGCATTTTGGAAGTCTGTAGCTTATTTAGGCTTGAAATGCCTAAGTTTGAGTTTTTGATGTTTCCAGTCTGATAGTGAGTTTTTTATCCGAGGGTTGGAATGGAATTTCGGAAGCTGCAGTAGCTCCATCATGTCGTTTGGGATATGAGTGCAAAATTTCAGGTTAATCGGCCGTGTTTTGATTAGGTTTCTGATCGAAAGCGTGTTTTGATGAAATTTGAAGTTCTTAGGCTCAAATCATTGATTAATTCGAGTTTACGGCGTTGTTTTAGGTGGTTTCAAGATTGATACAGGTTCAAATGATGTTATGGGATGTGTCCATAGGGTTGCTTGACGTCCCGGGGGCCTGGGGTGTGTTTCGGATGCTCAACTGGGCATTTTTGTGTTGAAAAGTGTTACAGATTTCTCTTTAGTTCTGCTACAGATGTTTCGTCTCTGTGATTGCACCTTCACCTCCGCAATCGTATAGTGCAATTTCAGAAGGGGCCAAATCCTTTTATAAGATCGCATACGAGTCTGTGATCGCATAGCTCTGCTTCTTCCTCTTCTGCGATCGCATGCCTATGGTTGCGTATAGACAAAATTCTGAAACTTAAAATGTTACTCTACGCGATCGCATACAAGATCATGCGATTGCATTAAACAAATCACTGGGCAGTTATAAACATTTAAAAAATTAGGGTTAGCTATTTTTATCAAAACACAAGTTTAGGAGCATAAATTTGGGAGAAATGTCAAAGGTTTTCAAGGGCAATGATTGGGTAACGATTCTCTGCTCTCTTATGATTAAAACCCACTAATCTAATCACGAATTCGTCCTTAATTTCGGTTTTTGAATGAAAAATGGGGAAAAACTTAATAGACCAAACTACTGAGTTTTGAGTGGGTGTTTGACCTCCGATTTGAGAGATTTGTATATGGTTAGACTCGTGAGGGTACGAGGGTTCTAAAAATGTGAAAACTATCCAATTCCGAGACATTGGCCAAAGTGGCATTTTGGTCATTTTACCTAATTTTGTGTCTTATCTTTTAATTAAATAGTAGAATCAGTTGCTTGAGATGTTATTTACGATATGTAATTGAATTGAATAGATTTGGGCCGTTTAGAGTTGGATACTCGTGGCAAAAGTGTGATTTCGAGTTGATTTTGGAGCCGATTCGAGGTAAATGGCTTGTAGCCTTGTGTTGGGGACCTTCCCTTAGGATGTGTTATTTTGTAATTGAGTGCCTCGTACATGAGGTGACGGGGCCTACTTGAGCTTATCGTTGAAAATTGGTTTTTACTTAAGATATTAAGACTGAGTTTCTTTCGTATTTGGTTTTTTTTACTTGCAATTTTAACCTATGTTCGATTATAAAAACATGTTTAGTTGATTAAACTTGCCTACTTGTTTAAGTGGCCTTGACTGTATTACATGAAGCATGTCGGCTAGTACTACCTGTTGCTTGTCTTTTGTACGTCTTTCTGAATATCTTCTGGTTGTGGTTGCGCATTTGCATTGGGACTACGGATGTGAGACTCCGGTAGCTTCCCCCTTGTTTGTTTACTTTTGGATTACGGGTTAGATTCCCCGTAGATCTCCCCAGCACTTTACTTTGGGATAACGTGTTAGATTCCCGGTAGATCCCCCTGCACATTACTTTGGGACTACGTGTTAGATTCCCGGTAGATCCCCCTGCACCTTATTTTGGGACTACGAATTAGATTCCCGGTAGATCCCCTCTGCACATTGATAGTTGGACTCTATTCAATATTGAGTTGTACATTTCTATGCTTACTCTATTCATCACTTATTTGTTGCTGCCTCGTAAATTCTGCTTTATTTCACTAGTGGTTCACATTATTTCCATCTTATTTCAAACCGTACATTCTTATAATATTTTTTAGCCTCAGTGGGGCCCTGACCTACCTTGTCACTACCCGACTGAGGTTAGGCTTGGCACTTACTGAGTACTATTGTGGTGTACTCATGCCTCTCCTGCGCATGTTTTTCATGTGCATATCCAGATACCTCCACTCAGGCGCAGTATCCTTGAGGCGGGGAGAGCTATGGAGACTTTGAGGTACATCTGCCACGTCCGCAGACCGAAGAGTCTCCTTCTTTATTTTATTTTTAGTATTTAGACTTCTTCCGTACTTTGCTTTAGATATGCTGGAGTTAGAGCTATGTATTACTTTTTGTTAGCTTGTGTTCCCATGAGTTTCCGGTTTTTAGGGTAACATTGTAGACTTCCACATTATTGAGTTGTATATGCCGAGAGACATTTATATACAATTTCTCTTTTATTTGTTTAGTTTTATTAATTATTTCGCAAGTTTTGTTGTTTTCTGCATTGTTAGGCTTACCTCGTTATAGGGATCACGACATTTTCACGGAGAGTGAACTGGGGTCGTGACAAGTTGGTATCAGAGCTCTAGGTTAATAGGAGTCACGGGACACAGGCCGGTTTATTATAGCCTCGATGATCAGTACGGAGACGTCCATACTTATCTACGAGAGACTATGTAACTCTTAGGAAAATTTCCACTTCATTTGATTTCCTTGTCGTGCGATATATTTGTCATCACAAATTTCTAAACTTCTATCTTCTATTCTCTCACACATGGTGAGGACACGCACTACTCAGGATGATCAGGCACCCACACACCTACTGCAGCCGTCAGAGGCCGGGGCCGGGGTAGAGGACGCGCACGGGGTGCAGCCAGATCACCTAAGCGAGCTGTTGTCGAGGCACCACCAGCAGATCCAGCCGGAGCCCAGGCACCTGGCACGCCTACTGCTGGCACTGCTACTCTAGCTCTCCAAGAGACTTTGGATCAGTTCATCAGTATGTACACCACTTTGGCTCAGGCAAGGTTGCTTCCCCTTGCTGCAGCCACATCCTACTCGGGGGAGGAGCACAAACTCTCGCCTTCAGCACTCCTCAACAGCGAGCGCAGGTTGAGCAGGCTCCCAAGAATATTCCCACACCGCTAGTTCAGCCCAATGACGGGTCGGGTGCTTTAGATGATGAGCAGTAGAGACTTGAGAGGTTCAAGAAGTATGATCCCCCAGTGTTCAGTTGATTAGCATCGAATGTTGCCTTGAGATTTCTAGAGGAGTGCCACCGTATTCTTTGCACTATGGGCATAGTAGAGTCCAATGGGTTTTCCTTTATTGCTTTTTAGCTTTGGGGAGTTGCTTATGATTGGTGGCGCAGTTATGAGATATACAGTCCAGCCGAGGCTGCTTCATTGACTTGGACCCAGTTCTCGGATATGTTTATAAGAGAGTTTGTCCCCCAGAGTCTCAGGGACGCATGGCGCGCAGAGTTTAAGCTTTTATGCCAGGGTGCTATGAGTTTTTCGGAGTATGCTATCCGTTATACTAGATTTGACAGGAATGCGCCGCCCTTGGTTGCTACAGTCCACGAGAGACTTCGCAGGTCCATTGAGGGTCTTATCCCACCCATAATATCTAGTATGGCTCGAGAGTTGGAGATGGACATTCCTTATTAGCAGGTAGTTAGCATTGCTAGGAGGATCGAGAGTATGCTCGCCAAAGAGCGAGTCGAGAGAAAGGCCAAAAGATCTCGAGTTCGGGCCACTACTCTGGTGCCTGCACTCCAGTAGCGGCATGGTAGGTTCTTTGTGGGTCGCCCGATTCATTCAGCTCTTCCAGCAGCCAGCAATGCTCCAGCTCCGCCTATACCTCACGAGACTTTCTATGCACCTCCAGTTTTTACCGCGCCTCTTTCGTGGGATGTTTCCAGAGGTCAGTCCAACAGACCAAGCCCTAGTCAGCCACAGTCGCCGCACCCTCTCAGAGCTTTTTTCGAGTGTGGTGATACAAGCCACATGGTTAGGGACTGCCTCTTACATAGTAGAGGTGCATCTTCACAAACTGCTCAGCTACAACACGTCCCGCAGAGCTCCCATGTTATGGTTACAGCTCCAGCTGCCGCCCCACACGCTCAGCCAGCTAGAGGTAGAGGCCTGGAAGGTAGAGGTCACCCTCGAATGGGAGGCCAGGCTAGATATTATGACCTTCCCGATCGTGCCAAGGTATTACCTCAAACTCTATTATCACAGGTATTATACTGGTTTGTCACAAAGAGGCATCAGTCCTATTCGATCGGGCTCTACTTATTCTTATGTGTCTTCTTACTTTGCTCAGCATTTGGGCGTGCCTTGGGACTTTGAGTGCCCTCATTAATGTTTCTACTCCCGTGGGGAATTTTCTTCTTGTGGACCGCATTTATCGGTTCTGTTTGGTTGCTATTTGTGGTTTTGAGACCAGAGCAGATTTATTGTTACTCGATATGGTTGATTTTCACATCATTTTAGGCATGGACTGGTGGCCACCCCATTTTTCTATTCTTGATTGTCATGCCAAGACCGTGACGCTGGCTATGCCAGATATTCTGCGTGTCAAATATAGTGGTACTTCAGTGTATGGTTGAAAACGGGTGTGCCACGTATTTAGCTTATGTGAGAGATATTAGTGCTGATACCCCTTCTGTTGATTCAGTTCCAGTGGCATGGGATTATCTCGATGTGTTTCCAGCTGATCTCCCGGGCATGTCGCCCGATAGATACATCTAATTTGGCATTGACCTATTGCTGGGCACTCGGCCCATTTCCATTTCTCTGTATTGTATGGCTCCTCCGGAGTTGAAGGAAATGAAGGATCAGTTACAAGATTTGCTTGATAAGGGTTTATTCGACCCAGTGTTTCGCCGTGGGGTGCTCCTATTTTGTTCGTGAAGAAGAAAGATGGTTCTATGCATATGTGTATTGATTATTGACAGTTGAACAAAGTTACGGTGAAGAACTATTATCCTTTGCCTCGTATTGATGATCTATTTTACCAGCTTCAGGGCGCACATATGTTTTCTAAGATTGATTTGCACTCAGGTTACCATTAGTTGATGATTCGGGAGCCAGACATCCCGAAGACTGCCGTCAAGACCAAGTATGGTCATTACGAGTTCCTTGTTATGTCCTTTAGGCTGACCAATGCCCATCATCTTTTATGCATCTGATGCACAGTGTGTTCAAGCCATATCTCGACTCGTTCATTATTATTTTTATTGATGATTTTCTGGTGTATTCCCGGAGTCGGGAAGATCATGAGCAGCATCTCAGGACTGAGCTTCAAATCCTGAGAGAGAAGAAGTTATATGCAAAATTCTCAAAATGCGAGTTTTGGTTGGATTCAGAGGCATTCTTAGGCCATGTGATTTCGAGCGATGGCATTTGGGTAGATCCGACGAAGATAGATGCCGTATAGAGTTGGCCCAGGCCGTCCTCAGCTACAGAGATTCGCAGTTTCCTCAGTTTGGCCGGCTACTACTGTCAATTCGTGAAGGGGTTTTCATCGATCGCGGCCCCTATGACTAGATTGACCCAGAAGGGTGCCCCATTTCAGTGGATAGAGGAGTGTGAGGTAAGCTTTCAGAAACTCAAGACAACTTTGACTACAGCCCTAATTTTGATATTTCCTACCAGTTCGGGGTCTTATACTTTCTACTATGGTACCTCGAGAGTTGGCCTCAGAGCAATGTTGATGGAGGATGATAAAGTGATTGCCTAAATATCCAGGAAGTTGAAGATACATGAGAAGAAATACCCTGTCCACGACCTTGAGTTAGCTTCTATTGTTCATGCCTTGAAGATCTGGCGTCATTATTTGTATGGTGTGCCTTGTGAGATTTATGCTGATTATAGGAGTTTGCAACATTTGCTCAAGCAAAAGGATCTAAGTCACTGGGCAGGGAGTTTGGGGAGTTTGGCATATTTACCAGCTTCAGAGTGGCGATGGATGTTTAGGCCTTAACCAGTCCGTTTGTGAGATTGGATCTTTCGGAGCCCAGTCGGGTCCTAGCTTGTATGGTTTCTCGGACTTTCTTATTCGATCGCATCAAGGAGCGGCAGTATGATGACCCTCATTTACTTGTCCTCAAGGACACGATTTAGCACACCGATGCCAGAGATGTGACCATTGGAGACGATGGGGTATTGAGAATTCAGGGCCGGATTTGTGTGCCCAATGTTGATGGGCTTTGGGAGCTGATTTTGGCAAGGCTCATAGTTTGCGGTATTCCATCCATCTGTGTGCCGCAAAGATGTATCGAAACTTGAGACAGCACTATTGATGGAGGCGAATGAAGAAGGATATAGTTGGATATGTAGCTAGATGCCTCAACTGTCAGAAGGTGAAGTATGAGCATCAGAGACCAGATGGGTTGCTTCAACAAATGGAGATTCCGGAGTGGAAATGGAAGAGGATCACCATGGATTTTGTAGTTGGTCTCTCTCGCGCTGCGAAGAAGTTTTACGCCATTTGGGTGATTGTGGACCGGCTGACCAAGTCCTCTCATTTTGTTCCTATGTGTACTACTTATTCATCGGAGCGGTTGCCGGAGATTTATATCCGGTAGATTGTTCGTGTGCATCGTATTCATATTTCTATTATTTCTTACATAGGTACTCAGTTCACATCACAGTTTTGGAGAGTCGTTCAGCAGGAGTTGGGTACTCGAGTGGAGCTGAGCACATCATTTCACTCCTAGACAGATGGACAGTCTGAGCGCACTATATAGATTCTTGAAGATATGCTCCGTGCGTCTGTCATTGAGTTTGGAGGGTCTTGGGATCAGTTCTTGCCATTGGCGGAGTTTGCTTACAACAACAATTATCAATCCAGCATTCAGATGGCGTCGTATGAGGCTTTATATGGAAGGAGGTGCAGGTCTCCAGTGGGTTGGTTTGAGCCGGATGATGCCCGTCTATTGGGTATGGGGTTGGTTCAAGATGCATTGGAGAAGGTTAAGGTGATTCAGGATAGACTCCACACAGCCTAGTCCTGACAGAAGAGATACGCAGACAGGAAGGTTCATGATGTATCATATATGTTAGGAGAGCGATTTTTGCTTTGGGTTTCGCCTATGAAGGACGTCATAAGGTTTGGAAAGAAAGGAAGTTGAGCCCGAGGTTTATTGGCAATTTTGAGATTTTGAGGCAAGTTGGGGAGGTTGCTTATGAGCTTGCCTTAACTCCAAGTTTGGTCGGGGTCCATCCGTTATTTCATGTTTTGATGCTCCAGATATATCATGGTGACCCGTCACATGTGTTGGATTTCAGCTCAGTTCAGTTGGAAAATGATCTATCCTATGTTGAGAAGCCAGTGGCTATTTTGGACAGGCATGTCAGAAAATTGAGGTCAAAGAACATTGCTTCAGTAAAGGTTCAGTGGCGGGGTCAACCGACCGCGGAGGCAATTTGGGAGACTGAGTGGGATATGCGCTGCCGATATCCATATATTTTTACTACTTCAGGTATGTTCTCTATGCTCGTTCGAGGACGAACGAATATTTAAGTGCAGGAGGATGTGACGAACCGACAGGTTGTTTTTGGAATATATGCCCTGATTCCTCATTAACTGTTTCCCCTAGGTTTATTTCTACTATTTTGGTTTGTCGGGATGTTCAACATTGGGTTTCGGTGAGTTTTGGGTCACTTAGTCCCTAAATAAGAGCTTAAGTGTTGGAAAATAGTCGGAACACAATGAAAATGACCCCGGAATGAAAATCCGATGGTTATGTTGGCTTCGTTAGGTGATTTCGGGGTTGTGAGCGTGTTTGGAATGCATTTTTGAAGTCCGTAGCTCATTTAGGCTTAAAATTCCGAAGTTTGAGTTTTAAAAGTTTCCGTTCCGATAGTGAGTTTTTGATCCAAAGGTCGGAATGGAATTTCGGAAGTTGCAATAGCTGCATCATGTTATTTGGGATGTGTGTGCAAAATTTCAGGTCAATCGGACGTGTTTTGGTTAGGTTTCTAATCAAAAGCGTGTTTTGATGAAATTTGAAGTTCTTAGGCTCAAATCATTGATTAATTTGAGTTTCCGGCATTGTTTTAGGTGGTTTGAAGATTGGTAAAAGTTCGAATGATGTTATGGGATATGTCCGTAGGTTTGATTGAGGTCCCGAGGGCCTCGGGTGTGTTTCGGATGCTCAACAGGGCATTTTTGTATTGAAAAGTGTTGTAGATTTCTCTTCAGTTCCGCTGCAGATGTTTCTTCTCTGCGATCAGAACTTCACCTCCGCGATCGCATAATGCAATTTCAGAGGGGGCCCAAATCCTTCAATGCAATCGTATGGTCCAATCTGTGATTGCATAGCTCTGCTTCTTCCTCTTCTGCGATCGCAGGCCTATGGCTGCGTTCGCGTAGACCAAATTTTGGGACTTGAAACATTACTCTACGTGATCGCATACAAGATCATGCGATCACATTGAACAAATCAATGGGCAGTTATAAACATTTCCAAACGGAGGGTTAGCCATTTTTATCAAAACAAAAGCTTCGGAGCTCAGATTTGGGAGAAATTTCGAAGTTTTTTCGAGAGCAATAATTGGGTAACGATTCTCTACTCTGTTATAATTAAAACCCACAAATCTAATCACGAATTCGTCCTTAATTTCGGATTTTTAAATGAAAAATTGGGAAAAACTTCATAGGCCAAACTATGAGTTTTGATTGGGTGTTTGACCTCCGATTTGATAGATTTGTATATGGTTAGACTCGTGAGGGTACGGGGGTTCTGAAAATATAAAAATTATTCGATTCCGAGATGTTGTCCTGAGGGGAATTTTCGTCATTTTACCTAATTTCACATCTTATCTTTGAATTAAATAGTAGAATCAGTTTCTTGATATGTTATTTACGATATATAATTGAATTAAATAGATTTGGTCCATTTGGAGTCGGATATTTGTGGCACAAGTGTGATCTCGAGATGATTTTGGAGCCGATTCGAGGTAAGTGGCTTGTCTAACCTTGAGTGGGGGACCTTCCCTTAGGATATGTTATTTGGTAATGGAGTGCCTCGTACTTGAGGTGACGAGTGCGTACTTGAGCTAATCATTGAATATCCAATTTTTACTTAAGATATTGAGACTGAGTTTCTTTTGTTTTATTTTACTTGCAATTATAACATGTGTTCGATTAGAAAAACATGTTTAGTTGATTTAACTTGCCTACTCGTTTAAGTGGCCTTGACTCTATTACATGAAGCATGTTAGGCTAGTGCTACATGTTATTTGTCTTTTGTACGTCTTTCTAAATATCTTCTGGTTGTAGTTGTGCATTTACATTGGGACTACGGATGTGGGATTCCGGTAGCTTCCCCCCTTGTTTATTTACATTGGGACTACGGGTTAGATTACCGGTAGATCCCTCTGCACTTTACTTTGGGACTACGGGTTAGTTTCCCAGTAGATCCCCCTACAATTTACTTTGGGACTACGGATTAGATTCCCGGTAGATCCCCTCTGCACATTGATAGTTGGACTATGGGATGGTATCCCGGAAGATCCTTTGGTTATACTTATCTGATGGACTACGGGACGGTATCCCGGGAGCTCCTCGGAAAGTTGATGGAATGGACTACAGGAAGGTATCCTGCGAGACCCTCATTTGGTATTTGGTATTGAGCTGTACATTTCTGTGTTTACTTTGTTTATTGCTTATTTGTTGCTACCACGTAAATTCGTTCTTATTTCACTGTTCTTTCATATTATTTCCATCTTATTTCATACTGTACAGTCTTATTATATTGTTTAGCCTTAGTAGGGCCCTGACCTACCTCGTCACTACCCGACCGAGGTTAGGTTTGGCACTTACTGAGTACCGCAGTGGTGTACTCATGACCCATGTTTTTCATGTGCATATCAAGGTACCTCCGCTCAGGCGCACCATCCTTGAGGAGGGGAGAGCTGCGGAGACTTTGAGGTACATTTGCCACGTCCGCAGACCGAAGAGTCTCCTTCTTTACTCTATCTGTAGTATTTTGACTTCTTTCATAGTTTGCCTTAGATATTCTGGAATAGAGCTATGTATTACTTTTCATTAGCTTGTGTTCCTATGAGGTTTTGGGTTTTGGGGTGATATTGTGCATTTCCGCATTATTGAGTTGTATATGCCGAGCGGCATATATATACAGTTTCTCTTTTAGTTGTTCAGTTGTATTAATTATTTCGAGAGTTATGTTGTTTTATGCATTGTTAGGATTACCAAGTTATAGGGACTAGGTGCCACCACGACATGTTCACGGAAGTCAAACTGGGGTCGTGACACTGTAGATGTGGGATTTTGGGCGCATTGGGATTGTGTATGGCTGGACGGATAAGTGAGGTCTGCAGATGCACACCTGGGACCATTTGTGCGGGTCCGCAGGTGTGATAATTTGACCGCGGATCTGTTTTGCTGGGCCAGAACATATATATTCTACCCTTCGCGAATTTGGATTATTTTTCATCATATTTCAAAAAGAAAGAAGCTTCATAGAGCAAATTCAAGGGATAATTCAAGAGGGTTTCATAGAGGTAAGGTCTTTGGTTTCCAAACGTGTTTTTATGATGATTTTTACATTGTAAGCTCGACATCTATGGAAAAAACAGATGCCAATTGGGGCTTAGGGCTTGGAAAATTAGAGACCTAAAATTAGGGATTTGAGGGGTCATTTGTGGTTGGATTTATGTACTTTTGGTATGAATGAACTCATGGGTAAAAAGAATTCAATTGATGTAAATTTTGTCTTATTCCGATACGTGGGCCCAGGGATCAGGTTTTGGCTAATTTCAAGATTTTGATGTAATTTCGGTATTTCGAGTGGGCTTTGTTCCCTTACCATATTTTGATTGTTATATAGCTATTTTGGTTAGATTCGGGTCATTTGGAGGCCGAATCAAGAGGCAAGGGCGTCATGGTCTAGAGTTTGGCTTGGCTTGAGGTAATTATCGCTTTCAAAGTTGGTTCAGAGAGTTTGAAACCCTAAACAGTGTGTTCTATGATTCTATTAAGGTGACACAAATGCCAAGTGATGGGTGTGTGGGCCTGCACTATGAGAAATGCGGCTTGGATCATTCCAGTGCACTGGTTAGTGACTCTTTCTAGTTGATATCTGTGTTGTATCTCTTCAAACCATGCTAATTACTATGTTAAGGCTTCACATCAATACTGTTGAGGCCCAAGAGGTCGTTTCTTACTGTTATGTCATTAGCTTTATTTATATTCTATACTCAGTCCTGTTCATGCTTATTAAATCATACCTCAATCTCGATTATTGCTATTTGACATATCATAACATTGTTCGGGCTTGTATCATGACATTTTAGCCCTTGTACGGGAGACATGAGAGTATTGACCGAGTGAGGTTGAGTGCCTGATATTGATTGATAGTATGGGATCTGGCTGCACGCCGCAGCGAGATATTGATTATGCCTTTGCTGGCATTGATATAGTGCTTGGGCTCAGAGAATCCCCTCCGGAGTCTTTTATACCCTTCACTTGTTGATAATATTGAGGGATGGATCTTCCCTGGACATGGGTCTTGTCCAAAATATTGGTATGGAGATAGATTTTCTCCATGAGGCTGGATTGGCCTGTTTCCTCGGTACCTGGTGACTTATAGCTATGATGTATGTACATTTCGGGATAGATCTTCCCTGGGTCGAGTGAGCCGTATACAGTACCAAGTGGTTGAGCATTATGAGTGGAAGTATTAAATGTAACATTAAACAATCTACTTGTGCATTGGTACCTAAAGGCTCCTGAGTTTTACACTCTGTTTTGTCCATACTGTGTTTACACACTGCTGAGAATTTACTTGAACTGT
This sequence comes from Nicotiana benthamiana, assembly GCA_034376525.1. NCBI lineage: Eukaryota > Viridiplantae > Streptophyta > Magnoliopsida > Solanales > Solanaceae > Nicotiana > Nicotiana benthamiana. The sequence goes on from CM067327.1 coordinate 130,101,725, forward strand.
AAGCATTTCTTTTTTTTGTACAATTATATGTTGCTACCTGTTGAGTTTTGGTTCGTCACTACCATTAGTCCATAGATTTGACTTGTTACTTACTGATTTAGTGTATTCACGTTACCCCATGCACACTTGTGTGCAGATCCAGGTATCTCGGGGCACGACAGCGGTTGTTGATCACACCAGTTGGAGATTTTATGTGGAGATTCCGAGGTAGCTGCTTGGCGACCGCAGTTCCGCCTTCTCCCTTTCCTATCTTACATTAGTATATTTATTTGAATATTTCACAGACTATGTTGGTCATGTTTTTTGGACAAATGTAGTAGTTTTAGCTCATTACTTAGTGACGCATGGGATCTAGATTTGTGTTTCTTTCTGATGAATTTTGATTTCTGCTTCTATCTTATTGAGTTCCTGCTAAACTTATGATTTTTCGTTAAGTTTTTATTTGAAAAATGGGGTATTTGGAAATAAGTGTCTGTCATAGTATCACAATATGCGCCATCATGATATCATTAGATTTTGGGTCATGACATGTTGGTATCACAACCTAACATACATCTCACGGGTCATGAGCAGGTTTATAGAGTCTCGGAGATTGGTACGGAGATGTCTGTGCTTATCCTCGGGAGGCTACACTTCTTTTTAGGAAAAACTTCTTGTTCTTGAATTCTTATAGTCCGAATCTGTTGATTCTAGTACTAAATTTCTATTATTCTATTCTCTCACAGATGGTGAGGACTCGTGGCACTGGCCAGGACAGATGGTCACCAGTACCACCAGTTGGGACTACTAGAGGTCGAGGATGTGGTCGAGGCCGTAGTAGGGGCAGGGGTGTAGCCCGCACAACATCTAGAGAAACATATGTGCATCTGCCAGTCACCCTAGTTCAGGAAAAGGTCTAGTTGTGGATGCTCCTGCAACAACAGCTCAGGCACCGGCCGTGCTTATTATGATTCCAGGACTTTAGGAGGCCCTATCCCAGATTCTATCAGTGTGCACTGTCCTGGCTCAGGTGGTCTTAGCTACTACAGTCCCTGCTACTTGTTAGGCTGGGGGAGGTACTCAAACCCTCGTTGTTTGCACACCTGAGCAGGTTCTGCAGGGACTTCAGTGACCGAGGGCACCTCCAGCCCAACCGGTTGCACTAGCTCAGGATTTTGTGGTTCCAGTTATGCCTAATGTCGAATAGAGTCAATTAGAGCATTTTGGTAGACTTCACCCTCCGAATTTCAGTGTTGTAGAGGGCGAGGATGCCCATAGTTTCTTGGACAAGTGTAAGAGGATGTTTTGTACAACGGGTATTCTAGAGACTAGTGGGGTCTCATTTACTACTTTTCAGCTTTCTAGGGCTGCCTTTACTTTGTGGGAGGCTTATGAGAGGCATAGGATTGTTGGTGCACCACCTCTTACCTGGCATAAGTTCTCTATTCTCTTTCTAGAGAAATATGTACCGCATTCCTGCAAGGAGGAGCTCCACAGACAGTTGGAGCAGCTATATTAGGAGGGCATGTCTGTGATACAATCTGAGATGTGGTTCTCCGAGTTGTCCCATCATGCTATCTAGCTTGTTCCTACAGACATGGTGAGGATCAGGAACTTCGTTGATAGCCTCAACTATCATCTATGGATTTTTCTTACCAAAGAGAGGGTATTTAGAGCTTCTTATGATGAGGTGATTGACATTTCTAGAGACATTGAGTTAGTTCATCGCCAGGAGAGAAAGGAGAAGAAGGGCAAGAGGCCTTGAGGATCTAGTGATTTTGGGAGTTCTTCTTTGGGAGGTCAGTTTCAACACGGCAGAGGCCGTTCGTTCAGACATGCTCAACCAGCCCGTTCAGGTCACCGTGATGGGTCATCTGGCCATGGGTCTCACAGTTCACATCAAGGTCACTCGTCTCTCAGTGCCCTTCCAGCTCATAATTCGACTAAGGCCCCATCAATTCATAGATCATCTATGCCTGGTTTTTCTAGTGGGAATCCCAGTGCACGAGGCTCCCTTCAGTCCCCACCACCATTTTTCGGGAGAGGTTGCTTTGAGTGAGGAGATTGGGGTCATATCAAGAGGTTCTGTCCCTATCTTACAGGAGGTTCATCACAGTAGAGGAGTTAGCCTTCGAATTAGCACCAGTTACTTCCCCACTCGCTTAGTTAGCTCGAGGTAGAGGTCAATCAGCTAGGGGTCGCCTTAGAGGGAGAGGTCGATTAGGTGGTGGTCAGGCCTATTTCTATTATCCCAGTTGGACTAGATGTTATTGCTTTAGATGTTCTGATCACATGTATTATCTCAGTTTGCCACAGAGATGCCTCTGTGTTATTTGACATGGCTCCACTTTTTCTTATGTGTCATCGTATTTTTCCATTATTTGGATACACCCCATGAGTCTCTTGTTTCATTTATTCATGTTTCTACTCGTGTGGGCGATACTGTTGGTAAAAACAAAAACAGCAACCCAATATAGTCCCAAAAGTGGGGTCTGGGGAGGGTAGGATGTATGCAGCCTTACCGCTACCCTGGAAGGGCAAAAATATTGTTTCCGATTAGACCCTTGGCAAAACAAGGTGGGAGAAGATATGGTAGCAAGTAATAGCAAAGTAATAATTAGAAAACTAAATCGGAGAGAGCAACAGATAATATGAAAGAGGTACTGATAACAAGTAACAGCAAGATAACATATTTAGAAAACTAATACCAAGGCAGCAAACTATAGAATTACCGATGGAAGGTAACAATGAAATGAGACATGTGATATAGAAAACTAAGGAGAAAAAGGGAATCAAACTAGCACTAATACTATTGAGCTAGAGAAGACAAAGGGAGGTACACGACTACCTACTAACCTTCTATCCTAATCATCAACCTCCACACCCATCTATCTAGAGTCCTGCCCTCGGTTAACTCAAGTAGAATCATGTCTCGCTTGATCATCTCTCCCCAAGACTTCTTTGGCCTACCTCTACCCCTCCTCACACCTCCTAAGGACAACCTCTCACATCTCCTGACAGGGTATCTATGCTTCTCCTCTTAACATGCCTGAACCATCTCAACCTTGCCTCATGCATCTTTGCCTCCATAGGGGACACACCCACCTGTCTCGAATAACTTCATTCCTAATTCTATCCAAACTAGTATTCCCATACATCCATCTCAATATCCTCATTTCTGCTACCCTCATCTGCTGGACATGAGAGGTTTTGACTGGCCAACACTCAGCCCCATACAACATAGTTTGTCTAACAACTATCTTGTAGAACATACCCTTAAGTGTCAATGGCACATTCTTGTCACACAAGACACCGGAAGCAAGCCTTTACTTCATCCACCCTTCTCCGATACGGTGTATGACATCCTCATCTATCTCCCCATTCCTCTAGATTGTAGTTCCCAAATACTTGAAACTCTCTCTTCTGGAAATGACTTGCGTATCGAGTTTCACATCCCTGTCCGCCTCCTGGGTAATACCGATGGACTTGCACTCCAAGTATTCTGTATTGGTCCTACTCATCTTGAAAACCTTAGACTCTAGGGTATGTCTCCATACCTCCAGCCTTCTGTTAATGCTATCTCGCATCTCATCCATCAAGACTATGTCATCCGCAGATAGCAAGCACCAAGGCATCTCCCCGTGAATGTGACGTGTCAAAGAATCAAATGCCAGGGAAAACAAAAACGGGCTAAGTGCTGATCCCTAATGCAACTCAATCTCAACCGGAAATAAATATGAGTCTCTACCCACTGTCCTAATCCCTGTCTTAGCTTTATCATACATGTCTTGAATCACTCTAATATATGCTACAGGCACCCCTCTAGCCTCCAAACATCTCCGTAGAACCTCTCGGGTGACTTTGTCATAGGCCTTCTCCAAGTCATTGAACACCATGTGCAAATGCTTCTTCACCGTTCTATACTGCTCCACTGATTTCCTCATAATATGGATGGCCTCAGTGGTCGGCCACCCCGGCATGAAACCAAACTAGTTCTTGAAAATGGACACACCTCCTTAGCCTCCATTCAATCAACCTCTCCCACACTTTCATCGTATTGCTTAACAACTTGATACCCCTATAGTTGTTAAATTTCGAAAATCCTCCTTATTCTTGTAAAGCGTATCATCGTGCTCTGCCTCCATTCTTCGGGCATCTTCTTCGTCCTAAAAATGATGTTCAACAAACCCAGCAAGCCATTCCAAGCCCTCCTTACCCACACTCATCCAGAATTCTACCGAGATCTCATCCGGCCCCGTCGTTATACCCCTACACATACACATAGCCCCTGCTACCTCCCCCACTCGAATACATCTATAGTACCCAAAATCTCGCTGCCGCTCCGAGTGCTCCAGCTCTCCCAGCATAATGCCCTTATCTCCCTTTTCATTCAAGAGCCTATGAAAGTACGACTACCATCTATGCCTAATCTGAGCCCCCTCTAATAAAACTCTTCCTTCCTCATCTTTTATGCATCTCACTTGGTCCAGATCCCGAGCCTTCCGCTCCCTCATCTTTTCTAGTCTATACAACTTCCAATCCCCACCTCTATCCCCAATTTCTTCGCATATATGACTAAATGCCGTGGTCTTAACTACAGTAACCGCCAACTTTGCCTCCTTCCTGGACTTATTATACCCCTCCCTATTAGTACTCTTTTGTCCCTCATTAATACTCTTTACGAGCTTCAAATATACCACTTTATTGGCATCCACTTTCCTTTGAACCTCTTTGTTCTACCACTAGTCCCCTTTATGGCATTCAGAAAAAACCTTTGAGACCCCTAATACCTCTCTCGCTGCCTCTCTAATGTTTTTTGCTATCATAGACCTTATATAACTCGCATCCCCGCTACTCGTCCATGCTCTTATAGCCAGAAAATTCTCCCCCAACTCGTGGGCGTTGTCCTTATTCAATCTACCCCACCTAACACTAAGTATACCATACATAGCCCTCTTCTTCCTCGGCCACCTGTTCTCTAAGTCCATAATCAAAATCATATGTTGGGTCGTAAGATTCTCACTCAGGATGACCTTGCTATCCGTGCATAAACCTCTATCACATTTTCGGAGAAGTAGATAATCAATCTGGGTCTTGGCCACTGCATTTCAAAAAGTTATCAGGTGCTCTACCTTCTTCGGATAATACGAGTTAGCGATCACCATCTCAAAAGCTTTTGCGTACTCCAATAGTGAAGTACCCTGACCATTTCTATCTCCAAAGCCAACGCCACCATGCACATCATCATATCCCCCTGGCAACCTCCCAATGTGGCCATTAACATCGCCCTTTGTAATAAGCTTCTCGGTGGATGATATACCCCGCATTAACCCATCCAAATCTTCCCAAAAGCTTCTTTTAACCTCCTTGGGGTGATACTATTGTTGTGAACTATGTATCGCTCGGTTTGGATACCCGAGTGGATCTCTTATTGCTTAGCATGGTTGATTTTATGTGATATCAGGCATAGATTGGTTATCTTCATGTCATGCTAAGACAGTGACATTGGCTATGCCGGGTGTGCCAAGAATTGAGTGGCGAGGCTCGACTGATTTTGTCCCCACTAGGGTAATTTCATTCTTAAAGGCCCATTGGATGATTGGGAAAGATTATCTTTCATATTTGGCCTGCATGAGGGATGTTAGTGCAGAGACTCCTCGTATCGAATCAATTCCTATAGTGAGGGATTTTCCTGATGTCTTTCTCGTAGACCTTCCAAGTATGCCAGGACAGGGATATTGATTTTGGTATTGATCTGATGTCGAGCACTAAGCCCATTTTTATTCCACCGTATCGAATGGCACCAGTGGAGGTGAAAGAATTAAAGAAGAAGCTCCAGGAACTCCTTGATAAAGGGTTTATTTGGCCTAGTATGTCGCCTTGGGGTGCGCCTATTCTATTTGTGAAGAAAGAGGATGGCACGATTAGGGTGTACATTGGTCACAGGTAGTTAAACAAATAAACAATTAAAAATAAGTATTCTTTGCCTCGTATTAATGATTTATTTGACCAACTTCAGGGAGCAAGAGTGTTCTCCAAGATTGATCTTCGTTCAAGGTATCACCATTTGAAGTTCAGGGACTCGGATATTCTTAAGACAGCCTTCATGACCCGATATGGTCATTGTGAGTTCCTTGTGATGTCTTTTGGGCTGACCAATGCCCTAGCAGTTTTCATTGATGATATTCTGGTGTATTCGCATAGTTGAAAGGAGCACGCGGAGCATTTGAGAATTGTGTTACAGAGATTGAGGGAGAATAAGCTTTATGCAATGTTCTCCAAATGTGAGTTTTCCCTCAGTTCAGTGGCTATCTTGGGGCATGTGGTGTCCGGTGAGGGTATTTAGGTTAATCCGAAGAAGATAGAGGTGGTTCACAGTTGGCCGATACCTTCCTCTACCACAGAGAATCGTAGCTTTTTTAGTTTGGCGAGTTATTACCACCAATTCATTCAGAGGTTTTCATCTATAGCATCACCCTTGACCAAATTAACTCAGAAGGGTGCTCATTTCCTGTGGTCGGATAAGGGTGATGCGAGCTTTCAGAAGCTCAAGACTGCCTTGACCACAACTCCAGTATTAGTTGTGCCATCAGCTTCAGGTTCATATACTGTGTATTGTGATGCTTTGAGAGTTTTTATTGGGTGTATGTTAATGCAAGAGGGTAGATAGATTGCTTATGCTTCTCTTCAATTGAAGCTTCATGAGAAGAACTACCCCGTTCATGATTTCGAATTGGCTGCCATTGTTCATGTGTTGAAGATTTGGAGGAATCATCTTTATGGTGTGTTTTGTGAGGTGTTTACTGATCATCATAGCCTCCAGTACTTGTTCAAGCAGAAAGATCTCAATTTGAGGTAGCAGAGATGGTTGGAGCTGCAAAGGGACTATGATATTACTATTATGTACCATCTAGGGAAGAAAAATGTGGTGGACCATGCCTTGAGTAGGAAAGCGGTTAGTATGGGGCGTTTGGTGTATATTCTTGTTGAGGAGAGACCTCTTGCAGCTACTGTTTAGGCCTTGGCTAATTGGTTCGTGAGGTTGGATATTTCGGAGCCCAGTCGGGTATTGGCTTGTATGATTTCTCGGTCTTCCTTATTTGATCGCATCACAGAGCATCAATATGATGATCCTCATTTTCTTGTCCTTAAGGACAGAGTTCAGCACGACAATGCCAGAGATGTGACTATTGGTAATGATGGGGTACTGAGGATGTATGGCCAGATATGTGTGCCTAATGTAGGTGGGATTCGGGAGCTGATTCTAGAGAAGGCTTATAGCTCGCGATATTTCATTTATCTAGGTGCCACAAAGATTTATCAGGGTCTGAGACAGCATTATTGGTAGAGGAGAATAAAGAAGGACATTGTAGTATTTGTAGCTCGGTGTCTCAATTGTCAGTAGGTGAAATATGAGCATCAGAGACAGGGTGGCTTGCTTCAGCAGATGGATATTCCAATGTGGAAGTGGGATCCAATCACCATGGACTTTGTAGTTGGTATCCCATGGAATTTGAAGAAGTTGGATGCTATTTGGGTGATTGTGGATTGGCTGACCAAGTCCGCGCACTTCATTCCTATGTGTACTACCTATTCTTCAAAGCGGTTGCCAGAGATTTATATCCGAGAGATTGTTCGCTTGTATGGTGTCCCAATTTATATCATTTCGGATAGAGGTACTCAGTTTACTTCACAGTTTTGGAGGGCCGTGCAACAAGAGTTGGGTACTTAGGTTTAGTTGAGCACAGTCTTTCACCCTCAGCAGACGGACAATCTGAGCGCATGATTCAAATGTTAGAGGACATGGTGCACACTTGTGTGATTGACTTGGGTGGTTCATGGGATCTATTTCTACCGCTCGCAGAATTTATTTATATCTTATGTTCTAAACTTCAATACCTCACAAGAGGGGTGATTTCTGTGGTACCCAATTTTCGCTTATCTGAACTATTGAAGGACCTAGTTCTTCTAGGTGTTCCAACTACTACTGTTTGCGGAATAATAAATACAAAAAATAAAGAACACAGAGATTTTTTACGTAGAAAACACCTGGCTCAAAGGTGAAAAACCCACGACCTACTACTCAGTAGTATTTTCCCAAACTTCCACTAAAATCACTAAGCCAAAACAACATTTACATAACTCTTTGTAAACACAAGGATTAACTCTAATCCCGTTGTGGCACACAACCTCAACTGTTGCGAGAACTTCAGGTTATCTCTAACTTGAACACTCTAAGTACCTAATACAATTGCTTCTATGAAAGCTAAAAGGTACAATATAAAATAACCTACTACAATTGAACTCTTCTATCTCTTTCAAGTAGCTTCAGTTTTGCACAAGTGAATCAGAGACGAACTACTTGCAAAAACCCTTGCTATTTTGCTCTAAATTCACTTTTAACTTCTGTGTTTTTTTGCAACACTATAATGTGAGAAATTATGCAATTTATAGAGTTATAGATGAAGAAATAACTAGAGTTCTGATGCAACTCTTCCTTGGTGGAAGAGTTCTAGTAGATTTCAACTTCAAACTCATTCCCTATCTTGAATTGTGTTCTCTTTGATTAAGGACTCCTTCTCATTATCAATTATGCAACTTTTTCGATGAGGTGATATTAAATATACCAAATTAAGCTTATCTCTTTCACGTGCAACCTACATGCACGAATGTTCCCGTTTTTGTGCTCCTGAGTGATGGACCCGGTTCATCCTAATTTCCTTTGCCAGTCTTCAAAACTAACATATACTTGGACCAACAAATGCCCCCTTTTGATGATGACAAACTCTGTGCCTTTCATAATCTTAGGCCCTATTTCAACTCAGCTCAACATCAACAAAATGTTAGAAAAACTTTTCCTTTTTATCACTTATCATCAAGAACCAGATACATTAGGTTATAAATATCAATGTTCAAAGTGTAAACATCACTTGCTTAAAGCACAACATTTTCCCCCTTTTGGCATCATCAAAAAGTTCCATAAAAATGTGAAATAACCAGATTTTAAAGCTTACTCGTAGCAACTGGGGCTACTTCAAATGTAATCATGGATTAGTCATCATATATCAAGCTAAGAATTTTTACCATCAGTGAAATATAAACAAATATTTAGAGCAAAAGACAGCGAATTTCATTGATGGTTGATAAGATTCTACCACAAAGCATAAAAAGAAATAAAAATACTAGAAACATAAGCAAAAGAAATAAAAAGTCCTGAATTGGGTCAATGGTTAATCAATACTAGGCTAGGAAGATTAAGGTTGGAAAGAATTAAATGCTTGGTCTTTGACTTGGAGGAGTTTCAGCATATCTTGAAGAATGCCATCATTATTCTCTTTTTCTCTTGCCAGCTCAGTTCTGAGAGCATCTCTCTCAGTCTCCACCTCAACCAGCCTTTTCTTCAGCATTTCAACCTAAGCATCCTTAACTCCACTTTCTTGCACCAAGGCTCTAACCTTGATATTCACTGGTACTTTTTTGGACAAACTAGGTTCTTTAGGAGTGATATTAACTTCATAATCACAAGCAAGCAGAGTATTAACCCAAAAATGATACATTCTTGTACTAACCTCCCACTTTTTCATAGGTACATTAAATGTGCAAGAACAGTTGTGAGAATGAAGCCATAGAGAATGGTATGAGTTTTGGTGCCATTGATAACTCTATCAAGAAGTTGGATTATAGCTTTCAGTCATTTTCATAAGCTAGTCTATGAGGGTTTCCTCTATAGATGAACCAAGTTCATTTCCCCAAACAACCATTGTACATGTGTCTTTGGTTAAACTCACAGGAGTGGGTGAAGAATCAGCCACTCTTGTCCCTTTTCCCCTCATAGTACTCCTAGCACCCTTGCTCTCCCTTTTTTTCTTTTTAATTTTTACCACCAACTTCTCTAGATACTGTAGTCTCAACATCTGCAATGTATCCTACAAATCTATTTTCTAAATTTGTAGCAACTTTAGAAATTGTCTCAGGAGAAACTTTAGAATCAGAAGATACATGTTCAATTTCGGAAGAACCACTCTCTCCCCCTGAGTAGCAGACTCAGAAGAAATAGTTCTTCACTGATAATTATCTTGTGTAAGTCTAAATTTGCTAAAATAGAGAAAATATCATTAGAGATTTATGAGTCATTTTAACACATGGAACAAGAATATACTATGGACAGTATGAGATTGGGCAAGATTTAATCCAATTATACGCAATTTACAGACTTTCTAGCCAAATATTTTTTTTCAATTTTTTTTGTTTAACCTTGAACTGGTCCTTTTTCGTGATCTTAATCATCCCTAATTCCAACATATTCCTCTAAAAGTGATCTTTACTTAAGGATTTTGTATTGATGTTAGCAATTTGCTTGTCAGCAGCACAAAACTCCACAGTTCTCAAGCCTTTATCATAGTTGTCCCTAAAAAATGGTGTCTAACATATATGTGCTTAGTTCTCTTATGATGATCCGGATTTTGAGTCATACTAATAGAAATAGTGTTACCACAGAAAATATGGATGCAACCAACTTCAATACCAGAATCCACCAACTGTTGCTTGATCCACAACTATTGAGCACAATCATGAAACATCAACAATATACTCAACTTTAGCAGTAGATAAGGCCACTAAGTTTTGCTTTTTAGTAGCCTATGACAAAAGACATGAACCATGAAAGCGTGCCATACCTGAGGTTCTCTTCCTATCCACTAGGAAACCTGCATAATCAACGTCAGCATATCCCACTAGGTTAAAATTACTACCTTTTGGATACCAAAGATAAAGTTCAGTGGTGCCTTTCGAGTATCTCAATATTCTATTTACAATAGTCAAGTGGGACTACTTTGAATTTGCCTGAAATCAAGCACAAAGACTTGCACTGCACACTATGTCAGGTCTTCTTGCAGTAAGAACAAAAGAGAACCAATTATTCCTCCATGCAACTTCTGATCAACAGATAAACTAGGTTCATCAATATCTAATTTCGTGGATGTTGTAATAGGAGTGTCAATTTCATTGGATATTTTTTTCCTAGTTTTTTTATTGAGGAATATGTTCATGGACAGGTTCCCTCAAAGTTTGAGGATCAGTTCCTCTCTAGTCAGTTCCCCCTGTCATGTTACCATGGGTGGAAGGACCTGTTCCATCACATGCTCCTTCATGTGATGCATCTTTAAGTTTAACTGTAGTTTTACCAATTGAATTTATTATCAGCCTAATCTCTTTATTATCTTGTTCCTGCCTCTTAGAAAAGAATGTTAGTTTTTTAAAAAATTATATATATATATATATATATATATATATATATATATATTTACGCACATAGTTTGTTTACTGTATATCCTATAAGCTTTACTATGTGAAAAATATCCCAAGAATACTCCCTCATCACTTCTGGGATCATACTTACCTAGGGAGTCTTTGACATTATTGTGCAAGAACTTACATCTAAATGTCCTAAGATGAGATATATTTAGCTTTTTCCCTTTAAGTGACTCATAGGGAATCTTCTTTAAAAAGCGGTCTAGTCATGCAACTATTTATGATGTAGCATGCAAAAATTCAGCAAACTTAACATTTTCAAATTCTGTTCCATGATGATACCTAGTTGATGCAAGTTGATTACCTAGTTGTTTCTGAGTTTTTCTAACAAAAGAAATAACTATGTCAATTTTTTCATCTTTAGATGTTAAAAACAATGTCCAAGTGTACCCAGAGTAATCATCAAAAAGCACCATCACATATATTTTACCATCTCCGCTTAACATTCTCATTGGACCATAGAGATCCATATGGACCAGTTCCATTGTTCTGGTGGTGCTCACCACTTTCTTGCATTTAAAAGAGGATCTTACCTGCTTCCTATTGATATCTAATTTTTTCTTGTATATTTTACATATAAAATACATTAAAAATAACATGTATAGGCATATATATATATATATATATATATATATATATATATATATATATATATATATATATATATATATATATATATATATATATATATATATATATATATATATATATATATATATATATAATAAATTTATAATGAATAGCATTTATATATATATATATATAATGAATTTTTATAATGAATTTATTGTCCGTTTTTAGTAGTACAAAAGTCAGTAATTATTTCCAAAAGTATCTATTTTGGTGAATAATTTGTTTTATTCTCATATTTATATCAAAATATAGTTGAGGTAATTATTGTATATTTTTACAAATTTATATGAATAGCATTTTTATAATTATAAAATTGGTTTCGATATTTTTAATTAATACTTATATATCATTAATTGGATCAGTACTTTAATTAGCTTTTAAAATCATTTTTTTACTATTTTTAGAAAATAAATAGGGAAAATGGCTATGTAAATGCTAGCCCGTTTATTTCAATTTTAGCCTTATTTAAACCCCCAATTTGAGCCTAATTTTTGAACCCAATTACCCTGTTCAAACTGACCCAGACCCATTTCCCACCTACCCTCTCTAATCTCAACCATTGATCTCCCAGATCAACGTTCATTACTTACCTTCCCATAATTAAACCAAACGACTTACCCTAATCCCCCTCACTTCACCTAAATAGCCGCCCTTGAATACTCTTTCTCCCAATTCTCTCTCAAGGCTCTTCCGAACCCTAGCCTCCTCCTTCCTTTTCTCACCGTGCTTTCACCAGAATCCATGACTTCTCAGGCTTTGGGGGGTCTATACTTCCCCCTCTCCACCATATGACCTTGGGTGTTCAAGCTTTTGAAGTTCGACTTTGATGGTTCTCTTTTAGATCTTCTCTGATATTTGTATTCTATGACTTCTCCAACCATGCTCCGGCACGTTCAAGCACGAAAAGCCCGATTCCTGACCTCTTCGACCCAGGATCTGACCTTTCCAAGCCTTTCTCATTTTCTAAAGTTTCTTCGAAACCCTAAGCTGTTCAAGGTTTTTTCCTTTGTTTATTTTCTTAGATATGTGATGTATTTGTGTTCTAGTGGACATTTAAAGTATTTTCCCCAAATTTTCCTTTTCAACATCACTTGTCGTTGATTTAGGGTTTTGAAAGGTTATTCAAAAACATCTTTTTTATGCTTCTTCTTCTTTTCTTCATGTGTGTTTGTTTATATCATGCTGATGTGCTTCCCTTTTACTACGCATGGGTTGTTCTTCTGATTTTCATTTTCTACAATACATGATATCCATGCTGCTTTCTGTTCTACCGTGCCTCTAAGACTAGACTTGTATGTTAATCTTTACTATGCTTTCCTACATGCTCTTCGCTATACTTTCCGATATTATTCTTCTTTATGTGTTTTCTGTTGAGTTTTTCGAATTTGTTTTCTCTACTGGAGTTTGTTTGTGTTCTTGCTAAGCCTATTCCATATACTGTGGCTTAAGTTTACACCATTTTCTTAAGATCCGACTTTTATAAAACATGCTCTTCTATGCTCTTAAATCGGCTTTCTTTCTTTGTTATTTCAAACTTGCTATTATATTTGTTTGTTTCTCATGAGGCTCGGAAACAAACTTTTGAAGTCTGTTTCAATGGCTTGTCTTCTCATCTCTATGTTTGATTTGATTTGAAACCCTAGTATTTAGGGGTTTTTCTTTTGCAAGTTTGATTTGGTGTTTGGACTAGGGTTCTGCATTGGAACCTTAGACTCTCAGACTTACTTTGGGTCTACAAACTGAACTTGTATCCCTTTGCTTATGATTCTGAACCTCTCAATATTAGACTATTTTCTAAGTAACATGACAACCCCTTTTGTTTGATTTGTCTGCATTATATGTGTGCAATTCTTCATTCAAAAAGGTTTTTCAACTACTAATTGATTTTGAATTCCTTTAATGTGGTTTGATTAATTGTTACTGATTTCCTTTAAATTAGACCTTCTTTACCTTTTCCCGACTTGGTTCATTCGAGTAAAAGCCTATAACTTTTATTTTACTAGTTTTTTTATTGATTCCCTTTCCTTATTTTTCACAAACCAAGTACCACTGGACTTTTTCCTTAAATAGCTCCTACGTATTTACCCTTATTGTACTGATTGAGAAAATATTCTTAATTGTCTTTACCCGTTTGAAATCAGAGTCCTTAATTAAAGGTAGATTGATTTCAATGTTACTTCCTTACGTTTTCTTACTTGCTTCCTGTACTATAAAAGAGGCACAACCCTTCTATACACACATCGATTATTGAACACTTTAAGTTCAATATTCTCACACTCTCAATTTAAATACTCTTTCAATACTCTACTCTCTTCATAGATTTTTGTACTGTTTGCTTACAACTTGGATTTTCAAGACTACTGTTTTACTCATTTGTTTCCGTGAAACTAGTATGTCTCTGTTTTGATTCCAGCTTTCTCCCTAAGTATTAACTTTACAGTTGCTTTCTGCCTGGGTATGACCACCATCCTGCCATGGCCTTCCCTAACTCCCCTCTATCCACATGCACTTACTCTTAGACTCTTAGTTCTACCCCCTCCTATTAGCCTCGCTTTGGGACTTTGAGTTACCTATAAACTTGGACATTTGAGGGTTGGCCCTTCCACACTACAGTATAATCTAATTCTGCAATGTATTTGGGTGTAAGCACTGCTAGGAGTCCACTTGAGGCTCTTGAAAACATTGACACATCCCAAAAAAAGAGAAAGGCTTTGGAAATCCGGTCCCGAAAGTTGGTTTATCTCATATTGTTAGACCTTGAGTCTGAATTAGGCTCATTGGTTGTAGTTTAATTTCTGATGCAATTTTACACTTCTTGATTCATTTTTGGGTTGTATTAATTTATAATATCTTCTGGGGTATATACTGAAAAGGGGAGGGTCACTCATGTTATGAATGTGGGTAGACATCATGCTTTAGGTATTTATTTTGGCAATCACATCCTGTTTTCCGCTTCTGCATCTGCATATAGAAATCCTACCTATAATTTTTTTCATTACTGCTTTAGAAATCCTGACTATAAGTTATACATTTCATTAGGAATCATGTCTATAAGTTTCTGCATTTATACATTATAAACCATGTCTATAAGTTTCTACTATTCTACATAGATAAATCATGATTATAGGTTACCGCACCTCTGCATATACATACGTCACTAGACAAATATTCTATATGTTAAATTAATAACAAGTTGCATCCTAGATACCATGCCTATAGGATTCTTGCATCCTGAAAATCATTTTAAAATCAACAACGCTTATAAATCATGCCTATAGGAGCAATCAATTGAATTTGATTCGTCTCTTTCATCTATAAGTCTAAAAATCAGTAGTAATGCCGTTAATATCTGCAGAACTTATTTGTTTCTAAAATAAGTAACCATTCTTTAAAATCAGTATACTCCCACATTGTTAGATATCAAGCCTATAGGTTTTACCTAGGCAAACCAGTAGGTAATTGATTAACTACATCAGTCTTTGATAATTACAACCAAGGATAAGCCTAATTCGGACTTCTCATATGAGAAATATGTGATAAATCAGCCTATTCTAATGCATTAAATTGAATTCAAACTATAACCAGTATTTAAAGTCATGCTAGACAATTTGCTTCTTTAAGTGAGGAAGCCTATTTGAGCCTCCATACTGCTATGTTTTTCCCCTTAACTACTTTATGTGTTTTGTTTGTTGCATTAGAATTTTGTCCTTTCAAACTCTGAAAAAGCCCAATTTCCTTCACTTGTAGGATGAGTAGTCCCAAATGCCTCCGGGACTGATAGGATGGGCGTAATAGCATGCAATAAGTAACGATACTATTCTGCTTTTTAATACCTTAACGTGGTGAGAAGGGTAGATATGGATATGATGACCGGTGCGCTAATACCACCTGTACCCCCTCTTCTGAGGAGTGATTAATGGTTATTGCATTGACATGATATATATTATTCATAAACCTAGGACCCCCCCCCCCCCATTTCCCTTACTTGTTTATCTTTTAGAATAAAGAAAATTGCTCAACTTTCAGCTTCTCTAACTTCTTTTGTTTTAATTGCTTTCAACAATTATGTGAAAATCCCTTCCCTTTACTTATTTATTTTTTCAAAACTTCAAAGCTACTTTTTTCCCAAACTTCAATTTCTTTAACTTCTTTGTGGCAACCATTATATGAAACCATCTTGCATTTGTAGTTCCTGCTTGTTTACTTGTTATTCTCACTATAAGTCACAATTATAATATGGTCGGGAATCACACTAGAGGATCCTGAGGGGTTCCTAACACATTCCCTCGGGATAATTTCTAACCTTTACCCGAACTCTAGTTTTCCAACTCAAACCCTTCTTTAGTGTCATAATGCACTTTAATCATTACGATGTGACTCTTCAATCCAAAAACCCAATTCCCAAAAGGGAACGAGTTGTCCTCTAAAATGTCATAAACCCAATTACTCTTTAGCAAAAGGGGGCTTAGACAGCATGGAGACTCTGTTAGGGATTTTCTTTAGGCTTTTACCGTTTCATGTTACTTGTGACTTTACGGCTTCTTATTTTCCTTTATTTCATGTCTTTATATCTTTTCTATTACGAATTGACTTGGCTCTTTGTTTCTTTGCTTTAATACTTTCTTCCACTTTCCCCTTAATACTGCTGTAATTATGAGCAATTATTGTAATCATTACTTTATGAACGTGCAAATATATGACAACTTGTTTAAATTCTTGTAACTGCATATTCAACATCATATTCCACTCGTGCCAAACAAAATACCATAGTAATGCTAATAATGAGTGGTTGGGCCATTCTAATGTCATTATCCCTAAATTTGGAAAAGGCGTATTTGCGGTAAAACCAGTCGATCAATGGTGTAGTTGATGGTTCCGTGCCTTTCCTCTTGAGTTGTCCACTCAAGGGTACCGATCTAAAATCGCATAGTAACCTTATTCTGTTTAACTGTGCATACATCACTGTCCAACCTAGCTGAGTCAGTTATATTGTCTATGTAATGACTTCTTTAGACAGCCTTGTCCAAAGTCCACGGGGTTTCCTAAAACCTTAAATGTACACTAACACGTTCTTTACATTCATTTGGAGAACTAAATGCTTCCTATGCTAATTATTGCTATTTAAATAGTCGAGTTTGGTGGGGGTAAGGGCCTAACACTTTTGTTTTACAGAAACTGAGGCATGAGGTCCCCAGATTCGGCATGGTAATCAACATCCATCCAAGGTTACTAAGCTGGTGGGAAGACCTTCACTCTAGTGATCAGACTCTCGTCCACAAATATTTGCGAAATTGTCCTTCTCTTTTGGAAATCCAACCCAACAACAAAATCATAGAGGCATCTCTCTGTTTTTGGATGGTGATAGGTCTCTATTCCGCTTTGGGGGACCTTGAAATAACACCTTTGCTTGAGGAAATAGGAGGACTAGCTGGGATATCATGGGAAGATCTGGGTATGCTAATGCCAGAAAATCGCAATGGTAGGGGTTTTCTCAAAATGATGGGTCTAAAGAAGAATCCCGACTTGACATGTCTGAAGGAGTCATACATTCCCTTTGACTATTTGTATAAAAGGCACTGTTACAGAAAATCTTACCGTACTTATCCTGACGAGTTGGCCCTTACCTTATTGGGACACATCCATTAAAGGGTCTTTGTCTTCATGTTTTGTTTCTTACGTATGACAGTGTTTTCAATGAAGAAAACAAGAATCCATATCAGGCTAACCATGCTCACCAAAGCCTTAACGGAAGGAATTAATGGACAACCATTCAGTTTTGTGCCAATAATAGTTGCAGAAATATACCGAGCCCTAAAAAGGTGTCAAAAGGGAGCCAAGCATTTAGAGGATTGTAATTTTCTGCTCCAATTATGGCTCATGGAACACCTCTAAAAGGGCGAGTACCAGCAGGAAATCCATCGAAGAACTAGGACGATCATATTGTCTTTCATCACCCAAAACTTATGAATTTCATGCCCAACTAGAAAATGCTAGAGAATGGGTGGAACTCTTTGACAATCTTACTAAGGACGGGGTGCAATGGATGTTCGAGTGGTTCCCTATTGAGGAATTCATCATTCGATCTAGGGATGCGCCGTTTCTTATAATGATTGTCTAGAAAGGAACCTATCCATATTTCCCTATACGGGTTATGAGAAAGGCAGGTAGAAAGCAGGTTATACCAAGGGTCAAAAAGATGGGTCACTTCTGAGCCAACTTCCAGGATGACGATAGTCCATACAGGTGCCTTGCTCAGCATATGTGGCATTGAAAAATTGTCTTTGGAAAAGACACCATCGAACCAGATCGCTACCATGCTGGTTGTACCCTACACTATTTAGGCTGGCTAGAAGACAATCACAATGATTTGGGTCAGCCCGGGTTTTTTAGAGGTCACAGGATCATTGATGAAAGGGGTGAAGCATGGATAAAATACAACCAACTATGCAAGACGATGCGAGAATGTGAAAATGAGCACCGTGAATTACAAGAAGCCAAGCAAAAACTAATTGGAGAATGGAGGGATATGGCTGTCAGCGCCAATAGACGACTGATCCGCTTGGAGCAAGCAATAGTACAACTGGAAAAGAAATTTCTGATAGGGTCGAAGATTGCCGAGTTCCTAAAGGAAATGAAGGCGGATATCTAGCCAGGGCCTACTTGCTGCTAGGACTACATGAGCTGGGAGAGTTGTACGAGGGAGCCAACACTATCGAATCTGGGGAAGGTCCTTCTAGGACAAAATATATAGGAGTTTCTTTCTCTTTGCAAATGTAATAAGGCCTATGGCCATTAGTGACATTTATTCCAGGCTATGTAGTGTCGTTTTGGGATTCTTCTTATTTTCTTATCAATAAAATGAGGCATTTAGCATTCTAAGTTCTCCAAATTTACTTGTCGCTAGGCCTACCTCGAGCACAACGAGGTCCCCAAGATTACTACACGCTTTATATTTTTCTGCACTACATGTTTAAATATTGCAACATCTTTTCTTATAATCCTAACTAACTTGCTACCTTTTATTTTTCCTTTTTTTTTATTCCCCTCACCAATGATTAGTTCTTGAACTCTGGCATCATCATCGTATTCCACAAGATCCAATGGCCCTCCACCCACTCATCCTCCTAGTTCTATTAGAACAAGAACAAGGGAAAGATGGAAGACTTTAGCTACATCAGAAAGGAAAACTTAGTTGAATGGGTAGAGATCATTTAAGGTACTTAGGGCTCCAAAGAAAGTGCATTCCAACTTGAGCAGAAACTGTTGAAATTTCAGGAAGAACTGGATCAAGACCAAAATTTGGCAAGTCTGTCATTTTCCTTTGCCTCCCCAGAAGTTACGCAGAATCCCATACCCCCCCCCCCCCAAAAAAAAGTCCCAAATCATCCTGCTCCTCATCACCATTACAATACATTCCGCACTCCCAACAACACTCTGCTTCTTATCCCAAAATCAATGAACTCCACAAATGACCACTGCCACAACCAGCACAACAACCCCATCTATGTGAAAACTGTGCCGCATCCTACTTAACATATCTCTAGCACACCCGAGTCCGATAACAAAGACTTGATCATTAGAAAGTTGGCTGAAGAACTTAACAAGCTGACCACCAGAATTGAAGGCGTTGATGGTAGCAAAGGAATTGAGGGGCTAAACTATGAAGATCTATGCATACAACTCGATGTTGAACTGTCCAAGAGGTACAAACCTCCCAAGTTCGAAATATTTGATGGTAAGGGGATCCCAGGGTTCACTTGAGGACATACTATGACAAGCTGGTCGGAGTAGGAAAAGATGAGAAGATCCGCATGAAACTTTTCGTGAGGATCCTGAAAGGAGACGCTCTGCTAAGACACAAAATATTGGTCAAACTGGGTTAGTATGGCATCCGAATTCATGGATTGGTTTAGGTTCAACATGGAAAAATACACCGGATATGTTTTATATTCAGAAAATAAAGGACAAACCCACAGAGACGTTCCGCTAATATGCCACTTGTTAGAGATCAGAGGCCGCTAAGGTTCGACCTGCTTTAGGGGAAGAACAAATGAACATATTTTTCGTCCGCGCTCAGGATCTGTAATACAATGAATGACCTCGATATCTCATCTTACATATCAACCCACTCCAAATTTCCAAACACTCGCACCTTCCTACCAAACTCCACCACCTACCTATCAATCACCTCCACCTCCCACATACCAATATGTTTCACCCAGATATTCCCAACCCGCACATGTCTACCAAGCTTATAGTACTCAACCATCTCATTGTCAATCATCTCTTACTCGCCAAAAATTTCCTAGACCTCGACCAAATTTCAACCACAGACCTACCAAACAGTATACCACCATTGCCAAACCAATCGACTAGCTGTACAGAAGACTCAAAGCTACTAGTTACATTACTCCTATCCCTGCTATAACCCCTGAAAGCCCTTCCCAATGGGTCAACCCAAATAAAACCTGTGCATACCATTCTGGCATGAAGGGGCATACCCTTGATGAATGCCGCTCTCTGAAGGACAAGATCTAGGCATTGATTGATAATAGGATCATCGTGGCAATTGAGCCAGCTCCGAATGTTTGCAACAACCCTCTACCAGACCACAAGGCTGGAAGTGTTCATATGATTGAAATGCAAGACGATTGGGATCCAAAGAAACCAACAGTCACTCTTAATCCGATTATGGTCCAAATTCAGCCTTCTGAAGATGCTGAGGTGAACATGTCATACCACTTGAGCTTGAAACACCAGCCTCTACAAAAATGCCAACACCAATTGAGGTTGCGTTTGGGTTCCCAAAGGTGCCTGAGCCATTTGAAGTTGCTGTATTACCTGCCTAAGCAAGGAAGCCTATTATACTAGCAATGACAACTGTAATACCATTCCAGACAAAAGCCATGCCATGGGACTACATAGCCGAGGCAAGAAGGAAGGAGAAATCCAGGTTTAGGGAAGCAGTTGCAGCACAGGGTATGATAAGAAGTCATGGTTTATACCCCAAAACACTTGGCTGAGTCAAGTAAGGAGACCTCTGGTCGACAAGCCATCATTGAAACTGGGCCCAATGATCATTGGAGAAAGATACAAGTAAAGGAATACTCAGTCATTGACTAGCTAAACAAAATACCGGCCCAGATCTCCATCCTGGCTTTGCTACAAAGTTCATATGCACAAAAAAATGCCTTGTTGAAGGTGCTGTGTGAAGCATATGTACCAAGCAACATCACTGGAGGAGAAATGGCGAACATGGTTGGTCAAGTATTGGAAAGTCACAAAATCACTTTCCACGAAGATGAGCGGCCACCAGAATGATTGAGTCACAACAAGGCAGTGCATATCACTATTTAGTGCAAAGATTATTTCATCACCAAGGTCTTGATTGACGGAGGGTCCGGCATCAACATTTGTCCATTGGTAACAATCGGGACATTGGGGAAAGGGCTGCATGAAATCAAGGATGGGGGCCATCAACGTTAAGGCTTTCGACAGGTCTCAGAGGTCAACTATTAGGGAAATTATCTTATGTCTACAAATGGGACCTACTTGGTTCGATTTTGACTTTCAAGTGATAGACGTGCCGACGTCTTACAACTTGCTATTGGGACGGCCGTGGATTCATGTTGCTGGGGCTGTAGCGTCGACCCTACATCAGGCAATGAAATTTGAATGGAATCACTA
Organism: Nicotiana benthamiana; assembly: GCA_034376525.1. Taxonomy (NCBI): domain Eukaryota; kingdom Viridiplantae; phylum Streptophyta; class Magnoliopsida; order Solanales; family Solanaceae; genus Nicotiana; species Nicotiana benthamiana. The sequence goes on from CM067327.1 coordinate 130,123,334, forward strand.
AGAGGTGATTATTCACGGCGACAGTAGCAATCCCATATAGAGCCGCAAGACCATCCCAGCAACTGGAGGAAGAAGAAAGATAGGTGGAGAAACCTACTATCACATCGAGCGAGTCAATGCCATATACAAGAAAAAATGGTGGGATAACAAAATCGCGAGCATATTGAACTGGTGCGGGTATGAACTGGGTAAGGGACTCGACAAGAATCTCCAAGGAATCGTTAAGTCTATCAAGCTCAAAAAACACGGCACCACCTTCGGATTGGGATATGAATACATTTGCAATGAATTCAACCACTAGTCGCCACCATGGCACGGTCCTTACTATTTAATTGAGCAGCCAATACCCCGTTTGGAGCATACCTTCCAACCGGACAAGGTCATCTATGGGTCAGAAGAGGAAGAAGCCCTAGAAGCAATGAGGAATTTGTTCTTGGAAAACGATTATACCGACTGTTGTGTTATTTTTGAGGAGGGGGGGAGGAAGGCCCTTCCATACAGGCTATAAACAAAGGAGCACGCCTCAATAACTGGACCATCAAAACCATCAGAGCCCACCACGCCTTGGGGTAGCAAGGTTGAACAAAGCAACATGCACTATTTTGTTTTACTAATTTATTTTCCTTTCGCATTTTATTTTTTGCATAAAAGAGCTCCGAGTTCAAAACATTCATGGAATTTATTAAAGTATTTTAGTTTCTTATAAATCTTACGCTTATTATTTTCAATACTTTACTCAAAAACAATACCATTGTCACACCTCCTTTTTCACACACTACGCCCCATGAAGGGTGTAGGTAAGGGAGTTTTTCCAATTAAAGGACAATCAAAACGAGATTTATTTATTTAGAGACTTCTGAGTCACCACTTGGGGATAATTAATAGTGTCCGAAGTCACCGTTTTAAATCCCGAGTAGAAGGTTTTACTCTGTATATAGTCTGCGAGCCAGAAATCCATGTAAGGAATTCTATTAACCTGGGAGAAGGTGTTAGTCATTCCCGCGTTTCGTGGTTCTAGCACGGTCGCTCAAATGTCATATTCTGCTTAATTATGTGATTTTTGTACCTATGTGCAATTTCAACTCTTAACAGCTTTTATTTAATTTTATGAAGATTGCAATATTTTTAAAATGCGTCTTGAACCACGTCACATAAATGCACCCGTAGCTCGTCACACATTTTACCGAACGTTGATATTTGGATTTTGGTCAAATAAGTGCGCACCCGAATTTAGAGAAAGTACATTATTAACTAATGCGCCTAAAGCAATTACGCGTTGTTTAAATCTGCGAGGGCCATGGAATTTGCTAAATGGTACCTCTAGTTTAATAAAAGTTGAAGGAGATCTATACAATTATCAATTTATTTATCATTGACACACGTCGATTACAGTTATAAAAGGGGATTAAACTAAATTTATAAGGCTGTAAATATTTGTATTTGATAAGCTCTTTTAATTAATGGTCGAGGGATCCAAATACAATTAGCTATATTACCAGTCTCTCCTTTAGGATCTTAGGCATAAGCTAACCATTGGCCCAAAAAGCCGTGCGAAGAGTTCTATACTAACAAAAAGAGGGGGGAACTAGGCTCAAATACCAGCCGAAAAGAGGTTGAAGAATATGCAGCCTTCTATTTCGAAGTCCCGGGAAGCCTCATGGCTACAAGTCGATGCGCAAGCCAATAACAACCAGGTGGACAATAAACGACCTGAGATGAGAAAAATGGGCCAGGTCTGATTCGAAATCGCCCAATACTCATTTAGGTAACGAATTTAACCCTTTCGAAGAAAGCACAACTAAAAACACAACTAGAACTTAAGTTATTATTCAGTATTCATGTCATTCTGATTTTCCAGAATTGGTTTTACGGAAACTTCGACCACTACTTAGTACCCTAGCTTCATGAATGAACCTTTTTTCGATGAGCGGCTTACATTTAACAATATACCCTAATACTTTAAACACATGATAAGCTGTGAATAATCGACAATACAGAATAATTAATTCGTGTAGAATACCACACCAACTAAGTACCTATTTTAACAGCTCTAAAAGTGCATATTAAAGAAACAACTACTGAAGTCTCTGACAGTTTAGTTCAATTAAAAATAGTGATATAGCTAGTCTATCTAAAAGCAAATCACACCATATTGCATCAAATTGTAAAATAAACAAATTTCATGAAGAACATTGTAAATAAGCTACAAAATCTTGTACAATACGTCAGGCTCTTTATTTCATTTCGTTTCTTCACTTCATAATCAAGGAGTTACAGAATTGTGTACCTGATAGTGTAAGAGAAATAAGAAATAGTAAGCACAACACCACCAACAGCAGTAGCAACCTTAACAGTACCTCAGAGAGTGATTTGAACAACTCCAAAAAACAACCAATATTATATAACCCGGCTTACTCTAATACCCAGATTCAAACAAACAACACTCAACTCATCTTAGCACAGTAATATCAGACAATTATCTCAGAAGCTCAGATTTTCAAAAAGACACTCAGCAAGTGTTCAATGGAGAAGTAGAAATCTTTCAACAAACCACAAACCAATTGTTAGAAATTAAACCTATGGTTGAACTAGCCTCTTAAAATGAACCTAAAAGGTATTTAGGACTGGAAAACTTCAAAAATCAAGTGACAAGGTCAATGAAACAATAGTCCTTTTGCCATTTCAAGCTTTTGGAATTTTCTAGTTCTTAATCCCTTTATGATCCTCAATGGAACATTGTTTGTATCCTAAATTCTAGCCGTCTAAAATTTTATGAGTTTTTTATCACTGGAGTCTCTTAATCTCTCTCAAACTCCATCTCCGCCTTCTAAGGCAAGAAAGAATGCCTTTATAGGCAAGCAAACTAGGGCACCCTTCTTGTTATTTCAATTAAGTCTTTTTGTTTTTAACTTGTGGACTAGGTTTTAAGAACCAAGTTTGTTGGTAATTAATAAATAAAGCAGTTTTTGTCAAAATTCGTCGAGTTTCCCTAAAAGGGCACCGGAAGGCTATTTTTTCGAGAACAACCACCTTGGATTATTTTCTAAATTGTGGCCGGCAGCAGGCACGACCTTAAAATCTTCCCCATAAGTGTTGAAAGACCGTATTTGCGAAGCCGAAATTTTATTTTTGAAATGAAAACCTGAAAAAAAATCTGTTTTGGCTTTGAGTCAAATAAATCATGATTTTTGCTTAACCACCCTTTTAAATGTGCAGAATGAGCACGAATCGATATTTGCCAATCTCAGTCATGAACAAGAACCCTTTGGAGATACACATGTGGTTGAATGATCTAGGTGAATCGGGGCAAAACAAGGTCAATACGCACTTGGGAGGACTTATCGGGTTATTGAAAATTAACCCAAGAGGGGATCTCATAAAAGCATTGGTTACATTTTGGGACCCGACCTACAATGTATTTCATTTCCCAAACTTTGAACTCACTCCGACCCTGGAAGAAATAACTGATATATCGGGGTTTCCAAATTCCTCTAAGACACCAGTATTTGATTACGCCAATGGCCGTCAGTGTACACAAATTCTTAGACTTATTGAAAATAAGTAGAGGGATTCACAATCCAGATCCGTCAGCCGGTTTTTGTAATCCACAATTTATATACCAAAGATATGGGCATATAGGGGGGGTTTAATGACCAAGAAAATAAAATTTGAACCAAGGAAACTTACTCAAGTGGGAGGAACACTAGTGTTTCGCATTTATTGTATTCTTCTTAGGCATTTTTTTGTTTCCACAGAAAGAAAGGAATATTGACATACGGATAGCAGGGGTTGTTAGCACTTTTCTCACTCAAGCCAAAAACACCCTTGCACCCATGGTATTATCTGAAATTTTCTATGCCCTTATAGCCTGTAAAGCCGTAGGAAATTTCTTCGAAGGATACAATTTATTGTTCCAGATGTGGATTGTTGAACACTTATGCCGTCAACCTCAATTCATGGGTTATAGGTCATCGAAAAAGAGCCTCATAGAGGGATTTTATACCAGAATTGATGGGTTCAGATTACCAGAAGGGGTTATGGAATAGGTATCATATCTCTGGATCATAAGTGCAAGTCAAATAGAGTGGATGGCTCCCCATTGATGAAATTATATACATGCCAGCTACCGGCCTCATTTACATCTAATGGGTCTCCGGAGTATCCCTCCATATACAGAGTGTTAAGACAGAGGTGCCAGATAATTACAAGGGATGATGACATTAGTCGTCATGTGGTCGAGATTGGTCCCAGTGGTCAGTTTGTCGTAGCAGCGGTCTGTCAAATTTGGAACGAATGTCAGTACTTGACGACGGACACTCGAGTACGAGACTTATCCAAAGACGATGTTGCACCAGGTTACAATGCTTGGTATAAAAAGGAAATAGAGTTCAGAAGGTCGGCTAAGAGGCCACATCTCCAGGAATTTGCTGATGCGTCACAGGAACAATGGAATTGATTAGACAAGGAAAGTGAGTATATGGCCATAATAGGGAAATTGGAAAAGCAAGTCAAAGACACTCAATTAGAGAATGGTTTTCAAGATGTGGAAGACGAGGGGGAGAAGAATAGACTAGCCAAAGATAACGAAGCTTTGCGAGCCCAAATTCAGAAAATGATAATAGCCGCAGAGGATTCCGCCAGAAGTGTGAAGGATGAATATGGTTTTACCTCTAACAAAGAAGAGGGTGAGATGTCCAAAACCCGAAAAAAATTGGCCAAAAATACAGAGGAGCGAGCACACATGATTGAACAATTGTAAAAAAGGTATGATAACGAGGTTACATAGTTGAAGAAAGGGGTCATCATGATTGAAAACAAAATGGTCAAGAAAGCGAAGGACTTTAAGGCTGAAAGAGAACATTGTTACACAACAATAGCCCAGTTGGAGAGAGATTTGAAACAATTCAAAGAATTGAATCATGTAGCCGAACAAACTTTGGAGACTAGGGCCGAGCAGATTGGGCGATTGTTGCAAGAAAAGGGTGCTATAAGAGAGAGGGTATGGATGATCGCTGATTACACCACCATAAAGTATAGCAACTGTAAAGATACGACAAGATCTATGTTCTTTTCCACTGTCATGACCTTTGTTCGTCAAGTATGGAAGACCTTTACCACCTCCAAGGGGATTTAGCATATAGGCATGCAGCAAGACCGAATGATGTCCCGCAGGCCCTAGGAGCATTAGACGATTTAATGTATTCATGATTTTCAAATCTATTGGTCTATTTGAGAGTCTGTAGTTTCTTTTATCTGAGTTTGTAGTAGGTTGTCTAGTCAGTTATTTTCATATTAAGTCAGAGTCTGTTGTTTTCGGTTGAGTTGGAGTCTGTTGATTTCTTTTAGTAGTTGTAATCAAGTGCATTACTTTATGAAAATTGAAAGACTTCCTAAATATTTTCTGTATTTATTCACCAGAACTATGCTCGGTCGTATTCATGCGAGGTCATGATACGTATGCAATATCCTTCGACCATAACAAAAATAAGAAAAGATAAAAAAAAAGAGAAAAGAAAATCATGAGAGAAACAACGATAAAACAAAGGAGAGAATAAGGAAATAAAAAAGGTAGGCAAAAACCAATTGAGCAAAGGAAAAAGGGTAGAAGAAAGCTGGCATGACGCAATCAGCCAACCCATGCGCATAATAGAAACCGATAACAGCTTAGGTGCATTCATCCCTGAATATGTGGCTACCTATGTGTTGAAACCTAACCACTAACAAGTTTTGGTGTTGTATTCCGTCAGTCAGGTGGTTAGTTTTTGCAGCATTCTGGCAACCCACTCTTATAACACTTGGTCCAAAAGCAAGTTGATTATGGCCAATTGAGAAACCGATGCAAGTATCATTGATCCCTCGAAAGAGGTGGGAGAGTTGGATGTTAATGCAATGAAAGAAGAGATGTACAAACTGAAACATTATATGGCTGAAATGTATCAGGCATGGGTGATAGGGTAGCTACCACCAGGATATGTATCAGGCATGGGTGATAGGGCAGCTACCACCAGCTTATCCTGCTAACCCGACCTTCGTCCCACCACTAGCCCAGTCACATAGCCACTCTACCACTAATCCACCCCCAAATTTTCCCATCTATCCACATACCGGGGAACGACTTCTCAACCACCCCCAGTTCCACCACCCAAAGTTGTTCCTCACCCCCTCTACCAGTTACTCCCATCTATGTGGCACCTCCTGCCCCTACACTCTACAGATCATCTAGTGAGCCTTTCCTCCATGCTCATGACAACTAGTATTACCCACCAGAACCCGCTTACAAAGCCCGTGAACCCTACTCCTATGCTCCCTGTTTTGAAGTCCCTATGGAGACTGAAAAACCAGTCAAAAACCCCGAGCAAGAGGAGGTGCTCAGAAAGGTCAAAAGTCTAGAGAAATCATTCAGATATATGCGAGGATTAGGTGGCCAAGTGAGTGTGGCGTACAAAGACCTTTGTTTGTTCCAGATGTGAAATTGCCTCCAAGATGCCCATGTTTGACTTATATGATGGACATGGTGATCCGGTGGCAACACTTAAGGGTTTCTGTAGCAAGATGAGAGGGGCAGGCTGAAAGGATGAATTGTTGATGGCCTACTTCAGTCAAAGTTTGAGTGGCTCAACATTGGAATAGTACACCCGAATATGGGGAAAATCCATATTTGTTGGTATATGGCACGAAGCAATAATACCGGTAGAAATTGAAATCACATCCCTTCGGATTGTTGATGGCATAGTTCGGGCAATTTTGACAAAAAATAAAAAACCAACTTCTATTTTCTTTTTCCTTCTTTTTTTCGAAAATAAAATCCTTTTTTTCTTCTTCTTTTTTTGTGAAAATGGACTCTTTTTTTCCTTTGGTTTTTGTTTGTTTTTTTTCCTCAAAATTATTGTTGCATTTCAGTACCGATTTTTTACACGAGTAAATTCCTTTCTCACCCCTCACATTGTCAAATTTTCCTCTCCCTTTTTCCTCTTTCTTTCTTCTCTTTTGTTTTTCCCTTCTCTCTTTTTTTTTTCAAAAGCTAGTCAGCATATAAATCCAGAATAAATGCAGAAGTAGCACGCAAACTGCATTAGGATGGTACATTATTTTGGGTGCACCTGTCCTAGATGGACCCAATCCCTGTGTTGAGTCCCCTAACTCAGTTGCATGATGCAAATACGCATTCCTATTAGGGATCTGGCATGAAGTTAAGTTATTCTAGGTTCAAAACCTAGGTATGGGATCTAGACTGTATACCCGAGTGGACAACTCGAGTCGAATAGGGGGCTACGTACCGGGAACCAAAAGGCCGTCTGGCTTTGTAACTTGTCCAAGCCTCTTTCTTATTTAGAGGTATGACACTAACAGAATAGGGAGTCTCGACCAGCGAGCACATCCCTGTAGATGAGAAGAGAAGGATTTCACAACAATTTATATACAATTCAAATAATATTAGAGCAGTAAAAACAACATTTAGCACATTGGGCACAATTATGCAATAAAATAAGATAACAATAAAGCCGGATACAACAATTATTTAAAGCTCAAATTCTTGAACCCTGAACCACAAATTATGGGTTCGATCGCCATCAGAGTCGCTAGAGCTGTCACGCCTCATCTTTCCTACACCCGGAAGGGTATTAAGGAGTTTTTCCAATTAAAGGATAATAGAAACGGGATTTATTATTAAAGGAAATCAGAGTCTCCACTTGGGAGATTTATGATGTCCCAAGTCACCAATTGAATCCAGAATCGAGGAAAAGTTTGACTCTATTTAACAGCCCGCAAACCAGAAATCGGAGTAAAGAATTCTGTAAACCTGGGAAAAGGTGTTCGGCATTCTCTAGTTCCGTGGTTCTAGCACGGTCGCTCACCTATTATAAGTGTCATCATTATCTGAATTTAAACAATTATGAACCTACTTGCAAATTTTAACTTTAACCGCTTTTATTCATTTTTTAGAGAAAATTGCAGCGTTATTAGGACACGTCTCGAACCACGTCAGATAAATGCAACCATGGTTTTTGACATATTCTAACATCGTTGATATTTGGATTTTGGTCACATAAATGTGCACCCAAATTTAGGAAAGTAGATTATTAAAATACGTGTCTAAAGCAACTACGTGTTTGAATTTGTGAGGGTCGTATAATTTGCTAAATTGCATGTCTCGAATTCTAAGGTTGAGTTAAAGCCAATTAAAATGAGGGTCACGCATTTGTTATTTTATTTGGTATGGCACACCTTAAATTATTTTAACTTGAAGGTCTCTAAACTAATTCATGAGGGCCATACACTATGAGTTATCTAATTACGGCTGGCCTCCGATTTACTTCTAAAAGCCTAATAGATTGATTAAAGACGGTTTTAAAGAAGTATTAATTACTCTAAACAAGTGTCCAAACCCAATTTATTCAAAGGAAATGTCCAACAAGAATGAGGCTCAATTTGCATTATTACGAAGCGTGACTTGACGTAAGACCCTGATGATCTAAACGAGATTGCAAGATTTTAAAATTGCTGATTTTAAAACAACTTAAACTAGGCCCCAAAGTGAAGCCTAATTTTGAAAATGGTCTAATGTTGTATAACTAGGACTCAAGGTTGAGTCCCATTGAGAACACAAAACCCACGTTGGGATTCAAGAATACAAACTGACTGCATCAGATTTCAACCATTTAAGCAATAAGATAGAAGATGAAAAATCACTAAACCACAACGCCTTTTTGACAGAAACATTTCCCAAAGTCAATTATTCTAGTATTGCACAATTGGACACCTCATTTAAAAACTCACACTAATTTACTTCTAAAACCTGAGAGCTTGAACCTCAATCCAAACTCATGAATCATATAGAGAGGTTAACATTATGCAACCATAATTTTTTAAGCACCTAATTTTAACTGATGGTAATTTTAAGCGTCCATGAGGTGAGGGATCACTATGTCTACAAACAAACTGATAGTAAGTTTAACTGGAATCCTAGCAACTTCCCTGACGGCACACCAAACATGCATTTTGCAGGATTGAACTTGAGATTGTACATGCGGAGCCTCTGGAAGAATTTTCTCAGATCTCTGACGTTGTCAGTCTAGTTCCTGGATTTCACAAGTACATAATCCACATAGTCCTCAATCTCCCTATGTATAATATCGTAGAATATTGTTGTTATTACCCTTATATAAGTTGCCCCGACATTCTTTAGACCGAAATGCATGACCCTGTAGCAATGTTCCCCATAGCGTGATGAACGCTGTTTTGTCCGCATCCTCTTCATCCATCAAAATCTTGTGATAGCCTCCGTAACAACCTATGAAGGACCCAATCTCATGTTTTGCACAACTGTCAATCAATATGTGGATGTTTGGCAGTGGGAAATTGTCATTTGGACTTGCTTTGTTGAGGTCATGATAGTCGACACACACCCTAGTTTTACCATTTTTCTTTGGCACAGACACGACATTAGCTAACCAGGTGGGATATCGCATGAATCGGACAACCTTGGCCTCAAAATGCTTGGTCACTTCCTCTTTGATCTTTATGCTCACCTCAGTTTTAAGCTTCCTCAACTTTTGTTTGACAGGAAGGCATGCCTGGTCAGTTCTAAGCCCTAGCATATCATCGTAAGACCATGCAAAAACATCTTTGTATTCGAGCAGCGCTTCGATTATTTCTTAACTAAGCTTTTGCTCAAGATGGACACTTATTTTGGTTTCTCTAAGATTATCTAGGCCCCCTAGATTGACTGTTTCTATATCGCTCAGGTTTGTCTTGGGATTTTCCTCAAAGCGGCTCAACTCTTTACTAATTTCCTCAAGCTCTCTTTCCTCATCATATTCTAGTTCATCCTCATACTCTATCTGTTAAATTATTACTTCTTAACTAGACCAACTTTTAAGACTGGTCTGAAGAGTCCTTATGCATGTCAGATTGGAGCCAGCATAAAACAACTGTACAAGAAGGAAAAGAAAAGCAAAGAAAAATGAAAACTATTAGCACTAAAGAAAAGGAAAATTGCAGTTTATTGAAACTGAAAGATAACAAGGTTTTACACATCCAAACGGACAGAACATAGACTCTGAATTACAACCCTGGAATAATCCAGAGAAATTTGAAAGAAAAATCAAAGCAAACTACCAAAACTCCTTCCTGGACGAGAGAGGAGTAGCGCAATTGTTGACTTTTGCACAGGGCCCAAAAAATTGCACGTCTGCCTTTCTAGAACCCTCTCCAACTTCCACCATATTCATATCTTCAAACAACCTTTTGAACCTTTCGAGTAATTCCTTATCAGGATCGACCACAGCACTAGAACTTGTCGTTGTTAGGTACTTCTTGGCCCCGGGCTTCAGAAATAATTTGAAAAGATGAGGCACAGGCTTGGGGAGGGCCCATGCTTTTTTTCTCATCTTTCTGGCTCTCTTGATGTCTGCACTTGTAGCTGGAATCCCAAACCAAAAGTTTCTACGTTCGTAGGGAGAGACACCAGTTGTATGATACCCTGAAGTGAGGCCCCCAAACCCTTTTTCGGGAACAAACCCATTCTTTAATATCTCAACTACCACCATGACTGATGCATTAGCTAACGTTGGTGTTGGAACACGCTCCCCTTCTGGAACCTTTTTTTAGTAATACCGAGTTATAAAACTGATACACCCAGGGCCCCTTATCATCGTCTGCCTTAATGAATGGTACAATAGCATCACTATGAGCATACAGATGGTACTCACTGTGCACAACTATTTCTTGTCGGTACCATTCAAATTTCACCATTTGATGCAAAGTAGAGGGGACTGCTCTAGCAGTGTGGATCCAAGGTCGTCCCAATAGAAGGTTGTAAGAGACAGCCACATCAAGCACCTAGAACTCCATGGTAAAATCAACTGGTCTGATTTTCAATTCAAGCACTATGTTACCGACCGAATCTTTTCCCCCGCCATCAAAACCTTGTACACAATTGTTGTTCTTGTTTCCACCTTCAACTTGTTTAACATGGAGAGAGGGAAAATGCTTACGCTTGAACCATTATCAACCAACACTCGAGTGACAACAGAATCCTCAAACTTTACTATGAGATGGAGTGCTCTATTATGCTAGATGCCTTCTATGGGCAATTCATCATCATAAAAAGTGACTATGTTCACCTCAAAAATATTATTGGCTATCTTCTCTAAGTGATTAACTAAGATTTTATCAGGATCATGGGCCTCATTCAGGATCTTCATGAACGCCCGACGGTGCTCGTTTGAATGAATCAACAATGATAACAATGAGGTTTGAGTAGGGGTCTTTCTCAATTTTTCCATAATAGAATAATCCTGCATTTATATCATCTTCAGAAACTCTTATGCTTCCTCTTCATTCACAATTTTCTTTGTTGGAAACACGTTCTCAATGCAATATACTAAAACGTGTGTTCTTTTGTATAGGTTTTGATGAATGACAAACGAAGCGAAAATTGATATATGACGAAGTTCAAGAAACAAGCGCACAATTGATATACAACGAGATTCAAGCTCAAGACAAAGTTTTATAGTTTAATTGAGTCATTCTTAATTGTGATCTTGATCCTACAACTTGACTCGTAACATGGCTTCTCTCATAAAACTATTTTCCAAAATCATGCATATTTAATGTAATGTCAAATGATTTTAAATCATGCATATTTACAGTAGTCAAAATAATTTTTAGACATGCCTTAAAAATATGGACTAAGATAATCGATTATGTACTTATGATAATCGATTGTTTTAAGCCAAGACTGCATGACAATCGATTGTGAACTAATGACAATCGATTGTGAGTAAGACAGTGAGCATCAGGTTTTTCAAACCTACATGACAATCGATTGTGAACTAATGACAATCGATTGTGACTGAGGCAGTGTCCATCAAAGTTTTCAAAACTCAGAATAATCGATTATGAACTAATGGTAATCGATTATGTTGAGACAGTGTCTTCTAGTGATTTTCAAATTTATTAAATAATCGATTGTTACATTGGACAATCGATTGTCAAAGAGACAGTGTCTAAAATGTTTTTCAAAAACTGATAAGTAATCGATTGTTGACTTTGTGCAATCGATTGTGAAGCTGACCGTTGTCGTAAAGTTTTCAAATACCGTCAGGTAATCGATTATTTATTCTGTATAATCGATTGTTTTGATTAAAATCCGGAAAAGATTTTTTGAACGTTATTGGGTAATCGATTATTGATTTTGTATAATCGATTGTTTTGATTAAAATCCGAAAAAGATTTTTTGAACGTTGCTGAGTAATCGATTGTTGATTCTGGACAATCGATTGTTTGAGGTAAAATCTGGAAAGGATTTTTTGAACGTTGCTAGTAATCGATTATCAAGCGTAAAATCAGGGATTGAATTTTGGTCTGACTGGCAACAATCGATTTTTGGGGTTTGACAATCGATTGTCAATGAGTAAAATCAGCAACTCTTAATTGGCAATTAGGCAACGGAAATGCCAAGTTTTTCAACTATAAATACAGCTTCATTTCAGTGTTTTAAACACAACACACTACAACTGATCATTACATTGCTATAAGCTTGCATACTTTTGTTTATCATTTTTTATTCAATTTCATGAAGCTTTTGAGAGCCATATTCTTGTCCAAAGTTGTTGTGATCTAGAGCTTATTTCTTTTTACTCATACCTACTCATAAAGGAGTATATTGTTTGAGTGTTTTAGTGTTTGTACACTTGGAAGAGAATTGTGATTCTCTTGTTGTAAGGAACTTGTGTTTCCTTGGTTGAAGTCTTGGAGTGTTTTAACTCCGAGCAAAGGTGTTGAGGCTTGCGTCCTCAAGTTGTAAAGGTTTGTTAAGCACCCGGAAGCTTGACAAGTTAGTGGAAAATCTCGAGAGAGTCTCTCGGGGACTGGACTAGCCACACGTTGTGGTAAACCAGGATATATCTGTGTGTAAGTTATTATTCATTGCACTTATTTACTTCCTGCAAATTTTAATTTCCGCAAGTTTACGCTAAATTTTATTATAATGTTATTCACCCCCCCACTAGCGTTAAGCGTATTTTCTAACAATTGGTATCAGAGCCATACTCTCTGAAGACTTAACAGTTTGAGAGAACCATCCATGGCTTCTACTCGTGACTCTTTTGCAGGAATTGATGAAGGACAGTGCTCCACACGACCACCTCTATTCAATGGTACAAATTACACGTACTGGAAGGAGAGGATGATGATCTTCGTTCAATCCAACAGTTTTCACCTTGGGAAGGTGTTTACAAAGGGAAATCAAATTCCAACCAAGAAGGTGGAAAATGAATGGGTTCCCAAGTCCGAGGATGAGTATGACGCGGATGACATCCGAAAGGTCCAAAATAATGCTAAAGCAATAAACTTATTATATTGTGCTGTTAATGCTGACGATTACAGGAAAATATCGTGTTGCACAACAGCAAAGGAGATGTGGGACAAGCTAGAAGTTACATACGAAGGAACGGATCAGGTAAGGGAAGCAAAAATTGATTTCCTAACCCATGCTTATGAATTATTTCACATGAAGGAAGGAGAAAAGGTGGACGAAATGTTTGAACGATTTTCAATAATCGTAAATGATCTACATGCCCTCAAAAAGACATTCACGGATAGAGAACTTGTACGGAAGATCCTTAGAAGTCTCACTCCGACATGGCGATCAAAGGCCGACGCAATCCAAGAATCCATCGGCGTCTCAAATGTCACAATTGACGCATTAAGAGGTAATATCAATACCTATGAATCTACTATTCTTAACCCTCTTGTTGATGATCAAAGGAGGCAAAGAATAGCTCTAAAGGCAAGCACAAGTCAACCGCAAATTGATGAGGAAGGAGACAACGAGTTTGGACTCGTTATCAAAAGATTTCAAAAGTTCATGCGCAAGGAGTATGAACGCAAAGGGAAAAAGCAAGGAGAAATAAAATGCTACGAATGCGGAGAAACCGGGCACATCAAGTCAAATTGCCCAAACCTCAAAAAGGAAAAGAAACCCTCTAAAAAGCAACGCGTATATATTTCTTGGGGAGGTGACTCTGGAGATGAGTCAAGCGAAGGAGAAGAAGACGAAGCAGCAAATATTTGCCTCATGGCACAAGAAGATAACAAAGACGAGGTATGTCAAATTTCGTCTCAAAACTTCTTTACTCTTGATGAAATGCGAACTGCTTTTGATGAATTATATACTGAATTTATTAAAGCTTCAAAAACAGTCAAAAGCGTAAAAGAAAATGCTTCTCTAAAAGAAAAAGATTTTCAAAAACAGCTTTCTTTAAAAGAAAAGGATTTAGAAAAACTGGTTTAAGAAAATGAGAAGCTGAAAGAGGAAAACAAGTTTTTTGGAAAAAGAAGTTCCGATAAGCCCGAAAGCTCTACTAGAAATTGCACTTCTTGTTTGCATCTTAAGAATGAAGTAAGTAGGCTTAAAGGCACATTAGATAAGTTTAATTCTTCGCACAAAAACTTGAATGATGTTCTTGTTAACTTGAAATCAACCAAGCATGGAATAGGCTTTAAAAATAAAGAAAAGGTTGAAGCTAAACCCCAACAACCTAAAGCTCAACCTAGGATTAACAATAGAAATGCTTATCCTAGAAACAACAACTCTAGAGCCAATATGCATGCTAGACAAAATGCTGAACATTTTAGAAGACCTAGGAATGACTTACCACCTAGAAATAGTCACCCTAGAAATGATGCATATTTTAGGCCAAATTTTGAACCCCTTAGAAGACCTAACAATGGCCCTCAACCGAGAAACAATCACTCTAGAAATGCTGCCCATCCTAGAGCTCATAGTAGGAGAAATAACTCTCATGAAATGCGAAATAGTCATAGTGTTCAAAATAGAGTAAGAAATTTTCATCCGTCTAGTTACTATGAACCTAGAAGGATGCATAACCCAAATGTGACTTGTCATTATTGTAGACGTATTGGTCATATTGCTCCTGCATGCTTTACACGTCATAGACATATTACTCAATCGCATCATTATAATATGCCTAACCCCCAAGGACCCAAGATGGCATGGGTACCTAAAGAACATTAATTTGTTTTGTAGGTGTGCTTGAAGGGATCAAGTGTACTATGGTACCTTGATAGTGGATGCTCCAAGCATATGACGGGAGATGAATCCAAATTCCTTCAATTAGAGCACAAAGAAGGAGGAAGTGTTATCTTTGGTGATAACAATAAAGGAAAGATCATCGGCATCGGCTCGGTCGGTAAGGATGAAAAATCCTCTATTAAGCATATATTACTTGTTAAAGGATTAAAGCATAATCTCTTGAGCATAAGCCAATTGTGTGACAAGGGAAATCTTGCTTTATTTGATTCGGATGAATGCTTAGTGTTCAGACGTAGTGATTTCAAAATTATCCTCCGTGGTTTTAGAGTGGATAACATTTATATGGTTGATCTTGCTAAATCCTCACCCGATTATGTTGATTGTCTAATGAGTAAAGAGGATGATACTTGGCTATGGCATCGTAGAGTAGCACATATCAATATGCATTTTTTGAACAAATTGATTTCTCAAAACTTAGTTGTTGGTCTTCCCAATTTAAAATTTGAAAATGACTCTATTTGTGACTCGTGTCAAAAGGGGAAGCAAACAAAAGCATCTTTCAAATCTAAAAACATTATTTCAACTTCTAGACCATTGCAATTGCTTCATATGGATTTATTTGGTCCTTCTCGCATTGAAAGTCTAGGAAGAAATAGATATGCTTTTGTGATTGTTGATGATCACTCTAGATTTACTTGGACTTTATTTCTTGCCAATAAAAGTGATGCTTTTCAAAATTTTAAATATTTTCTTAAGCGTGTTCAAAATGAGAAAGAAACAACCGTCACTTCAATTAGAAGTGATCATGGGGGAGAGTTTGATCACAATCTCTTTGCGGACTTTTGTGACGAACTCGGAATCGAGCATACCTTTTCCGCTCCACGTACACCACAACAAAATGGGGTGGTGGAAAGGAAAAATAGGTGTCTCGAAGAGATGGCTAGAACCATGCTCGACGAAGCTAAGATACCCAAACATTTTTGGGCGGACGCCGTGAGTACCGCTTGCTATGTTCTAAATAGAGTAGTAATTCGGCCGATACTCATGAAAACCCCCTATGAACTTTATAAGGGTAGAAAACCAAATATTTCCCATTTTAGAGTTTTTGGTTGCAAATGTTTTGTTCATAACAATGGCAAAGACCAATTGGGTAAATTTGATGCTAAGTCAGATGAAGGTATTTTCATTGGATATTCCTCACGTAGTAAAGCATATAGGGTCTTTAATAAAAGAACCCAAATTGTGGAGGAATCCCCTCATGTTGTATTTTCCGAAAATAATGCTCGCTTGGCGAGAAAGGATAAAGATGAAACTGAGGAACAACCAACGGAAGAAGCGCCACAATTAAAAAAAAAACAAAAGTGCCAAATGAGTGGAGGACGATCAAAGATCACCCTCTTGAACAGGTAATTGGAGACGTCGGAGGAAAGGTAAGTACCCGAAACTCTCTTAAGAACACTTTAGGACACACTTCTTAAGAGCTCACGTTCTCACTTGGCAACACTAGTTTAAGTCATTACTTCTTTACAAATTACTGACTTGAGCGTCGGAGACGTTCAATTCTATTTTGCAGGTATCGGCCTAAAAGATAGGGTGAATTACAAAGTTTTGGCACAGAACAATCGATTATTCCAAGCAAATAATCGATTATTTTACTGTGTTGAAAATCGATTAGCAGTATCACTAATCGATTGTTTATGGTTTATGTTCATTATGCAGTTTTGTTTAATAATTGATTCCTTAAATTGCATAATCGATTTCTGTCTCAGCCATTCAGCAATGCTTTTCCAAAACAATCGATTATTCCACATTTGACAATCGATAATTTCATGTCAGAAATTTAAACTCTTGTTACCGTTTGGCTCCTCAATCGATTTGTGTCAGTTCCAAGTCAGGTCATAACTCTTCAACAATTGATTATTGCATCTCAACAATCGATTGTCTAACGGTCAGTGAATTTATTTTGCCGTTTCTGACTGATTTGGCTTTAAATTCTCAGCAGATTTCTTCCATAAATGATAAGCCACTCTCCCCTCTATAAATAGGCTTCATATATGTTCATATTCATTCACTCAAGCATCAATTTTAGCTTTCAAAATATCAAATTCCCTCTAATCCTTTGCAAAATCCAGCAGCTTTCATTAAAAATGTCGGGCCGTCACTCAAAACGTTCCCGTTCTGCTAGGCACGGCGCATCCGCCTCTGCTGCCCCTCCTCGTCCGAACTATCCCTATAAATATGGTTCCGTTCTATATTTTAATTCCGACATCGAGCTTACTCGATTCTTAACCAAATTTGAAAAGCGCGACATTCTTCCACCCCGCTTTTCAACCCACAAGTATCTTGAATCATTTGGGCCTGCTGCAAATATGCTCAAAAATTCTCAACTTCTTGACTTTTTACTCCTTACCCATCCTTACATCAATACTACATTGGTTCAAGCATTTTATTCCAACCTCCATGTGGATGATGATGGTGAGCTTGTCACCAACATTAATGGTGTTCAAATTCTTCTTTCCGATGAAAATCTTCATACCATTGCCCGTCTTCCTCATAATGGTGAAGACATTTTTCGGTACACCGGAGAGGCCGGAGCCCTTTTTGATGAAACAGCCCTCCTACACCAAATCGGTCTTACTTCTTATGATCCAAATCTTTCTTCCCGTCGTCCTACAATTACGGGAATGGATCCCAATTATCGGTTGATTTTCTATTTCATCACCCGAGTCCTCAAGCCTCGTAAGCATAACCATACTACCATTTCCCAAGAGGACACCAAGCTCATGCATGCCATAATAACCGGAGCTAACATCAATTGGTTTCGGCTTATCAAAATTCACATGCGTGACGCTATCGGAGATGATAGGCCTCTTCCTTATGCTCTCCTCATCATGAACTTTCTTGAAGCCACCGGATTCGTCACTAGAAATGGTCCTCTCAAAAAGAGTACCAAAAAGTGGGAAATTTCGGAATCCTCCTTTCATCATGACAGTGATCATGTAGCGCCTGCTCCTCCTCCAACCCGTCGTGCTCCTCCGCCTCAAGAGCCTTCCCTCCAATTCATTTCCGACCAAATTGCTTCATTGACCTCTTCTTTCGGTCAATTAACTCACGAGATCCATGGATATTTTGACCACGTTCATTATCCATATGCGGGTCTTGTTCCATATGAAGCAGCGCCGGATGATGAGGCGGAAGATGATGAATGAATAATTGTAGTTTTTAAAGTTGTTTTTATATGTTGTATTGTCTTCCCTATTGCTGTAATTTTTCTTAAATAAATAAACAAGGTTTATTTTATCTTTGGCATCTTATTATTATTTTTGCTAATGGCAAAAGGGGGAAGATAACGGGTATGATGCACTCTCAAATTATAAGCTTAAATTGAGGAGGAATTCTCAAATTGATGGGGAACAAATTACATACTTGTTGCATGTACATACTTGTCTTGAATCGTCAATATAAATTGCTTGTCTTGCATATCCCGCTTAATGTTTGCCATTATCAAAAAGGGGGAAATTGTTGGAAACACGTTCTCAATGCAATATACTAAAACGTGTGTTCTTTTGTATAGGTTTTGATGAATGACAAACGAAGCGAAAATTGATATATGACGAAGTTCAAGAAACAAGCGCACAATTGATATACAACGAGATTCAAGCTCAACACAAAGTTTTATAGTTTAATTGAGTCATTCTTAATTGTGATCTTGATCCTACAACTTGACTCGTAACATGGCTTCTCTCATAAAACTATTTTCCAAAATCATGCATATTTAATTTAATGTCAAATGATTTTAAATCATGCATATTTACAGTAGTCAAAATAATTTTTAGACATGCCTTAAAAATCTGGACTAAGATAATCGATTATGTACTTATGATAATCGGTTGTTTTAAGCCAAGACTGCATGACAATCGATTGTGAACTAATGACAATCGATTGTGAGTAAGACAGTGAGCATCAGGTTTTTCAAACCTGCATGACAATCGATTGTGAACTAATGACAATCGATTGTGACTGAGGCAGTGTCCATCAAAGTTTTTCAAAACTCAGAATAATGGATTATGAACTAATGGTAATCGATTATGTTGAGACAGTGTCTTCCAGTGATTTTCAAACTTATTAAATAATCGATTGTTACATTGGACAATCGATTGTCAAAGAGACAGTGTCTAAAATGTTTTTCAAAAACTAATAAGTAATCGATTGTTGACTTTATGCAATCGATTGTGAAGCTGACCGTTTCGTAAAGTTTTCAAATACCGTCAGGTAATCGATTATTGATTCTATATAATCGATTGTTTTGATTAAAATCCGGAAAAGATTTTTTGAACGTTATTGGGTAATCAATTATTAATTTTGTATAATCGATTATTTTGATTAAAATCTGGAAAAGATTTTTTGAACGTTGCTGAGTAATCGATTGTTGAGTCTGGACAATCGATTGTTTGTGGTAAAATCTGGAAAGGATTTTTTGAACGTTGCCAGTAATCAATTATCAAGCGTAAAATCTGGGATTGAATTTTGGTCTGACTGGCAGACAATCGATTGTTGGGGTTTGACAATCGATTGTCAGTGAGTAAAATCAACAACTCTTAATGGGCAATTAGGCAACGGTAATGCCAAGTTTTTCAACAATAAATACAGCTTCATTTCAGTGTTTTAAACACAACAACATACTACAACTGATCATTACATTGCTATAAGCTTGCATACTTTTGTTTATCATTTTATATTCAATTTTATAAAGCTTTTGAGAGCCATATTCTTGTCCAAAGTTGTTGTGATCTAGAGCTTATTTCTTTTTACTCATACCTACTCATAAAGGAGTATATTGTTTGAGTGTTTTAGTGTTTGTACACTTGGAAGAGAATTATGATTCTCTTGTTGTAAGGAACTTGTGTTTCCTTGGTTGAAGTCTTGGAGTGTTGTAACTCCGAGCAAAGGTGTTGAGGCTTGCGTCCTCAAGTTGTAAAGGTTTGTTAAGCACCCGGATGCTTGACAAGTTAGTGGAAAATCTCGAGAGAGTCTCTCGGGGACTGGACTAGCCACACGTTGTGGTAAACCAGGATATATCTGTGTGTAAGTTATTATTCATCGCACTTATTTACTTCCTGCAAATTTTAATTTCCGCAAGTTTACGCTAAATTTTATTATAACGCTATTCACCCCCCCTCTAGAGTTAAGCGTATTTTCTAACATTCTTCACCAGCATTGAATTATCCTTGGTCGATTTTGATTTCCTCAATTCTTCAGGGGCAAAGCACTTCCCTGACCAGGTCAATCCATGGGTCTCACAAACTTCTTCTCTAACCTGCTTCCCTTTGTAAGTCACTGTTACTCGATCATAATTCCAAGGTACTGCCTTGCTGTTGATCATCAGTAGCTGAACTACATGTTTGATAATGACAGGCTCTGAACGAGCGCCTTCTACGACAACCACAGGCATACTTGCCATCCCTGGTACAACCACTTTTGCATTTGCTTGTTTCACCATCCCGTCTTTTGGGGATTCCTTCTTGACTACAACAACAAGCTCACTACTTGATGCTCTTAACTTGAGCGTCGACATCTCGCTTGTCAAATTCTCACCAATTTTCTATTAACTGGCTCGGATTATCATGACAGTTTGTGAAGGATTTTTGGGATCCCCTTCTTTGTGTGCTATCTCGTTCATATTTGTCTCTTGATGAGCATGCGACGAGTTTTGATTAATGTTGGGTGCTTTCGGAGCTTGCACCTCAATTCAATGGGAATCAACGAGTTCTTGAATAGCACACTTCAGATGCCTCGGGGCACCAGAACAATACTCACAACTGACAGAATAGACCAGATTTCTTGGAGGAGGGATTGGCAATTTTTCTACAATTGGCCTTAACAGATCTAGCTACCTCAACCTGTGGAATAAGCTGGTATATGATTCTCCCAATAAGTGAAAGTTTTCTTCTTCTACATCCTCTCAGTTTTTAAAGCTTTGTTGGGCCAGAAAGTTGGTCTCGGGGGTTGTTTGTAGGCTCTTGGAGGGTAGATATTTTATGGAGCTGGATAATTATTTTGTGGAGTTGGCGCACGCCATTGTGCGTGGGCGGGAGGTTCGGTATATGTTTGTGCATGATGAATGGAAAAACGGGGGTCAGGAGGTGGTTAGTAATGTTGTGGTAGGCTATATGGAGTGTGGGGATAGGTAAGATGATGAGGTCGGGGCTGGTTGTAATGGGATGGACCCCGGGGCCCGAACCAAGTTCTTGAATCAACTGTCGCTACCTTTTCCTTCTTATTTTTCTTTCTAATTGCTCCTCCAGTCCCACTTTGGATAGCCTGGGTGGTTGCTTTGATTTCAGAGTAACTCATGATCTTGTTGGATTTGAGTCCCTCTTCAACCATACTCCCCCATTTTTACTAGCTCATTGAAGGATTTACCCACTGCCAATACCAGGTGACCAAAATATGTAGGGTCCAAAGTTTGCAAGAAATAATCTATCATTTCACTTTCCTTCATTGGTGGGTCGACCCTCGCTGCCTGTTCCCTCCAACAGAAGCCATATTCTCTGAAGCTCTCATTGTGATTCTTTTTTCAGGTTTTGTCATAGAAAAAATGATCCGGGATAATTTCAAGGTTGTACTGAAAATGAAAAGCGAAGGCTTGTGCTAGATTTTACCATGTATACAACCGAGCATGATCCTGTCGGGTGTACCATTCCAACGCTGACCCACTCAAACTTTGACTGAAGTATGCCATTAGCAATTCATCCTTTCCACCTGACCCTCTCATCTTGTTATAGAAACCCCTTAAGTATGCCACTAGGTCACCATGCATGTCGTATAAGTCAAACTTGGACATCTCACATATCTCTGAATGATTGTTCTAGACCTTTGACTTGTCTAAGCACCTCCTCTTGCTCGGGAATTTTGACTGGTTTTTCAGCCTCAATAGGGATTTCAAAACGGGGAGCGTAAGAGTAGTGTTCGTGGGCTTTGAAGGTGGGTTCTGGTGGGTAATACTAGTTTTCATGAACTTGGAGCTAAGGCTCAATTGATGATCTATGGAGTGCGGGGGGAGGAGGAGCCACATAGATAGGAGCAACTGGTGGAGGGGGGTGAGGAACAACTTTGGGTGGTGGAGCTGGGGGTGCTTGAGAAGTTGTACCCTGGTATTGTGGGTAGTGGGGAAGCTTAGGGGTGGATCAATGGTAGGGTGGTCATGTGACTGGGGTAACGGTGGGATGAAGGTCGGGTTAGCAGGATAAGCTGGTGGTGGCTGCCCTTTCACCCATGCCTGATACATTTTAGTCATCTGATGCTCCAGTTTGTACAGCTCTTCTCTCATTGTGTTAACATCCAACTCTTCTACCTCTTTTGAGGGATCGATGATACTTGCATCGGTTTCTTGGTTGACCATAGTCAGCTTGCTTTTGGACCGAGTGTTATAGTAGTGGATTTCCAGAATGCCGTAGAAACTAACCACCTGGCAGATAATGGAAAAGCAACACCAAAACTTGTTAGAGGTTAGGCTTCAACATATAGGTAGCCACATATTCGAGGATGAAGGCACCTAAGAATTTACCAGTTTCTATTATGCACAATGAATTGGCTGCTTGCGTCATCCCGACTTTTATCCTATGCCACTTTTCTTTTTCCCCTTTTCTTTTGCTCAACTTATCCTTTATTTTACCGTTGTTTCTCTCATTATTTTCTCTCTCACTTTTTTTTCTTTTTATTATTTTGGTTGTGGTCCAATCCTATGAAGATTCCCTACGTATCACGACCCCGCATGAATCAGACTGAGCGTAGTTCTGGCAAATAAATAAGAAAATATTTTGGAAACTTTTCAATTTCATAAAATAAAACACTTGATTACAACTACTAGATGACTTTAATAAAACTAATCAATAGACTCTAACGAAACCAACAGATTCGGACAGAAAGATGAAAATAACAGACTTGACAACCTACTACAGACTCAAATATAAGAAAATAGAAACTTCACAAATGGACCAACAAATTTTAAAATCATGAATGCATTAAAGCCCTTAATGCTCCTGGGTGCTGCGGGACATCATTCGGTCTTGCCACAGGCCTGTGTGCTAAATTCCCTTGGAGGTGGTGGAGGTGTTCCATCACTTGACAAACAAAGGTCATTGCGGTGGCAAAGAATATAGATCTTTTCATATCTTCATAGTGGCTACACTTTATGATGATGTAATCCGCGATCATCCATAGCCTATCTCTTATAGCACCCTTTTCTTGCAACAATCGCTCAATCTGCTGGGCCCTTGCCTCCAAAGTTTGTTCGGCTATACAACTTAGTTCTTGAAATTGTTGCAAATCTCTCTCCAACCATTCTATTGCTGTGTAAGAATGCTCTCTTTCCGCCTTGAAGTCCTTTGCTTGCTTAACCATTTTGTTTTTAACCATGACGACCCTCTTCTTCAACCCTACAACCTCGTCGTCATAACTTCCGTTTAATTGCTCAATAATGCGTGCTCGCTCCTCTACTTTTTTGGCCAATTGTTTCTGGGCTTTGGACAGCTCACCTTCTGATTTGTTCAAGTGAAAACCATATTCTCCTACTTCCCGACTCAGATTGTCTATGAGCTTTTTCATTTTCTGAATTTTGGATCGCAAAGCTTCATTTTATTTGGCCGGTCTTTTCTTTTCCCCCTCGTCTGTCGTAGCTTGCAAAACATTTTTAAATTGAAGGTCTTTGACTTGATTTTCGAATTTCACTATTGTGGCACAGTATTCGTTTTCCTTGGCTAACCAATTACATTGTTCTTGTGACACCTCAGCAAACTCCTGAAGATGTGGCCTCTTAGTCGGTCTTCCGAACTCTATTTCCTTTTTATACCAAGCCAGGTACCTTGGTCCCACCTTGTCTCTAGACAAGTCTCGTACTCGAGTGTTTGCCGTCAAGTACTAACATTCGCTCCAAATCTGGCGAACTGCTACTTCGTGAAACTGACCATTGGACCAATCTCTACCACATGGCAACTAATGTCTTCATCCATGGGAACCATTTGGCACCTCCCTAGTTGACTCAGCACCCTATACTGAATATAAGGTTGGATACTCTGGAGGCCCATCAGAAGGAAATAAGGTTCGGTATCTAGCATATATATAATTTCACCAATAGGGAGCCACCCGAACGTCCACTCTATCTGACTAATGCTTATGGTCCGGAGATATGATACCCATTTTGGGACCCCCTCTGGTAATCTAAACCTATCAACTCTCGTATAAAATTCCTTTATGCAGCTCTTTTCCGATGACCTATAACTCATGAATTAAGGTCGATGGCACAAGTGTTCAACCATCCACATCTCTAACAGCAAATTGCATCCTTCGAAAAAATCTCCTCCAGCTTTATAGGCTGTGAGGGCACAGAAGATTTTAGATAATATCATGGGTGCGAGGGTGCTCTTGGCCTGAGTGAGCAAGGTGCTGACAACCCCTGCTATCCGTATATCAATATTCCCATCTTTCTGTAGAAACACCAAGAGGCCCAAGAAGAATACTATAAATGCGAAACACATGTGTTCTTCCCATTTGAGTCGTTTTCCCTTGCTATAAATTTCATTTTTCGGGTCGTTAAACCCCCCTATGGGCACATACCTTTGGTATATAAATTATAGAATAACAAAACCGGCTGACAGATCTGGACTGTGAACCCCTACTTATCTTTAATGAATCCAAGAATTTGTGTACAGTGACAGCCATTGGCGCAATCAAATATTGGTGTCTCAGAGGGGTCTTGGGGCTCCCGATATATCTGATTATTTCTTCCAAGGTCGGAGTGAGTTAAAAGTCCGAGAAACGAAATATGGTGTGGGCTGGATCCCAAAATGTAACCAATGCCTTTATGATATCCCTTCTTAGATTAATTTTCAGCAACCTAGTGAGTCCTCCCAAGTGCGCATTGACCTTGTTTTGCCCGATTCACCTATATCATTCCACCACATGTGTACCTCCAAAGTGACCTTTTTCATGACTGTTATTGGAAATTTTTGAATCATGCTCACTCTATACATTTATTAGGGTGATTAAGAAAAATCATGAATTATTGGACTTAAAACAAGGTTAAAAACTTTCTTAAAATTTTCATTTATCAAATAAAATCCTGACTTCACAAGCACCTTTCAACACTTCCAGGGGAAGGTTTTAAGGTTGTGCCTGCTATCGGCCAAAATTTGAAAAATAATCCGAGGCGGATGTTCTTGCAAAAAAGCCTTCTAGCGCCCTTTTGGGGACGAGGCTAATTATAACAAAACTGCTTTGTTTATAAATCGTAAACAAAGTTTGACTTTTTTATGTTATTTTGTCAAAATGAAGTTGGGCCCAAAGGGGGTTTCCTGAAGTGGGTCCAAAGGGGGTTTCCTACATATGTCACGCCCTGTGAGAATCAAACCAGCGTAGTTCGAGCAATCTCGACAAAATTAAAAACCAACTTCTATTTTTTTTCTTGCTTTTTCCGAAAAATAAAATCCCTTTCTCTCTTTTTTTTTTTGAAAACCAACTCCCTGTTTTTTTTCTTTTTTTAAATCTTTCGGCAGTATTTCAGTATCGGTATTTGAAATACATAAATCCCTTCCTCGTCCCTCACACTGTTAATATTTGTCAAATTTCCCTCTCCTTTTTTTCTTTTCTTTTTCTTCTTTCTTCTTTTCTTTTTTTTCCAAAAGCCGGTCGGCATGCAAATCCGGAATAAATGCACTAGTAGCACGCAAGATGTATCAAGATGGTCCATTATTTTGGTTGCCCCTGTCCTCGACGGACCCAACCCCTGTGTTGAGTCCTCTAAGTCAAATGCATGATGCAAATACGCTTTCCTACAAGGGAGCCAGCATGAGCTTAAGTTATTCTAGGTTCAAAACCTGGGTATATCTTCTAGACTGTGTACCCGAGCGGACAACTCGATTTGAGGAGGGGGCTACGTACGGAGAACTAAAAGACCATCCAGCTTAGTAGCTTGTCCGGGCCTCTTTCTTATTTCAAGGTACGACACTAGAAGAATAGAGAGTTTCGACCAGCGAGCACATCTCCGAAGATGAGAAGAGAAGGGCTTTGCGGCAGTTTATACATAATTCAAATAATATTAAAGCTGTAAAAATAACATTTAGCACATTGGGCACAATCATATAATAAAATCATATATTAATCAAAGCCAAATAGCACAATTATTCTAAGCTCAGATTTTGAACCCTGAACCAGAGATTCTGTGTTGGTCCCCAGAAGAGTCGCCAAAGCTGTCACACCTCCTTTTTCACACACTATACACCGCAAATGGCGTAGGTAAAGGAGTTTTTCCAAATAAAGGACAATCGAAACGAGATTTATTTATTTAGAGATTTTAGAGTCGCCAATTGGGATAACTAATGGTGTCCCAAGTCACCGGTTTAAATCCCGAGTCGAGGAAGGTTTGACTCTGTATACATTCTGCGAGCCATAAATCCGGGTAAGGAATTATGTTAACCCGGGAGAAGATGTTAGGCATTCCCAAGTTCCGTAGTTCTAGCACGGTCACTTAATTGTTATATTCGGCTTAATTATTTGATTTTTGTAACCATGTGCAATTTTAACTCTTAACCGCTTTTATTTAATTTTAAAAAGATTGAAACGTTGTTAAAATGCGTCTTGAACCATGACACATAAGTGCACCCGTAGCTCGCAACACATTTTCCCTAACGTTGAAATTTAGATTTGGATAACATAATGCGCACCCGAATTTTAGGAAAGTACATTATTAACTAACACGCCTAAAGCAATTACGTGTTGTTTAACTCTATGAGGGCAATGGAATATGCTAAATGGTACCTCGGTTTCTAAAATAGTTAAAGGAGATCTATAAAATTATCAATTTATTTAGCATTGACACACCTCGATTACACAATTAAACTAAAATTTAAAAGGCTGTAAATAGTTATATTTGATAAGAGCTTTTAATTAATGGTCGAGGGATCCAAATACAATTAGCTGTATTACCAGTCTCTCCTTTAGGATCTTAGGCTAAAGCTAACCATTGGCCCAAAAAGCCGTGCGAAGAGTTCTATACTAACGAAAAAGGGGGGGAACTAGGCTCAAATACCAGCCGAAAAGAGGTTGAAGAATATGCAGCCTTCTATTTCGAAGTCCCAGGATTGAAGCCTCATGGCTACAAGTCGATGCGCAAGCCAATAACAGCCAGGTGGACCTTAAACGACCTCATATGAGAAAAATGGGCCAGGTCTAATTCGAAATCACCTAATACTCACTTAGGTAACGAATTTAACCCGTTCAAAGAAAGCACAACTAAAAACATAACTAGAACTTAGGTTATTATTCAGTATTCATGTCATTCTGATTTTCCAAAATTGGTTTTAAGGAAACTTCGACCATTACTTAGTACCCTAGCTTCATGAATGAACCTTTTTTGATGACCAACTTACATTTAACAATATACGCTAATACTTTTAAAACATGATAAGCTGTGAATAATCGACAATACCACATAATTAATTCATGCAGAATACCACACCAACTAAGTGCCATTTTAACAGCTCTAAAAGTGCATATTAAAGAAACAACTACTAAAGTCTCTGACAATCCTTAGTTCAATTACAAAACGGTGATATAGCTAGTCTATCTAAAGGAAAACCACACCATATTGCATCAAATTGTCAAACATACAAATTTCATGAAGAACATTGTAAATAAGCTACAAAATCTTTTTCAATACTCCAGGCTCTTGATTTTAATTTGTTTCTCTACTCGCAATCAAGGAGTTACAAAATTGTGTACCTGAGAGTGTAAGAGGAATAAAATGTTAAGCACAACACCAGCAACAGCAGTAGCAACCTTAACAGCATCCCAAAGACCGATCGGAACAACTCCAGAAAACAACCAATCTAATATAACCCAGCTGACTTTAATACCCAGATTCAAACAAACAACACTCAACTCATCTTAGCACTGTAAAATCAGGCAATTATCTCAGAAGCTCAAATTTTCCAAAAAAAACACTCAGCAGGTGTTCAATGGAGTACTAGAAATCTTTTAACAAACCACAAACTAATTGTCAGATATTAAACCTATGGTTGAACTAGCCTCCCAAAATGAACCTAAAAGGTATTTAGGGCTGGAGAACTTCAAAAATCAAGCAACAAGGTCAATGAAACAATAATCCTTTTGCTATCTAAAGTTTTTGGAAAATTTTTAGTTCTTAATCTCTTTATGATCCTCAATGGAATAGTGTTTGTATCCTGAATTCTTGCCGTATGAGTTTTTATGAGTTTTCTTATCACTGGAGTCTCTTAATCTCTCTAAGACTTCATATCTGGCTTCTAAGGCAAGAAAGAATGCCTTTATAGGCAAGCAAACTAGGGCACCTGTCAGGTTTGTTATTTCAATTTAGTCCTTTAGTTTTTAACTTGAGGACTAAGTTTTATTTGAAGTTTTTCTAGCAAACCCCATACTAGAAGCTTCTTATTTTGATTGTGCAGATATTCTCTAAGTGCATTGCCTTAAGTACCCTTAAAACTACAAAAAATTACTTTATCGTAACAATCTGGGTCCACTTGATCCAAGGCCAATGGACTTGGGTTTTTGCACTATTAGGCTGGCCCTAAATGGGCATATGAAGATTTCAAAATTCACACAAACATCCCAATTAGGATTCCACCCAATTTAATCGGGATGTAATCACTTTGGCAATTTTGAATCCTAAACTAGTCAACCTATTCGTCAAACTAGTACAACGTACAAAATTACAACAACAACAACAACAACAACTACCCAGTATACTCCCACCAGGTGGGGTCTGGGGAGGGTAATATGTAGACGAGCCTTACCCCTGCCCGAAAGGGCAGAGAGGCTGTTTCCAATCGACCCTCGGCGAGTAGAGTAAAAATGGGGAAGCTGCATTAAGAAACAGAGATAAAATTAGAAACACAAGCAAGACTAAATCAAATAATAAAGCATAGGTACTCCCACAAAAGTAACGTAAATAGTTATGAAAACATAAGCAACATAAATACAGTCGCATGCAGTAATATCAAGCAGGAACTACCATACTAAAACACTAATCACCTATGAGCCCCTAACCTACAATCTTGATTCTAGACCTCCAGACTCCCCTATCAAGAGTCATGTCCTCGGTAACCTGCATTCTGGCCATGTCCTGCCTAATCACCTCTCCCCAATGCTTCTTAGGCCTCCCTCTCCCTCGCCGACCACCAACAATCTCCAACCGCTCGCAGCTCCTCACCGGGGCATCGGAGCCCCTCCTCCAAACATGCCCGAACCACCTCAGCCTCGCTTCCCGCATCTTTTCGTCCACCGGGGCCACCCCTACCTTCTGTCGAATAACTTCATTCTTGATCTTATCCAGCCTGGTGTGCCCACACATCCACCTAAGCATCCTCATCTCCGCAACCTTCATTCTCTGAACATGCGAGTTCTTCACGGGCCAGCACTCTGCCCCATACAACATTGCAGGTCTAACCACGGCTCTGTAGAATTTCCCCTTTAGTTTGTGCGGGATTTTCTTGTCACACAGGACCCCTGAAGCAAGCCTCCACTTTGACCACCCCGCTCCTATCCGATGGGTGACGTCCCCGTCAATCTCTCCGTCCCCCTGGATCACAGACCCAAGATATCTCACACTGTCCCTCTTGGCGATGGCCTGAGAACCAAGCATCACTTCCCCGCTTACCCCACTCGGCTCCTCGCCAAACTTGCACTCCAGATATTCTGTCTTAGATCTGCTAATCTTGAAACCCTTAGACTCAAGGGTCTGTCTCCATATCTCTAACCTTTCACTAACACCGGCCCTCGTCTCGTCTATCAATATTATATCATCAGCAAAGAGCATACACCAAGGCACATCCCCTTGGATATGTCGGGTCAGAGCATCCATCACTAAGGCGAACAACAGGGGCTCAGCGTCGATCCTTGATGGAGCCCCATTACCACAGGAAAATGGTCTGATACGCCCCCCACCGTCCTAACCCTAGACTTAGCTCCATTGTACATGTCCTTGATTACTCTGATATAGGCTTCTGGCACACTCTTCGCCTCCAAGCACCTCCCTCGGGACCTTGTCATACGCCTTCTCCAAGTCGATAAGCACCATATGAAGGTCCTTCTTCTTATCCCTGAATTGTTCCGCCATCCGCCTGACTAAGTGAATCGCCTCTGTGGTGGAGCGTCCCAGCATGACACCGAACTGGTTCCCAGATATAGTTGTCGCCTCCCTCACACGCGCCTCAATCACCCTCTCCCAAACCTTCATCGTGTGGCTTATTAATTTGATGCCCCCGTAATTGTTGCAACACTGGATGTCCCCTTTGTTCTTGTACAGGGGCACCACTGTACTCCACCTCCACTCATCCGGCATCTTTTTAGTCCTGAAAATCGCATTGAACAGCCTAGTGAGCCACTCCCCTCCAGCTTTACCCATGCACTTCCAGAATTCCACCGGGATCTCGTCAGGCCCGGTCGCTCGACCCCTGCTCATCCTACGCAACGCCCCTAAGACCTCCTCTACCCTAATGCGCCTACAGTACCCAAGGTCTCTATGGCGCTCTGACTGCCCCAACTCCCCTAGCTCTATGCTCCGATCCCCCTCCTCATTAAGAAGGTCCCGAAAGTATGTCTGCCACCTCTGTTTGATTTGCGAGTCCCCCATCAAAACTGTACCATCCTCGTCCTTGATACACCTGACTTGGTCAAGATCACGTGCCTTCCTCTCCCTTACTTTAGCCAACCGGAATAACTTCTTATCCCCACCTCTCTCCCCTAGTTCCTCATACATGCGTCCGAACGCCTCGTTTTTAGCTTCCGTGATAGCCATCTTAGCTTCTTTTCTCGCCTCCCTGTATACCAACCTGATCGCTCTCCGCTCCTCCTCGCTTGAGCTCCCTGCCAACCTAGCGAACGCCGCCTTCTTCACCTCCACTTTTCCCTTGACTACCTCGTTCCACCACCAATCACCCTGATGTCTGCCTGAATATCCCTTAGCTACCCCGAGCACGTCCCGTGCAGCCCCCCTTACCAAGTTCGTCGTCACTGTCCACATAGTGTCCGCTTCCCCGTAACTTCTCCAAGCTCCGCCCTCCACTAACCTCCTTTCCAACTCCTGTGCTTTCTCCTTAGACAAAGCACCCCATCTAATCCTCGGTTGCCCATGGGCGCCCCTCCGCTTCTTCTTAACCCAAAGATCGACATCCAACACTAGAAGTCTATGAAGAGTTGAAAGCGACTCACCCGGAATAACCTTGCAGTCCTTGCACAAGCCCCGATCGCTCCTTCGGATGAGGATGTAGTTAATCTGAGTCCGCGCCGCCGCACTCTTGAAAGTAACCAAATGCTCCTCCCTCTTCCGGAATGTCGAGTTCGCAATCAGGAGCTCGGAAGCCCTGGCGAAATCAAGCAGCGAAGTGCCCCCTCCGTTCCTGGCACCAAAGCCAAAGCCCCCGTGCACCTCATCATATCCACCAGCCTCAGCCCCAATATGGCCATTAAAGTCTCCTCCAATAACTAACTTCTCAGACTGGGGAATCCTCCCCACCAGATCATCCAAGTCCTCCCAAAAGCGCCTTTTAGCCTCTTCGTCTAAGCCTGCGTGCGGCGCGTAAGCGCTAACGACGTTGAGGACTCCACCCCCAATAACCAGCTTAATAGACATTAACCTATCATTCACTCGCCTAACCTCGACCACGGACTCCCTAAGGTCCCCATCAACCAGGATGCCCACTCCATTCTTACCCCTCTCAAGCCCAGAGTACCACAGCTTAAACCCATCAGCGTCCCGCGCCTTCGACCCTTTCCACCTAGTCTCCTGGACGCACGCTATGTTAACCCTTCGCTGTTGCAGAACCTTCGCCAACTCAATGGACTTACCCGTCAGAGTACCTATGTTCCAAGACCCAATCCTTAGTCTATGGACGTCCGCCGCCCTCTTCCCACCCTTTCCTCCCGCCCTGCCCGAAGTGCCACCCCCGCTCCCCTACTCACCCCCGCTACCACCCCCACCCCCTGAGGACATGACCTTACGCTATCATCTTCCACCGCGGCCACTATCCCACCAACCGATATGGGGTACAGTAGCACACGCACGCACTATAGCGAAAAACACAAATGTATCAAACTAGATAACAACAGAATAGAACACACTCTGAATGCTAGCTAAAATACGTGAAAAGGTATACAAAATGTGCAAGAGAGCGGGAGGTACCAACTCCCGAAAGAAAAACCTGGAAGGGTGCTTTGCTGTGTCCGAGTTTTCCTGAAACTTAGCAAACTGTGCGGCTCGATTGCGTCCTGCCACGAGTCTGAACGAGCGTTTGAACGATAGTTGTCGGAAATCCTCGTCGGTGGAATAGGTACCTGTCCAAGAAAACAAAATACACCCACAAAAATAAATCATGCATGAACAACATACACACAACTACTTGACCACCGCACTTTGAATTTTGCAATGAAATTTCAGGATATTAATTACTAAAAACTATACAGGTTGACCTAATAAAACATATGCAAAACATTTTTCATGGAACAGCAGGAAGAGAATAAAGGAAGAATCAAAAATGAAAAGAGAAAAATAATAAAAATATATACGTTCATACCTCTACAAACACCTTATTTTCGACGGATTTGTGGATTTGAGGCCGGCATAAACTTCAATTGTGTGTTCTCAGACGAGAACTCATAACTGAAGTCTATTCTGAACTAAGGAATTCCAAACTCCACCGATTCGTCTCCTTTTTGAAATTTTAGGGTTCCAATTTCGATTTGAAATTTGAGAGGTTTGTGTAGGATACGAGGGTAGTGGGTTGGGATGAGGGGGAGAAAGGGGTCCTTTGGTGTGATTTTGGGGTGGATTAGTAGCGGCACCGCCGGACACGGCAGCGGAGTCAGAATTTATAAATGATATTCGAGGAGCTCGGGTGGGATTCAAGGGAAGATGCTGGTAGATTTGAGAAGAGGAGAGGAGGAGAATCGGCGGTGTAAATTTTACGGCCATCGGAGCTCTGCCGCTACCGTAGGCGATTTTCAGCCGGCAGCAGATGGCGGTGGGCGGCATAGGCAGGGTGGTTCTAAAGTTCCAGGTGTGAGAGCTTAGATGAAGGGTGTTTGGGGTGGGGTGGGGTGTTTGGACATATATATATATATATATATATTATAAGCACCCTAGTTCTCAGCCATTGGATCTTGAATCCTAGACGATTGAGATTTACTCATGCCAAACGACGTCGTTTGGTATTTGGGGTACTGGACCGGGTAGTGGGGGTGGGTATGGGCGGGGTTTGTGGGATTTAGGCCTGGGATTTAATTCAATTAGCTCAATTAGGGTATTCTTCTTCATTTCACATTTTCAGATTTCTTTTTCTTTCTTCGTTTTTTTTCATTTTCAAAATTACTAAAACCCAAATTTAATTATAAATCCCAAAGTAACCTATAACCGACTAATTAATCCTACATAATCATTATCACAAATAATTAAAGAAAAATCACCTAAAACAAATTTAAAATTAAAAGTGCAAATTAAACTATATTTTGATTTTCCTTTTATAAAATGACTAATTGTTAATTAATTCTTGAAAAATGATCAAATCAACTTCTAAATGCACATTCAACATAGATGTTTTTTGTATTTTTACTAATTAAAATGCACAAAGAATATGCAAACAATTAACGAAAAATGCCACAAAAGTTCACATAATTGTAAATAAATAAAAGAAATAATTTTGTTTGAATTTATGGGAGTAATTCATATAGGGAAAAAATCACATTCTCAGTACATTACTTTACTTGATGAACCAATGACTGTGACATGCAACGAGACAACGCAACAAAAATAGACATAGATTCAGAGGAAGATGATATACCGGAAGAGATTGTTAAGGAAGTTGAGAATTTCGAAAATAGGCCTAAGTCCAACTTGGACGAGAAGGAGATTGTTAACCTGGGAGATGCAGAAAATATCAAAGAAAAACGAATCAGTGTCCATTTGTTACCGTCAGAAATGAATATACAGAGTTCCTAAGAGAGTACGAAGACATATTTGCCTGTTCATACGACGACATGACTGGTCCAAGCACATCCATTATGGCTCACAAATTGCCGACTGATCCGGCCTGTCCGCCAATGAAGCAGAAGCTCAGAAAGTTCAAGCCAGATATGAGCTTGAAAATCAAGAAAGAAGTCACTAAGCAGGTCAAAGCTAAGGTTCTCAGGGTAGTAGAGTATCCGACGTGGTTAGCCAACATCGTACCAGTACCGAATAAGGACGGGAAGGTTAGAGTCTGTGTCGACTACCGGGACCTCAACCGGGCCAGTCCCAAGACGACTTCCCCTTGCCAAATACACACATCCTGATTGAAAATTGTGCCAAGCATGAGCTGTAGTCATTCATCGATTGTTTTTTTGGGTACCATCAGATATGGATAGATGAAGAAGATGCTGAGAAAACGGATTTCATTACACCATGGGGGGTGTATAATTACAAGATGATTCCGTTTGGGTTAAAGAATGCTAGGGCCACCTACAAGAGGTCCATGACTACCATTTTCCATGACATGATACATAGGGATATTGAAGTGTATGTAGAGAATTTCATCATTATGTCATGCTCCAATCCGAGGGACATGGCCGGCGCTCGACCAGGTAGCCCCAGTCAAGCGGACCTGGGTGCCTTTCCTATCACGCGCATTCCCCGTCTTTTCATTACTCATTAATCAAGTGAAATAGCCATTTATAATTTGAACACATTCTTACGCGATTTACACAACATATATGGTTACTTGCGTGGTTTACAACTTA
Source organism: Nicotiana benthamiana (assembly GCA_034376525.1). Classification (NCBI taxonomy): domain Eukaryota; kingdom Viridiplantae; phylum Streptophyta; class Magnoliopsida; order Solanales; family Solanaceae; genus Nicotiana; species Nicotiana benthamiana. The sequence continues at coordinate 130,158,195 of CM067327.1, forward strand.
CACCGCCCAACATACAAAATACATATTTATATAAGGTCGCAACCTATATTTCCTACCTACAGACCTCTAAGGATACAAAAAGGAGATACAATGCTTGCCGGTAACAAGGCACCGACTATACCTTACACAAAGATCAAAATAAAACTCGGGAAGAAGGCAGAATGAGCCACACAGGGCCCGAGAAGAAAAGGGGCTCACCAATTCAGCTGACGGGAAGTGAAGGAGTGCTACTGTCGGTGGACTGGAGTACTTGCTATGCATCTACCTACAATCATAACACAGATGTAGCGCCCCCGGCAAATGGACGTCGGTACATTTGAATTGTACTGTTATGCATGAACAAAGTTTACCCCAAGTAAAATCAAGCAATGCACCGGTAACAAACAATAATGGAACAAACAATCAAATGCACATGAAAGGATCAACCAAAGCCAATCAAGTTTCACAATCTCTCCTTTTCCCCTTTCAACATTATTCCATCACATCAATGATTTTTACAACTTTTGCATATGTGCATTTAAATAGTGATTTCAATCAATTTTCCACATTTATTACCTTAGCCACCATTATCACAACAAGCCGCACCTTATAATTTCATGTTGCAGCGCGCAACCCGATCCCACCGGATAATCATAATTCACACAACAACAACAATAATTCATAAAGATTTCCATAAATATCAATACTATTTCCATCAAGTACAACAGTCGAGATACAATTCAAGTCACAAAAATAATTGCCCACGACAAACCACATATGATATTATCATAGTTGTTCAATTATATCAATTACTACTTCTTTCCATCATTTGTTATACAGCTCTTACCACATAAACCCATTTACACATACTTGGTTTGTTGCCATTTACTTACACCATCATATCGGGAAACATAAACAATAGCATTCAAGGTGTATTAATCACACGAATTCACAAATAGTCCAAATAAGCGACACATACCAAGTACTCGTACACCAACAAGGTGACCTTACAAAGGTTAAAGTTAGCCATACATACCTGGAGTCGAATTTCCCTTTTTACTTCTACTTTCAGCTTACCAATAGCTTAGTACCGACAATCTAGTCCACAAGTTAACACATACATCTTAGAATTGAAGTTCTCAATTACTTCCCAAATTTATTTAGGTTATAAATCCCCTCCTTTTGCAAATCTTTACTCCTACCCAATTCCTTTTACTAGGTTTTAGGTTTTTAAGAACATGCACGCGTATTTCAACTTAGGTTTTCAAGAATCAATGCATAAAAATCCGTCTTTTTGTTTAAACTTTAAAATCAATGAAAAAGGTTGAGGAACTTACCTACAAGGACAGAGATGAAAGCTATTACTTGAGATTTCCCGGCCCGTGTGACTTTGAAGAATCAAATCAACAAGTGAAAAACTTTCTCTCTCAAGAGTTATCTCTTCCTCTCTCTAGTTTGTTCAGGAATTATATAAAATGAGGGTTTGCGGTGTTTTATTCAAAGAGGGTCGCATTTAGAATTAAGGAAAATTAAAGTTCGAGTCAGATCTACGGTCACACTTTGCGATTGCATAATGGAAATGGGTCTGCAGAGTGGATCGCAAAAATGTTCCCAAAATCTGGGCATAGTGTTTGGGTCTGCAACACGAATGTTGTCCGCATTCTCGTTCTGCGGTCGGATAATGCACCGCAGAACCGTCTTTCAGAAAATCCTTAGGAAATTATGTGACGACTATGCGATCCGCAGATAAGTTATGCAGTCGCATAGTGGACCGCATTTTTTACCTCAATTTACCCAGGCTACTATCTTAGTCTGCAGCTGAAATGCGATCTGCATACTTGACCTGTAACCGCATTCTGGACTGCATAATAGCATTTGTTCTGGAAAACTTTGATTCTTGACTTTTTAAAAGCTAGATCAGTACAATTTTTACACATTAACACATATTCGAAACTTGGCACTAAAAGTTACTAGATTTTGAGTACATGTTTTCATGGGGCCTTACATCCTCCCCCACTTAAAATCATTCGTCCTCGAATGAGTATTTTGGAAATCTGTTGGTTTTGAAAATGTGATATGCAAATTCCCAGTTTTTGCTAAATCCCATATTTTTTAGAAAATTTCGCCAAAGTTCCTTTGTAATTAGACACATCTACCTATCAGAGAGTCCCCGAAACCTATTCAAGCACCAATGTACATTCCCTATTGTCCCTAAAATTGTCATACAATTAATTACCTCAACTCTTGCACATATTTAATCACTTCAACATACTCTATGTGTCTCAATTAATCATTATGAATCTACACTACAATTATTCTCCCACTTGTTACATGAGTAATCAAAACTTTCCATTACCCAAAAGGGTTTGCACATAGCTCAAATAACCACAACACGTACAGTTTATGCAAAACTTGGGGAGGGGGGGATTACATTAGTAAAGCATTTAAGGGAAAAATGGGGAGCCTTTCTGCCAATTTGAACGCAACATTAGTTTGCCTAGAGGTAGGAATTTGCATGATTTCTACTAGACTTGTTCAAACAAATGGGGATACTTTTCTTTCATCTCACTTTCTGCTTGCCACGTGGCTTCTTAGACTCGTTGACTTCGCCATAATACTTTGATTGAAGCAATCTTCTTATTTCTCAATTTACGGACATGTCTATCAAGAATGGAAACCGTGACTTCTTCATACAATAACCGTTCATTAACCTCGATGTTCTCAACTGGCACGATGGTTGATGGATCTCCAACCACTTTCTTTAGCATAACCGTTCATTAACCTCGATGTTCTCAACTGGCACGATGGTTGATGGATCTCCAACCACTTTCTTTAGCATAGACACGTGGAACACTCAGTGCACTAATGACATTTTAGAGGGAAATTCCAACCTATAAGCCATATATCATATCCTTTAAGCGACCCGATACGACTTGACATATTTAGGAATCAACTTTCCTTTCTTCCCAAACTGCATGACTCCCTTCAAGGAGATACCCTCAACAACAACCAATCATCTGCTTGGATCGGTGAATTGGACCCCTCGATCCGAGATACTAGAAAGTGCAGTGCAATGAAGCCTTACTATTTCCTTGATATACAACTGGGCATACTATTCAGCAGTATTGGTAGATTTGACTGGCAAGAAGTGAGTTGTTTCGTTAGTAGATCCACTATTACCCAAATTGAGTCAAACTTGCGCTGAGTGCGCGGTAACCCAACTATGAAATCTATATTGAATCTCCTATTTCCATATCGGTATTTCCATAAGCTGAGCTAACCCACCGGGGTGCTGATGCTCGGCCTTTAATTGCTGGAAATTTGGACATTTAGATACAATATACGCCATACCCTTCTTCATACCGTTCTACCGATAAATTTTCTTGAGATTATGATACACTTTTGTAGAACCTGGGTGGACAAAATACCTAGAATTATGAGCCTCAACCATCACCCTCACCCGAAGATCATCCACATCTGGAACACATAGCCTACCTTGACATCGCAATACACCATCGCCGCCGAGTGAAAATGCTGAAGTCTTGTTATTCAAAATTGCCTCCTTCATCTGTGCCAATGTCGGAACAATAAACTACTTTTCCTTGACTTCCGCTACAAGTGACAATTCTGCCCCATTATGCACCGTAACATTCCCCTCATTTGATGTCGAAAAACAAACCCCCGGACTGGTCAATTGATGCACCTCCCGAGCCAAGGGCCACTGATCCGCCCCTAAATGATCCAAACTGCCCATGGATTTCCAGTTGAGAGCGTTGACCGCCACATTCGCCTTCCCTGGATGGTAAAAAATGTTCATATGATAATCCTTAAGCAATTCTAACTACCGACCCTGTCTTAAGTTCAACCCCTTCTGCTAGAACAAATACTAGAGACTCTTGTGGTCTGAGAACATATCCACATGGACCCAATAAAGATAATGTTGCCATATTTTCAAGGCAAACATATCTGCTGCAAGCTCTAAATCATGCGTCGGATAATTCTTCTCTTAATTCTTGAGCTTCCGTGAAGCATACGCTATAACGTTCCCATGTTGCATTAACACACCCCCAAACCAACCCTTGAGGCATCGCAATAAACTACAAATCCTTCTGTGCCTTCTAAGAAGGTCAATATCGGTGCCCAGTCAACCTTTATTTCAACTCATGGAAACTTTTCTCACAAGCATCAGACCATTGGAACTTAATTGCTTTCTGTGTAAACTTAGTCAATGGGGAGGCGAGGGTAGAGAATCCCTCCACAAACCTCCGATAATACCCTGCTAAACCCAAGAAGCTACGAATCTTCGTCGGGATCGTGGGTCTAGGCCAATCTTTTACTATGCAATCTTCTGGGATCCACCCGAATCCCTTCACCGGAAACAGCATGACCCAAAAAGGTAACAGACTCCAACCAAAATTCATATTTTGAAAATTTATCATACATCTGATGTTGTTGAAGAGTCTGCAGAACTTCCCTGAGGTGATAGACATGATTCTCACGACTCCGCGAGTAAATAAGGACGTCATCTATGAAAACAATCACAAAGGAGTCTAGAAATTGCTTGAAGACCCGATTAATAAGATCCATGAAAGCTTCCGGGGCATTGGTTAGCCCAAAAGACATGACAAAGAATTTGAAGTGACCATAGCGAGTTCTGAAAGCGGTCTTAGGAATATCCTGCTCTTTGATCTTTAACTGGTACCCAGACGGTAGATCAATTTTGTAAAAGAACCTTGCACCTTGCAATTGGTCGAACAAATCCTCTATCCGAGGCAAAGAATATTTATTCTTGATGGTGAATTTTTTGAGCTGCCGATAATCAATACACATCCGGAGCGACCCATCCTTCTTTCTAACAAAAAGAGCCAGAGCACCCCACGAGACACACTCGGTCATATGAACCCTTTTTATAATAAATCCTTCAGGTGCTCCTTTAACTCCCTTAACTCCTCTGGCGGCATTCTGTATGGTGGAATAGATATTGGATGTGTATCAGCCAATACATCAATCCCGAAATCAATCTCCCTATCTAGCGTAACCCGTGGAAGCTCGTCTGGAAAGACTTCAAGAAACTTATTCACAACTGGCACGGACTCGGGGCAGACGCTTCTAAAGTGGTGTCTGCAACCCGGACCAAATGACAGATACACCCTTTCTTAATTATCTTCGAAGCCTTAAAGTAGGAAATAAACCTATCCTTTGGCACCATACCATTTCCCTTCCACTAAATAACCGGCTCATTAGGGAACTCGAGTCTCATGACTCTTGTTCGACAGTCAGTCGAGTATTCAGATGGCTCTATTTGAGGCTCTATGTGGGAGACAATGTAGATCTCGGTTGGATGGTTCGAGCCAGGCGAGACCAGGCTTTTGGGTATTGATTTGGTTCAGGATGCTTTAGACAAGGTAAAGTTAATTCAAGAGAGGCTCCATACAGTGCAGTCGAGGCAAAAGAGTTATGCTGACGAGAAGGTTTGTGATGTGTCCTTTATGGTTGGGGAGAAGGTTCTACTAAAGGTCTCACCCATGAAGGGTGTTATAAGATTTGGGAAGAAGGGTAAATCGAGTCCTTGGTTCATTGGACCTTTTTAGGTGCTTCGGAGGATTGGGGAGGTAGCTTATGAGCTTGTTTTGCCACCCAGCTTGTCGAGTGTCCATCCGGTGTTTTATGTTTCTATGTTCCGAAGGTATATTGAGGATTCGTCTCATGTTCTGGATTTCAGCATGATTTAGTTGGAGGGAGATTTGACTTATGATGTGGAGCTAGTAGCCATTCAGGAGCGTGAGGTTCAAAGTTGAGGCCGAAGGATATAGCTTCATTGAAAGTGCATTGCAAAGGTTGGCTCGTGGAGAAGGCTATATGGGAGACCAAACGAGAGATGCGAAGCAGATATCCTCATCTATTTGAGACTTTAGGTATGTTTCTTGTCTCGTTCGAAGATGAACGTTTGTTTAAGAGGGAGGATGTAATGATCCAACTGGTCGTTTTATGAGTTGCTGCTTCATTTCCTCCATTTCTGATTCTTATTTCCTTGTTCATCTGTATATTATGATATCGGGTTGGTTGGTTCTGGTTCGAAGATGTTTTAGAAAGGAATGAGACACTTAGTCTCTTTTGAGTAAGCTTAGGTTGGAAGAAGTCAACTAGATGTTGACTTATGTGAAAAGGGCTCGTATGTGAACTTTGATTGTTTGGATAGGTTCAGTAGGTGATTCATGACGTAGGAGCGTGATCAAAATGTGTTTTGGAGGTCCGGAGTAGATTTAGGCTTGAATTGGCGAAAATGGATTTAGCATTTTCCGGTTGATATGGGAGATTTTTATATCAGGGTTAGAATGGAATTTTGGGAGTTTCAACAGGTCCTTTGTGTCATATGGGATGTGTGTACAAAATTTCAGGTCGGTCGGACGAGGTTTTTTAGACTTTTTTATCAAAAGCAAAACTCGGAAGTTTTTAGAGTTCTTGGGCTTGAATCTGTGGTTAATTTAAATGTTTCAATGTTGTTTTAGGGGTTTTAAAGATTTGTACAAGTATTGAAGGTGGTATATGACTTGCTCGTGCTTTTGGTTGAGGTCCCGAGGGCCTTGGGGCGATTTCGGATGGTTGACGGAAGGTTTTAAGTTGGAATTGGAAGCTGAAGCGCTATGTTCCTGTCATAACCGCACTTGCGGCTTGGGGACCGAAGGTGAGGGCCCACAGAAGCAAAAATGGAGTCACATATACAGAACTTTGGGCGATTGCGCTATTGCGCTGGCTGGGCGAATAAGTGAGGTCTGTGGATGCCCACCTTGGATTGCAGGTATGGGTCTGCAGGTGCGATAATTACACCGCAAATGCGGTTTTTCTGGGCCACAACATATATATTCTACCCTTCATGAATTTGGGTTTTTTCCATCACATTTCAAATGGGAAGAAGCTTTGGAGAGCAAATTCAAGGAGAATTCAAGAGAGTTTCGTCGGGGTAAGGTCTTTGGTTCCCAAGCGTAATTTTATGATGATTTCTAACATTGTAAGCTCGATATCTATGAGAAAATCAGTAGCAAAGTGAGGTTAGGACTTGGAAAAATTAGAGACCTAAAATTAGGGATTTGAGGGGTCATTTGTGGTTATTTTTTTGGTACTTTGGGTATGAATGAGCTCGTTGAGGAATAAGGATTCTACTGATGTAAATTTTGTCGGATTCTGAGACGTGGGTCCGGAAGTCGATTTTTGGATAATTTTGGGATTTTGATGTAATTTGATTATCTTCGAGTGATCTTTATTCTCTTAGCATATTTTGATGGTTATATACTGATTTTTGTTAGATTTGGGGTATTTTGAGGCTGAATTGAGAGGCAAAGGCATCGCGGGCTAGAGTTTGGCTTGGCTTGAGGTAAGTAACACTTTCCAAACTTGGTTCTGAGGGTTTAAACCCCTGAATTGTATGTTCTATGATTACTATATAGGTGACGCAAATACCAAGAACGGGCGTGTGGGCGTGCACCATGAGAAATTCGGCTTGGATCACTGCAGGGCACCGCTCAGTGACTCTTTCTTGCTAATAACTCTGTTGTATCTATGTGATTAAGCCAATCAGTTGCAAATCATGCTAATTACCATGTTAAGGCTTCACGTCAATACTGTTGAGACCCGAGAAGTCGCGTGTTATTCGCTTTAATTATATTCTGTACTCACTCATGTCCGTGCATATTATATCATGCCTCAGTCTTGATTATTGCTATTTGACATATCATACCATTGTTCGGGCTTGTGTCATGACATTATAGCCCATGTGTGAGAGTCTGGAAGTATTGATCGAGTGAGGCCGAGAGCTAGATATTGATTGACAGTATGGATTGGGTTGCACGCCACAACGAGATATTGATCATGATTTCGTTGGCATTGATATAGCACTTGGACTCAGAGAAGCCGCTCCGGAGTCTTTACACCCCCAGTGATCGCAGTTGATGATATTGAGGGATGGATCTTCCTTGAACATGGGTCTTGTCCTAAATATTGCTATGGAGATGGATCTTCTCCATGAGGCTGGATTGGCATGTTTTCTCGGTAAGTGACTTATAATCTATGATTATGTGCATTCCGGCATGGATCTTCTATGGGCCGAGTGGGACGTATACAGTACCGAGTGGGACGTATACATATTGATCATGCTATATGTGCATTATACATATTGATCATGCTATATGTGCATTGGTACTTAAAGGTTCCTGAGTTTTATACTCCGTTTTGTTCATATTGTGTTTACGCACTACTAAGAATTTACTTGAACTGTAAGCATATCTACTTTGCTGTCTACAATTATTTAGGGTTAAAGTTATTTAGTTAACCTAGGTACTAATAACTCCTTTGATTATCATGAAAATGAATGGGTCGAATTGTAAGTAGAAGCACATACGAGTTTTACTCAGTGGATTATGGCTTGTGTAGGAACTGTCTCTTACTCCTTAATAATAAATGGTGGTTTAACCAAACCATTTATTGCTAAGAGAGGCATAAGACAAGGAGATCCCATGTCTCCCTACCTATTTGTCTTGGCTATGGAATATCTAAACAGAATTCTACAACATATCTATAAGGATGGAAACTTCAATTTTCATCCTAAGTGCAGGAAACTGAATATCTCTCATATATGTTTTGCCGATGACCTTCTCATGTTCTGTAGAGCTGATGTGGTATCAATTCAGTTACTGCATAAGGCTTTTCTTCAATTCTCTACAGCTTCTGGATTACAGGCTAATACCAGTAAAAGTGTTGTTTATCTGGCTGGTGTGCAACCACAATACAGTGAGGAAATTCTTGATACCTTGGGGTTCAGTGTAGGAACTTTGCCTTTTAGATACTTAGGGATCCCTTTGGATTCCAAGAAGTTGGCTATACAGCATTATCTGCCTTTAATTGAGAAGATCACAAACAAAATAACTTGTTGGTCTGCTAAGTTCTTGTCATATGTAGGCAGGTGTCAGTTGATCAAAGCAGTGGTTTTTGGGATGCAGTCTTATTGGGCTCAGATATTCATCATTCCAAAAAAGGTTTTGAAAGTCATTGATTCTGTATGTAGAATATTTCTCTGGACTGGTAAAGCTGATATATCCAGAAGAGCATTGGTGGCTTGCGAGACATATGCACACCTATTTCTGCTGGAGGTCTCAACATGTTAAACTTATATGTGTGGAACAAGGCAGCTGTCACTAAACTGTTATGGGATTTGGCTAGGAAAAAAGATTGCTTATGGGTTCGTTGGGTGCATACTTATTACATAAAGCAAGGAAATCTTTCTACTCTTACCATACCAAAGGCTGCTTCTTGGGTGGTTAGAAAGATACTGGAGAGTAGAACAAGCATAATGGAGAGCACTCAGCTTCAAGGGGATTTGCATGGTCGACTACATAGTGTATGTAAGCAGAACAGGTTTAATATACAGAAGCTTTACCTCTCTTTGATGCCCAGTTTCACTAAGGTTACATGGAAAAAGCTGTTACTGGTTAAAAATGTGCTTCCTAGACATAAGTTTACTGCCTGGCTTGCTAGGCTGCCCACAGTTGATAGATTGCAGGCAATGGGACTGCAACTTCCAGTTACTTGTGTTTTCTGTCAGCAGAATATTGAAAGTTTTAACCATCTGTTCTTTGAATGTAGTGTCACAAACAGAATATGGTCCAGAATTTGTGTTTGGTTGGGATACTCTAAAACTATAGGCTGCTGGGATGATGAACTCATGTGGATATGCAGCAAAGCTAACAGCAACCAGTGGAGAAATGCAATCACTGCATCTGCATTTATTACTACTGTTGCATTGATTTGGAGAATAAGGAATCACATGAGGTTTGAAGGTGCTAATTTTGTGGAAGAGTTGATATATAAGGAGATTGCATTATTGACACATCTTTGTGGAAGAAATTGCAGACAATGGCAGGATGGGCTGCAACAGCTCAATTACTATCCTTACCTTGTTAGTTACTGCTCAATGATAGGATACATGTATATAATGAAAGTAGAATTGTATAGTTACACTGTTAGCATTGAGTATAGATCAGTAGCTAGTCCAAATGCTGCTGGATAGGAATATTATACATCTTTTTTGAGATCAATAGAAAAGCAAGTTTAATCTAAAAAAAAAAAATCCTCGTGGAAATTTAATAGCAGTCAAGAATTATTTCTATACTAATGAAGTTTTATGCGCTTCATTGCCATATATGCCAGAAGGTTCTCTTCGTTATATTCTTTCTACTCGAAGGCAGAAAATTTTGTCAGAGGGTTGTATTGATATTGTTCTTAAAGAATCACTTCTTGGTCTAAAAGATATTCATCTTCTTCGAAGAGTTCACAGAACTTTCAACGCTGGTGATATTTTCTGTGAAAAATGTGAATATTTGTAATTTTATTTACATTTAAATGTCAAGTTTATGTTGTTCCATTTAGAAGGATATCCAAATTGTAATGGACCCAATATATTTTTTGCTTGGTTGAGATTTACATATATATGATTCGAGAGAGTTGCAAAACAAGGAGAAGAAAAAGGGTAAAATATTTAAAAAATGAGTAGAAATTAAAATTTTAAAATATATATATATATATATATATATATATATATATATATATATATATATATATATATATAAATTAAATAGATCTACCAAATAAAACATCCCATATAATTTTTATATAATTCAAAGAATGACGAGCCCAACTCTCTACCAAAAAACACGTAGAAAATTGTGAGGCTGTTATGAAATAGAAGATTCTTACACTTCTATTTAAGGTGAATGTCTTTAATGAACTTAATTAGAGAGATTTTAGAGTCCTATTATTGGTAGCAAGATCTTCCTCCTCCCTATAAATAGAGGTGCTCTCTACCATTGTAATTCACCCCTCTCAACTCAATAAGAAGAACTCTCTCTACTCTTCTCTCTATTGCTATTGTTCTTGTTCTATTGTTCTTGTCTTTTGCTTTAGTTTATAACACGTTATCAGCACGAGACTCTACCGTCTCAAGTATCATTCTCGAAAATCCAAGGTATTTTCCCTCTTCCTAATTTAATTTTCGAGTATGTCTGACATTATGAAAAGAAAGTTCGTTGCCCTTGAAATTTCGGGCAAGAACTATATGACATGGGTGTTGGATGCTGAAATCCACCTAGATGCTATGGGTCTCGGAGACACCCTCAAAGATAAAGAAAGAGCATCCACCCAAGATTGTGCGAAGGCCTTGATTTTCTTGCGCCACCACCTTGACGAAGGTTTGAAGATTGAATATCTCACCGTCAAGGATCCACTCGTTTTGTGGAACAGCTTAAAGGAGAGATATGACAACCTGAAGTTGGTCACTCTGCCACAAGCACGATATGATTGGGCCCATCTGAGGCTACAGGACTTTAAGTCCGTTTCTGAATATAATTCTGCTATGTTCAGAATTACTTCTAAACTGAAGCTATGTGGAGATAACATCTCCGATTACGATATGCTTGAGAAAACGTTTACAACGTTTCATGCCTCCAATATGGTACTGCAGCAACAGTACCGAGAGAAAGGCTTTACGAAGTACTCTGAACTGATTTCTCTCTTACTAGTGGCTGAGCGAAATAATGACCTGCTCATGAGAAATCACGAAAATAGACCAACTGGGTCTACACCACTGCCTGAAGCAGATATGGTGCACTCGCATTATGCCAAACATAAAAGGGACCATGATCACGGTCATAAACGGGGTCAAAGCCAAGGACGTGGACAAGGAAGAAATTCCAAAGAAGTCCGTCACCCCCAAAAGAGAGATAACCACCGAAAGCAGAAACGGGATCCCGAAGATCCTAAGGCAAATAGTTCAGAAACTATATGTTATCGTTGCGGTGGGAAAGGGCACTGGTCAAAGATTTGCCGTATACCAAGACACTTGGTTGACCTTTATCAAGCATCTCGAAAGAGAAAAGGCCCTGAAACAAACTTTGTCTATGACGACAATGAGGACATCACCCACCTGGATGTGGCAGACTTCTTTGAGCAACCCGAGGGGAAAATAGACCACCTAATCGGCGATGGGACCATGATGAAAGAAGATGGAGTTATTTGATTTTGTTCTACTTATTTGTATTAGTTAGTGAATAATCTAATAGTCATTAGTATTAGCTCGTATTAGCTAGTTCATGATGCAATGTTAGCAGTAGTTCTTTAGAATATCTTCAATATGCTCAAATATCAATAAAACTTTTATTTTCCAGTGGGGGTAATCGACTAGCCTGAAAAACTAGTCGATTATCAACTATTTTCGCATTAAAGTTGAAAAACAATTGATCAACAATCGATTGTCTTTGGCTAACAATCGATTGTCTTGAAACAGTGTTCTAGAATTTTTCAAAAATAGCCAACAATCGATTGTCTTTGTCTAACAATCGATTGTCTTGAAACAGAGGTCTGGAATTTTTCAAAAATCATCCACAATCGATTGTCCATATTTAACAATCGATTGTCTTAAACAGTGTGATCTGAAGTTTTTCAAAAATAACAAATAATCGATTGTGTGTGTTTAACAATCGATTGTCTATGTTCCAACAATCGATTGTGTGTTTAATAATCGATTGTCTTATGAAAAACGCTGAAATTTTCAAACTGCATAGTAATTGATTATGGACAACATATCTGATTTTGTTAGTCAACTGTTAGTAGCAGATTTTGAAAATATTATGTGACACAAAAGAATTGAACTTGTTTATTCTTATGTTCATGTATTCCTTTTGTATGTCATACCATGGGAAGTAAATTGATTGAAAGGCTCCGGAAGAGCAAATGTAACTCTGCCCAAAGGCATGACGTTTATCTTAGAGAATGCAATATTCTCCTCCAAGTCTAAGAAGAAACTTGTTGAGTTTTAAAGATGTACGCCGGAATGGCTACAATATTGAGACAATGGATGAAGATAATCTTGAATATCTCGTCCTCACTTTAAAGAATGTCTCCGGCCAAAAGAGGGTTATTGAGAAATTCCCGTCTTTATCTTGTGGCCTGTATTGGACAAGAATTAGTGCAATTGAGGCACATTCAACAGTAAATCTAAAGAATACTGAGTCCAATACATTTGTACTTTGGCATGATCGACTGGGTCACCCAGGATCAACCATGATGAGACGGATTATAGAAAGCTCATATGGGCATCCGTTAAAGAATTTCAAAATTCTTTCAAGTAATGAATATCCTTGCACTTCGTGTTATCAAGGCAAGCTGATTATCAAACCATCCCCCACAAAGGTTGGGACCGAGTCACCCCCGTTTCTGGAACGTATACAAGGGGACATTTGTGGACCTATTCACCCACCTAGTGGGTCGTTTAGGTATTTCATGGTCTTGATAGACGCATCCTGTAGATGGTCTAATGTGTGCTTGTTGCCATCACGCAACCTTGCGTTTGCAAAGTTAATGGATAATAGATGAGAATAATCTTGAATTCTTCATGAAAACGAGGCTGCCCATTTCGGTTTGGGTTCACGCCATTTTGCATGCAGCAATGCTACTTTGTCGGCTGCCCGCTTCGGCCTAGGGTCACGCCATTTCGCATGCAGCAATGCTAGTTCGTCTCTGACTGACGAATTATCACAAATATTCCCTATTGCAATTGGTTTTGGGTCATGAACCCAATATATCCCATTTAAGAAGCTTTGGATGCGCAGTATAGGTGCCTGTAGCACCGCCATCCCGCACCAAAATGGGTTTGCAAAAAAGGTTAGGAATATATGTTGAGTATGAATCGTCCTCCACTATTCGCTACCTCAAAACATTGACAGGAGATTTGTTCACTGCACTATTTGCAGACTGTCAATTTGATGAGACACTTTTCCCAAAATTAGGGGGAGAAGTCGGTGAAACCAAATGGGAAATTTTGTGGAAAATGTATCATTATCTCATCTTGATCCACATACCTCTATTTGAAAGAAAGAGGTACAAAAGATTATCCATTTGCAAAGAATAGCAAATCAAATGCCTGACGCATTTACGGACTTGAAGAGGATAACGAAATCCCACATTCACGCGGAAAATGTTCCGATCCGTATTGAAGTCCCTATTGGACAAATATCTAGTGTCATATCTAATGAGTCAAATGCACGCCAGAAGCGTGGCAGACCATTAGGTTCCAAAGATCGAAATCCTAGAAAGAGGAAAAAGAACGATCTAAATGACACTATGAAAGAATCACATGAGGACGCTCATGATTTGATTAATTCCGAGATTCACGAAGAATCTATTGAGCCTGAGACTCTTGAAAATACGGAATGCAAGAATGTGAGGATCTCGAACCTCAGTCTGTGGTAGTACAAAATTAATTGAGAGCTCTCGAAGAGCCAATTATTACTATGTTGGAGAAACACAATTGAGTATTGTGCTGTAGTAAGTCTCAAAGAAACTTATTCAGTTTCCAAAAGTACACGCGAAGGTGATTGATGATACTGAGACTATAAATAAAGGAAGGCTTTGATTCTCCTATTACTACAACTTGTAGCGGGGTAATTTGTATATGAAAAGCTACCCGCTTTGTTCTCCAGTTTGTACTACACAAACGAAAGAATGCCACAATAAAGTGGATATCTATTGGTATAAAACCCATGTCATAATAAACCCGAAGTTTATTGATAAGTGCACATGTCATGGTGTAAATTTGAAGTTTACCAATATTGATAATTTATTCAGTTGGCATTCATGTTAACCATCTCATTTTAAGTATGATGTGCAAATTCACATAGGTGAATATTAAAGAACTAGAAAGTTCTTTACGAATACTCTTGTATCACTTGTTCTCATTAATGAACTGACCAACTAAAGAGTTCGGGTTGAAGCCCATAAATTCTGGAAATATCAAAGGTGAATATGGGCCCATTCACCTGCCATGTATACCACATATGATGCATCTATGATATGGTTACATGCGCCATTGTTATTAACCCGCAGCCTGGCAGTGCTTGCGAGGTAAATCGCTCAGTAATCTAACTTCGAGCATAGTTTCCAGATTCTCTACTCAAGACAGTTCATCTTGATAAGTTGGTTTATATTAAAGTTGGTTTAGCAAGATAATTATTGAGTGCTGCCACTTAATAGCTAAACTGTTTCTTATGAGAACTAAGTTATATATATATATATCAGTTTGATATAAGTTGTATACGAGAGTATATTCTCCCCTCACAAGTGGTTCAGGGTCAGGAACCAAATAATTTCATCTTATTATTAAGGTGCTGTGTATATTGACATAATGCACAAAGATGATTTTCCAAAGTTGAGGAAACATGTTAGCTTTACTAACATGAGGGGGAGACATGATAAACATTTGAGAAAGTGTTACATGGGATGAATTTTCATTTGTATATGTATATCCCCGAATATCATGATATGAACCTGTAGTTCATAAAAAGGAAATGCAATTGCAACATATTGCAAAGCATGCTTTACGCATTTACTGACCCAAAGAAAGTAACTAAATGGAAGAGATACAATTCAAGAAGAATTGATTCCATATGAAAGACATGAAGTTTTGAACCTATAGTTCAAATGCTTGAAACTATAAAGTCAAAGGTATGTATAATCAATTTTCGATACCTTATTTGTTTAGCATGACATTAAAATTTTGATATGCAGCTAAAGTCTATTATGTGACTTACATGACTTAACTTGAAAGATTTAAGTTGCTTGAAGCATATGCAATTCTTGGTCCTGAAGTACCACATCCTAAGTACAATTTGTGTACATATGTATCTTGCTATAACTATAAGCATGATGGCATTGAGAATGCATCTATGGAGATATTGAAGAGCTATTCCACGACATTATATGAAGATGTTCATATCTATCAAGAGTGATGATTTCAAGGTGCGGAATATTTATTCAAGTCAACATAGTTGATTTATTTATCAAATATCTACCGAAGATCGTTTTGAAGATGATGCACAAGATTGGAATGCAAATGCTCAAGGATATAAATCGATGTACTCATTAGGGGGAGTCAATGCGCATTGCACTCTTTTTCACTTACAAGGTTTTGTCCCACTGGGTTTTCCTTGCAAGGTTTTTAACGAGGCAACCAATAGGCGCATATTCAAACATGTGTACCCTTTTTCCTTACTTTAATTTTTTCCCATTGGGTTTTGGTTTTAAGGTTTTATGAGGCACATCATTGAATAGACATTCAAGGGGGAGTGTTATGAAATAGAAGATTCTTACACTTCTATTTAAGGTGAATGTCTTTAATGAACTTAATTAGAGAGATTTTAGAGTCCTATTATTGGTAGCAAGATCTTCCTCCTCCCTATAAATAGAGGTGCTCTCTACCATTGTAATTCACCCCTCTCAACTCAATAAGAAGAACTCTCTCTACTCTTCTCTCTATTGCTATTGTTCTTGTTCTATTGTTCTTGTCTTTTGCTTTAGTTTATAACAGAGGCCAACTAAACGATAGCCTTAACTTAAAAGGGAAAAGAAAATTGATAAGAAATTAATTACTATTATATTATTCTGCCTTGGAGATAATTAACTAGTCAGCCGCACCACCCCATTTTTTAATTTCCTTTCTACTTCAATAATTTGGTGAATCTTTGACAGCAAACAAATATTTTGCTTGATAAGAATGAAAATCCACTCAGACCTACGCCACCTTTTTACAACTTCAATGGAACATGCCGCCAACCATTCAACGACCCTTTAGAAGCACCAAATGACATTAGAGTCAAAATTTGTTTAATTTGTAAGTCATGCACAAGATCACATTAGAAGGCATTCAAATACTTTATGTCCCACGTGGATACAGCGTGGAAAAGGCATCCACATCACACACGACAAAATTGGAAAGCTGTTACGAGTTAGGCTGCCTAAAGCATGTTATTATATCAATGAGAAGCAACAACGTCTCCAAATTGATTTCATTTATAAGCAACAACCAACACATTTGATTGAATCCAATGCCCCCAAAGGACCAAGAATTCAAACCTAAAACAGTGAAGTATCAATTTAATTTAATTACAGAAAAGTGCCTCAATAAACCAACTGTAAGTCTGAAAAGCAGAACAAAAAGTGCCTAGTGCCAACTGTACTCATCAAGAAGAAATGCTAGCATAGCAGTTACTTAAAAGTAATGAATGGTAGGTACCTAACATTGTTTTCAATTTTCCAGTCAAATTTTGAAATGGTGATGTTGGAAAGGACACAACAGACAAGAACTTTTGTAATGACTAAAGTCTAAAGGACTTATCCAAGTTTGAGTATTTTATACCATAGCCTATTCACCAATGAGCAATATCTACAGGTTACAGCACTTGATAACTTTTAAATTTCAAACCAATACATCATAAAAGACTCGACAAAAAAACTTTATACAATACCAGAAAGCTTAGGTGGGCCTCCTAAATGAACAACGTGAGTGGTCACCTTGCTGGCATAATTAAAAGGGATGTAACTACTAAAATTTAGTAGATCAGACACCTTAGATAAGTTTTATTTTGTATCTCATATAGTTGATATTAATTGTATGAGACTCTTTTTTGTTTTGTAAATTTGTAAACCCTAATTTTATACTTGCGGGACCACAAAATTGTAAGACAAAAAAATTACCTCTGGTGCTAATTGTACGAGACACAAAATAAAACACTTTATGACTAAATCAACAATGCCATAGGCAAGTCATTTCAAATGAGACAAAGAAAGCAAGAGTTCTTGTTTATTACCCAACAACAAAGATTTAATAACCCAAAGTATGTACAGTGATTTCCACAAGGGTTGTCACAAAAATCTAATGCTAGATGAGTTGTCATACCTACCTAAAAATAAATGAAAGATGAAGTTTGAGGTCAATGTTTATATGCAAGACAAGAGATGAGGTTCTCAGAAACTTCAATCTTGATCAAATGTCTAGTTTGGCACAAAGTCTTTGAATATATATCCATGTTAATGTGAAATAGAGAAGCCTATCAAATTTGTGAATTGAAAAGGTAGATAAGTCATTCCTTTGAGAAAAAGGAAATTATCCAAATACAAGATAAATCCAGAGAAACAAACAAAAACAACAAATAACAAGAAACAGTTGTTTTAGGTATTACAAATCACAAGATCTAGAACTAAAAGAGCTGAACTCAGACAATTGAAAAATAAAAAGTTACAACATGAATTTCAATCCTAAAGAAATGTCACCGGTTTACTGCTGCTCATTATCTGGTTTTGCTGCTTCTTTGATCTCATCAGTTCCATCATCCTAAAATAGATTCAGCAAGACTTGGAGATTAATAAAATCGTACGAGAATGGCGAAGAAACAATCTTATTAAACAATAAGAAAGAAATATCTACCTGCATATCTGAAGTCCATAAAGTGAGGTTATCGCGAAGAAGCTGCATGATCAGAGTGCTATCCTTGTAGGACTCTTCGCCCAATGTGTCCAGCTCGGCAATTGCCTCGTCAAAGGCCTTTGATATGATCAAATGAACCATAAAAATCATTTTTAAATAGATCAACCATAAAAATGGATATCATTATATTAAACGTAACTGACCATCCCACAATGCCTAATTTGTCAATTTCAACAAAATGCTATATAATTATTTTCAATAAGGAAAACTGTATCTAATTGTTCAATTAGTAATTATGGTAAACATTCATTAAGATAACTAGGTCTATTCATGTAGCAACTGATAGCTATTAGCTATAATAATTGATTTCTACAATAATCAAAGCCATTGTAATAATAAAACGATTTAATCAAAGACAAATTCTTTTAAATGAAAGTTACTCATTTACTGACCTGTTTGGCGAGATTACAAGCACGATCAGGAGAATTCAAAATTTCGTAGTAAAATACAGAGAAATTGAGAGCAAGTCCCAATCGGATTGGATGTGTAGGAGCAAGCTCGGTATTTGCAATATCCTGAAATCACGAGATCAAAAAAATGTCAATTTAATTTATTTTTTTCTCCAGAATTTGAATAATTTTCTATCTAAACCAAAAATGATAAATCTAACCTGAGCGGATTTGTAAGCCGAGAGAGTATTTTCGGCGGCTTCCTTTCGCTCCGCGCCGGTTTTAAACTCAGCCAAATAGCGATGATAATCTCCTTTCATTTTCAAGTAAAACACCTTAGAGTCACCGGTAGCAGCGGCGCCAATGAGCTTAGAATCGAGGAGCTTGAGAATGCCGTTACAGATCGAGGTAAGTTCGATCTCGATCTTAGATCTGTACTCCTTGATGGAGGCAACGTGATCTTCGTTGCCGCGGCTCTCCTCTTTTTGCTCAATGGAGGAGATGATACGCCACGAGGCTCGCCGTGCTCCGATAACATTTTTGTATGCGACGGAGAGGAGGTTCCGTTCTTCGA